>KL197710.1:1587035-2187035 GCA_000697665.1 Jaapia argillacea MUCL 33604 | reverse complement strand
ACCAGCTATGAATGGCGGGGGGTTAGCCCAAAATGGGGGTGACTATAATCGTGGGTGACTTACTCATGCCAAGCGGATGAGTGAGCGCGATGGAACCTCCACTATAGGCCAAAAATATTGTGTGAAATGAGTCACACGAAAATAGAAAGGACTGACTTGGGGTTGATTTTCTCCATTGGAATTTGAAGCTGCTCGACGCAGTATGCGAATTGTGAAGCGAACGCCTCGTTAATCTATGTACAATCGAATGGTTGGCGCTGAACGATGTTGACAGCTTAAGAGCTCACCTCCCAGACATCGATGTCCTCCTTTGTCAAACCGACTTGGTCCAGGACCTTGGGAATTGCAGCGATAGGACCAATCCCTGATTGATATATTTCTTTGAGCGGCTTGAGCTCGCTCAAAATCCATCAGCACTTACCCATCACGCGAGGTTCGACGCCCACGACGGATGTAGCAACCCATTTGCCCAGAATCTCCATGCCTTCCTTTTCCGCCCGAGCACGAGTAGTCATAATGCAGATAGCGGCACCGTCGCCGATTCCACTCGCGTTGCCAGCAGTGGTAGCTGACGGAGCCCATGCTGGAAAGGCTGGTTTCAATTTGGCGAGGCCTTCTAGGGTGGTTCCCGGTCGGATTGTATCATCGACTGAGATAACAGCACCGCGAATCTCGATCGGTATGATTTCTTCTGCGAAAATTCCATGTTTCGTAGACTAGGGAAAGCAAAGGGTTGGTTGTGGCAATGGAAAAGAAGAGCCTTTGCTCACACGTTCAGCCCTTGAGTGGGAAATTAGTGCATATTCATCCTGAGTTTGACGCGAGATGTTGTAAGTCTCTGCAACCATTTCAGAAGTCCACCCCATCGGCTAGATTAATAAATTAGAGAGTGGCAGGTTAGAAGTCAGGATGAATGCTGACCTGTATGCAATCGTGGGCTTCTCCGTTCTGCTCAACGATCTGCGTCACTTCAGGGGAAGGTCGAGGGCTGGAACGCACACAGGTGAGGATGGAATGATACATTCATAATCGGAGGACTGACTTCTGCGACATACTTTCCACGCCCACTGCGACACCAATTGACGTCTCACCCGATCGAATAGAGTGAGCGATATTACGAATGGACATCAGTCCGGATGAGCATAGCCGGTTAACAGTGGATATGGGGACAGTATGGGGAATGCCTGCTGCAAGTGCAGCAGCTCGCGAGATGTACAACGGCGAAGGTGGGTGACATACACCTGCTCCAGATATATCACCGTTTTCGATCTAAATATGACGATAGGGCGCTCACCGACACAAATATCGTCGATCTTAGCTGGGTCAAGTTTCGTCTTTTCAAGAGTTGCCTACAAAGGCGGTTAGGTCTACGCATGATTTTCGGAGATAAACACTAAACCTTGAACAATGACCGCAATAGCTCATCCACTGGGATGTCTTTCAACTGCCCTTTCTTTACACGACCCATAGCTGTACGCTTTGCAAAGGTGATGACCACGTCATCAGGATTCTTCTGAAGGACAGCAGCGAGACCTTTTGCAGGCATCGTAGATGCTGCACGAGTGAAACGAGGAGCGCGTCGAGCAAGGAATGTCCTTGAAATCATCAGAGCAGTTGAAAATCAAGCAACGGTACAACCTTTCAAGCATGGGGAACTCAGTATTTATTACCGGAGCGACTTGCGAAGCATCGCATCCAAACGGCATCATCAGGTCAACCGGTCAAGAGAGGAGTGACAGCTTCCACACGTGGTCGACGCGATTTACTCTAAGCGGACAACCGCTATACACAGCGAGCGCACGCTTTCCAATCTTCATTACCACTCACAGAAACTTACAAACACAACTCCGTTTCATACCCGCCCCAGTCGCCAGAGCAGCAAGTATAACTATCCCCCCCGTCATCCTTGAGCAGCTATTAAATTCCTGTGAGAACGACAAAGGGACTCGCTGACGACGAAGCCTATGTAATATGGTGCAACTCTAGTGGAGGGCCGAGTCTCCAGATCGTGGTCTGTACCGGCGGGTGAGGTCCAGAGCGACGGTGGAGAGGTGAACAACATACAAGATATTTAGGAGCTGTCAACAAGCGGAACACCTTCCCTCGCTTCCTTCTTCCATCCTCGAGTCAACTTTGAGTAACAAAATGCACAAAGGTGGTGGGCTAATTTCGGTGTACCGCATCCCGGACAATGAACAAGATCTGGCATGGAAGTCAGGTCAAGTAGAAACATGGACGCGATGGAGATTGCAATACACACTCATTTTGTCCTTCAATCCTTTGTTCGCACTACGCATTCGTTTCCGCGAGTGCGAGGTTTTCTTTTTGGGCACGGCGAGAAGAAACGGTGGAAGGAGGTCAAGCAATGATTGCAGCGTTGGCATCGCCCAATTAAACTGTCGAGGGGCTGCCCATGCCGCTGGGAGGGCTGCAGCCATCAAGGGTCTTGAAAATGAACTCCATGAAAAGAAGGAAAGAGCCCGTGTCTGGTGCAAAGCCAACGCAGCCGCCATGTTTCCGGTAAAGAGAGAAAGTGGAGGACTTGAAAGGGGTTTTTAGACTTGTCACAGGTGTCACACTCGTGTTGTCCGACTCCTTCACCACCCGTCATTACCGCTATGTTTCGACTTACACGCCCTCTCTTTCAGCAAGCGTTGAAGAAAACGACTGGTCTAACCGGTCTCGCCGTTCACCCTAATCCTCTCCCAGAGCTCCATAAAACATACCAGTCGACACTTTCTCTGCTTGCAACCATTCCTGAAACATCCGTCTATCGACAGGGTGTGGAGGCTATCACGCAACGCAAACTGAAGATCGTGGAGAGTGTTAATGGGGACATTGCATCAGCAGAGAAGCAGCTAGACGAGGGGCAAATAGAGCAAGCTTTGGATATTGCGAAGGACGAGCTTGGACTTGTTTCCAAGATGATTGAGTGGAAAGCGTGAGTCCTGGTCATCTTCCCAGTCATTGCATCGGTGATCCAACCCCTCCGCAGTTGGGAACCTCTCGAGGAGCAACCAGAGCCAGGTCAATGGGAGTATTTCGGGAAGGGACCGGCATCATGATTTTGTTATAAAGGTAGTTCATAGTAGTGGAGCGTGACTGCAATTCTGACGATGTATATCATAGGATATCTCGACGGGCTTTGGGAATCGTGTACAAGTATGGTTTGATATGCATCCCTCGACGGTCCGTCGGTGCTCGCATCGACGAGGAGTCGCCTAATGGACGTGTTTTTGGGCTGAAGCAAAGATGAGAGCCCTGAACCGTTATCTTCCCTTCGCAATGTTTTCGTTGCCGCAATGATTTGTTTGCACTCTCACTTTCGATCCTGTTGGCGCGAAGGAATCCAAACCGCATGCTCACAACCTTGCGAATCTCCAGACTCTCATGATCAACCGCAGAGGCATTTGATCAAAAATGTACGACATTACAACACAGCTACTGGCTTTCCACCCGCCCTTCAAACGATTATTGAATCGGCGGGAGGGTAAACGTCGCGACCTGAGGTTACCTGGGTTTCTGCCCTGAGGAAGTTCTCTGAAACTTGTGAGTTCCGTCTCCGAGACTAGAATGGGGCGTGAGTGAAGAGTCGTAGGCGCGTGCTTTTATATCATTTTTTTTGTATGTCTCTGTCCATCTCCGGAGGTGTGAGATGCGGAGAAATATTTAACAGAGCCCTATCGTTGAACCTAATGTGCTGCACACGTTCGTGAGATAGGCGATTGGGACGACGGGGCACAACTGTCCGCACTCACGCGTGTCTCGTACATGGGCAGAGGAAGTTCAACTGGGCTTCATGGTCACATTCTACCACTCGTCCTTATCCGACGCCCGCATTGGCGTATGTATTTCAGAGAAGTCGTCACCACCATCCTCCAGGTTTCCCATCAGGTTCCTGGATTCGCCTTGACAATGGAAGAGCGCATGTCACTGCTTTCTGCCCCTCACCGCAATCTTTGGGCGCAGTAACATGTACCGCTCCGACAGATGGGCCCGTGTGAGGTCTACGTACGAACCAGATGTCCCTCAGGACAATGACCCCAAATCAACATAAAAAGACTGAAGGTTTAAAAAAAGCTTCAAGACGCTCTTCCGCTGTGAGCAGGATTTGAACCTACGCGGGCAAAGCCCAACAGATAAATTTGAACGAATTCAAATCTGTCGCCTTAACGACTCGGCCATCACAGCGTTACTGATTATCGGTCCCTTGAGCATATAGGAGGGTTGACCAACATGCCAAGCCCTTTATCATCCCTAGATATTCAACACTTACACCGTATAATCTAACCAGTCGTTTACTCGACCCCGTCAAGGAACTGTGATGCTCAGTACAAATTAATAATTAAACGCTGTGATGGCCGAGTCGTTAAGGCGACAGATTT
Source organism: Jaapia argillacea MUCL 33604 (assembly GCA_000697665.1). Lineage (NCBI taxonomy): Eukaryota > Fungi > Basidiomycota > Agaricomycetes > Jaapiales > Jaapiaceae > Jaapia > Jaapia argillacea. The sequence continues at coordinate 2,182,650 of KL197710.1, read as the reverse complement.
GAATTCATTCAAATTTATCTGTTGGGCTTTGCCCGCGTAGGTTCAAATCCTGCTCACAGCGGGTAATTCTTTTGCATATATTTACAAATCTAAATATCAGACAGCGACAATCAAGTGACAATTCTGCTTGATAACCTCATCTTATCTCGTCATTTTGCCATTCTGTCCTGATCATGTTGCATTGGACCCAATGACGAATTGCAGGCCTCCCAACTTTGTAAAGAAGTCCCCCAAGAACCCTGACGGAATCCTGAACGTTGTCGTACCTGCGTAAGTAGTCCTCGCCTGCCATGGACAGTACAGTCTGTGACGTCCCTGTCACTCTTGAACATCACGCCTCTCCTCCAATTCCATCACCATGGATTCGTTGATTCCATTTACCACCTCAGGATCTCTTGTGGATTGTGTGGACAGTACGTCTGCCCTCAATCAACTGCTCCACCAGCGATCCAACCTAAGCGAGCCATGATGCATCCTGTTTTATTCATCCTCGCCAATTCCCTCGATTTGGCTTGACTTAGGAAAGATGATGGTTGTCCTGAGAGATGGAAGAAAACTAATCGGAGTCCTTCGGTCGTATGATCAATTTGGTGAGCATATCCCGATCTACTGTCGGGCACGTCTGACTTCCAGCAGCCAACCTGGTTTTGGAAGATACCGTCGAACGGATATATCACGCGGACGTGTTCGCCGAAAGGTGGCAAGGCCTGTATCTCATTCGTGGAGAGAATGTTGTGCTGCTTGGCGAAATAGTCAGTTACACTTGCTCATATTCGCCATTGTATCACCCCCTGATACAATCTACATAGGACCTCGACCAAGAGGACGAAATTCCTCTGCGACAAGTGGAATGGAAAGTCCTTGAACCATACCACAAACAAGATGTTGCGACCAAGAAACACCGGGATGAGTTCAAGGCAGGAGTTCTGTATGAGGAGAAGGGATTCTGCAAGGAGGGAGGGGAAGGCGATGGCTACTGATAACTCCTCTCCCCCAATTGGCAGATTCATTACGCCACGAGAGGTAGACATACCCCTGCACGGCCGTCGTTAGAATGATGTATCTATAAAGCGTCTGTACAGTGCAATTAATCTGAGTATAAGCAATGCTTGCAAAACAAGGGCACAAAGCGACAGATATCGGAAACGAAAGCAACATAGCAAATGCAAATGCGGGCACCTCACAGATCATGGTACAACTCAACCCGCCACAGCCTTCCTCTTTTTCCCGCTCTTGCTCGTATCGCCATTCAACCGAGCCTTACCGCCGCCGTTCGTGTGAGACTTCGTGATGGCTTTCGGCGGGAGGGCAGAAGAATTCGGCCCCGCGGAGACAACTGCCTGCGGGACGAGGATATCCTCAATATGTTTGCGGATTTCGCGTTCGCGAGTAGTCAGAGTTGATATTGCCATTTCTTTCATATCCTTCAAGAATGTCACTTCGGCAGCACGAAGTTTCTGCCACCTAAACAGCATAAATTTGAATTTGGTATCCACTTGGAAGAGGAGTTTGAGTAGAACTTACCCAACATGCCTCTCACACTTCTTCTTCCCTCGACACCACCACTCTCCATGCTGCGCCGTGGCACCATCGACTTGCATACCCTCATCCCCATCCAGATTACCAGTCATAAAATCACCGCCATCTTCGTAGCTCTCCAACACACCCTCCCCGAATTCCTCCCACTCCTCATCACCAAAACATAACCTCTGATCCCACCCACACTCCTCCACTTTCTCTGCTCGTTCAGATGCCAAGGCGGTTAACCTCTCCCGCCAAACGATAACGTCCATCTCCTTTTTCATTTCCTCCCTCTGTTGCATCATCCGATCCAATTGTTTTTGCAACCGCTCCACTTCGCGATCCTTCTTGGTTTTGGTGGGCTTCAGAATCTTAGGTTCGGGTGGTGTAACAGGGCCTTTCGATTTCGGCGGGCGACTTTCGTCAAGCTCGGTCTTGATGGGTTCAGCCTTATGTTTTTTGGAATCAGCTCGAATGACAACACCCTCCCGCTTCTCGGCATCCTTCACGTTCTCCCATAACTTCCGCTTATCTCCACCCTTGTCAGCCCATGCATCAATCCGCATCTGCATAAATCGAATGCCACATTCCTCTGAACAGTATTTCGACAGAATCCCTCGCGCTGGTTTGTGGCATGCGTTCGGGGACGACGGGGTGGGGTGTTTTAAACCAAAGAGACACCGACGCTTGTAAGTCGTATGGAGGGATAGATGTGTGTTTTCTGTCCACGTGAAGGGAGGCGGTGAGAGAGGATCAGTGGACGAGGAAAAACACATACTCTCGACACAAGGAGGGCAGATGAATTGATCCACAAGGTCGACCTCAAGATCAGGCATGTTGACACAAGCCGTGTGGTACCATTCATCACACCTAGAAACTAGTTAGATCGACATGTAAATGGGATCCAAGTAAACGGTACCTCACCTATCACAAGCAATCATCACTCTATCCTCGTCATATCTGGTCTTACAAACGCAGTACAGCTTATCATCATCCTTTTTCTCATCTTCATCCTCTTCCTCCTCCAATTCCTGCTTCAAGCTATCCCGAACGGTCACGGCATTCTCTTTGTCCATATCTTCGCCAGCTGTCGGCATGACAGAAGTCGACCTGGACCGCAAGGCAGAAGCCGATTTCCCTCGACCAGATGACTCTGGGACAGAGAGGGTAGACGAAGTGGTCTTCTTGCCCTTCCCTCTGCCCCTACCAGTGGCAGTGAGGGTTGTGGGGGTACTAGTGCCGAAATCGTCGTGAAGGGCCTTTGGTTTAGATTTGGCCGTCGTCCCAGATGCAGGAGCGGGCTTCTTTCGAGGCCTGGCTGGCTGCTTTGGCTTCGGAGGAACCTTCGTTTCCAAACAGATATGTCATCAGCTTGCCGACACATTCCACCTAGACGATAACTCGACATACCTTTGGCATACCAACCTTCTTCCCACTTGCACTAGCAGAGGCACTCCTCGACTTCTGTCCTTTCTTGGATCCACTTCCTCCATCGCTCTCAGCCTTCAGTTTATCAATAACTGACCTTCCACCAACCCCAGAAGGTACCTGCGGGGGTGGTGGCATCGAAGCTCGATCCGAGGCTTCAGAAGTGTGAGGGGCTGTGTAAGAGCAAGATGTCCCTGGGCGACTGGATGCGAGTGGTAACGAAGGGTGTCGAGAACTCGGAAGGGTTGGTATTGGCGCAAGAGGGTAAGGAGAGTGCTTCTCGGCATGTCTAGTCTTTTGCGAGGACGCTTGAGATGGAGTGGGTTGTCGAGATCCAGGCGGACTATGCGTTATCTTTTTGTCGTGAGTTTGTGGATGACGCGAAAATGAGGACTGTCCTCTGTTCTCCTTTACGGTCTTTGGGTCGTCAACGAGGCTGAGGAGCTCATCTTCGACGTCCATACCATCATCCCCGACGGGAGGCGGGCCTTCAATAGGAGAACCGCCCGTAAGTCCCAAGGCACCCTCGATTTCGAAGTCAACATCTGACGGGGACTTGATCGACACGTCACCAAGTTCTTCCTGAAGAATCGAAACAGGCGTCGACGACTTCTTCTGCTCCGTTCTCTTCGGTGTAGATGTTGATCCTGTCGCCGCTCGACGAGAGAGGGGTTGTCGAGCCGAGGCGCCCGGTTCTCGTTCGAAAGCAGGGCCATGCTGGAGATGAGGAGAAGGGAATGATGTGGAGGATGACCGCGACGACACACCGCACTGTTCAAGCAACCACTCATGCGCATCCTCATCGGCCTTCGGCTTTTGTGGGGGCTGCACTGCCTCGACGGGAATTTGCACCACTGCTTCTTCTTCCTCTTCCTCTTCCTCCTCCTCCTTCCTGAGTAGAGCAATATTTGGTCTCGTATCCCCTAGTTCTGACGATTCGAGAGCTGCTTGAGGTCCAGGAGGCGTACGTGCGCCCACATCTGCACTTTCAGATCTCGACAGGGGACCAAGATCCCGGAGATGCATGCGCGCCTTCGGCGGAAGCAACGACATGCCACCTTCGATACTATCCATACTCTCTTCCTCTTCCTCCTCCTCCAGTTCGGAGACAGAACCAGACCTCCTTCGCCGTTTGTAAGGTGGACCCGGCTCATCTTCCTCCTCTTCAGCCTTGTCAACATCCATCTCAAATATTCGTTTTTCCTCGACGTAGGGTGTGGGCTGCTGCAGATGAAAGTGTTGTAGATGAACATTATCCTGCCGAGGTGGGGAAACACGAGTGGCTTGGGAACCGGGCCTTTCCACCAGCAGAGTATGCCCCTGGATAACGGGGCTCCTCTCCACTGGAGGCGTCCGTTTCACTATCACTGGACTTCGGATCTCCGTCGCAAGAGGGGGTCTTTCTAAGACAGGACTCGGTCTCTGTAGCTCAAGACCCATTTGTTCCATTACAAGATTCCTGGTCTCTTGTACGTGGCTTTCGTGGGTGGGACTAGCCCTCTCCACAACCGAACTTCGCCTACCCTGTGTGACACTCGGATGTTCCATCAGCTGTCCCTCGTTAATCGCGAAACTCCGTTTCTCAAACACAGGACTCCTGACCTCCAACATGGCAGGGCTGCGTTGCTCGATGGAATGAACGGGCCTCTCCGCAATCACGGGTCTCTCCCGAATCACAGGCCTCTCCACCATCATCGGAATGGACATTGCAGGACTTGCCCTCTCCACTACGGGGCTCTGTCTCTCCATCGTAGGACTCCTCTCCATACCTGGGCTCGCACTCAACCTCGCCCCACTCCCACTCCTTCTCCTATCACTACCACCATGCATGGCACTCACGCTTCCCTCAGACACCGACCCCCCACTCAACCTCCTTCGTTCCTCCGTAGCAGCTGCTACCAACGCCTCCAATCCAAAGTATGGAGATGGCGGTTGAGATCGTGGAGGTTGTTGAGGAAGGGACTGAAGCGGAGGCGGCGGTTGTGGTTGTGGTTGTGGTTGAAGCTGCACCTGACGATGCTGGTATTGGTGAACTTTCGGAGGTGGCGGAAAGGTAGAGGATGCAGAGGGAGGATGTGCGTGCCTATAGGTTGGGCTCCTAGAAGTCGACTGGGATCGCGAAAGTGATGGTAGCGACTGCGAATACGGAATCGAAGAGGGAGATGGTTGCGTTGTCGGGCTGAATAGAGGGGTTGGTGCTTGAAACGACTGGGATGATAACGAAGGCGATGGTCGATGATGTTGAGATTGAACTTGCTGCTGCTGTGGTTGGGGCTGTGGTTGGTTGAAGTAGAAAGTAGCAGGTGACTGTGACGCTTGTCTTTGCGGAATAAGGATAGGTGACGCGAGGGAGAGTTGGGAAGGGGTCGGAAAGTTGAGTCCAGGGGAGTGGGATGGAGATATTCTATCCTCTGGCGACCGCGAAAAGTGATAAGAGAGTTGGGGGGAATGGTTGCTTGGATGGGGGGAAGCAGAAGAACCTGGACGTGAATATGACGATCCAGGTTGCGAGAAATGAGATATGGATGGAGATCCTGACGGTGCCTGCATTGGTGGGGCTTGCGGCTGATATCTAAATTGACTCTGGGACTCGTGCCGGCTAGGTCTGGAAGGTTGTGCGTACTCGGGAAACTGAGTATTCACGCGAGTTGAGAATGTAGTCCTTTCTCCCTCGTCCATCCTGTATTCTTGGTAGCCCGCTCGCGAGTCTACTGCAGTTGGTGGGGACCATGACCTTCCCTCCATGAAGCCAGTACCAGCTGTTCCAGGACCTGAAAGAACACTATGCCGCCGGGGGCTAGGCAACAATGCCGGCGAAGAAAAGGTATCAGAAGGAGCCGGTTGGCGACGATCGCGAACGGTGTTTAGGTTGTCTGAAGGATTTCGGTAAGCAAGGGTGTTGCCGGCATGTTCCAAAGCATCGTGAGCTTGCTGAAGATATTGAGAATGGTCGATTCGAAAGTGTGGATCACCGAGTGGGGGGGACTGTTGGTGAGAACGGGGTGGAGTGTACACCGGCTGACTTGTGGGTGTCGGTGCTGAAGCAGGACCTTGTTTCGGAGTTTCGTCGTCACATAAGAGAGAAGAAATTGCCAATCGCCTCGACGCCATGTCAGACAGCGAGCAAGGAGGTCTGATCACTGGAGAGGGCAATGAGGAGAAGGAGAAAGGAGCGTCGGAGGATGAGCGAACTCTGCCTCCGAACCGTGTCCTCGTTCCCTTTCCTTTTTGGCTTTCTACAGCATGTTCATCTCCAAATATCTCCCGTCAACTCTATCGTTCTATGATGTCCTTGTCTCGTCACCGTGTTTGGCCGTGTCAGCTGCTTCAGCATCTCCCCTGTCCCATGATCACATCCTGCCTAAAAACAAACTCACGCAACTCATGCAAAGATCGGATCTCCGGTCCCTTGCTGTGCGAAGGTAAATCGCAAAGGCACGACATACACACGCGGGGAGGAATGGACAACGGGATACTCGTCGGTAGCTCGTCTCTTATCGCCCCATCGAACCGTGTCGCCTGCGTCACCAGAATCACAGTTCGCAGAGTCTACTCGGAAGGCTTTCTTCCTTCCAGTGGGACATTAGTTCTACTGTGTGTCGACAACCCATAGCGGTCGAGCTATCATTCTCGCAAAGCTACCCTCTTATATGTGACACCTCGCCGCTCGGCATTCCAGAGAAGAGACCTCGCTGTGTTCAAGAACCTTCGGCCACCCATCCATTCCGCACAGAATGTTGAGCGTCATCCTTGAAGGCACATCCAGCTCTTCCTTTGGGACATGGGACCAGGGTGACATACCCCTCTTCCGAGCCGTACGGCCCTCATTCAACCTTCCTTGTGGACGAACTTGCACCCCAGTTCAATGCTCTGTTCCGATACCTTTCGATTCTATTTGTATTCGGGATCACGGTGCTCGCCGCTCCACCCATCGCGACTTCCGTTGTTACGCAAACCCACAGACCAGTCACGAAATCCATCATTACTTGGCGCAAGAGAGAAGAAGATGTAGGGTCAGGAGCTCAGATGAATCAAGTCAGTTATGTCAGTGAAGTCTTATTCATCCCCTCACCTCGACGATCTTGGGTGATCCAGGCGAAACATCTCTTTCCTTGTGGAATGAGAAGTCTATTTCGCAAGTCAGGCGGGCACAGAGGCTGGGTGAGTTATGTTAGGTCGCGCTTCCTCCTTGAATCAAATCAACCGCTTTAGATGCTCCGATGCCAATATATGCTGCATTCTCCAACGGCGAGCGGGATGTCCGGTCGTAGCGTTCCGTCCTTCGTGGAACTGATGTCTTCCAAACCTGCCGCGCGGTACCGTCAGCGAAAGGTCTTGCTTCTTAGTGTTTCCCTATAAGAACGCCAGTGTTCGTGCAATTGGGACAACCCAAGCTGTTTCCTCTGCAGTTCGAGATCATGGTTTTCGCTACATCCGCCCTCTTAGCATTCGCCTCGCTCGCGGCTGCGTCAGGCGCCTCTCGTATCTTGGACCCTCGCTCGTCTGCAGATAACTATGCACCCATCCAGGTGTACGACAACGGGACCTCTGGCCCTCCCATTCAGTTGGAACACCTCTTTTACAACCAGGTCAGTATATCCATTGACTGAGGTCAAACCTGACACGCCTAACAACACCTTTCCTCGAAAGTGGCCAACCGGTCTCTCAGTGACTTCAACGGGGAAGATCTACGCCAACTTCCCCACCCAAGTCAACACCACCAATACTCAATTTACAGTTGGCGTGATAACCAACTTCACCACGGAGGCTGCGTTCCCATCTGTCGAATACAATACTCCCCCCCTCGGTTTCTTGGACCCTTCCAACCCCCTCTTCGGAAATGGCGATCCCGATCACTTCATCTCCGTCCAGAGTGTCATAGTCGACGAACTGGATCGTGTATGGGCCTTGGATACAGGGCGGCCGTTGTACAATGGCAACAATGTTTATAGCAGCTATGGGGGTGCGAAGTTGGTCGGATTTGACCAGAATGGGACGAGGATCGCTAATATCGTGCTACCTCAAACTGTGGCGTACCCCGATACCTTGTTGAACGATGTCAGGTTTGATTTGAGACCTACCACTTTACCTTCGGGGAAGGGAGTGGCATACATTACAGACTCCAGGTGAGTTCCCCGTTTTCTTCCGTATCGATTGTGTCTGTGGGGCACTCAATCAGAATGACAGTGACGCTGGCCGAAATGGTATCATCGTCGTTGATCTTGGGACCGGAAATGCTTGGAGACACTTGGACAGTATCGCATATACCCGAGGCGACCAAGGATTCAAAAGCACTTACGATGGCAATGTCTTCACACCAGCATTTGGCGGTGTGAATTCCCACATCACGACCGGCGCCGACGGTATCGCTCTCAGTGCTGGTCAGTCTGCTTTATGCTTGATCTTCTACCTGTTGATGACTTATTGTTTTCCTCGCCCCAGATGGCGAATGGCTCTACTTTACCCCCCTCTCTTCCCGACGAGTCTATCGAGTACCGACATCCGCTCTTCTCGTCGAACCCTCCCCTTCAAACCCCTTCGCAGCGGACCAAGCTATCGCTCTCACTCAATTCCTTGGTTCAGGGGGTGGCAGTCACTCCGACGGACTTGAAACAGACTCCAGCGGCATGATCTACCTCGGAGCGCCCGAACAGAACGGGATCAACATCCATAATCCCGAGACCGGCACTTTCGAGACTTATGTCCGCGATCCAAGAATTCAATGGCCCGTAAGTTTAATTTTTCGTGTCTGATTTTAAAGGATTGTGCTAAATCCGTCTTGTTATATGTTGACAGGATACCTTGTCGATCGCAACGGACAACAGACTGTACTTCACCACGAACCAGTTTTGGTTACAGCCTGCTCTCAACAATGGAGTTGACAAACGAATTCCACCTTTTGGAATCTTCAGTGTACCCATCGGGGCTGGCAAGATCCAGTTGACGTAAGAAACGGATGCCTCCGATGTCGATACGTTTGTACGACATCCTGAGGGGATTGTCGTAGTAGCTTGTAAACAAATGCACTGTAGACCATTCGCCTTGAATTTCAAAAGTGAACTTCGTGATTGTGCGACCTCACCTAATCCTGTAGCAAGGAATATTGTCTACGGTGTCGCTGGATGCGCGTATCGACTTAATCGTTGCCAACCAAGATTCATGTGATCCACATCATTCAGATTTCAGGTGTAGAGAGAGGAGAGGAGTAAGGATGAAAGAATTGACAAACACTGAATACAAGGGGTAAATGTACAACGAGACATTGCGACGCATCCCACACAGCAGCCACGAAGAGCCAACTGCTAAGAAAAAGATCCCATCCATAGGCACGAGAGCGCCGCACCCATATCCCATCGTTCGCAACCCTTGCGGGCATTCACGTTCTCCAGCCTACTATGACGGTCTCAAGGTCCTCGACTCACTCCAGTCCTAACGAAAGGCGGGCGAGTCATCGTTGAGATGCTTTTGTGAGGCTGAGGAAAGGGTCAGCATGTATAGCAGTGAGGAGACACGTCGGAACTCACCAGTGTTTTTGCGTTAAGGAAAAGCGAAGAAAATAAAATGCGTTATATAGGGACTGGATAAACTGTACAGTTCCAGACCTGTGGCTTGAGACCAAGACCCGGGGGCACGGGTAACCGGGGTCCCAAGGTCATTGACGGCCTTGAGCTTTTCGCCTCTTCATTGAAACTGAAACTCGACAACAGCCAGTCGCTCAAAAGCCCAAACTCTCCGTACGCCGTAGCTCCCGCCGACTGACGTGAAGCAAAAGGGCCCCGTCGAAAATGTCGGTGGCTAGCAGAAATCCTTTTGCCCTCCTTGATGGTCAGTACTTTATCCACAGCCACGCACCCCCTAATAGCCTACCATTCTTGTCGCTGTCGATCTTGATGCTGAGGAACTGACCCATTCGATCTGTCTCCCTCTATCACTCAAATCGCGACCAACTCTTATTCCTAAACTTGATGCTCCACTACATGCGGGGATTTAGATGATGCATCCGAGTCCAAACCAGCACCTGCGCCGGTGAAAGACCAAGCTCCCGCTGCCGCTGCTGGCGACAAGACCCAAAAACCCAAGGCTGGTCCGGCATCAAGAGGAGGACGATACTATCCACGAGGCAGGGGTGGTCGAGCAGGTGGCAGAGATGAGAACCAAGCTCCCGGTGAGGAGAGTCTCGCCGGCGAGAATCGAAGGAAATGTGAGTTCCGCTTGTGGTATCGTTGTCGATCGCTCACTCACGTATACCTATCCTTCTCCCCTGCCTTACGATTCTACCTTCGTGATCTGTGATCACTTCAGTCGACGATGGAGACCGTGGTGGTGACCGTGGGCGTGGTAGGGGTCGAGGCCGAGGTCGTGGCGCCCCCCGTGGACATGGTCGTCCTTTCGACAGACAAAGTCAAACCGGCAAAACGTAAGTGACTTTGATTCTCAATCGTGTTCCGTCCTCTAACTGGCTGTTCCACAGTGACTCCGACAAGAAGATCCATCAAGGATGGGGTGGAGATGAGGGTAACACCGAATTAAAGGTAGAGGAGGAAGGCGAGAAGGACGCTGCCATCGAACAGACAACTGGTGATTGGGCCAACACTGGCGCCACCAACGACTGGGCTGGAGCCGCTACCACCACGGACGATGCGTGGGCAGCTCCCGCTGATACCACCGCACCTGCCGAAGGTGCTGCTCCCGCTACTGCTGAGGGCGAGAAATCCGGCGAGAGGGAAGGCCGAAGGCCCCCAAGGGAGGAGGAAGAGGACAACACTCTGACTCTTGACCAGTACCTCGCCAAGAAGAACGCAGAAGCACTTGCTGCTGTTCCGAAGTTGGAGACCAGGAAGGCAAACGAAGGTGACGACTCGATCTTCAAGGACGCCGTCGTTTTGAAGAAGGGTGAGGAGGAAGATGCCTACTTCGCCGGAAAGGTAATCTCATTGACATCGGTGTTTCTGATCGGTACTCATCCCGTTCTTGTTGCAGACGAAGACCGCCCCCAAGACCCGAACCAAGAAGGAAGAGAAGGTCTTCCTCGAAATCGACGCACGTTTTGAACGGCCGTCCCGTGGAGGACGAGGAGGACGCGGTGGTGATCGTGGTGGCGAGAGGGGTACTCGTGCCCGTGGCGGAGGACGTGGTGCACGTGGTGGAGCTGGCAGAGGTCGCGGTGGCGCCAACGGAGCTCCTGCCGTCGTTGATGTTGATGATGAGACTGCCTTCCCTGCTCTCGCATAAAGGCATACACTCGAACCCATCAGCGAAATATTGGGTCTCATCTCTAGACTCAATTCTCTTGGGTTACCGAAGAAGTTTTTTTTCCAAAAGCAACAATGTTTTCAAACGATCGATGATGCTTCTTGCACATACTCTGATTTCTTCCCCCTTGTGCTCCTTGTTGTGTCTGTCCTACATCTCCCCATCTCTTCTGCTTCTTTTTGTCTTCGTACGCATGCACCTACATCTAGTCCGCCTGAGACCAATGACATGACGATATGCGACTGTAATTTAGTGTGATCCCCTTGGGATATTTCCAAGCATCTGTGTTGTATGATCGCTCTTGTGATCCGTTTGCTCTCTGATTCCGGGGAGGGGGGGTTGCGAACCTCCCTCGGGTCCAAGATGTTTTGTCCTCAGGTTTCCATTCAATCGTTGGGCATGGTACCGCGAGCTTATTGCTGTCACGCACGTGGCGACATTTATCTATAATACTGAGACTGCACATGCCTCCAGTTTGCCTCGAGTCAATATTTCCTTGGTTCATACTAGATCGGTCAGAACTTTCTGAGGAGGATGATTGAGACGATCTACATTGCGAGACATGGTATGTAGTCTTTCATGGAATCCTCAAAAGTGCGCTGAGCAAAGATAGGTTATCGGTTGAATTGGGTAACCAATAACTGGTAGGTCGCTTGTGCATACACCAGGCCGCAGCGTGTCTCACCTAATCCAAGGACGAGTGCGACTGGCTTACCTCGTGATCCACCATTGGCAGCTTTCGGGGAGGTGAGAGGCAGTTGAATGAACCAATGAGCCTGGGGGGTCTTGACACTCGCGCTTAGTCTCAAGCGCAAGAGTTGGCCGATCACTTCGTGTCCCTCCCTCCGGAGCACCGACCAACCGCCATATTCTCGTCTCCGTACTGTAAGATCACATCTCGGAAACTGACCAGGTTTTCTCATACTTGTCCTTGACGCAAATCAGACCGATGCTTGCAAACAGCCAAGCCAACCTCAATCGCTCTTGGAGTTCCCATCTACGTCGAACACGGTAAAGTCCTCGTTGTCTTCGAAAGGAGAGCGAGCACTGATCGACGGTGTCAGGTCTCTCTGAATGGTATTCACCAGTAGCCCCAGGAACTGGTCTCCACCCTCGCCCCTCGCCGGCCTCCACTCTCCGTACTTACTTTCCAGAAATAGACGAATCCTGGTCCACAATCTGGTATCCCTCTCGCAAAGGCGAAGACGTCGTAGAAGTTCACGATCGGGTCGCTGGATACCTTGATGCATCGATACCTGAAATCGAACGCAGATATGGGGGGAAGCATCAACGAGTTCTCCTCGTTAGCCATGCTGCCACGGTCATTGCCCTTGCTAGAGAACTTATCGGAGACCGAAGTCTGCCCCTCCGCGTAGGCTGCTGTTCTCTGACCGAGATGAAGAGGAAAGAAGGACCGAAGAAAGTGTTGGGCCACTGGCACCCCAAGACTTTGGCGGATGGTAGTCATTTGAAGGATGGAAGCACGAGAGACTGGGGGTTCGAAGATATAGAGATTGCCGATGGAAAGGTAAGAATACTCTGACAGGGACTTCGTTGTGTTGTAACTCAATAATTCGACCATTTCTAGGTGGTGGAAGATCCAGGAATGCCAGGTACGGAGCATGAGAAGGATGAACCTGTCGGCTCCCAGCTGGTCGAATCCGGAATCGCAGTATCAAGGATGTAACTTTCGACCCACCCAATGCGTAGATGATATATTACATTGGTAGAACCTACGTAGACGCAGCCGTGCAGTCCCATTCATCGTCGATGTTAGAATGTCACATATGCACTTGCATAACTGACGCTAGAATCCCTGATAGTAAAGCATTGGCTACTTTGTTCGTACCTGACCCACTGTGACCCGATGACATGTCCCTCCTGCTCTAGAAATGTGAGGGCGCCAAGTAGCACACCGATTGGGTGACGGCCACAGATGGTGTTCTTCGTCCTAGCTAGATAATCTGCGAATTCCTCGTGTGCCTTCTCAGCGGTGGAGGGCGGAATTGTCAGAATGTCCATTGCCTCGTGGTCAAGGGCAGAGATAGATTCGTGGATGGGGTAGGTCGACAAGGTCGGCGGGAGAGCAGAAGACCTCGTCAGTCGGACGGCAGGCGTGTCGCTTGGAGGAGGCTCAGGATAGTAATGAGTGAAAGAAAATCGGGTCCCCCTAAACCGCTCCGTTAGATGGGTACTCGTGATGCAAATGGCAAACAAAATACCAATGACAGAAGTCACTGGAAACAACGCAAAAGGTATCTTCTCGCGCCAGATACGGGGCAAGTAATCGACCGAAAGCAGCTTCCTTGCTCTTGTTGATGGCACCTACTAGAATAGGCACAATGGAAATGTCCATGCTGTTTGACGAGGTTAATATATGGGGCCAGCGGAGGGAAACACGAGTTCAACCTCTCGAAAATCTTCCTCACGAAGGGGATATGCATCTCGATGCTATGCTCATCTTCATCGGTTTGCGTACTCATCTCGCTGAATTTACCAGTCGACTTCAGCTCCTTTATAGCTATGGAAGTGTAACTGTTAGGGAGCGGAACATAGAAGAAGAGGAGGGGACCGACTGTCTAAATCTAAGGGGATGTTGCCGAGGGGGGTCTCATACTCCTGACATCTCGACAGAGCGCAACCGTCAAGGTAAACGTGGTGAGAAGGACCGAGGATAAACACCCTCTTGCTAGACGAAATCAGAGGATCAGCTGGAGTAGGAACATGATATCAGGGGTAGCTGACATTCCAGTTGTATCGATACTTTTGTAAGCCCATGCGGCGGCTGGCCCAGAGTATGAGTATCCAGCATGTCTGCCGACCAAACGATGCTCAGGACTGCATTCATTCAGAATCATCGAACACATACGGTGCGATCACCGCCTTGCAACCCTTAACGGGGGGATTGAATGTCTCATCACTCGGCTGGACAGCATCGAGCCAAGTCGTCAGCTCATGGTTCAAGGTGTCCCCTATGATTCATCAGTTGACTGGTCCACCTTTGATATGTTACGCACTCACCGTCGTCCGTGTACCACGACCCCGCATGTGTGGCTTGCCTGAAACGTCCATGAGCCCTCATACAGCAAGGATCGTTCGGAATCGCTCATGCCTAACACTCATAGTCTTGGGAAATAAAGTCCTCCAGATCTGAAGCAGAGACAGGATCGATAGCGACGACAAGGGGTAAGATGTTGTGTGCGGGTGCAGTGCTACATTGTACCTCATTGAACTCCGAGGGATTCCAAATCGGGCATTGTCTCAAAGATAACGAAGTGCACCACACCATCATCACGAGTTCGAAGTCAATGTTGAATTTGTGCAAGGTTCATGGGATCACATACAGAAACATCATTGGCCTGAAGCATGGTCGCATGTCGATTATCTCCAGCATACGGATGGAATGGATACATGTGGCAGGAGAAGTGGCAAGAGAAAAACAACACAAAATGCGACACTACTCTTCTGACCGCAGACGAGCCGCCGGGTTCGTCACCTTCACACCCAACACTTTCGCACTGCATCACAGATAGCATCAGGAATAGAATTGAAAATTCGACAAGGGAAAAGGCGTACCGCTCCAGGATGACGGTGCGGTTGCGGCTGCTCACACCATGAGCAATCTCGGCCGCGAAGCTTTTGTTGTGCATCAAGAGAAGGTCAACCTCCCGCACATTGTTGACCAAGAACTTCTTGAGGCCGTTGGGTAGTAGATGGCGTGTCTGAAGGAAAATCCGTCAACTGGTGCCCCCACATTCATTAGCCACGTCAACCCACCTTCTTGTTGCTTCCGTAACCAATCTATTCGAATCAAGAATGTGAACCTCGCAGTCCAAGGAGAGTGTAAGGTCAAGGAAACGTACCTTGGGCATGGGCAATTGGCCCTTGAATCGACGCCTAACCCTGTTATCGATACCCTTGGGTTTCCGCCATGCCTCCTTGACACTCTTATAACGGTCAGACTGGTGGCGCCTTGATTCAAAACGATTAGCATGTCGACCATTTTGTAGAGGGCGTGAAAACTGACTTGAAAGGCTTGGTGCGCTTCTTGACGATGGGAACCTTGACGACCATGGCGGGCTAGAGACAATGGGACCCAGTAAGTCTGAAGATCTTCGTAGGTTTCACAGAAAGGTCGCAAGAGGGCAGGTAGAGATTTGGTGAGGAGTCCAAGTTTGGCATGCGATCAGGCTCATCCGCCAGGATGCACAACCATCCAACCCATTCCAGTCGTTGAAACCGTCCAAGTCTGCATAGGAACGGCAACAGGATAGCACAAGGGTAGAGCGGAACCTGCAGTATCAAGGAATACTCACAAAGTTTTAGATCTTGAGGATGGGCACTACTGGCCAGCAGGGTTTGCGATGCTCTACGACGAAGCTCGGTAGCTATTCGGCATGTTCCCCGGAGGGCCGGCACAATCGCCGGCCAGTTGGATCTGTGGACACCACCACGTGATCCTGAGTACCATATACAGGTCCATGTAGCCTGTAGGTCCCTGTAATAGTACGTCCTCATCGTAGCGCGAAATATTGTATCAGGACAAGGATCTGCGCATATATTCACATAATCAAAGTGTTGTCTACAGGAAACAGTGCATAGCTTATTTGCTTGCGATAAGTAGTAGTCGTCCGACGGTGGTACACAACGTCGGGGCGATGGGGGGGGGAAACGACACCAAACTACAGTGAATCAACGAGATGATGCCAGCAAATCCACTCCCGTCAACAGCATAGGGTTGAAGCTGTACCACTAGATGCTCCCCGATGTGGTCGAGACAAACGCGCCGATGATTCGCAGTGCAAGACCTCCACTGTAGGATCAGTAATCGCTGCCATGATCCGAGAGTGCAGATAGGCTACGCCGCAAGCACAGTGCGGAAGTGGGGTCGTTTCTTTCCAGAGCAGAGGTCCATCCTGCATTCATATGAACGCCCAGTGGCGGCATGGTGGGATTTGCGACCGGGAAAGCCGTTTTATCGTTGCGTGAACCGGCAGCTAAACGTTTATGTATGGCGCAGAAGATAAGGAGAATGTCCAGAACAAGCTAGACAAGACGAAGAACCTAGCTGAGCGAGACAGCCCGCGGATAGACTTGTGGGCGGGAATGGGTGAATCGGTGTTGCGAGTGTTAGGTGGGATGGTTGGGATCACTAGGATGTGGAGGAGTGCTTCCCGAAGGAAAACACGGCCTTCCATAAGGAGACAAGTGCCGAAAAGGGTGGGAGAATGAAAGATGCATGCGCGCTGGTACGGAATGGACATTGAGATAAGAAGAACATTGTTCGCTTGTTTTCAACCCCCATCCACCTGCACCCCGCAATCGCTCAGCCTCGCCAGAGCATAATAGCTCACGGACCAACTAGACCTGAGGTGAGTTTTGGCTAACTGCTCTTGGCTGGACATATCCGGCCGATTTGTCCAAGTGAGACTCACGCGAGGCTGTCTGGGAGAATAGAGACAGTCAGTTGACCGAAGATGCGTACGTTATTTCCGCTGCAGGGGGAAAGGTCGATATCAGTGGACAACGGAGGCACATGCGTGGCAGCCAGTGCTGTGGCGCAGGAGGGTCGTGGGAAAGCTGTGGACGGCCGAGATGAGACCGGGACATCATTGCCACAAATCCTGCATCCGCTCAGGTTAAAGCCCCACAGCAGGCATTGGCGCTGTGTCACCGCTCCCACCTACATATTAGACATCCAAGAAAAACCTTCCTTACGCCAGTCTACTCGCTCCATTTCTCTCGACATTGGACACAGGAATCCAATGCTCGCAACTCCTACCATCGAACTGAATTTCGACGACGATGACTGGGCCGCGCCACCCGGAAAACTATACAGAGCCGCAAGTATGGGGAATAGCTGGGGAGTCACCATCATGGGCAGGGGATTCGACTGGAAGAAGAAGGAGGAGAGGGCACAAGAAGACCCATACAGGGATTTTCACGAGCCTCCAGGGCTTCATAGTGAAACCGATCGACTCGACAGGAGTAACGGGTCCCAATCTCCCCCGAAATCGATATCATCGAGTGATTTAGCCAGGCCGATCCCGACAATCATCTCCACTCTCCCGATAGCGACGTCTAGTTTTACTTCCGAGCCTGTCTCTTTTTCTCCTCTGTCATCGTCAAGACCTCCCACTCCGCTGTCGTCGTCTTGTCCTTCCCCAAAACCTTCCCTTGGCCGCACTTCGACAACTCCTCGACCGCGACGGCGATCCTCACAACAACGTGTATCTCTGATTGCTGGTCGTGTATCCATCCTGCCCGTCGAAACTCCCGTTGTCCCAACGCTGGCTCCCCAAAAATTAGTCCGCACTGGCAGCGCTCGGAGTGTTCTGAGCGTCGCGTCAAGCGTTGGCCCCCCTACGCCAGGTCGCGAGAGAGATTCGTATTTGGGAAGTGGGAGGAGCATAACAGAGTTTGTAATTGAGCGGGAAATCGGTCGCGGCGCTTATGGGCTGGTGAAACGAGCTAGAGAGATGCACGACGATGGCACCCTCGGGGTAAATATATCTTTTCCACTCATGACATCTGTCATTAAACCATGCAATAGCCTCCACTGATCATCAAGCAAGTCTTCAAATCTCGGATTCTGGCAGATTGTTGGAAAAAGCATCCGCAGTACGGAACAATACCAATAGAGATCTACGTTATGAACGCGATATCCTCTACATCGTATATCCTTCCTTCACGGCGTCCATGGGATCCGGCAAGGTTTTCAATATCCCGCGACGTTTCCCCGGCATCGTCTGACACGGACGTGGAGTCGGAATCACCATCGTCACTTGCTAGTTCAGATTGGTTGGAGGGAAAGGTTGTCAAGGGGCATCCAAACATCTGCCCGCTACTAGATTTCTTCGAGGACGACAACTACTACTACTTGTTGATGCCCTGCACAACTCCGGATACTAGACCTGATGAACCGTCCCCTCCCTCCGATCTCTTTGATCTCGTCGAAAGCTATCCTCAAGGATTACCAGCGAGTGCTGCACGGAGCTACCTGGGTCAGATCGCCGACGCGCTATTTTTCCTCCATGGGAAAGGTATAGGTGAGGAAAGCTCTCCTTGTGTGGTGTACAAGTTAATTTAGCTCTGGTTTCTAGTTCATCGCGACATCAAAGATGAGAACGTTGTCCTTGGCAATGGAGGTCAATGCGTGTTGATTGACTTTGGGAGCTCGGGTTTAGTGAAGAAGAGTGGTTGGGACACGTTCAGTGGCACGTGAGTCTTGATAGTTTCCTTTCAGCCATGCGGGTTCCTGATCGCCTCCGTACATCAGACTTGACTATGCAGGCCCTGAGATTCTCCGCGGTGAACGGTATCAGGGCAAGGAGCAAGACGTTTGGGCCTTCGGCGTTGTCGCCTACGTCCTTCTCGTTGGCGAATGCCCCTTCACGACAGCCGCCGAAGCTCAAGAAGGCTTGGAATCCCCCTTCGCTGCAGCGTCCATCGCTTTGGACGAGCGATGCGGGGAGGGCAAGGAACGAGATGGGGAGGAGGCTGATGGTGGTGGCGCTCTAGGCGATGCCGCGGCACTCGTGCGAGCTTGCTTACGCGTGGAAGTGTCAGCTCGACCAAGCTTCGAAAAGATCCTGGAGTCACGATTCCTTGCTGGAGATGGTGGATGGGGTATGGATGATACCTGACCAGACGATACCGTTCCCCTTTACCCAGATCGCTGTCCTCGTTCCGTGCGCGTGTCCACATTCGTTCGAAGAAGCAAGATGACTCGCTTGTTCCGGACGCATGGCATCATGATTTTCCTCAATGGTCTACTCTCTGGAGAAACCCTGGCGCATTCGCTCTCTAATCCATATCGCTTATTTTCGTTCACTCCCCGTGCGTTTTATTTATCACTTTCAATCACTCTCTCGATGTCATGCATGGCCTGTACCGCGATTAACACTGTGATACACTGTCCCCTCCCTAATGTATTTTGTAGTGTAGAGTAACATGAAGCAGCAATCGATGCCTTACGCATGTTCTGTAGCCCCTATACAGCATGGCATCTATAAATTTGTGAGAGTCAGCGTGCAGAGGAGTTGCACTGCGCCACGAGCGGCCGGTGCCGGCTCGGAGTCATGGCTCGAATCAGATGATGTGCACTGGATATGGACATCACCAATCGATAACAAAAAAATTTGACGCCGGAGGGGTATAACTACACCTAGACCTTCTTCCAACTCTTTTCTGCCCTTCACCCCCACCTCCACCTCGTCTGTCCTCCCATTTTTTTCACTTTCTTTACGCCCTAAGTGAGTCTCCTTTGTCGTGCTTCCCGACTGCTGTTGCTCGGGCAATCGATGGCAGTGGATCCGGATGGATTGGAGTCAAGATATCACGATGCAAAGTGATCTCCTGATCCTGGGTCCACTCGTCTGATGATCCCCCGGAGCTCGTTGGACAAGGAACTGACCCTTAGATCTGT
This sequence comes from Jaapia argillacea MUCL 33604, assembly GCA_000697665.1. NCBI lineage: Eukaryota > Fungi > Basidiomycota > Agaricomycetes > Jaapiales > Jaapiaceae > Jaapia > Jaapia argillacea. Next base: position 2,163,020 of record KL197710.1, on the reverse strand, counting down.
AGAAACCATTCAAAATGGGAAAGGAGAAGACCCACGTTAACGTCGTCGGTGAGCGATCTGTTCCTGATAATGGGATTGAATCCATCTGATCTCGGACCAGTTATCGGCCACGTCGATTCCGGCAAGTCCACCACCACTGGACATTTGATCTACAAGTGCGGTGGTATCGATAAGCGTACCATCGAGAAGTTCGAAAAGGAAGCTGCTGAGCTCGGAAAGGGTTCGTTCAAGTATGGTGAGTTTGTTCGGATCTCGCACCCCTACTTTGATCCTGATCTTTTCTCGCGACACAGCTTGGGTGCTCGACAAGCTAAAGGCCGAGCGTGAGCGTGGTATTACCATCGATATCGCCCTCTGGAAGTTCGAGACCCCCAAGTTCATGGTCACCGTAAGTGATCCTTTCAGAGATCAAGTTTGGATCTGCGATTGACTTCTTGTGATGCGTTATAGGTCATCGATGCCCCTGGTCATCGTGATTTCATCAAGAACATGATCACTGGTACTTCCCAGGCTGATTGCGCTATCCTTATCATCGCCGCTGGTACCGGTGAGTTCGAGGCCGGTATCTCCAAGGATGGTCAAACTCGCGAGCACGCCCTCCTCGCCTTCACCCTCGGTGTCCGTCAGCTCATCGTTGCCGTCAACAAGATGGACACGACCAAGGTACACCGTTGTCGTCTAACATTTACTGATTGTGTTGTATGCTCATTCCTTTCTTCGCTGTCTATAGTGGAGCGAGGACCGTTTCAACGAAATCATCAAGGAAACCTCCACCTTCATTAAGAAGGTCGGTTATAACCCCAAGGCTGTCGCTTTCGTTCCCATCTCTGGATGGCACGGTGACAACATGTTGGAGGAGTCCCCCAAGTACGTCAAGGATTTCTTTTTTCATTCAGTCAATTCCTTAATCTATTATTTCTATAGCATGACCTGGTACAAGGGCTGGACCAAGGAGACCAAGGCCGGTGTTGTTAAGGGTAAGACCCTCCTCGATGCCATCGACGCCATCGAGCCCCCGGTCCGTCCCTCCGACAAGCCCCTCCGTCTCCCCCTCCAGGATGTGTACAAGATCGGTGGTATTGGCACTGTGCCCGTCGGTCGTGTCGAGACTGGTATCATCAGGGCTGGCATGATCGTCACATTCGCTCCCGCCAACGTGACCACTGAAGTCAAGTCAGTCGAAATGCATCACGAGCAGCTCGAGCAGGGTCTTCCTGGTGACAATGTCGGTTTCAACGTGAAGTGAGATTTTTTCATTTGCTCTCTATTGTCACCATCTGATGATCGCGAAGGAACGTTTCGGTCAAGGATATTCGTCGTGGTTTCGTCGCATCTGACTCCAAGAACGACCCCGCCAAGGAGGCCGCTTCATTCAACGCTCAGGTCATCGTCTTGAACCACCCCGGTCAGATTGGCCCTGGTTACGCACCCGTCCTCGATTGCCACACTGCCCACATTGCCTGCAAGTTCGCTGAGCTCATCGAGAAGATGGATCGCCGAAGCGGCAAGTCCCTCGAGGCGTCACCCAAGTTCATCAAGTCTGGTGATTCGTGCATTGTCAAGCTTGTTCCCAGCAAGCCAATGTGCGTTGAGTCCTACAACGAGTATCCTCCCCTTGGTCGTTTCGCCGTCCGTGACATGAGGCAGACTGTTGCCGTCGGTGTCATCAAGTCCGTCGACAAGACCGATAAGTCGTCCGGAAAGGGTACGTTCATCCATTCAGTGCCTTTCAGATCGTCTCTAACTCCTTTTCCCCAGTTACCAAGTCCGCTGAGAAGGCCACCAAGAAGAAGTAAACTAGATGTAGACATTTTACTGTATTGTTTCTTCTCTCAGTTTGCTCTTTTTTGCCTTGCTTTCTTTCCTTTTCATATCATCGGTACTTCTAACGCAACTGTTTCCTTACTGTCGCATCATTTGTTGTATGACCCATAACGACCATGGCGACGAGGGTCATGTCAGGTGGCTTTTCGTTCGTATGCTATGCTGTGTAGTGGTGGTGGTGGAGAAGAGAATTCAACATGTATCGTTGTAGGATCATAGAATGCATGTGTTGGAGTAGGAGATTCCATTTCGCAAGGTGCGAGCGAGTCAATCATTTTCAACTCAAGAATGTGGATGTAACGGGAAACTCAAGGCTAGGAGAACATCTACAAGGTTACATGTACACATGCATTACTACTTGTCTTGAGGGAAATTAACACACGTGCTCGACCTTGCCACCACCATCGACTCGTGGACCCAAGTCTCGGCCAACCGTGCGCTCAAATACCTCCATCATAAATGTGAACAGAGATCTTGTTAAGGCGGCATCCCACCTTCCCTTCGAGGATTCATCCCGGATGAAAGCATGTTGCGCTTGAACCTCAAGGAACTGGCGATGATAGTAGGAAATCAGTAGAATGTCAGAGCTACCGGGATAGAATGCTCACCGATGTCTGGACATTGGCATCCTCAAGTACCTTGCGGATGAGGTCCCTGCCAGCTCGGGGAACGTGGGTGTCCTAATTAATGGGTAACTTAAGATGTGACCTCCAGCTACGAGCGAACGCCGACTCACTTGTTTACCAAATATCATCTGGTTTTGGCAAATATTTTCAGTAGGTGAGGATGTCTCGTGAAGTGAGGTTGACGCACGACGAGTTCCCCCTTGCCAGTAAGATCACCCTTTTCCACCCGTTCAAGGGAGTCATCCTTCTTGCCTTTCCCCAGAGTGGCACTGTGGACGTCGGTCGCGAAGAAACAGACAGACGACAGAACGCGAGGGTCAAATGCAGCCTGACGAAATGGTATATGTTTGAGAGGGATACAACGAATCACTCTGTGTGCTTACCCGGAAAGCCTGAGGCGGAGAGGCGGGTCAGATCACTCCACGGTGAATGAGGCGGGCTCGCGCACCAGGTGTCCACCCAAGCACATCCCAGTAGCTGTTGAAGGTACGTCAGGGCGAGACAAGTAAGATCGAGTAGATCCTGCTCACCTGCAATCCGTCCGTTGCAGTTCTTCAGAGAACAAAGGAGATCGATTGAATGGGTTGCGTCCTGAATAACGGGTCAGCAATCAGTATGCCTCGGGCAAACGCAGATCAGTGTCGGGGAGCAGATGAGGCATAAATACCTCGTCATACGCAGCCAAGTCTTTTTCGATCTGGGGTAAATGGTCAGTGGATGCGATGGATGGGTCAGAAGTATCACACCTTGTAGCGATTCCCTCTATCCGTTCCTTCGAGGATTTACGGTTCAAAAAAACGGAGGGCATCGGGTTGCTTTCGTTCGGGGCTCACCTTCCACATCGTAGGATATGGCCTCAGGCCCTTCAAACTCATGATAACTTGAAGGACACGCTGGACGATCGGACGTTAAGTTAGCTCGACGTCTTCATAATTTGAATGTTAACCCTTCTGACCTACTATGTATCCTTGGCTAGCGATCTGCCCTGCGAACCTCTCGACAGGACCTGTAACCTGGTAGATCTCACTAAATCGATTCTCAGAATCAGATATAATAGTGTATATACTGTGTGGATTTCAAACCTGAAACAAACGACACCTGGGTTGATACAGGGGATCTATCAGCGCCAGTCTCCAGTCTCCAGTCTCGCGGAGAGTGGGATTCGTTCTAAGTACCTGGGAATTTCGCTTGAGGATAGCTCGGTAAGCTAGGCGCGATCACATATATCCTCATGGGCCGTCCATTAGGGTCGAGCTTGGAGGGGACATCGTGATATGTTTTGGTGATGAGCATTGTTGCAAGACAGGGCTAGCACGCGGTGACTGAACTGGATGGAGATTGATTACAGGGTGGTACTCACGCGGGCCGTTCGACCGGGTGGCGCGTGCGTCAGTGTCCACGCTGTGCTGTCCGTCGATCACAACAAGTCCCTCCAACGTGCGTCGCGTCGTTGACAGTCTGTGCCCAGCACTCACAAAAATGACCCCACGATTTTCAGAGCATTTTCTTCTGCCTGCCCCTTGGTCCTTACAGTCATGGTCGAACCCACCGCTCGCATTAGGCCCTTCGAGTCCACAGACGAGAAGAATGTCCGGTTTACTATTGGTAAAGCTCGTATGGATATGTTGGCAGTCGCTAACCGCAGCGGTAAGTCTACCCAGATGACCAAATCCTACGCTATGAATCCACTCTGATCTCTTATTAGCATATGTCCACTGGATGACCCTCTCCTTGTGGGTTGTGGCCTCCAGCGTGTTCATTCAATATATGCACTGGTGGCCGGAGCCCGAGTTGTACGGGTGGTACGCCTATCTGAGGCCCATACCTGCGTTTGCAAGTATGGCGGTGCCTTTTATGTTTGGGATCGATTGGTACGTCCACGCGGGCCATCCTTAGTCGCAAGACCGACGAATCGTTGCAGGTTTAATCGCCCTCATTTCGAGAAACTTGTCCAGGATGCGTTGTCTGGTCCGGATATCGCAAATGTCCTGGACTACTACGCCAGGTCTCCCGCTTCCGGGTTCTGGATCCTCGAGTATGGCGACAAGTTCGTAGGACTTATCGGAGTCGACGTGTCAAAGGATTCTACCTCCGACATTTCTCTTCTTGACCCTGTGTCCGGGGGAAAGGGAGGGAAGAAGAAGGATATCAAGGTCTTCATGTCGAAGGGGACATCAGAGGTTGCCACCATTCGTCACTTCGTCATAGACGAGCTATACCGACCTGCCTTGATCCAAGACGATCTGTTGGTGCATGCCATCAAGCAGACGTTCGGGGATAAGAATGTCAAGACCATCCGGGCCTTCGACTCTCCTCTGGAGGAGTATGTCAGTGATTGTCTTCGGGACCACGGTTTTAAAGTCACCAAGGAGGTCAGGACGGTTGGAGTTTTCAAATGGAAGTTGACGGAGAGTGTCCTGAGGAGGTCGGATTGGGAGAAAGGGGTGGAGAAGGAGGAGTGAAGCTCGAGGTTAATCAATTGACACCCACGGGTTTGCCTTGTCTGGAAAAGAGGTTTATAATACTTAGTTGTGGTTGGCGGTTGGACGGACTCGCACTGGTATATAGCTGTTGTAGCTTTAATATGTGTACCCTACTCCAACTTTAGCGATCGTGCGCCAGATTCAGAACATTGATTTGATTGAAATCTGAGGGACTGCTGCAAAATGGCTTCACTCCTTTCCCCCATACTCTCCAACTCGACGAAGCCTCCTCATTCAGTTCTCCTCCTGCAATCCTCTTTGTCTCAGTCATGCTCTGCCATTTTGCGTGCTGTCATCAACAATACTGCAACGAAAATCCCAGTTCTGTTGATTTCGCTTCTGTATCCTCCCAGAACGATCACGGATCCGGAATTAGGAAAGATCCAAGTCCTTGACCGCACTTCAAAGGTACCTGGTTATGATGATGAGTGGGATGATCCCCGTTCACAGATTCTAGCTAGCGTAAAATGTGGTGAGTTCTGGGTGATGTAGTGTTGTGAAGAGGATCACCGACTAGTTATCAGCTTCGCCAGGCCCTATCGATGTCATCATCGACTCTGTCGATACGCTCTGCTCAGACTTGAGCTCTGTTTCTGCCACATACACATTCTTATCTGAATTGTTGTCGTTGATTCTATCTCGTCCATGTGAGTATGTTTTGTTCTAATGACCTATAGGCTGACCAAAAATTTAGCCCCTTCACGGCTTATACTACACATTTGCGTACCGCCACCTTTCCCCAGAGCAATATCGTCCCCTACCACCCTTCTCCATTTGCTCACTCAAACCCGCTTCTCCCCAACCCTAACCCACATCATCGCCCATCCTCCATCTCTCATCTCTCATATCTCGCGAGCCTACCTCACTCCACCTCCACCTCTCTCCCCGCCACAGAAGTTCTGGCGCGTATTCATCCCCCTCTCCGAAAGACAGCATGAAGTGGAGAAGCTGATTTTCGGTCAGGACGGTCAGGGAAGCGGGTCAGGAGAAGAGATTGTGGTGGAGGTCCTGATTAGAGGCGTGACCATCGGTGGAGGGGATAGATTGGGGAAGAGGAAGGGAGTCGAGCGATTTCTGGAGGGCTGGAATCAGTCTGGTCCAGTTGATCTTCATAAGCTTGAGAGTCTCAAGCCACTATTCGCGAAGAAAGTCATGACTGAGGTGGGAAGAATTCATTCTTTTGTACTCGTCATCCCTTCTCTCATCTACATCAACGTCAGGACTCCGGGGAATCAACGCACAATGTCTCCTTTAACTTGAATTTAACCCGGGAGCAGCAGGAGTCAAGATCCCAGGTTCCTCTACCCTACGCTCATGAAGGTAACGGGGACTCATCTCGTGGGTCGTTTGTCAAATTGACATCTCTCTCTACCCAGGGAAACCTATCCAAAACGTACAATCCACCCCGCCTGCGGCAGCCGCTATTTTCTATGATCCAGATTCTGCAGACGACATTGACGACGATGACCCTGACGAGGACCTCGATATCTGACGACCATCAACTTATACTTACTCAGGTGCCCTCGCCATGTGCCTTACCATCCTGATACTCTTGCGGTATCCCTGCGGCCATCATTCTATGCAGTATTGGGATCTATTGTACCTTGTTTTCCTCGAAGCCTCCCCGGTCCTGTTACCTATTCACTGAATTCAAGTCTTCGCAGTTTGCGTTAAGTTTCATTCCGGATCTTACTGTTCAGGTGAGGGCGGATCATCGTATCTGATCTGCCTATTCATGGCCAGGCGCTCCTGGCGTCTGTCCACCTTTGCCACTCTGTGCCCCAATATCATCCGTGCAGGATCGTTGATGGCTTTCAACGTACTGCGGCTGCCCTCCGGCACGCCCTTCTCGAATATCGTCCCAATCATCTAGGTCGGGATTGGCTGTCTGCGCTCTGAGATCCCACCGGTGAATGTCCGTTGCCGAAACGCTCTCCGAATGCTGTAACAAGGTTCGTACTTTTTAACTCCCGTAACAAGAAGACCGCACGTAAAATGTGAGTTATCTTCTCGATACCTTACGTTTGTTTGTCACTTGATTTTCAGGGCCATTCATCCGACTGAATGAGATGAGTAGCGCGTGGATCTTATCCGCCAGATTGCCTTTCATGATGAGCTACCTTGGGCAGACGACCACGAGCAGTGCTAATCCCCTTTGATGGTAGGCGTCTACACTAGGTTACACATCCAGTACGTCCCATTATACGCTCTCGTTACGTCCCTCTCATCGAACCTCGGAGAGGGAGGGATCGTCGACATTGTATCCGAAATCTTGCCGCCCGCCCTCAGTGGACGGCCGTACGCTTCCCTTTACATGAGTTTATCCTATTTATGAGATCGTTCCTGCGTCGATGTGCTCATGGCGGCCATGCGACTTCCATCTCGCCATTTGCTCTTTAACAGCGGTGGATGCAACGCGATAGCCTATAGGCTCCATCACCGCATTTCCCAAGGCACCATCGCGCCTCCCAGGCGCCACGCCCTCTCAATATCAGAAATGCCTCTTCTCTTATGAGTCGAACGTGGCCACCCTGGAGTGCCACTCCGAAATTTACGTTCGACCCACGGGTGAAAGAAGGGAGCTCAATTTTATGATCATCTCGTGTGGACACCAGATTTCTCAGCGGTGTACGGTCGTGGAGGGGTTGGGTCAATGTTCATTACGATAATGCCCCACTTTTATTTTTTTTCTCATACCTCGAGGTCGGGCTCGCCGACACATCATCGTTTTGCTGGCCATCCCATCCAGTACCACTGCGCCACCCACTGTCCACGGCTCCTTGTTCCCGGCTGACATTGAACTCTTTCATTCTTTCTTAGGCTCGGCAATCTCGAGATTCGTGATAATATCGCGATTACGAAGGCACCGATAGGATGGACGTCATCGCTTCGAGATGATTCTCCAGATATACGCTGAGTTTTGGGAGATCGAATTCGCTCCGAGCGCCCGGAAATGAAATAAGCAAATGTGATGGCCTCTCGTTGTGGGCTCGGGTAAGAGGCTCTTCTCCACAAGCGTCAAAACATATGTGGTCACGCTCCCGAACATCTCCTCGAACCTCTGAATCGGTTTCCGAGAACCAGGTGGTATTGCAAGTCGAATAGCGAGACGGCACGGCGATGCCAATTTGGTCCTCCAAGGAAGTCATGTTGCTACCTGGGACCAGCCCAGGCATAGGCTTGCAACGATTTGGTCTTGCGCAACCATATCGTTGGCTGGACTGATGGCTGCGTTTGTGGGCAATGTGGGGAAAGAGGATATCCGCTTGATCTCCAACGCCACTCCGTCAGCTACTGCGATCGATATCAATTTCCAAATCTGCAGGGATGGCTTGCTTTATGCTCTTTGAGATCCTTCGGAGGTCGGGTTTGAACTGTGAGCGATCGTTTGGACTGTTTGTTCAGATGGACGGAGACGTAGAGTTGGTCATATGCCATATGGCGAATGGCGAATATGTCGGAGGATGAAAGTGGAAGAGAAGAAAGAGAGCTAGACGAGCCGTGGGCGTTTGCGCCAAAGCCTTGAATGGAATGGGCAGAGAGAACAACGTGTTGATCAAACTTTCGGTGGGTATAGCGCAACCTTGGAGAACATGAATCGAGAGCGAGCAAGCGACGAGAGATATAATTAGGCGAAGGTATTCCGCGGTCATGGGTTATACACAGGGGAGAGTTTGCGAACATAATTGATCAGCGCAAGATCAGCGCAGCACAAATATTGGTTTTGAAACAGAGTGGTATGAAGTTCACGCTGCAACGACCAAGTAATACACAAAAAGTTAGAAGGCCTTGCGGGAGCTGATTTGGAATCCCGGAGAGATCGGTCGGCATGGGGTGAGACACATTGAGTGTGTCACGGCGAGACACGTCCAGCGACCTCTAGATATGAGAATGTCAAGGCGTACGTTAGGGAATCCGCATGTCGAAAGCGATACAGGAAAGTGATGATGGAAGCAGGAGCAGAAGGAGCAGAAAATTGCAAAAGGCATGAGGCGAATTTCTCAACTCTCGACTGCTCCGGATCCGGTATGTCGGAACCTGCCAGTTAAGATGCGTGATGAATGCGGCAAGGTTCGAGGTACAGCCCCTGCCAAACAGGAGCCGGGAATCTCGTAGCGCCTTCTCCCTTGTGTGTGATTCAGGCCTCGAAGAGGATTGATTCGACAAGAATGACCAAGTGTTGCTTTTATGGGTGAAACGGGTGAAATCGGCGAGTCGGGAATAGGGCGTGTCTGTGGAAACGAGTCGGAGATGCTGAATCAGAGTGTTTTGCACAGCAACGCTGTTGTTTTGTGGACCTCAGAGGGGTTAGTAGGCAGGCAGAATACACGGCGCCGATTGCACAAAGGTAAAGAATGGACGGAATCGTATGCGGGACAATTGTGTGGAACGTTTGATGTGGCGGATACGGGGATTGAATATTGAATTGTGGATGCCACCGGGTAGGCGAAAAACAACAAGACCAAACAAAAGACGGACGAAACGGGATTGGACCAAGTGGGCTACAATATGTGGAGTGTGTTGTTGTGCCCGGACTTATAACTGATTTCACCCTCTTCCCTTTCTTTACCATGGATTCCATATCTGCCTGCTAACATTTTCCGATACCCCCCATCTACTTCACCCTGCAACAATCCTCTTCTCTCTCAACAATGTCCCCACCAAGACCCATCCTCAAACGTTCACCAGCTACCACCCACGTCGACTCCTCCTCACCACCCACCCCTTACCGTCCCAGAGACATCGCCGTCCACTTTCCTCCTTCCCCAAGGCTTACTAGAACGTTTACGGCACACTCACCCTCGTCATACGACCGCTCACCTATCGTCGTAGCACCCAACGCGTGTGCCCTCCCAGCCAGAGGATGCCCCGGTAGGACCTATACCCTCAACGAGTCCCCAACCCAGAAGAGGAAGAAGGCAGAAAAGAGTGGAGGGAATGGCAAGCATTTGCATCCTCGCGCAGTCGCTTCCGGGTCATATACCAACAACTATGATGACGACTTAGAAGCGTACGCGCAGCATCAGGCAGACGAAGCTGGTGATAGTGACCCAGATCGCACACCTACCTGTACATCGACCACCCTTCCATTAACTCTACCCCCCGCTCCGCCACCATTAATACCTGACCTGTCCTCCGAGTCAGAAGAGTCGGATGGCTTCACGAGCCCTCCTCCTGAATCGTCCCTCTTCCATCCATCAACTTCTCATAGCGCTGCACCTATTTCGATACCCCACAAGCAACCTACCTATTTATCTCTCGATAGCTTTTTGAACGGCGCCAATACCCCCACCGCGCTGTCGTTCCTCCCTCATCCCCCATCACCTCCCGCTCATAGGGAGGCTCGTGAGGCCGACAAGTCAGAAAGACGTCGAGATAGAGAATCGGAGCGGAGTACCAGCAGTAGACGGGATCGTCCTCATCGTGAGCGCAGTCGTGAACGAGAGCGAGAGTTGAAGGAGTTTAGAGAGAGGAGATCGAAGATGGAGTTTGACCTGGAGGAAGAAGATGAGGTCGATGAGGAGGGAGAGGAGACGGAAGAAGAGTATTCGTCGCACCCCCGCATATACAGATCGCTATCGATACGCAGCTCGTTGACGACATGTTCGCTCGCCGACAAGGACGAAGGTTGTCTGGCTGGTTTCTAGCGAGAGGTCCGTGGATGTTGGATGTTGGTCGCCTGAGGAGGAGGCGGTTAATGGAAGGGTCGTCGTCGAGAAGGAGGAGGATGACGCTGTACATGATGCTCGGATTTCGTCGTCATTCTCTCGCTCTAGTCTCTCGCATTCGTTCCCAAAGATGATGATCAATAACAAGGAAGAAGTACTATTCAATTTGTGTTTTCTGTTAGCTCTCTCTTTATAAACTTTCTACGCTTGCACCCGTGATATTAGGTTCGAGCGCGTCGTGCGAATGATTTCCTCCTCATCAAGCATCTTGGAGCCCATAAAGAGGGCGCGTGTCGGTCATCGGGTCCGGTGGTAACGTTACCGCCCTTACCAACCGCCTGAAAAGACTTGCTGTTTACTCGGAAACATCGTCCAAGGCTTGCCAAGCTCGCTGGACAGTGTCCAACATACATTCGTGATTCGACGGCCTGCCAAGCTTTACCATCGAGCCCAATGTCTTTTCCACTCTCGAGCATGCGCAGCTTTGGCCTACGCAGTTTCCAACTTGGGTTCTTGTCCTGACTTTGTCTCTCACCCCCTTCGGCGATTGTTGTCTACGTCTCGGAAATTCCCTGTTTGATGAGATACACCACTGATACACTTGAGCCCGGTGTCATCTCTCCTGTTTGGAGATGGCCCCCCTGTGGTCAGGGGTCGAACTACGAAAGGGGAGTTCTTCTGAATCGCCTTATTGACATGCGATGAGCTGACAGAGTTCATTTTTTTTTTGGATCTGTTTTTACCAAGAGTCCTCAGTCTCAACATAGTTTCGTCTCGGAGAGATCTTATCCGTTGAAACGGCTGGGTGTTTGTTTGTCCCCTTCGGCGTCGACTTCACATCGGTCTGCTCAGCGAACCTCCCTGGGATTTTCCCTCGACACGGGTATATGGCGGGCCGCCATTGGGTGTATTCGCGTACGTCTTTTGCGCAGACCAGCAAGTGGACATCTGCTTGCCGCTTTCCAACTTTAACCCGTCCACACGCGAGTCGCCGCAAGTCGTACGATCTCATACGCCTCCCCAAGGCCGCTCCATGCGCTCACATGGGTCTTGTGTCTTGGTTCTCGACGTACACCATGCTCACTACACGAGGTATGCAGGACACACAGGAAGCTCCACTCTCCTTATCGTGCTGCGATCGGTCCGCCGTATGTCCTTCCATCGACCATTCTGAATTTCATTCAAATTGCGAAGAGAGGGTCGTGCTCGCAACACAACGGGTCAAATCACAGGTCATCCAAACATCAGATCATATCATCGCGACAGTCTAGAGGACTCCATCACATTTCCAGATGCTTAACGCCATTTTGACTCCATTTAAGAGATGGTTATCTTCTTGGGAGCCTGCTCTGAGATGTCTTCTGGAACGACACAGACAAGAAGCCGTCCCCCATCGATGCTCTAATTTCCTCGGGCTGGACAGACTCTATCCGCGACGAGGACAATACAGCGAAGCTTCCATCGATTCCCTGAGGCAATCCAAGGGTCCTTGAGAACTTAATATCTCCTCTCTCTGATGCAGTATCCATTATCATCCCTGTCGGCTGCGATGCACGTCGATTTGGACTTCCTATATCTTCAGGCCTGGCACCTCAACGTGGCGGTATCCAGATTTTCTCGTCCAAGTGGTCCATACTACCCGAGGGGATCAGTGATCGAAGCCTAGGGACGTTAGTCGAGCGTCTTAATTTGGCTTCAATACGCGGTTTCGCCGACAGCGTTGCCAGTGGCATGACCGACTTGATTACTTCCTGTAGCACGAGCATTACATAAATGCTTCGCCGAAGGGGTAGTCAAAGTCCGAAGGGAGAATGAGACATGCTCGGGGGTGGGAGGAGGAAATTTTGTTCCTCAACTGGTTCCTGCCGGACTGTAGTTTTCTGAGGGAGGAGCGAGAGGGTACGGCCTTATCTCACTCTTGCCACCGACTTGATGCTCTAGCCGTCTCGCAGGCAATTTATCGTCGTCCTGCTGATACGCTGCATTTCTTGCTCGGATGGAACCGTAATAGGATATCCTCTGATTACGTTTTGTCATTTTCAAGAAATTTCGATGAGCCCGAGGAGATACAAGGACGTGCATTGATTGGAAGCCTGGCGTTGAGTTCCATATCGAGAAAAATACAAAGCGCTACAAACACCTCAACGGACAAATTAATGCAGTGGCGTGAAGCCAGGCGACTTGAGAACACAAAGGGTATATGCTATCACTCAGTCAGTCAGGACGAAACCATTCACCGCTTCGGATCTTTAGCGAAACCATCTCCACCGTGTTCAAGCTCATCTTTGGGTTCTCAGTAGTATATGATCTGCGAGTCCTCCAGGTCTAGCTCCCAACTTCTTGAGGTTTCTACATTGTCGCCTCCGCTGCCATGGCCTTCAGCGGAAACAGACACCTAGGTCACGATCAATCAGTATTCAGTGAGGGGGAACCTACGAGTTAGTTACCTCTCGCTTCTCATGAACTCCCTTGCCCATTTGTGTCGCCCCATCCTCCAAGGCTTCGATGGGTATGGGACCCAAGCGCTAATTTGTCCCATATTCTCAATCAATGCAGCCGACAATCTAATCATCAAGAATATGCGCACCTTCTCCGCCAAAGGAGGAATTCCCTGCTTTTCCTCGTCGACGACTGTGTCAGTCAAGGAACCTGGGGTTCCCGGCGCCCCACATTCTACCGGCGTAGTTTGGACGCCTCGGCTCTTCATGCGCCTCTCTCCAGTCTTCCCTACTGGCTTCCTATGCTTGGCCTTCCTCCATCGTCTCGTCACTCTCCTCGGCCACTTCCCAAACGCGAGATATAGAATCAGGGCTAGGAAGACGGCTGCCGCCAGGATGATCACACCAGCGAATTTGCCTACGCTTGGAGGGTGTGGAGGTATGGAAGTTGTGTTCATTGGGCTTCCTTGGTTTCCCCCTGGGATTGGTTTGGGAGGGCCGAGCTGAGGTACATCGGCTCCTGGATCGCAGGCAGGGCGTTCTGGAGGGCATGTGTCATTCTCTACGAAGCTTTTTTTGAGGATGTACATCTTGCCGGATAGTCTGTGAAGGGCGAGCGGAGGAAGCTGTATGCGACACTCTGGCATGGCCTGATATATACCCTGCGGCTGACAGTCACACTCTCAGTCCAAGTTGAAATCATGATTATACATTTCCGATACTTCAAAGTCTTACATGTCTATATGGTTATCCAAACCAACGAATAGTTTCTTCAAGGCTCCAACCGCTTGGGGTCCCTCGGGAAGAGAGAGGCCCTCCTGATATTGTTCAACTTGAGGAACAACATCACCACACGCTCCAACCCGATACCACCGCCACCGTGAGGAGAGCAGCCCATCCTGAAGGCGTCCACGTAGTATTTCATGGAGTCGGGGTCGATCCCTTTCTCTCTCATTTTTTCGATGAGGAAAGCAGCGTCGTGAATACGCTGGGCTCCGGAAAGGATCTCCTCTCCTCGCATGAAGAAGTCGTAGGAATTGGACAGAGTCTGGTTTGGATGGCAATCAGTCAAGTTCTGTCATCCAAGGGCGGGGACACTCACCGGGTCATTAGGGTCAGGCATTGTGTAGAAGGGGCGAAGCGCCATTGGGAACTTGTCAATAATATAGTAGTCGGTATCATACTTGGCCTTGACGAGTCCACCGAGTCTCTTTTCGTTCTCAGTGCTATAAATATCGGGTCAAGTCCGCGAAAACCGCTGATTTGGCCATTCGACTCACTTAATATCGTCCAAGGTCTCTCTATCCACACCATCCTCAACCAGCATCTCCACTGCCTGAGCAAAGGTCAACCTCAGAGTCTCCTCTTTCCATTTGAACTCATCAGCAGGGAACTGCTTTTGAATAACGTCAATCTCCTTTCGATATCTATCGTTCAGGCCCTTGAAAATCGCCTTGAAGAGGTTATCGAGCATTTCCATAACTTCGTGGTAGTGTTCTTCTATAGTCATCTCCAGATCGAGTCCCATGAACTCAGTCATGTGGCGATGAGTGTTGGAGTCCTCGGCACGAAATACGGGTGCGATCTCGAATACTCGCTCAAAGTCGGCAGCAATCGCCATCTGCTTGGCTAGCTGAGGAGACTGGGCAAGGAATGCGGTCCCTACGACGAGATACATTAGTGATATGAAGGACACGATGAACGGTGATGCGAACCTTTGAAATAGTTAACCTTGAAGACGGTAGCACCAGACTCCGTGGCGGATCCTTGCAACTTTGGACTGTGGATTTCGATAAACCCATTTGCAGTTAGAAATTCGCGGAAGAGTTCTCCAACTCCGTGCTGGATCCTGAATACTGCTTGGTTGGTTTGCGTCTATCCAAAGCGTCAGTGGAAGTGATGGTATATGGATTGAAATAAAACCTACTCGAAGATCAACAACACGGTTGTTCAGTCGAGTTTCCAGGAGTACTCGGTTGTACTGTCCTTCTCCAGCATCGATTTCAGCATCAGGCCTGTTCGCATCGTCGACGCTGAAGGGCAGGCGTCCATCGATCCCCGAGACAAGATAGAGCTACGGGAAAGCCTCGCTAAGTCTGTTGTCTGCGAGAACGGGGTTTCTCGTGGCGTACCTTCGTGATGTGAAGTTCGACATCGCCAACACTAGCACTTTTGATGAGCTCAGGCGATTTCTTCACGACACCTTCCACAAGTACGATGCTCTCAGCTTGTAAACTGGCAGCCCATTTTACCATCTGTTTGCTGACTTTCTCGGGCTCTACAGTCAGAAGTGCCTGTACGGAGTCGGATCTCTGTCTGAGATTCAAGAAGACCATCTTGTTGCCTTGGGCACGAGAGGTGTGGACTCGGGCCCGTAAGAGGACCGTTTGATCCTCTAAGTTAGGATTGAGCTCATGGATGAAGACGCGAGGACGACGCGTCCGAGTCTGAGACTGGTTGAGAGGCAATTTGCCATAAAGCTCCGAGGCAAAGTCCTTTCGATCATGGATTGTCAGGAGATCGTAAGGATGGGCGAGAGAACGAGATACGGACCACATCGGCAGCTGCCTGCTGAGCCTCCCTCTCTGCTTGTTTCGCCGCCTTCTCAGCCGCTTTCTTGGCTTTCTCCTCCTCCTTCGCTCGTCGTTTCAACTCATTCTTGGAAGGGCCGGCGGTTCCGTCTTCCGCTACAGGGGGAGCAACGGCAGGGACCCCGTTTATTCACCAGAGAACAAGCTAAGTATCAGGCCCGATCGTTGAAATTGTAACACTCGACTCTACTTACGATGGTGCAAGTGCAAATCCAGGATCAGCCATGATTTGTAGAATACGAAGATCGCGAGAATCTATTGATGACTGTTCGTCAAGCGAAAGGAGTGTTTTATGTTCCCGGAAGAGAACAATCCAGACGAAAGGGAGCAGTCAGAGTGGTCCAGATATCGCAGAAAGACGAGTCAGTCCCAGTCAATGCTAGATGTTGATTATTTTGGGAAATAGGGCATATCTGATCAGATCTGGACTTCGGCCGCATGTGCTGATAGGCTTGGAGTTGAAAACTTAGGATTTCGTTGAGCCTGTAGCAAACCTTGAAGACGAATTCACTATCTTTTGCAAAGATGATTGAAGTGAACTGGAGAGATTCTGTCGCAAGTTGCAAGCGACTTGTGTCCGCGGTTGACATGCTCGCAGACTTGTCGTCATCGGCAAGTTTCGGCAAACCCTTCGGGGAAAAGTGGCGAGAGCGCCAGGGAGTGGAGCTGCATGCTTGCAACACAAAACACTTGATACCGCTAAAATTTCAGTGCCAGACCCACCTCTTTCTCCTCCTTTCAAAATGCTGGCCATTTCACGCCCTTTTGCTCGTACAGCAGTCAACACCCTCCGTATGTCCGCAACAGCAGCTCCCGTGTCCACCTGGTCAGCTGTCCCAGCGGGTCCTCCCGATCCCATTCTTGGTACGTGCAACCCATTTCATCTGGGTATTTGATGGACCCAGTTCCTCCCAATTTGCCTGTTTTGTTTCCACTCTATTCCCTCTAAATCATAAGAATCGCTGTTCGTGGGACTTGGTGGACTGAAATAGGACCTTCGGTTCGTTCACAGGCGTGTCAGAAGCGTTCAAGGCAGACAAAGACTCGAAGAAGATCAACCTCGGTGTCGGTGCTTACAGAGATGACAAAGGAAAGCCGTACGTTCTCAGCAGCGTGAAGAAGGTGAGATTTTCCTGCTGAAAGTCTACCTATCCCCATTGCTCATTTGCTGTAATCGTAGGCCGAGGAGCTTTTGGCTTCTTCCCACCCAGACAAGGAGTACCTCCCCATTACTGGTCTCCCAGAATTCACCAAGAATGCTGCCAAACTTGCCTACGGAGCTGAGAGTGCACCGTTTGCGTCCAACTCGGTGAGCAAACATATGTCCGTCTTTTCCCCTATTGCACCGCTGATACTGGGTTCCATTTCACAGATTGCGGTAACTCAATCCATCTCCGGTACCGGTGCTCTCCGAATCGGTGGTGCTTTTCTGGCGAAATTTTACCCTCACGCCAAGGTCATCTACCTTCCCGTGCCCACTTGGGGAAATCATCACTCTGTTTTCCGTGATTCTGGTTTGGAGGTCCGAACGTATCGGTACTTTGACAAGAAGACCGTAGGTTTGGATTTTGCGGGTTTGAAGGAGGACTTGCAGGTGAGCATCGGCGAAACGTTGACATATGTTTCACCGTCGTTGACAAGCTCTGCCTCCCTTAGAATGCCCCCGAGAAGTCGATCGTCCTGTTCCACGCCTGTGCACACAACCCCACGGGTGTCGATCCTACCCAAGAACAATGGTCTGAACTCTCCGACCTAGTGAAGGAGAAACAATTGTTTCCCTTTTTCGACATGGCCTACCAAGGTTTCGCTTCAGGCTCCACATCCCGTGACGCCTTCGCCGTCCGTCACTTCGTCTCCGAAGGCCACCAAATTGCCTTAGCTCAATCCTTTGCCAAGAACATGGGATTATACGGCGAACGTGTCGGTGCATTCTCCCTCGTTACCGAGTCACCTGAAGAAAAGGCCAGGGTGGAGAGTCAGTTGAAGATTGTTATTCGACCGATGTACTCGAACCCCCCTCTTCACGGTGCTCGGATCGCCAATGCGATCTTGAGCGATGGGGCTTTGTACAAGGAGTGGGAGGATGAGGTGAAGGGTATGGCGGAGAGAATTATCTCTATGAGGGAGAAGTTGTACGACTCTTTGACGGATACGTTGAAGACTCCTGGGGAGTGGGGCCATATCAAGAGCCAGATTGGCATGTTCAGGTTTGTAACCATGTCCCTTAATGCTCGGATAGTGATACTAATTGATCCCATACAGCTTTACCGGTCTTCAACCTGAACAATGCAAGGCTTTGGCCGAGAAGGCGCATATTTACATGACTGCTGATGGGCGTATCTCGATGGCTGGTCTCAATGGTGGCAACATTGAATACTTTGCCGAGAGCGTAGACAAGGTCGTTAGAGGATCTCTTTAGACGGGCTCTGAATAATAGATTTATTTCCGCATAAACTGACCTTGTGGAGGTGAAATGGCCGGCCCGGAGACGGGGTTAGGGTTTGCGCGAACTCGACTGCTGTTTCCCCTCACTCTCTTGTATAATTGTATCCTCATCATGTCTCAGTATATCAACGTCACATTCTTAGGGACTTCGAGTGGAGGCGGTCCCTCAGAGTCCCGCAACTGTTCTAGTCTGGTCATGGACACCATTGGGGACGGATCACTGTGGAGTACACTTTCTCCCCCTTATCTGCCACACGGCGTCTAACACATTCTGTTCATTCCTCCTCTCTTTTTGCCATCTTGTGCGTTGCTTCGTCACGCACAAACAACTTGGCACCCTGTCACTCGAAAAATACCGTTGTGATATGGAATAGTGATCGATTGTGCGGAAGGTACACTTCGCCAGTTTTTCTTCCAACCTCGAGGACCTCAAGGACAGCAATACTTGAGAGCTGCGAGGGTCAGCAAGGTTTTTATCACACATATGCATGGTGAGTGGCTCAGCCATCTTTTATACCCTCGTCCTACTTATTCTCGTTCTTCGACCCCCCAGCCGATCACACAATGGGCATTATAACCCTTATCCGAAACGTCCTCCGAGCTCCTCCAACCACCTCAGACACAGGCTCCTCACAAGCCTTCGGCCAAGCCAAACGTCTAGAACTCTACGGTCCACGCGGTCTCCGCGCATTCATCAGAACCATATTTGATCTCACACACTCTCGGTCACACCCTGATGACCGGTTTGTCGTACACGAGCTTCTCGTGCGAGGAGAGGGTGGTGAGAGTGAGGAGCCGAGTGCAGATAGGGAGGAAGGGAGACATGTGAATGAAGAGGTTGGTATGGATATTGTGATGGATGAGGATGGGTTTTGGAGGGGGTTTGTTAGGGAACAAGCGGGTGGGGGAGAGGTTGTCGTTGATGCTGGTTCAATTATCCATCGTGGTCAGTTTTTGGTCCTTTTTGCGTTACCCAGTTTTTTGACACCTCGATGCTGCTTTTGTTTGGTAGACCCGTGCATTGGTTACATCGTAACTGCCAACCCACCGATTCGTCCGCCACACCCAATGGCTCCCACGTATCTCCCTCGCAAAGTCGTTATCCTCGGGGATACCTCTGATCCCTCAGCCCTCGCACCCCTATGCACATCCCCTTCGCCGGATTTATTAGTACACGAAGCTACAGATGCTCACATTCCTACATCTGTTGATCCTATGAGTAAGAGGAGTAAAGCGATTGTTAGGGAGAAATGCTCTGAGAGGGGACATTCGACTCCTGTGATGGCTGGTGAGTTTGCGAAGAAAGTTGGAGCGAAAAAGCTGGTGTTGAATCATTTGGGTGCGAGGTGAGATCATCTGAAGCGTCTTTCTATTTATTTTTGCCTGATTTTCTGGACATAGATTTCCAGCGCCATTAGTATCGAACAACCCCCGTTTACGGAACAACATCTTGAAAGAAATGGAACGGCAAGCGACGGAAGCTTGGGGCAGAGTTCCCAGCCAGGCTTGCGCCGCGATCGATTTCATGCGAGTGATTATCCCTCCCGAAAAGGTCGATGCACCCGTTGCTCAGCCCACTCCAGGCCCGGAGCAGGTGGAGGAGATGGAGATGGAGTCAAGCTCCTCGCGTGGTACGCCTGCGGCAGCAAGTGGGAGCGGTAGTGGTAATGGAAGAACGCAAGGGAATGGCAAACATCGCAGGAAACGGCACCATGACGATCGTTCCAGCAGGTCTGGGTCGGGAAATAGGCAGCTGAGAGGTGGCAGCGAAGGGTCGAGCAGTACGGCGGGGACACCGGGCGGGTCGTCGTCGCAAGGACAGAGTCGGCGGCATAACCCGGCGTCGAGTCGACCGCACAAGAAGCCGAGAACACCGGAAGAGTGAAGAGGAAGTGTACGTCCATGTATCATCTTGTCGATTTGTGAAGGGTTGTGAAGAGTGGTCACGTGACATGCTTCTGCCGTGGTTCGGAGTTGTTGTTGGTGGAGCATATGGCATCGAAGAGAGATTAGACGCAACTTGGATGAGGACTTTTGTGCTTCTGTGATGCGGACTTGGTCGGTTTAATGATTTGTTGCTCCACATGGTCTGCTTCCGTCGAGACTTCCGAGGGTTCTGGGATATCAGTGTGATGTGAATCCATCGACGCCACAGAGCCAACATGCTTCCTTGGGCCGCTTCTGCTTCCCTTTCTCCGCTTCCTCGACACGAGATGTTCTTCGTGCCCTTCCCTGCTGCGATCCAACAATCCGGTCGTTCCCTCCGGCATCCATTCTACCTATATCTCTCACTCTCCCTCGTCCGCTGACCGTGAGCTGACTCCCGCTGAATTCATCCACGAATAGCCATACTCAGCTCCTTTTTACCTCACACAATGGCGGGACAGGTCTGTTGCCTAGTCTCTTCGTTTCCTTCCTTTTAGGTTTTAACTTTCTTCCAGCACCCACGCTCTCGAATCGATGGCCCCCAACCCAGCCATGCACCCACCGCACCATCACACTCCTATAAGATCTATCCCATTTCTACGTCGCCCAAGTCCTCCCACTCTCGCAGCAACTCACCAACGAGGCAACTCCTGTCTCCTGCCTCTGTAACAGACGCTACCATGGCCTCTCAGACCCTGTCAGCTAGACAGAGAGAGAAACAAAGGCAGGGTGGCCATAATATCACTCTCCCCGCTATAAGCCTGCCGCCACCCGACTACGCCTCGACTTCAAGCCTCTGTTTATTTGCCGATCATTCAACACCGAGCGCTTCAGCTTCACATTTGGCTCCTTTATCTACACAGCCTTCTCTCGCTTCAACACCACTTCGCTCTCCGCTCTTGTCCCAAGCCCCACCAGGCTCACCCCCCTCCTCTTTCCCTTCACGCATCGAGTCCACATCCACTTGCCGCCTCTCGCCACCCTCCCAATCTACTCCAACGCAATCCATCCTCCTCACCGTAAACTCAAATGTCAACACCTCTCCATTCCTACAGCATCAAAAGTCTCAGAAAAACCGCCGACGGCCGGGATCGAGGTCATCCCGGCGGCCCCGGTCAAGGCATGCATCGAGACCGCACACACCGAACGTCAGTACGTATGTGTGTAAGGCGCTGCCTTACGATGCCGGGTTTAGGCCGGGGGTTTACGTTGAGTATGACGATAGGAAAGGGACCGGCAGGGACCACGTTGAGGACGATAGAGAGGAGAGTGGCGAAGAGGAGGAGGAGGAGGAAGGAGAGGAAACGCGTTCCAGAGCGGAACCCAGAGCTCGGGAGAGGGTAAATCAAGGCGAGAAGAGAGAGAAAACGGGCTTGTTCCGGAAAATGCGAAGCATCTTCTCTTCTGCAAGTGGGAACCTCCCATCGAAGACTCATGATCCGCAATCACCTTCCACGCCGGTATTTTCGTTGTCTTTCACTTCGCCCGCGGAACGGTCACCGGAGAAGAGGGTTTTGGTTTCCAAGTCGAGAAGGATGGCGTTGGTGAGGAGTCTTAGTTGGAGGGTCAAGTCGAAGGACCTGGTAGCGGGTGTTGGGGAAGGTGGGCGGTGACTGCTGTACTTGATTTCTGGCTATATGCATGTTTCCCTTTCGCTGCTGGGGTATTTTCGTCATTCTTTGTCTCATATGCATAACGGTTCTCGTGTGACTTTAGGCGTTCCGCGTTCGATGTACTTATAGATTTGTATTGGTAGGCAAGGAGGTGTAGATTCTGTGTAATGGCTTGTGGGAGATGTCGCTGTCGCTGCCATTGGCCGATTTGAGTTTTTCACACTGGTGTGTTTTCGAGCAACGATTCCTCGGATGAGCCTGGGAGACGTTGAGTAGAAGGATCGAAGTGTTGTGGATTGCTTGGCTTTTGCCCGATTTGGCATTACGATAGCACATGCTACGTCGTTCGTCCATCGCGTCAACGCAGATCGATATAGTTTGTTGAATGTGAACCAATTTCACTCACGATCCCTAGAAGTCTCTGATACGCCTGCTTTAGACTGGACTTTTGGACCGACAATCCTGGTCATTTCACCAGCACGTTCCGTACGTCCCGGCCTTCCATCTTCTGACCATTCTCCGTTGGCGAAGTTGAAAGGAACGCGATAGTTGATCATCCGCTACGCCATCTCACTACAATGATGTTACCCATCGAGCTCTGCGCTCATATTTTCAGCCTTGTCTCAAGTCCTCAGGACTTGTCTGTCATCTGCCTCGCCTCCAGTACTTGCAATCAGGAAGCACGCCGAGTGTTGTATTACGACGTGCACCTTCACGACGGCAATCTCGAGCCCTTCCTGGGAACGTTGGTCGATAACCCCTCTCTTGGGTCCTTGGTTCACTCACTCCAGACTCCCGTCCATTTATCAAACACCAACACTCCAAAAGTGTTTGCATACTTGGTCAACCTTCGTCATTTAATCATATTGGGACGCATACCGAGGCTTCCTGAGAAGTATTTCCAGGACTGTCCTTTTCGCCTTTTATCATTTTCGACTCGGTCGTTCCATATCGAATCAACTGTCAACTTTTTGGCCAATCAACCCGAGATTCGAACTTGGACACATCAACAGTCTCAGTTTTATAACGATGATACGCAACCGGGCGTTGCATTTCGTGAAGACTTCCTGCCGAATCTCGAGGTTATGAATGTCGATGCCGAGGTTCTGATGGGATTCTCATCCCCCAGGCCAGTCGTATCAATGAAAATGCGCATATGGCAGTTGGGCTATACTCAGGAAACTCGGGCATTTCACCAACTACGTCATTTTGCCAGCTCCTTGACGACTCTCAGTATCCAATATTGGGATTCATCACCCAACTTGTCTATCAAGGCGATCTTGGTGGTATTGGGTGACGGAGTTCCGAACCTCAAATGTTTGTACCTTGCTGGGATTTTTGATGCTTATTCCACAGAGGTATTGGTCGTACACGTTGTTTACCTCCCTTTACTGATTTCTCTTACTTTTTAGAACATGCCGATTCCGAAAGAAACGGCAATGCTGATAGGGAACAGCATACCACCTTCTCTACCTCACCTCGACACATTTGTCTTGGCTCTGAATCTTCCGGTCGTATCCTCGCCCGAAATTGATGACGTGGACTACGCGTTGAATTTCGCTCGACTCTTGATGCCCAAGTCATCCCGGCTTTGCACCGTCGTGTTTCCTTGGGAATGGGATACCGATAAACAGAAGTTGGTTGCATTTGTGAAAGGTGGGGATGGGGAGGTGTCTAGGGAAAGCCCGATGCCGTCTCGTTTTGACTCTTGGTTGCAGTTTGACAAGTCTTTTTAAAGTGGGCATTTTTACTTGCACATATATGCCGTCATTTATTGATTTCTTTCCCTTAAAGTCGGCGCGGGTGGTGAACGTCCACTCCGGACACTCCGTCATTGACTAATCGCTAGTTGAATAGTGGAGGCTGAGTTACGAAGGCTGGGTCATTTACAATCGCATGCTACGATGTCCCTCGGGGAAGGTATCACGTTTCCGAATTATATTCTACCGAATTTCGATTCCATTCAGGTCGACGCCGAGTTTTAATCGCTTCTCGAGCTTTGACTCTGGACGAGAAAATAGGCTTTCGCGACTTCGTTTACTATCGTACCACTTCAACGACACCCTGCGTACACCCCTCTCATCTTTTCGTTGGCGGTGTTTATATTGATGCTTGCTGGGTTCTACAGAGAGCAAAGATATGAAATGCATGTCACTGTCATCCATTATGGCTGTTCTCTCGTCGGTTGCCAGCTGAAGTCTCTCTTCCGGCACCATTATACTTAACAGAGCTGGGAAGGTCACTCGCTTTGCTGCAACGCCTCGAAGCACTTGTCTTATCATTGGATTTCCCTCTCGATCCTCCCCTGCCTGGCATTCTCAACGGGGAAGCCACTGTTTCAGATTCTGCCCTGTCATTGGTCACACACACACACTTTCTACACGCTGTCGCATTTGCATAAGTACCAGATACTTACCACAGAGGTCAATGGGAGAGTCATCTTCAAGCTGTAATATTCCTTTGGGTTGTTTGTCATGGGACAAATGCGATGGGGGGACGCGATTAAATTATTTTAAACGACTGATGCAATGCATTATGTGGCTTTCGTATGTTTTCTAATTGAGATTGGATCCAAAATGCGGCTTCCGGTTTTCTCTCAACATCGGTGGAGTTTTGAGTCGCCACTTGTCTGTGGGCAACTGTTGACTTGCTGATTTTGTTGGGATCACCATTATGACTTGTTATGATCACATTCTCCATTGCTGTCGTGTTACGCGCCGGTACCCAGTCGAGGTGGGCTTTATCGTCCAGCCACCAAGCGTCGCCTTGATTGCCTTTGAAGGTGCTTCATATCATAGGCATCTATTGCGAGGGAATACCATTAATACCACCGTTTTAACCCCTTACGCATGTGTGTCCTCCCGCCATTTCTGATCATTGACTGTGTATCAATCAATCACACACTACAGGTCCTTGGGACTGCAACGATGTGCACCACGTTATCTAATCTCCTGCCCGTCGAGTTGTGCGCCCACATCTTCGAATTCGCTACGAGTCCCGGTGACTTGTATAACATCTGCTTGGCCTCTCGTACGTTTGCTTGTGAAGCGCAACGACTCCTGTTTCGCTCCGTAGCCATCGACACACATAACCGGCGGCGTTCCTTCGCTCAATCCGTCATCGCGCATCCTTCCCTCGGTAGATGGGTCCATTCCCTGGCCATCGAGCTGGTCGAGCGAGACGACGACGCGCACCAGGCGTTTCTGTCGCTGGTCAACCTCCGTCATTTACGCGTCTCGGGTTATACCGGTCATAGCGCGGCATTCCCGTCTTCACAATTTCTCGGCTGTCCATATCGCCTCCTTTCCTTTCATAACTACTCCTTCAACCTGGAAGGGACCGTCAAATTCCTTCTCAACCAACCAGACATTACAAATTGGACTCACCAGCAGTCCGAGTTTTACGCCAATGGTGAAGAAGGCGTAAAATTTAGCAACGACTTTCTACCCAACGTCAATTCCATGGAGGTGGACGCGGAAGTTTTGGCCGCGTTTTCTTCTTCGAGACCCGTGACATCCATGAAAGTACGCTTCTGGCACTTGGATGAAGAAGAAGAAACTAGAGCACTCCGCGACATTGCTCTATTTCGCGACACTTTGACAACGCTTAGCCTGCAACATTGGGATTCAAATCCCCATGTCTCGCTCACAAACACGGTGACCATGTTGACCCAAGGAGCTCCGAACCTCAGACGACTATGCCTCGCTGGCTTTTATCGAAATGACGACTGGGGAAGTGTAAGTTACCGTCACTTAGTGGTCTCTTAGAGTCCTATATGCTAATGACTCTTTATCGCTTTGCAGAACTCATACGAGCAACTGATAAGAGAATTCAGTAATTCGCTCCCTATGTTGCCTCACCTCGAAATACTGGTCTTGGCAAGAGATCAGAAGCGGGATCCCGACCCACCCAGGGAGTTTGGAGGCGAGGCAAATATTTTGGACTTTGTTCGATCCATGAGGGCATTGTCTCCTTCGCTGCGCACGCTCGTTTTCCCTTACAAATGGGACAAAGAAAGCTACAAGCTAGAAATTTACGTGGACAGTGCAGACGGAACATTAGTGAGAAGCGGTCAAATGGTGTCCGATGATTTTTATTCGTGGTGTCATTTATGATAGTAGTCAGTGCTCCTAGATGCCATTTTGCCCTCGCCTCATGACCACTAACTAGCCAATTTACACATCCTCTTTGCGCTGATGTGGTGCTGGGCCAACCGTGCGAAGTATGTATCCAAGACAGACACCCCCCCATAAAACTCTGCGTGCACGGAACAAGAGGATGTTCTACACGACGCTACCTCATTCTCCGTCACGATCGTGGAAGCATCCATCACAGCCTCCAGTGCTCGGACCCTTGAGCTGAACCAGACATCATTGGCGCTTGGAATGAAGTGTTTCAGGACGAGGGGTGAAGGCCAGCATACTCTACTAGTGATGGATAAAACACAATGCAACAGATTCAGATACATATAATGCAGCGATCGCGAGAGATATCGAGTGGGTGGGCGCGAGTCCGTCTTCCATCTCAACAACAAACGAGTGCCTCAAATGAATACACAACAAGGAAACCTTCCTTTAACACCCCATCGTATGATAACATGACTGGCGAAAACAATAGATTAATCACAGTTAGATGGTAAAGTGGGCGAGATCCGACGAACCATCATCTACATCATAAACAGCGTAAAATGTAACCGTGCTCATGAACGAGCCTGCCTCTCCCTCTCCCTTCTACTCCTCCTGCGATCAGAGCGAGACCCACTCCCTTGGCCAATGGCACCAGAAGGAAGTGTCCCCCTTTCCAAAGCAGCGGCAATCACTTCCGCTGGCAAGTCAATGTGAACACCATCGGCATAAACGAGCGGATCAAGGGGAGAATACCCCGGAGGCTCCCGCCTAAGAGAAGGCGCACCATCGAGGACTCCGGTGTTGGTGGGTGGGGAGGAACGGTTGAAAGCCTGCAAATGTATGTCGTGGGGATTAGGAGTGGGAGGGTTGGGGAAGATTGGAGAATCGTGAGGATCACGAACCGCCTGTTCAGAACCTATCGAACGTAGGTCATCGCATGAACGGGTTCTAGCTGAATGTATCGTGTGAGGCCAATGCTGCTCACCTTCTACGTCGGGTGAAGCCGAACGAGAGGAGGCTGAGGTCCAATCCCCCTCTGCTTCAGGGTGCTCGCTCTCTCCTTCATGAGGAGGAGACGGGGGTAAATTAGTGTTAGGCGGGTTGTGGAATGGCATATCAGTGGGAGAAATGTATCTGCGTGATGTAGACGGCCCTGCGGCGGAATCATCTGGCTCTTCCTCGATGGGAGTAATAGGTGGAGGTGGGGTCAGCGGAGGAGGCGGAGGAGAGGCAATTGGGCTACCCGTGCCTGGTGATTGGACGTGGATGACGGGAAGTTGTGGTTTTGGACGACGCGAACGATGAGTCCGCCGGGGAGGCGATAAAGAGGATGCACCGGGCGGGCTTCGGGGCGACGCTGCGTCAACGCCTCGGGGGGTGATTTGGCCTCCGGCTTGGAGCAGAATGCTGCCTCGCTCGCTACCGTATGCTGGCGGAGGTGCGAGAGTACCAATGCTGGGGGCAAGTCCCCATTTCTTCACGTTCGCCTCGATAAAGACAAAGCCTGCTTGGCCAAGGTTGATATGAAGCGTGCAGGCGCCATCTGCTCCGACTGTAGGGAACAGATTCCACCTCGTCATCCCAACGAAGGCATCCTCCATCTTGCGCCCGTTTCGTGTGAAGAAAACCGTTCCTGTGCGAGGACGATAACCAACTCCCAAGACATCCCCCTCCTTATAACCAGGACCGAATGATGACGCAGTGAATGGGTAATTGTGCGACTTGTCGCCGTTGGAGTGATACGCGACAGAGTACCGACTGGAGCCCGGGAGACGGAATGAAGGGTATGGTTTCGTCGCCAACCCAATAGCGACATTGGTATCTTGGGGAAGATCGAACATCTTCACTTCCCAGTAATATACCTCGTTGAGTTTCGGAAGAGGAAGGGTCGTCTGAACGGAGGCGGGTGAGGCTGGATCGGGGAGGAATGTAATCTCCGTCCTGCCCTGCACCACAAGAGATGACAAGGATTCGAAATCGGGTTCGAAAGACCAGGCGGAAACGCCCTTCTCTTGGATAGAGAGGAATTGCGACAGGGTGATATCTGTCGGCATGGAGTTGGGAGGATATTGCATTTGATACTCTGAGGAGAATGAAAATTCTGGGTTAGCAACTTTGTCTGGTGCATTGGGGTCGGACTGACCTTTCGCTCTGAGATATGATCGGCGTTCTGGCTCGGTAACACTCTCGAGCCAATGGGACTCCATGGAATCAAAGCCACCCTCTCCCTCTATCAACTCCTCTCTGCTCATGTCGACAGGGCCATCGTTATCCCGGAGTAAAATGCCTCGTCGTCTGCGCAATATTATAATGCATAACAGGAAAACCAGGAGGAGAAACAGAAACGTCGAGAGCACGATAAGAAGAGGAAGAAGAACGAGTAAAGCTTGATTTGGTTCGTCAAGCTGGTCGCGGACGGAAACACTTGGGGAGGGATCTGGAAGTGAGAGAGCCTCCTTAAGAGCTCGGACACCTGACGATAACAAGTCTAGTGAGGAATCGTCGTCCCATGTGAGACCTTGAAGAACCGTCTGGGATACGGCCGTGGCCATTGTTGAAGATTAATGTGAACCGTCGTAAGATGTTGGAGGGGAAGCAGCGAAGAAATGTGATGCAGCCCGCAGGGTTGCTGGGGAGGGCCTGGTGCGTTGGAGTCCGATTCAGCCTTGTCAGCCTCCCCGCATGCGTCCGCCATGGTCCGACAGCGTGGTCCGGTACGGTCCGCCATTCGGACCGTCCCGCGGACCAAATGACCAGGGATGTGGACCTCCTGAGACCAATCGGAAGACCAGTCGTCTGAACAATTACCCCTTCGTCCGTCTGCTGTGTTATGCCGATGCTCGCCCGCTGACATGAACGCGACACTTTCACCAACGACCTCTCCCAAAGTAAGGCGGAAGGCCTCCACTCGACGACCACGGGCTGTCTCTCATCTTCCTCCACATCAAAATCAAGAATCTCATGACGCTGCTCTCAACAGTATACGAGCTTACCTGAAGGGCAGGCAAGCATACGATGCCTTTCCAGTCAGCTTCAGATTAATTGTCCTCGACACAAAGTTGGAAGTCCGGAAGGCCCTACAATGCCTTTTACTCAATGGTGAGTCCCTCGCATGGATATCTGATGAACCCTGTGTGTCTAACAAGCCGTCTCCAATTAATTTAGGTGTTGTATCTGCACCGTTATGGAATAGCGACCAATCAAAGTTTGCGGGCATGCTCACAGTGCAGGACATCATCCATCTCATTCAATACTACTACCGTACCTCATCGTACGAGAACATCGCGGCCGACGTCGAAAACTTTCGTCTCGAGTCGCTCCGAGGTGAGCATCTATCAATTTTTTTGGTGAGATACGATCCGATTGGGACCATGGATTCAGAGATTGAAAAGAGCCTTGGAGTACCACCTCCGCCTCTGCTACGAGACCATCCATCAAGTTCTTTATTCTACGCCGCCAAACTTCTGATACAAACTCATGCTCGCCGCCTGCCTTTACTGGATAATGACTCAGAGACCGGCCACGAAGTCATTGTATCCGTCCTAACCCAATACCGTCTCCTCAAGTTCATATCTATTAATGTGAGTTCAGCCCGTGACTATCCCTTTCCGAATTAACGAGGTCATTCGGTGTTGGGTTTAGTGTGCCCGAGAGATCCAGCAGCTCCACTTACCACTCCGTAAACTCGGCATCGGAACCTATGTCTTCGCAACACCGTCACATCCTGCTACGCTAGAAGGCCGAACACCCTACCATCCAATCGCAACAGCAACACTACAAACACCTGTGTTTGATGTCGTACACATGTTCTCCGAACGTGGTATCTCCGCGGTACCAATCATTGACGAAGATGGCGTGGTCGTGAACCTTTATGAAACCGTTGATGTTATCGTCAGTCTCGCTTCTTCTCCTTTCATTCGGGAAAACTGCCGCTGACACTTGCTATTTAGACCCTTGTTCGGCTTGGAGCTTACCAAGCTCTGGACTTGACAATCGAAGAGGCCCTGCATCAACGATCACCAGATTTCCCCGGAGTTGTGATATGTACAGCTACCGATTCAATAGGAACTCTTCTGCAACTTATCAAGAAACGCAGGGTGCACAGGCTCGTCGTCGTCGAGGGCGAGGTGCGGCTTTTTTAATATATTCCATTTTGCCATTTTGACCTTTTGCCATTTTCTTATTTTTTAGGAGGAGGAACGAAAAGGAGGCAAGAAAGGTCGGCTACTGGGCATCATCACACTGAGTGACGTCCTCCGCTACGTCGTCGGTGAGGTTGGGATCGGGGAGGGTGTCGAACCCAGCCCGAGCCATGTCGAACTTACTGAAGCAGACCCCGAACCATCTGAAGTACCTTCAGAGCCTCCTCAGGAATCAGAATTGGTCAACTAAAGCCACTCCTCGTTGGAGCATCTTGGTGATTTAGCTGGTTCACTCTCGGTTGGGTGAGCATAGGAGAAAGTGGATGGTGTGTATGATTAAAGATGATGGTTTTCAGATTTCCCACCGTGCATACCCTTGGTCTGTCTTGTGATATAGAACGATATCGTTCATGTTTTGAAGATTTTCTTTTTTGTTGTCAACTGTCATGCTGTCCCCCTAGATTGTACTGCAATGCTCATATGTATTTTGGTTGACCTGTTCGCAGTGTGTTGTACAACTGAAAGTTGTCACCATGACGCAAATTCGCATCCAATATTATACGGCACTAAGAACTCTCTTTCACGGTTTCCCGGCGACCTCTCCTTGTCCTACATTCGAGTCAACCACACATCCTACCATCCCTCAAGATGTCCTGGTCCCTCTTTCTAACACGAACAGTTTCAACAACCAAGCTCGTCAAAGTACCTACCGACGAGGTCATCCTCGCGCTCCACCAACCACCAACGATCGTCAGACTTAACCCTCTCGTCATAGACTGTTCTCCCGACCCAAACGATCCAACCTTGTTCGTTGTGACCGACAACTTAAAGGTCCTTGGTGTCTTCCCCACCACGATCAAATACACCGTGAAATTCAGTTTTGTAGAGGATGGATTTGATTCCGTCGTGAACGCTGGTGGTGGGACACTTTTGACGAATAAGTGGAGGGCTACCGCGGTTCAAGATGGGACAGAGATTCATGAAGCGGTGATCGTACAGGTTAGAATCGTGGACTGTACTAATTGGAAATCCTGTCACTGAAAAACGTCATTCGGTTATTAGGCTTTCTTCCTCTTTCTTCCACTTGTCATGAAGTCTTTGAAGACATCGCATGTCGCTTTGCTGGACAACCTTGCATCCAAGTTGGAAGGCGAAGAGGCACCACAATCTCACAGTCGGTACCGCATTCACAGTTTTCACCCCTACTGATTGAGGACTAACTAACTTCATGACCTTCAGGTCCTTGACATATGGCGGATCCACGATACTTTGGCCCCTCATCTTGATTCTCGTCGGATTCCTCTGTTACCGCTGGGCAACTGGCTTTACCCTGTCGTACAGTTTGGTCACCGCTTTGCTCGCGCTGCTACTATCAATTACTATGCTACTCAATCATCGATCGGATCCATATGGCTCGTTCCATCTGTCGTTAAATAAGCTCCCTGGAGATCAACCTACAGAGGCACCAAAGACAGAGTGGCTGAATATGGGCTTTTGGAAGGTGCCGCCATGTTTTATCGCAGGGTGCGACGAGGATTCTGACCTCAAATTGCTGAAGGGTGCTGACAGCTTTCCTCAAGCATGTGAAAGTGAGAGTCTCCACGAGTTCCTTAAAGATCGGATATTCACGCCGACGTATAGATCTTGCCCTCAAGCTTATAAAGGCCGCTCGTTATGAAGCAGGGGACAATGTGTTGGGTGAGCGACAACTTCGTTATGGATCCAATACGCAGCTGACTGTATGTAGACGTGGGACATGGAAGCGGGGAATCGTTGATTCTCCAACTTTCTAACCCCTTGATTCCTCGACCGTCCCGCCTCACTGGCATCACAAGTTTGAAAAGCCATTACCGACGATCGGTGGCACGTATCAAGGACTTCCAAGGATCAGATACGGCTTCGTTTCCAAGAACCGAGGTCAATCTTTACCACGGCGACGCCGTATTTCGACCGACGGACGTGAACCATCCTCTTGATCCATCTTCGAGCTCACCTACTTTCGATCGCATCATCGCACTAGATTGTGCATACCACTTCAAGTCGAGGGTGGACTTTTTGCGACAGAGCTTTGCAAGATTATCTCCAGGAGGTCGGGTTACCCTCGCCGACATTTGCTTCAAGAGTTCACCAATGGATCGATGGCGGACGTATTTGATTGTCTCTCTGTTCGGACTAATGCCAAAAGAGAATGCCATAACAGTGGATCAGTACAGGGAGAGTCTAGTGGAGGTTGGGTATACAGATGTGACTGTCGAGGACATCAGTGAATTTGTGTTTCCCGGATTTCGCGCCTTTCTCAGTTCTCGGGGTGGGTTGTGGTGGTTGTTCAGTTGTGTTATTGGGTGTTATGTAGATGCAGGCGCTAGATTCGTGATAATTTCTGGTAGCAAAATATCGTAGTTGACAATCCTGGTTGCTCCCGACAAATCGCACTGGAAATGACGTTTTGCCTTTCGCGGTGATGCGCTGCGTGTGGACAATCACCTTTCCTTTTCTCTCGTGCAATGACCGCCATCCAAGCTGTCTACGTTCGCGGCCACGAAGAACGATACGAACCCAAGACGCATGTCGTATACCGCATAGAAATCCAAGCATCTGTACGATCATGGCAGATGTGGAGACGATACTCGGAATTCGTTGACCTTCACGCCGAGATTACCAAGTCAACTGGGTCTCCACCTCCTACCACTCTCCCACCGAAACACTCGTTCTCTCTCTTACTCAAAACTCGTAATAATGCGGGTTTAATAGAGGAGAGGAGAGTTGGATTGGAGACTTATCTCCGGGCAATAGTCAGTGCTAAGGAGGATAAGTGGAGAGACAGCTTTGCATTCCGAGATTTCTTGGGTGTACCTGTCGGAAGGCAGGGTGGGGTTGAGGGCGGGGCTCTAGGACCTTCGCAATTCACCTCATCTTCGTGGCTAGACGAACATACGGACCTCCAAGCACGAATACGTGACGTCCGGGCTGACATCAACAAACGCGATGCACTCTCAGACCGAGGTGACGTCTCCGCCTCCCATACATCGAACGTACACGCGAAGAAGAAACTGGCCGCCATATTGACGAGGTCTGGGGTGTTGGCGGCGGGTCTGGAGACTTTAGGGATGGGTGGGATGAGTCAGGGAGAGTTGCAGCGTCGGACGGATATGGTTGCACGATTGCAGGATGATTGTGAAAAGCTGGCGAAGATGGTCACTGTTGCTCGGCAAACTTCCCGTGGGCAAGCGTCAGCGGGAATGTCATCAGCTGCTCGAAATCCTCCTGCAGAATCCGACCGAGCCGCCCTGCTCCAATCCTCGGCATCACCTTGGAGTCAAACGAAACCAGTCACACGTGTATTCGGTGCTGCGGTGCAACCGAAGGAGACTGAGGAGACGAGGCCGCTAGATAACCAAGGCGTTTTCCAGCTCCAAGAGGTCAGGATGGCCCAACAGGACTCCCAGTTATCGCAGCTGTCTGCGATTCTGCAACGGCAGAAACACCTTGGCATCGCCATTGGGCAGGAGATTTCAGAACAGAACGAGTTGCTTGACGACTTATCGAACGATGTTGATAATGTTGGGGGCAAGCTTACTTCGGCCAAGAGACAGCTTAACCGTCTTGGTTGACTCACGTTACGGGCGACGTGGCTATTATCAGCAGTGGGGAGCGATGTGATTATTCAAGTTCAGTACAATGATGTGGTCTAGTAATGTGAAGCTCCCTGGGTGCCTCTGAAAGAGTATGATGAAAATAGGTCCGGATTCAGTCCGAGTCCCTCTTGACGAGGAATTTTCCGATGCCCTTAAGTGCCCACGTTGTGAGCAAGGCTACAAACAGAGAATCTAGGGGAAGGAACTGACCTCGTAGCATGAAATCATGATACCACACGCTGGTGCAATTTTTGCCATTCGAGGGCCGATTCCTGCGAACAACGCTGACACTCCTTCGGTCCGGATCACCTGTGCGATGAGGGGGAAAGTAGAAGATACAGCGGAGCCTCCAGATCCTGACATCAGCAGGGCTTGTCTTCTTGTTTTCAGCATGTCAAACGGTGAGGTGACAAGGGCTGCGCTAATCCCGCTGATAGCACCACTGACGAACGATATGGGTGGACCAGAATGACCCCTCCTCTCAAAGTTTCCTTTCCACCACTCGTAGCTCGCCCAGTAAAGTCCACTAAACGGTACGTCTCGCCACAAGGTGGGGCCTAAACCCCTCCATAAGTGTCGCACTCCGTGGTCTCGAACAAGACCTCGAACAGAAGTAAGTACGGATCGAAGTGTGTGAGGATTTTCGGGCGTGAGGGGTGTTGACTGGAGATTTGTTCGGATGAGTTCAAGGGGGGAAAGTGCGGTTGCCAGTGATGATCGTGCAATGATACCGGCTAGAAGGGGCGTGAATGCGGGTGTTGGTAGTAAGGGGGGAAGAACGGTGTGTAACAGGGTGTCATAGGCAAGCATATAGCACGTTGATGACGGTACACCGATCAGTCTGAAAGAGCGGATTCACGTTATTACTGTACGGCTGGTTGATCGACGGTAGTTGACTCACAGTGTCGTGCCCGCTCCCTTCCACAATCCCGCGACACCTTCTGCTCGCCAGACATGCTTCACAGCGTCATAAAACCCGTTCACCCGTTCGGTTCTGAACACGCCATGATCCCATACGCATACAAGCTCTTCTGCGACAAGTGGTCGCGCCAGAGACGACATATTTCTGACACAAGGCATATGAGCAGGTTGGCAGCATGTGTTTGGAGGAGGGCGAGGAAACAACTGTGGAGGCGGACGAGCGGGTTGTGTCTGCAGTCGTGTCTTAACAACGTCGAAAGGAGTCACTGAAGGGGCATATTGACCTAAGTTCGTGGTCGAGAGGGAGGATGGGCTTACTTGTGAGAGCCGTCAAGGTCGATCCAGTCGCTGCAGCGACCAGTTTTGCCTGAAATGACTCCATTTTTGTTGTGGCGGCCAGCGAAGACGGTGAGCAGGATATTAGCAGGCCGTAGTTGTCGAGTCGACGACGTTGCGGAAGAGAGCTGCAGATATTCCGAATGTCGGGAACTTGTCCGGGGAAAAAGTGTTGGAGCCCAAGCCGATGTGGATTCGTCATGTATTCGTTATCTGATAACTTTCCCATGTGGCAGCGCCGTTATCTCGCAACAACTTTCGCTGTCGGTGGCTCAGCCCTCAGCCCTCAGAGCACGTCGCATACTCGCATTCAAGACAATACAATTACATTGGATACTATGGCATGAGATACAAATTTCGTTCAAAATCCAACGAACCTGCTTCGGCCGAAGTCCACCACAGGCACCACACGTCGCTGTCCATTCTTATCCCCTTCTATCCCACACCTACAAATCCTGATATGGAGGCAAGTCATCACCACCTTGAGGTCCGGCATCATCACCCCCGTGTGTGGGCTGGTTAGAGTTCAAAATTCTCTCCCTCTCCTCCCTCTCCAACCTCTTCTTCTCGTCCTCAGCACTCTCGTGGGCCGGAGGGGCAGGTGGCTGTTCCTGGTTCAAAATCCTCTCCCTCTCTTCCCTGGCAAGCCTTGCTTTCTCTTCCTCAGCACTTTCATGGTGAGGGACCTGAGCAGCAGCGGCGGGTGAGCCGTATCCTGGCTGGTTCACGGTGGGGCCGGGGGCCGGACCAGTAGAGGGTGACCTGAGATCGCGAAGTGATCCACTGGCGGGTCCGGGACCATCAGCCCCTGCAGTGACTGGTACCCCAGTCTCTGCAACAGTGGGAGTCACTGATGGTACTTGCACAGAAGGATTGGCAGGATCTGCAGGCACCGACGGAGAAACAGCAGCAGGTGACGAGATGGGAATGGGTGCCGGCGCTTGATTCAGGTTCGCTGGGTTCAACGGAGGTGAAGTAACCTGGGGAGCGGAGGCCGGGACAGATCCAGACTTGATGGAATCGGTGGATTGGGCGGGAGCGTCATAAGGAGGTTTGGTGGGAGCGTCATGGTACGTCGCACCAGGGAGTGGCTTCTCGGTCGGAGGTGGGGTCACGGGAATACCAGGCGAGTAGATGGTGGAGGCGTCTCCAGAATGAATACTTGAGAGCTCATCCCTGTGGCTGTCACCAAAGCTGCGAGTATCAGATCTACTTAGGTCGGATGCGTTGTCTGGGGTAGGGAGATTGATGTGGCCGGTCTTGTAATTGTCGAGTGCTCGCTGCAAGCTGGCTCTAGCGGCGGCAGTCTTATCAGCCCCATCGTATGGCTGGGAAGCGGAGGGGGGAAGTGATGGTAGCGCAGAAATGACGAGCTGTGATGTCTGAGCAAGAAGGGCGAGTTTCTCCCCGTACTAGATGGCAGAAACATCAGTAAAAGTCAACGACACTGAAAGAGAAATATCATACCTCTCTCAACGCCTCCCACTTGATCGCTTCGCTTTCACGAAGTGCCTTCCTCTTCAAAATATCAATTTCGCGTTCCAAGGGTTCGTCTTCGAGCTCCGCCTTCTTGAGCTGCTCCCTCAGCTGGCCAATCCTCGCTTCCATTCCTTTAGCCTGCTCGTGCTCTATCCTAGAGATCTGCAGTTGCATTCCATTACGAATGTTACGACGAGGGAGCAGACCAGCTTCAGCATCTCTGAGGCCCTTGAGAGGCGTACGAGCCGCGTCCAGCTTTGCGGCAAGAGAACTAGCAAGAGTTCCCTGGATAAAGTTTAACCACGCAAGCCGATCGGACACTAGAAGGTCAATCAGAATCAGGGTGACCAATGAGACATGGAACGTGCGTACCATCCTTGAGGTCAGGATCTTCAGATTGACCCCAAGTATACAACTCCTTGCTCTGAGCCTTTGAATCACTGGAAGCGCCGTCGAAATCGATGGCGAGCCCTTTGGAAGTAGTTATCAGCTTCTGGATGGGGGTAGCAGATCTAAATGTAACAGAAATGGTTTAATCAATCATAGATCCATCACTTGCGAAAGTTCGGATACTCACCCGTATTGTTGCTGAAGGGTCCTGAACTGATGCTGGAATGACTCCAATGCATAGTTTCTCCTACCACCTCCTTGCTGCGATCCTCCACCGTCACGACCAGCGGGGCTGGTAGGACGACCAGGGATATGTGGCCCAAGGGGGGTAGATTGTAGTGCAGCCTGAGCCTTGTCAGCCATTTGTGAAAGAAAATTGGACATCTTGGATGGTATCGGTGGGAGAGAAGGGGGAATCTAGTTCTGTTGCTAAAATCGATATGGTGGTCAGTATATAAGGGAAATCGTTAGGGCACTGGGCAGAGGGATTAGAACTGCGCCAAGCGGGATAACAAGGTCCACTGTCATACGTCATCGCCACACTGCACAGCCACACTCGCTTCGACGACTTCCGGAGTTCATGAGACTTTGCCGCAGGGACCACCAGGAACACGGCAACGGGATAAAAAACAGCGATTAGCTTGAAAACACAGCATCATGCAACATAGAATACACGACAAGAGGGGGAAGGACGGAGCACTCGTACCACCAAACTACATCTCAGATCAATAAAAAAATACGTCCACCTTCACAACCCATCGTCTGCTCAACAACTCTAGACAACGATTTTCCTCGCAGCCTTGCCCTTCTTTTCCGAGTCCTTGTGTGACAAGAATTCCACCTCTGTAGCCAACGGTCCTCCCAACTTCTGCGACTCAGAGTATTGAAGCACACTTGTCTTGAAATGCTTGCCGATACCCTCTATTCGGTCGCGCAATTTGACGTCTTCGTCACTCTGCGGTGCCTGTCGAGTCCAGATGGAAATACGGTAGAACTGAGGTCGAGTGGAGACGATCACGCCTGTCACAAGGGACTCGCGTGTGTCGGTGGGCTCGGCGTTGGCAAACGCAGGGTCGAAGGTCTCGCCGATGGCAGCAAGCATCTGGGAATGCGTGGGTAAGATTCTACGGAAGAAAGAACAGACGAGCACACCGTGTAGAGCCACATCTTGTCGACGTTGTTACGATTCTTATCCTTTGGCAATTGAATACTCCATTTTCCACCATTCTTGTTTGCTTCATCTTCCCATGCAGGAATGATACCCTCCTAAACTGACGTTCAGTTTGCATTCCTGGTGTAGTAACACAACGAGCTAACCTTGAATAAATAGTAGTTGGCCTTTTGAGGCAGCTGTGATGGAGGGACGATATTGTTGTAGAGCCTGAAGCAAGTCAAAACCGGCGCGACAAGGCACAAAGAACAAAAACCCACCCCCAGAACTCCTCGACACTATCAAAGCTGATCACCCTCTTGATATCATCCATCCATCCTCCGGCAGCGACGTTTCCAGGAGTCTGAGGAACGGGAGTTTGAGGGAACGATGATATCGGTGTCTGGGGTAGATTTCGCCCCTTTGTAGCAGGAGAATCAAACCACAACGTCCAAGGCGAATAGAGAGGGTGCTACGAATAACTCGTCAGCTAAAGCATCCTTACAAATCAACTTGACCCTCAATGGCATGAAAACATACTTTGACGTTGAAGTTCTGGGGATCACTGAAAACAGTTTTGAGAGTCTCCGCTTGTTGCAGCATGTCTACCTCCTGGATCTCACCGGGCTCGGAAGAATCCTCGGCGGCGGTCTGTTCGGTGCGCGGTGGTGGTGAAGCGCTGTCAGATGTATCGTTTTCAGACAATGCGGCCGTCAGAGCGTTTTTAGAGGCTTGGAGGGCAGGACCAGGAAGGGAGGATACGGACGTCATGATTTTGCTAATGTAATTGGCGATTGAATTGGAGGAATCCTTTGAGGGAATCCGTTTGGAGAACGGAGTAGTGAAACGATGAAAGTTGCAGGCCTAAAATCTAGTCGATCAATTCAAAGAACAACAGGACGACTCTGTCAATGGGAAACCTAGGAAGCGAGGTTGGAAGGAGAGAAGGAGAGATGTGGTTTTGAGAGATGCGTTTGTGAGATAGTTGATTGATGGAACGGAAATTTCTTCGCCTCTGCCACATGGCTGCCCCGATGATCACACCCGCCTTGGCACGGAGGGCGGTTGCCATGTGTCCGTCCTCCCTCATCTACGCTCATCCCCCTCGAGGTCCCGAGCGTTCAAATGTTCACTGCGTAGGTCTCATATTAATTAACGTACAACGACTTTACACTATTGACAATGACATTATGATATTGCCGTTCCTGACATGCAGAGTTGAAATGAACCAGAGATAATGAAAAATGCGGCGGAGTGGACGATAACAACCCGATAACACGAATGCAAGCGACTCTAAGCAAGGATAAGCACAAAATGACTTGGAATAAATTAAAGGAAGTGGAAAATGACGATTCTGGGCAACACGTGTATTGACGTTCAACGAGAAACGAGAAATCATTGATCGCAAATCAAGGTGCAGAATACCGCCGGAACGGCTGAGCTGCAGCGGACGCTTCCTGAGACACAAGTTGATCTCGAAGGTCGACGAACTGTGAACGGAACTTGAGCGTCGGACATCATTTCTGAAATCGAGAGGAAATTTACCAATCGTTCTTCTTCAGAAGTCTTGTCGTTAGCCTTCTTCACCTCGCCTTCCATGTGAACCAGTAACGTCTGCAGCAACATATATCAGGCAAATTTCTCTTGGAATAGAAAGATGGAACGTACCCTCACAGATCGACTGCTGAGCCCACGATAAGTCGAGACTCGCTCAAGCGCGACCGGTGTGTGCTCTAGTAAACGAAATTGATCCTGGAGATAGAGAACATATTGCTCCAACGACTCCAGGTAGTAACGTTTCTTGTCGTGCGACGAGATGGAATCTCTACAGTGAGATGTTGGTCAGATTCATCGTTTGTATACGAGGACGCAGACAACGAACGGGTCAGTCTGGGTGAAGCCAATGGTCTCGGCCACGACGCGCTGTCTTGCCTTGCGTTGAGACTCGGGCTTCCGCGAATTAGATTCGTATCCATCGATCTGAGCTTGAGCACGCTGCGAAGCTTCGCGGCTAGACATCTCAGTGAGCAGCTCGCTGGGAGTCGGGAAGAGGTTGGCTGGCGCTGCAGGATAGCGGTCTCCCAGGTAAGAGTCAGGCAAGTTCTGATATTCGAAGTGAAGCCTATCCATAGTGTGGACTGACGAGCTCTCGGCGGGAAAGGGCTCGTATTCAGAGGTCGAATCAGGGGAAGCGGAGAGCGGAGGCAGGTAGGAGACGGGGATGGGGTGGTGGAGAGGTATTGACGGAGGGTATATGAGTTGCTCGGAGTCACAGGGTGAACTGGGGGTGACGGGAGAAGAATGATAAACTTCGCTCATTGGTGGGCCCCATTCATATTGAGGGGCGTGATGAGGAGGGATATCGTAGTGTAGATACGCCTGCGTGATGTTTTGAGCCGGGTCGGCGAAGTACACCGGGGCGTAAGACGTTGAGGTTTGGTAATGAGGGGAAGGGGGAGACGAAGGGATGTAGTCTTCCTCGGAGGAGGAGCATTCAGGCTGACAAGAGTTGAGCAAGAGTTGAAGCGTACCAAGTGAGGCTGGGGACGTACCGTAAGCATATCATATTGTTGACTCGGAGGCCATTCTGCGAACGGATGAGCATCGTGAGAGGGAGGATATAAGTTCATTGAAGGAGATGTGGTGTAGGAAGTAGTCGTGACTCGGCGGGGATGGGGAGTTAAAGTCACTTTGCGTCGCACTTTATACCATTGCTTGGTGACCTTGCGAAGGAGAGATATACAGCAATGACGAAAGCCGGAGATGCCGAAGCACCATCCTCGCAGATCGAGAGCATCTTTGAATCTTAAGCAATCTCCGGCGACTTGTGACAGCAGATAGCGAAGGACGCACAAAATCTGGGCGAGATGTGGCGTTTACCTCCTGATCTGGTGCCGATCTCCACTTGCACTTCGCCTGCCTTGGTCCATCAAAAGTCACCGAGTTCCCCGACAGAGTGCACTCCTGCCGAGTTCGAGGGAGGGACATAGGGAACTTTGCACCGACATATCAAACACCCTGTTCCCGAATGTCTGGTGAAATCATTAGTATCTCAAACGAGAAACTTCTTGGGCAAAAGGTATTTGAGAGTGCCCTGCATTTGAGCGCATATAGTATGGGCGTGGATGGATGGAGGGGATGTGCGTCCGAGGGCGACGCACCCGGGCAGAAGATGGCAAGTTGGCGGGCAAGGGAGGAGGAGCGCTAGGGGAACGACTGTATAGGCGTCCGTTGGAATCGCACGAGCCGTTTTGTAGGATTGGATTCCTAGCATGCCGTACTGCCAAAGCGGCAACTCAACATCTCGAATCGGGTGCTTCAGTTGCCATTTTGGGAACGGTGAGTAGAAAGTCACAAGGACTCCAGATAATAGTGGTTCGGATTCAAGCGCTCTGGGCTGCGCAGGCACGTCCATGGCCTTATTTTCGCATGACGATGCATGACCACGGAGTATGCTCTTGGAGACAAGGTTGTTTTTGTCACCAACTAAGCGTCGATGCGGGGACTTGCTGTTTGACGTTCGCAAACACCCGGCCCCGGAGGAAAAACATGTCCCCAGTAAACGGCTCGTCCTGCGTAAGTGGCGAGTAGCATCCTGCACAAGGAAGATCTCTCTGGCAATCTGAATGAGATTTATGAAATCAGTGAAGATCCAAGTTCCATCTCTCCAGTAGATCGTAAAGCCCGGCACGTTGTATTTGCGGCTCACCTGGGGTTCACCACCTTGTTTCAAGATTCTGAAGGAGGAATTATCAGATTCGATGACCTGACCCGATCTCGCCACCGCTACTTACAAAAATGGATTTCCTGGACTCGTTTCTCGACCTCATTGACCCGGGATTAGGAAAGTTCAGTCGATGGC
Organism: Jaapia argillacea MUCL 33604; assembly: GCA_000697665.1. Classification (NCBI taxonomy): domain Eukaryota; kingdom Fungi; phylum Basidiomycota; class Agaricomycetes; order Jaapiales; family Jaapiaceae; genus Jaapia; species Jaapia argillacea. The sequence continues at coordinate 2,121,363 of KL197710.1, read as the reverse complement.
CATGTCACCCCGATCTCGTAGACCCGATCGCCCCACAAATACACACCTTAACTTTGAGATCCTCATGTTATTTCAGTCGTCCGACCGCCGGCGAGTGAAAATGCCAAGGGTTTGTTGAAGAGCCCACTGTACATATAAAAAGCAGTATTCACCGTGATGGCCTGTATTCCATTCCAAAGATCAGGTTGCACCTCCATCCAGTCGAATATGACCAACCGACCAGATCAATATCACTTTCCCATGAACAGAGTGCCATACAGCTCAACCTCTCCATATGCCTCGTCGCATATGTCGATTTCGTCCTCTCCTCCACTCCCAATGGAACTCCACCATTCTTACGCTCAAAGAGACTACGACTCTCATGTCCCTCGCCCCCTCATCAAACTTCCTTCTATACTACCGTCTTTCTCTGGTCTCGTTCTGAAGGACGAAGCAGAGGATTATCCCAAATCGCGATCCAACACGGGACCCAGTAATCTCGCACAGCCCCATCCACGAGTCAACATCGCACACCCCTACGCTCGCCTTAACGCGAAGAAGGAAGGCACCAAGAGACGAAGGATATGGAACCACGCACTTGAGAAAACCTTGTTCTCGGCACATGAACTGTAAGTCACCGCTCAGGCCCCTTTGAGACTTTTGCTCATCTCTCTTCCACGGTTAGATCAACTATGGGCGCGCCACACCGCCGGACGATCTACATCGCCAGTCTCGAGGCACATGTCGACCGATTGCATTCCCAGTTGATTAGCCTCGGTTTCTATCCTGTACCCTTCGAGAAGCTTGAGCCTTTCAGGGGTCTGAATTCCAAGACCGCGAAAGTGAGTGCTTCGGCCTGTGCGGTTTCCAACGGCGTCTAACTCGACGCGAGCAGAGTATAGTTGCCGGGCTGCAACATGACTTCTCGCAGCTGAAGCTGAAGCTACTCGAGATTGAACGAGCGGTAAGTCCCACCATAACGACCTTAGATCAGGATGTCCTAACGAGTTGCCCCTTTCCAGAACGCGGGTCTCCAGAAGACAATTGGGGTACAAGATGTTTCGTACGACCATCGGACGCTGGACGTCCAACCCATGAGGCGACACTCTGTTGACTCTGGGACCAGTGGACGTGAATAGCACCCCAGAAGTTTATCGATACGTTCGATTGATTGCCCTTTCCATCAGCCCTTGTAGCTATAGTGAATGATTATTGAGTAAATAAGGTTGAACGCCGCGGAGCGTGAATTAATCAGAAACCCACACAAGGGAGACTCTCAACTTTTGACGCGATCGTCGCAGAGTCAACATTTGGTCAACATGGCCAACTGCGTACTAGAGCAAGAACCGTGGGTGATGATGATGCTGAAGATTCAAAGCAAGCTCAACGAGAGTTCGTTCAAATATTCGCCAGACTAGCCCTCTTAGGAGTAGCCACATAGGGCCAAGTGGTGCTGCATCTCTGATCCCAGTGTATAAACGTTACGAAGCCAAGGCAGTTTTATAGATCGCAAATGCTAAGACAGGCAATACGCAAGACGATGTGAGTGGGCTGCGAGGAACGCGGAGAATGGCGGCCGGACTAGGAGCATGGGAGAGTTTTCTGGCTCCAGCGAAAGTAGATAGTAGTAATAGTGGGACAAGGGAAAGATGACAAGGGGCAGGACACAGCGTTCGACCAGTGGCTGGAGGGCGAACTCGAACTGCTGCCAAGCGTGTGAGGCTATGCGAGACCTTGATTCCCACGGACATCGCCCAAGCTTGCTCATCCTTCTGGAACCCTCGGCCAGTACTCGCCTTATCTTTTGTTACCTCTCCTCCCTCGACCAGCGCCCACAACTCCGTTCAGAAGCAGCTTGTTTTTAATACACTATGGATAAGGCAGATTTGGAGACCTATCAAGTGCGGCTTTCCCAAGTTGAACTTGCTCTATCCGCAGATCCTTCAAATGCCGAGCTCTCATCCCTCCGTTCTGAGCTGAAAGAGCTCATCGAACTTACCCAAACCGCCATCGCGCAAGCTGAAGCTGCCTCATTATCCAAAGCTGATTCTCGAAAGGCCCTTGCGGCCACCGCTGCAAGTCATTCATGGTCGGCAGGCGACGAATGTCTCGCAAAGTACTCGGGCGATGGGCAGTGGTACCCAGCACGTATCAATTCAGTTGGAGGGTCGGAAGACAAGAGAGTGTTCAGCATCATGTTCAAGGGTTACAATGACACCGAACTTGTAGACGCTTCAGCGCTAAAAACACTCCCCGCCAACCACTCCAGTGGTGGACCTGCGGCGGCGTCAAACAAGCGGAAATTGACGAAGGTGGAGGAAGAGGAGAGAGAGAAGAAGAAGAAGAAGAACGAGAAGAAGTTGGAGGTGAAGGCGGCAAAGGCGAAGGAGCAGATGGCGAAACAGCAGACGTGGCAGAAATTTGCTAAAAAGGCGGAGAAGAAGGGTATCAGCATCGCTGGTGTGAGCGGCACCAGCATTTTTAAAACGCCAGATAACCCGCTCGGAAAAGGTATGTATCGTTCCAGAGTCTCGCTTCGCTAGTTTCTGTCGACTGACTTTCCTTGTCTTCGTAGTGGGTGTCACAGGGAGTGGGAAAGGCATGACTCCAGTATCGACACAGGCCAAGCATAAGTTTGCACCTGGGCAAGGCCCCGACGCTTAAAACATCATTGTGAGTGGCCACTTGTCTACGATCCCACTTCAAGCTGACTTGCCTCCTAGTGCGTAACGTTCCCAATATGCATCAGTAACCGCCTCGTTGCCCTTCTGATGACCCAATTCTACCCGTCACAGGGCTCAACTTAAACACCTACAACACACTTATACTCGACCATCGACCGTCGACCGTCGTCTCATGGCGCACGTCACACGTGACCGTTTCCTCCCTCTCCATATTTATCTGCACCCTCATCGTCTTTCCTCGCTCTTTTGACACCTTTTCATAGAACTCCGTAATCTTATGTGCCAGGTTGTGACGGTTCACATTCCAAAGGCCATGCTCGTACGTTCTATTGATGTATTTTTGGAGAGCTTGTTCAACTTACGTGTACTACATCCGAGTCAATTCTAAGGATAATTTCAGTCCTGATTAATTGGGGGTGTGGCCTGTCCAGTTCCGCGTGTGTTCGACTAAATGTCCCAAACTTCCCCGAAATACAACTTTTTTTCATCCGGTACCCAAATTGATGACTTCGGAGCCCTTGAACATAGTGACCTAGTCGCGACGTCACCGGCGCAGTGGTCCCCCTCTATGCTCGAACTTTGTATCCATACGAACGCAGCCCACCCTTCTATCTTATTCGTTGATCGATCCCCTCTGCTACCTTATCACCCCAACTGCAGTGCTCAATGTATCCGACTCAGTGTTGCTGTAAACTTCCCCAATTCCCACCTGATCGCGTCCGCCATCGTCGTTTCGAATTCTTCCAGTTGGCTGTCATCGCTCGTGACGCTGATGACGCGAAGGTTGTCGCCATCGCCTCCAAACAATCCGTTCTTCTTTGCCCACCTAAACTGGCGGCTAGTGTTGGTCCATCAGACGAGGGCGCCGTGCTGACGGTTTACCTGAAACATTTCGGTTCAGCGAAGACTGCTTCCTCCCGGAACGCAATCTCGCTGAGATTGATTCTGGTGTACTTCGGATTGCGCGAGATTCGAGGGATCTTCACTATCGTCCGGTATTCACGCCTACATGGCCGTATGGTCGGTGAGCCTGCATGGGGAACCTAAGCCCGGTTATCATCCAAGTGGATGGTCGCTGCCTGGCAGGGAAGCATTCGAAGGAGTCGTTGGTGATAAATGAGATAACTGCATTGGGAAAGTCGGTCACCTGAGTGGGAGTGAGTGACCGAATGTCGGGTGGACATGGAATCTCCATGTCCCTTTCGTTGAACGGGAAGACGATCGATGGCAACATCCGTGAGATGCGCCAGTGTGAAGTAGATCTTTGTGCATACAGCGAGGTACTTCGCGCGATTGGAACGGGTCTCGATGCAGCCAGCAACCCAGTAGCAAGGGTCGATCGTGAACATGAAAGCGACAGGTCCAAATGGGATGTATTAAGATTTATCGTACATTTACTGCGTGATACCGCCACTCGTCGAGTCGGCGTCCTTGCCCTTCTCGTCTGCCGAAGGACCCGAGATGGAGGGAATAGAAGGAAATAGTGGAGCTGGGGTGCTGGGAGTGGATGAGCTTGCTAATTGCCATGCTGGGATGGTCGGTCGGCCGGCGAGGTTGGGTAAGGGGGAGGGAGGTGTACTGGAGAAAGGATGTGGTCCGCCGCGACTCAGTAAGAGAGCTTTGAGGGATTTGAGCTCTTGCTGGAGTTCTGCTAGTGACTGCGTCTGTGTCTCCTTGTTCTTTTCGATCATCTGCAAGACAAGGTCGTTAAGCGGCTGGGGGCTGGAGCCGAAAGAGTGTGGATTACCTTAGGCAGCATTTCTCGAACCGTCTGAACTTCATCCCTGATTTCTCGCATCTCGTCCTTCGCCCTGGCCTCCCCCTCCCGCATTTCCTTCGTGACGGCTTCTATCTCCTGCGTTGCCTTCTCGACTTTCTCTTGTTGCGCTTCGACAGCAACACGAACAGCCGCTGTTTCGGCTTGGATTTCCTTCAGTAGGGCTTCCGCTGCATCGAATTGGGCAGTCAAGGCGTCTCGATCTTCTTCGTACGCCGTGGAAGTTGGAGGGCGAAGGTGTGGCAGCATGTATTTCTATCACGTGATATCAGAATGACACGAACAAGCAATTCGTAGAGGGAAGAAATCACTTTGAATAGGGAGATGGCACCATAGGCCACAGTTCCAGATACAACCGCCGTAATCTGGAGCAAATCTCAACCAAACTGATATACATTCCATGGTAGCGGACGTACGAAATAGTCACGCCAATCCCACTGGTGAGCCGGCGGTGGAGCGAAGAGCTGAGCGTAGGGAGAAGGACCATACACAGGGCCATATTGAGGCCCGTATCGAGGTGCGGTTGTCTGGTTCTGGTTTACGGCTGCTTGTCTCATTGCCTCTTCGATGTCGGGGGGGCTGAGGCCCTTGGCTTCCAGGAACTGAACACGCTGGGCCAGCGGTGATGATTGGGTCTGATAGCTCCGGTTAGTGACAGAGAGGACACATGTATATGTGGAATGCTGACCTTGGGGTCTGTGAGGAAAGCGACGGCATTCCTGAGGAGTTCCTGTCTATCCGGAGAGGCCATATCACAGTGCGGGGAAGAGACGTGAGTCCAACCCTAACCTTCTTCTTGACGTGCGATTCCCACGGTCCCAGTTTTTGAAGATTTCTGTGACAGTTTGCGACAACCTCCGTCTCCTCCTCTTCCAACCATGTTCCGGTCACAGCTGGCTGTAGCCTCCACAGCAGCACGCAAAATCCACTGTTCTGCAGGTCAGCATCTTCCACTCGCTGCCCTACGCTTTCACTGACTGTCCCGCAGCCCTCAGAACTTGTGGTCGTCGTTCATTATGGCACGCATCCCCAGTTGCGTCGACGTCAAAACCCAGGACCGCCCTCGTTTGGTGTATGTATCATCCGTACTCGTATATCGTCGAACAGTCATCTTACCGAGATGTGCAGCTGCGCGCCGAGGCTATGCTGATGCAAAGTTCTCCCGCGAAAAGCCCCACATGAACATTGGCACAATCGGTATGTCTTGAGCGCGTTCCAGTGCACGTTCGTCACTAAAGCCCCCCATCAAGGCCACGTTGATCATGGAAAAACTACATTGACTGCTGCAATTACGAAGGTCCTGGCAGAGCGAGGAGGGGCCAAGTTCACTGGTTATGCAGAAATTGATAAGGCTCCCGAGGAGAAGGCCCGTGGTATCACAATCAACTCTGCTCACGTCGAGTATGAGACAGACTCGCGGCATTATGGCCATATTGACTGTCCCGGACATGCTGATTGTGAGTACCTCTTCGCGCACTCCAGTCTTCAGTTTTGCTCATGACATTGCGTCAGACATCAAGAACATGATCACTGGTGCTGCTCAGATGGACGGTGCTATCATCGTGGTCTCGGCGACAGATGGTCAAATGCCCCAAACCCGTGAGCATTTGCTCCTCGCTCGTCAAGTCGGCATCAAGAAACTCGTCGTCTTCATCAACAAGGTGGATGTTATTGACGACAAGGAGATGTTGGAACTTGTGGATATGGAAATGCGTGACTTACTATCGACTTATAACTTTGATGGTGACAACACACCTATCATCATGGGCTCTGCGCTCGCTGCTCTTGATGGTAGGAACCCGGAGATTGGTGCTGACAAGATTGTCGAGTTAGTCAAGGCATGCGATGACTGGCTTGACATTCCCCCTCGTACGTTCCGTTCATTGCGAGCGGCTGGTTTGTGCTCACTGTTTGTGATGTAGGTGATCTCGACAAGCCCTTCTTGTTACCTGTTGAAGGTCAGGAGATGTGACAGCCATCAACTTCGCTGTATCCCTAACCTTCCACCCCAGATGTCTTCTCAATCTCTGGTCGTGGAACTGTTGCTACTGGTCGTGTATGTCCTTGTGTCCCTTGTCTATGTCCCTTGCCTTATATTTCTGTTTCTCTAGCTCGAACGTGGTGTTATCAACAAGGGTGACGAAGTGGAGGTCTTGGGTCTTGATGATAATGTCAAGACCACCATCACCGGTATTGGTAAGCTACGCTCCTCCCTCTCTCCTTGAGTAGTCCTAATCCCGTGATGACAGAAATGTTCCACAAGGAGCTCGACCGAGTGAGCACACTATCAACCCCGTCATTGCTGTCTTCGGCACTGACATCGAACGTGATTTTTAGGGTGAAGCTGGTGACAACATGGGTTGCTTGCTCCGTGGCGTCAAGCGCGAGCAGATCAAGCGTGGTATGGTTATCATCCCTGTTGGTTCCATGAAGGCCGTCAAGAAGTTCCAGGCCCAGATTTACGTGAGCTCTGATTCACTTGCCATTCTACAATGTGATGCTCAGGCATCATCTGTCGACTAGGTCTTGACCAAGGATGAGGGTGGTCGATACACTCCATTCATGGCCAACTACCGACCCCAGCTCTTCTTGCGTACCGCCGACATCACTTGCGCCTTGACTTTCCCTGATGGCACTGCTGATGCAGCTGACAAAATGGTCCGTCCTGCCTCCCCAAGGTAGAAACAGCACTAATGATTTTTTGTGTCTAGGTTATGCCTGGTGACAACGTTGAGATGGTTTGCGACCTTGTTCACGATGTCGCAGCCGAAGTCGGTTCTCGGTATGTCTCTGAGCCTCCTATCTATCGTAGCGTTCTGACAGCGTCCCTTCAGTTTCACCCTCCGCGAGGGCAACAAGACCAGTAAGTGCTGTTCTTCCCATCACCTAACCATCCTTGCTGATTCGTGTCCACAGTCGGGACTGGTATCATCACCAAGATCTTCTAAGCAGGACGATGAGCGTAGCATTAGTACACCCTATAGTAAACATTGTGCTTGTATACTTTTCCATCCCCACTCCACATACAGCATCGCACAGTGCTCTCTATCTATGTCATAATAATCATGCCCCCGTCCTATGCCTGGAATTACCATAAAATCTTCGCCAATTTTACGTCCTCCGCTGAACCGTTAATCTTGGAGTCTGGCTGAAGGGACGGAGCGCCATATCGGAGTCTGCTTCCATACCGTAAACGCTTCAACTTCTATCTCAACTTTCACTTGCAAACCAAAATGTTCTCTGCCCTCCGTCAAGTTTCTCGTCCTGCTACCTCTTTCCGATCCATTGGAAGGGTCTCTGTCGGCCGTTCGCAACTATCGCCATTTGTGCGGACTCTCGTTAGTGAGTCCGCATTTCCGCATTCTGGCTGAGCCTCGTTAAGTAAAGGCCTATCTATAGCAAAACGCTTCACGACCGACCACGAAACTATCGTCTTTGACGACAGCACAGGACTTGGAACGGTGCACATTACCGAGTATGCTCAATCCAGCTTGGGAGACGTTGTGTTTGTCGAGCTTCCAGTTAAGGGGTCTAAGATTGCCCAAGGAGGTAAGTTTGACTCTTCATTAGACCCTTGTGCCTTGCATGCGGAATCGTGACCTTTTTCGCTTCCCCCTTTTAAGACCAGATTGGCGCTGTTGAGAGCGTGAAGGCCGCTTCCGATATCGTTGAGTGCTTCCAACTGAGTGTCCTGCCGTCCTCTGAATGGTTTTCCATGCGCATACAGTATGCCCCAATCTCGGGAACTATTGAGGAGATCAATGAGGAGCTGAATGGTCATCCGGGACTGTTGAATAAGTCTCCCGAGGTGGACGGTCAGACTCTTTTCCTCTCTTATGTTTTTTCAGTCGGCTGATGAACGTCGGTTTCTCTGTAGGTTGGCTTTGCAAGGTCAAGGTCTCGGACCCAACAGAGGTCGGTGTATCTTGTCTGATTCCGTTGAGTCCCAGCTAATGGTGTGGCATAGCTTGAAGCGCTTATGACGGAGGAGGCCTACAAAGAACATTGCGAGTCGCATTGAGGTACGCTCGACCCGGATCATATACTTGCTTGGCGGGCTGTTGGGCGACTTCAACGTCGTTACAACAAAAGGGGACATGGGAGACTTCGACACTCGGGCGATCTGGTTTCCAAGATGATGCCCTATTTGAGGCGCATAATATACATACATATAGAACGTCCTTGAATTAAGCTTGCGCATCCTCACTGATTAAGAGACATCGACGATGAGTGGTCAAGGAATCCGTCTAGTAAGGATTGTCGGTGTGGTCGAGATGGTCTTTACGTGGGTTTGTACTCGACTTTCTCGCCTCGGGCCTCCATACGCTCTCTGGCCTCCTTCAGTGCCCATGTTTGTATACTGGAATGGCAACCGAGGTCATAATCATGAAGTGTCCATATGAATCATTCGATCATACGTACCTGGTGTCAGGCTTGTAATACAACAGCACTGTCGCCAGACCCATTCCACCAAACATTCCAATGTACCAGAGATTCTCCCAATCTTCCTTTTGGCGTTTCTGTCCTACTGGTGGAGGCTTCCGGGAGACGAAGCCGTATTAATAGGTGGAGATGGAGTCAAGTGATTGGACACACCTTTTCACTGAAGAGCCAGCCTGAAGGTTCGTTGTACTGTGGAGCGCCGTGCGAGGCGAATCGTCTGCCGGCGATGCGTCGAGGCACGGTGGCCTTCAACGCTCGTAGTGATGTAGGCGGCATGAAGGTTGTCGGTCTGTTGGGGTCTGCCGTCTGGTGGCGAAAACCGAGGAGGGGAACCACGTCAACAAGGTCAAACAACTTGCCTGTGGCTGCTCCGCCTCCCAACTTCCCAAAGTTCCGCTGCACAAAATTCTGTTCAGGATTACGCGGTTTCTGTCTGCGAGCAACGAAGGGATGTTCGAATTGTGTATGAAGGCTATTCTTCAATCGACTTCGACATAATTACATAGTCGCATTCCCCTTGGTCTTCCTCATCCTCCCAGCCTTCATCGTCAACGCTATAGTCCACTCTCCCTACGCCCTCCCCTACAAATTTAGCATCGTCTTCGTAGTCAGGTGACGTCGGGTCAATCGAAAATCTTGTTCACGACCGATTAAATTCCGCACGGAACAGGTAGAGGTGAATGTGCTTACCCCAGCGCACGATAAAAATTACAAGCGTCGATATTAGCTAGATTTTGGTGTCAATCGAGGCGGTGCGAGTTTGCTCAATGACTAACATTTGAATGCTGTGAGCATCACCCTCGTCATCCCAAAATGCAAGCCGATATGAGCCAGCTGTTGCATGAGGACCTTCCCGATGCCGAATCGTTGCGCCGACTTGGCGACCTGAAGTTCATAGCTGATGGGAAGGTGAGAAATACAACAAAGGGTCACAGGGGAGCCTTACCAGTAAACCACGTCTTCCGTGACCTCCCTTTCGAAGCGAAACATAGAGTAGGCGATGATATCGGGCAGGGTACTTCTTGGTTCCTCAGACTCATCAAGAGCTGGTCGCACCAGAATAAATCTAGAAAGGCGATGGAACAATTCTTGACGTTTCCGCGGAGGGTCCCAGCCGAAAGACGAGCTGGTGTAACTTATGTTCCCCGATGAGATAAGGTCCAATTTGCCAGACCTGTGGTACACACAAGCGATGCATATTTCCCTCAAATATATCCCAAATGAACTTCTTCTCTTTGGTAGAGAGGTCTGATCCTAGCGCGATGTTGAACGCGAAACTGGTGAGCTTAACTTTGTCGCTCCAATACAATTCCAGAGTACTCACTTTGACCCTTTCATGATCTGAGAGGTAGATATCAATGCTGATAATTTACCAGCATTGGCCTGAGATAGCGATTATCAGGACTTCGAACAAAGTCAGGTTCATAGGTCAAAGGTGACCTTGTTGGCTTCGCGAGCTTTCTTGGACATCGTATCCCATATATCGCAAGAGCATGGAGAGAGAAGCAGGGTATTCTGACAGTTCGCCGGTCGGCTTGAAGTACTTACTGCAAGACGTGGAAGGGGTCGAGGATAGAATGCATCAAGCGCGAATTGGAGATCTGACCTCGATGGGAGATGCCGAAAGTTAATCTCTTTCTTTGCTCTTGCTTCCCTCCAAGTACATACTTCCTGGGCAGATATTTTGTCGCTCTCCGAAAAGCCATCGCCATGAAGTTGGATGCAACAGATCTACGATACCTGAGCTCCGACGAGTTCAGGGTCCTGACCTCCGTGTGTGCCATACTCATCAGGGAGTCATCATTTTCTTAAAGCTCAATGGCAGATTTCTTCAGGTAGAAATGGGTTCCAAAAATCACGAGGTCGTTCCAACATCACTCATCGTCCAAATATCTGGTCTACGCAATGGAGGAGTGAACAAGCTCCTCGGCGAACTCGGCAAACGGAACCTCGTGGCGAAAGTGCAGAATTCAAAATGTGAATCCGTACTGGTCCAATCACCCCCATGTCGGAAATCTGACTGTATGCTGCCTCAGATGATGGTTATCGTTTGACCTACGGGGGTTATGACTACCTTGCTATCCGAGCTATGTCTAAGCGGGATTCAGTATACTCTGTCGGAAACCAGATTGGCGTCGGAAAAGAGTCTGGTGAGCTTCCCAGGGGGCTGAGGTCGATTCTTTTCGGTCTGATGGAAATTTAGACATCTATATTGTCGCTGATGCTGAAGGAAACGAGATGGTTCTCAAGCTTCACAGGTACGCGACTCTCCTCGTTACGAGTTTCATATGTCCTCACGATGCATTCCCCCAGACTTGGCAGGATATCGTTCCGTGCGATAAAAGAAAAGAGAGACTATCTTGGAAAGCGAAAATCAGCGTCCTGGATGTACATGTCTCGCCTTGCAGCCCAAAAGGAGTGGGCATTCATGAAGGTCGGATTTCTCAAATCAATACCCCTCATTTCCTACTGATCCTCAGCAGGTTCTACATGAACACGATTTTCCGGTCCCTCGGCCGATTGACCAAGCGAGACATTGCATCATTATGGAGTTCATCGATGCCTTCCCGTTGTGAGCTTCAGTTCTTCACAATCCCCTGGCTAAAATTTACTGAAATAAACGAAGACGGCAGATCGACGAAGTTCCATCTCCTGGTAAATTGTATTCCACGCTGATGGACATGATTGTCCGCTTTGCGAGGGCAGGCCTCATCCATGGAGATTTCAACGAGTTCAATATATTGATCCGGAGGGAATCTGGCGAACCTGTCGTGATCGATTTCCCCCAGATGGTTAGCACCTCGCATGAAAACGCCGAATGGTGTGTCTTGTTTCAGGATCTTGTTTCTCCACCTAACTGACCTTATGAAAGGTACTTCAATCGAGACGTGGAGTGTATTCGAACCTTCTTCAGAAGGCGATTCCGCTATGAAAGTGCGTTTTACCCGAGATTTAGGAAGGTTATAGGCGAGAGTGCGGATGGGGAGGGATTCAGACTTGATGTGGTTGTGGCTGCGAGCGGTTTCAAACAAAAAGACCTCAAAGCTCTGGAAGAGGTACGTATTCCGGTTAACGAGGGTGGATTGTTGCTCACGTCGCATTTAGTACATGGAGACCACAAGGGAAGATGGACCCGACGAGCAGGAAGAGGAGGAGGAAGAAGAGGAAGAGGATGATGATACCAGTAACGAGGATGAAGATGAAAATCAAGAGGGTGAGGGGGCAGTAGAGGAGGATGGGACGGATGTGCAGGACGAGAAGACCGAGGACGTCGATGAGGTGGATGGGGGAGAAGTCACACCCCGGGGTCGATTCCGCGAAACGAAGTCCACCATCGACGAAGAATCCGATTCCGAATCAAAAATCTCCCCACCTCCATCTCGTCCGGTCTCCCGTTCACCACCTCGATCAAGATCATCCTCGCCTGCTTCGTCACTTGAACGTAGGGCGGCCGCTCTTCGATTATCATCACCTGCTCCAGCATCGTCACACCTCAAAGAAGCAGTTTCGTCGCAATTGTCAAAACAACGAGCGCGCCAACGGAGGTATCATTCAAAGAAGGGTGCTTCCAGAATAGGACGGCCGAAGGGAAGTAAGGCGAAGCAGGATACAAGGGTTAAGTTAGATAGCGGTGGAGGGTGGGATTGATTGAGTTGTCATGCATGTACAGATTTCATCCGATATACATTCTTGTATTGAGAACTGCAGGATACAGGGAGCACGGGGTGACTCGGCCTCATCCATCAAGGCTTGGTGCACCAGACCTTGTGGTACTTCCACCCCAAAACCTGGCAATCGGGACAAAAAGCTGCCTCTCGACATTTAGAACACCGAGTCTTCACTCCAATCTTTCCACAATACCGACAGAAGCCTGCCTCATCCTTGGTGACCTTCTCCAATGTGTCCAAAACCACCTTGAGCAACGCGGACGCATCCTTCAGCTTATCGGATGTCAAACGAATCTCCAGCGAAAGATCGTATCTCTCCGACACTTCATCAGCACAGGCAGATAAAACCTTCCCGTGATAATTCCCCAGACGCTCGAGGGCGAAAAGCTCCCCACCACCTCCTCTTCCGCCCAGCTGTGGAATGGAGAGATCGACGGCAACCCGCGGGTCCGTGGCGGCATCACCCGTCGTGCCAGGTTTCCCAAAGACGAGGAATACCCAAGGAATGTTATCATCGAAGCCCGATAGATGCTGGGCCATACCTAAACGAGTGGGACCGAGATCGGGGCGTGGCTCGGTGTCGACGATAAGGCATGCTTGATGGGGTGAGACGTCGATCTCTGCGACGGTGTACTCGGACGGGCGACATTTGGTCTCGTATCCGGACGAAGTCCGGGCGAGGAGTGTAGTGTTCGGAGCGAGTCTTTTAATGACTTCTTGGAAAACATACGCGAGGACGTAGCCTTGGTCGTAGTCTTTACACCTCCAATAGATGTCCTCCAACTCTTTACGTGTGAGAGTTGGGGAGCCTGGCGGAAGCTTCACGGCCTCGGTGGAAGCAAATGCATCAATGCCAACTCGCTCGGTTGAGCCTGTGGTGTGCTGGAGAATGTAGGCCACACGTGGAGAATTGAATATCTCTCGAGCGTGCCATTGTGGGGCAAGGGCACCTGATGGGAGTGTTTGAATGGGAGTTGTACCGCGGTTGACTTCGATGAGATGTGCGGTGGGCAACAGGGATTCTGTGCGCCCGTGACAATCGAGGATGAGGGCCGCGAGGTCGTGCAGATTGACAATGTTATTTGGGAAAGTGATTCGGGTGGACGGAGGTGCCATTGTAATGTCGACGCAAGGAGTGCGGTGAGGCTTGTGGAGGTTGGGAGGAGGGTTCAAGCCAGTGACACAGGGGTTATGTGCTGTTTACGTAACCCTAACCATGATCGGGAGGGGTCTACTTGAAATATCGAAGGGTCCACAAGGCACGTAGTACTTAGCTCTCGAGCTTTATGGGTTGTACTCGTCGGTGTGTTTGGACTGTCCATTCGGGCAAATCCTTCATACAGAGCGTGTTGTGATTGAACCGTGGTAGGCCGACTCGGATTGCGACGCAGTTCCATGAGTCGGTTATATCTGTCCCAACCCGTACGATATCACATCAGCTGGATGTGGTGGCAGGATCGCCACCAACACACCACGACGGGCTATGTCCTAATCAACCTGACCCTGACCACAACACGGCAACTTGGTTGCTCCAGTGACGTCTTAATCGAATCCCTGACAATGGCGGCGCAACAGTGCCAATGTGGTACTCACAAGTAACAGAGGGCTATGGTGAAGAGTATCATTACGGGGGTAAACTCGATTACATAAAAAACGAACCGGGATAACAAGCTCTCCGGGACTCTCGAATGGAGGACAATTGGACTGTAGAAAGACGACATGTATAGATCGCGCACATCTCGCACTCTCTCGGTGACCTCCACGAGATACCTGACGCGGTCTGCACAAATAGGGTAGGGGAGGCACTTGTTAGCCGTCATCAGAATGTGGGATGGAAGCTGTGGCAACAGACCGTGATAACTGGTGGCGATGCCCTCTTGAACGTTACATAGCAGCTGCCGACTTGTGATGCGTAAGGACACCGGCGGCGGAGAGTTCCAGAGGTCATTAGAGAGGAAAGCAAGCTGAGATCTAGGGTGATGTCGATGGAGATGTGCACATCTTTAGAAAGATCTCATGGATCATCAGAAGATCTCTGCCAGATTGATCAACGGGGACGCAGAAACCCAAGATTGCGGATTTGGGACCGAGACAACTTTGAAGACTTCCTCCGACCCGGGAAGTAAGGTTAAGCTGTTCTGGAGGAAGGGAAGCCGTATTGGGATTGGTGAGCATGGAGGAGCGCTCAGCAAGTAAAGGTTTACGTACTAGACAAGACAATATTAGATGAAGGCATGTCTCCTCGGGTTATTACCATCCGTCAGGAGGCGATAGTCGGGACCATCAATCCCTTGCACGTTGATTGGGAACGGAATAGGACCACTTCGCAGGGTACCATCACCATATTCCTCCGCCTTGTCGTAGGAAAAGGCAACCAGTGCACGAACCTATGTTGACCAGTCCAAACTGGGGGTGATATTTGCTTGTCACAAGTTGCACATGCACGGGAGAAGATGTACGTCAGGCCAGCAAAGTCTATGGGTCACAGTCTGAGTGGGCACTGCAGCTGTTTGACAGTTCAAGAAGGGCAAGGAGCTCGTGGGTCGTCGTCGACAGGCTCAAATGAAGCGAGGTGGTTTGTAGTGCTGAGTCGAAGTCAAATGGCGAGGAATTATCTGTGGAGAGACCAAGGAACGACCAAGTCGCGTCCAAATTGCTAAGTCCAGCTCACACTTGCCACGTGCAGCGCGGTTGTCCATTCCTTCGTTCTGCCCTCGACGTCGAGGCTCCGAGCGCTGAACAACGATTCACATTTGATGCTGACCGACTACCAAAGGTCATAGCACCATGTTCTCCCAATTCCGACACGCCGTCGAAAGTCTTGCGCAGCAGCCACGTCGCTCTTCCCAAGATGTCTCACCCGAAGAATCTCATCAGCGCTCGCCGTCTGCGGATGCAGGACAACGGCAATCCTTCCCGTTTCCAGCTCCTCTAGCTGAAACTGCTTTCCAAAACTTGAGGAAGACCTTGGTCACCCAAAGGTCCTCGAGTCCCGGTCCACTCTCATCCCCATCTACTGGTCCTTCTCGTCGTCCAAACCTGGAGGAGAGGTTGAGAGCCACATTCACTATTGGGAATGCATCCGCCAATACAACGCCCGATCTATCTGCGAGGGCCTCCCCTAATCCCGACTCCGCTGCCCCTGCAGGTCGGGAGCACATGTCCCCTACATCCACTCCTCTACCCATGTCCCCAGTCCTTGGACCGACTGTGGAGACCAATATACCCTCTGTTTTGTCTTTGGGAGGGTTAGGATTCTCCGTATCCCCGGTGAAGGAACCTACCATCCTTCCACCGGCTCCGTTGCCAGTTGTTAGCGAGGAGAGAATACCTGAAGCGGACGTACCATTACCTGCTTCATCTTCGGAAAGCTCTGAGGGAGACAATCAAGTCGCGGGCGATGTCGAGAGCCCTTCGCCTCCAGTAGTTGATGAACCGACGGAGAAACCAGTTCCGGAGACCGAACCTGGTGCCCCCGCTGCTTCCGAAGAGCCGATCCAAGACTCAACGGAACCGGAGATAGCACCAGCGGAACCAGCACAAGAACCTCTACCTGAACATAGGGAACCTTCCCCACCTGATTCTCCTCATCAGTCGCATGAAGAGTCACCGCCTGAAGGAGAGATACCAACAGATGCAGGGTCTCAAGACGCAGTCGTTCCCACAGAAACTCCAGGCGAACTACTCGACGTGGAACCTAGTAGCTCTCCATCTCCTTCTGAAGAGAAATCCGTGTCTGTCGTTTCCGTTGACTCCCAGGATAATATCCAACCGAGTGCAGTGGCTGTTAACGAGCCTGATATTGAGGGTCTGAGAGAGAGGTTGAAGTTGGTTGAGCAGAGATTCTCGGGTAGGTCGAATGCGCCAATCAAATATATCATACTGACTGTGAACCCCTCCCCCGTCAGACGTTTCAACGTCATATAAGAGACTTCAAGCGGAGAAGTTGGCCGCTGATCGTGTTCTGCAGGAGTTCACACCTGTTGAGAGTTTGAAGGACGCTGAAGGGCTACGTGACTTTTTGCAAAATGAGAAGCACAAGACAGAGGTGCGTCTCATTGTCAATTATTGTAGGCTTGATAACTTAACTGGGAGTCCAGCTTTTTCAAGACGAGATTAAGAGATTGAATGGCAATATTCTTCGTAAGTGCTCTACTCCTCCTTTCATCATCATTGTCTCACTATCCACTTAGGGCAAGAAGAACGACTGCAGGAACTCCGCGATACACATCGTTTAGAGTCTTCGTCGCAGACCGCATTGATTGATAGACTTCGGAAGCAGCTCGAGGAATCCGAGGCGCTGGTCAAGGCATCCCAAGGCTCGATCTCACACGCTGAAGAGGAATCTGCAAAACGTCAAGTCGAGATTGAACGCCTGAAAGGCGAAGTCGAGAAATCGAAAACATTTGCAAAGGAGGAAGAGGAGAAGAGGGTGAAAGCTGTCAGTTTGTTGAAGACTGTGCGGCAGAAACTTGTCAAAGCGGAGAAGGATCGAGAGGAAGCTGTTAAAGAGGTTGCGGTTGTGAAGGCGAAAGAGAGGGAGGAGAAGGAGAAGGAGGAGAATGAAAAGGCCAAGCTTAGGAAGGAGATTGAGGATGGGAATGCCGAAAGAGAGCGAGCTATCGCGGGACTGAAGTCTCAGTTCGACAGAGAGGTGGCGTTACTCAGGGACCGACAGGAGAAAGAATTGACCGCACTTCGCGGTCAACACGAGCAAGACGCATCAACGGCCAAGGTATGTTGCCCATATCCCGCGAGTGATTTCACGCCGTGATCTTCGTTTTTCGACTGCAGGCTGCATACAACAGGGAACTCTCCAACAGGGACTCGAAGATCTCCACCTTGGAGAATTCTATACAAGCCCTTGTGAGAGATAAGAACTCGTTCTTCGACCAGTTACAGATGCGCCAGGCCGAGCTCGAGTCCTCGCAATCTCATCTTGAAGTCCTCCAAAATCAGGCAACCGAGTATCAATATCAATTGCGCGAGGTCAACGACCGTATGGCATTGTTAAATGAAGAGGTCACCGAGATGCGACGGAATCAAGACAGCCAATCTCGAGGACCATCTACATCGCCTGAGGAAATTGCTCAGATGTTATCTGCGGCAGAGGCGAAGTCCGAAGGCCGGATTGGAGACTTGAGGAGAATCTTGAGTACTGTCGAGAAAGAGCGAGACGAGGCGGAAGCGGATTGGAGTCGAAAGTTCAGGGAGAAGATGAGGGAGATGGAAGAGCTTAGGAAGATCGTGGATTCTTCAAAGAAACGTGAGGAAGATAGGGAGGCGGATGTGCAGTCTTTCCGAGAGAAGGCTGCGCAGTTGCAGGAGGAAGTTCGTGCGTACCAGAATCAGGTTGCAGACCTCCAAGTTCAAACGCAGAAAATCACTGACGTTGAGGTAAGGGCGTGTTTCCATATCTATTCTTCACAGCTAAACGATGGGGTTACAGAATGCAGCAAGAGAGCGATACCAGGATTATCAGAGTCAGATTAATGTCCTTGAAAAGCAGATGGAGGAATTCAAGAGTAGAGAAGCGCAGTTGCGGATGAGTAACAAGGTAAGGATGGTTGACACCATTCTTTCTACCAAAGAGCCCTTATATATCGTCCCTCAGACCATCAGAGAAGAGTTGAGAAAAGTTCAATCCTCTGCGGCGCTGCTTGAACGCCAGCGCAATCCTGGAGTGGGGTTCTGGGGCTCACGCCAGGAGCTTCCTGACAGTCGTCGATCGATGTCATCCTCGACTGAGTCATTATCACGAGGCGTCTCGCGTCCCACATCTCCGGCCCTGAGTAAGGACGAAGAAGAGGTCAACCTGGAATACCTGCGGAATGTGATTCTGCAATTCTTGGAACACAAAGAAATGAGGGTGAGCATCTTGGAGTTAAATGCAATTCCCTCGCTAACTCACATCGTCAGCCTCAATTGGTGCGCGTAATGTCGACAATCCTACACTTTACCCCGCAGGAAACGAGGAGGCTGGTGGCAAAGGTTTGACGAGCTTACTGATTCTGTTTTCGGACTTGGGACTTCGTACAATATGTTGGATACTTTGATAGTGGTGTTAATTGAGACTTGGAGTTTCCCCTTGCTCAACTCGAACGGCGTTGGTGATTTACTCGTTCATCCCACTACATAGGTGACCTGAAGCAAGAAGTGGCGTTAGTGGCACCTGACAGCGACGCGTCTCTTGCTTCAACCACATCTACGTTCGGACTTTGCATGGCAGAACCCAGTGCCAATCCTCCACTGATCGTACTAAGTATCACGCCCACTGAGATTCGAACCCTCATGTCATTGGCCGACTTGACTCGAAATGCCTTTCAGAGTGGAATTTCGCCTGTGAAGGTACGTGCTTTGGCAGGTCTTCTTCCAGTACCGTCTCAGTCTCTGAGTGCACTCGAAGTGGGTGAAGTTGTGCAAACTATATGTCAGCAAACATCTATCCGGAGACAGGCCTGAAGATGTCGGGGCAGCGATTAGCAGTGTGTTGGGTTCAACATCCTTTGATATGGGTGTGAATTTGACGAGCTCGCAGATTCCGTGCTTGTGATGTTCCGAGCATATCCTGCGGACCCTACACTTCAGGAATATCTCAAGACTGCCATTCGTGACGGATTACTCCCTCTTCACGTCTTCGTGACCTCTTTCTTGCAAGCGGCCCGTTCACCTGAACTGCACAACGGTTCCACTCTTGATGCCTTGTGCAGAGTGGTTTTGGAGTGTCATTATTCTACTGGCATGCCTCCCGTTGGATCTGTCGTGCCATACGCAGAGTCTGCAATCAATATCCTTGGGACAATTCAGGACGCTCTGGCGTTGCTTCGAACTGCCCACACTCTTCCGATTTCCAGCTCCCACCGGCTCCCAGCATCTGCATCTGAGCTTGTCATCCTGTTAATATCCTCCGTAACTGACATCACACAAGTCTCCACGGCGCAAGCGATGGTTCACTTTGCAGACGCCAATGACATGCTTCAATCCTTCCGCCTTTCCCCCGACGTTCGTCATGTCCTGGAAAACTTCGTTCTGTCCCTCAGTTTAGTGATTGGAGACGATGCTAAAGCTGCAAGAGAGGCGCAAATGTTGCATGCCTTTCAACTCGAGCTGAGCAAAGACATTTTGGGGCCCAGCTCGGAAACGGACATCGTCACATGTAGTCTGATGCTCCATCACTTTGTGAGGGCCAGAGACCACGTTGGAAAGATTTTGTCGCTTATGTTTGATTAGTTATTCCACAGAGCCAGGCAGTTTGGGTCTGGTGATGGTCCTCGAGCGGTCGCCATACTCGTTCGGACACTCAGGGCGACTTCTTGGACCCCTCCCGTTTTCTATACCCAGCTATTTCAGGCTGCAGTGACCTGCCTATCGCAAAGTATGACCGTTGGCCCTGATTCGAGGTCTGCTTCCCTGTGGAGAGCCTTTATCATTGCCCGTGTACGTCGCACTCCCCCCATGTTTGTCTGCCTTGACTGACATTCTTGTCTAGCTGCCGCGTCTCCTTGTTCTGTTCGAAGCGGCTGTAGAATCAGACGGCACAATAGAAACTGATTGGGTATGTTAGTCAGAAGTATCATCATACGGATTCTGATAATAGGACAATAGCGCTCTGCAATGCAAATCGCACTGCATTCCCTGTTTCAACGAATGGACATTCTGTCACAATGCGAACATCCAAACTTCCATATGGGCGCGTTGGAGTCTGCCAACGAAGAAACCGACGCGTGAGTTGATTGAGAGTAGACGCGATCCTGTCCTAACGCCTGTCTGACTCAGGTCAAGATCCTTCAGCCGCGATTTTCTGTGGCAGCTGGCGACACTAGGCCTTGTTGAACAATCAGTAGCCACGCAAATAGATTCGTCGTTCACCATCGAAAGTCCTTCACGGTTGTTGGCGGAGATTCAAGACACTGGACTGGATGTCGAGGTCCGCCCGTTTTGACCCACAGCTTCGAGTGAATCTCCTGACAATGATGTCCGATTTAGACATTTTTGGAAACTAAACTATCCTCTGACGCCAGTCAAGACGACACAGTTACATTCTTGGAGCGTGTACGACAAGACCCACTCATTCACGCCGCTTTCGGTGAGGTCGTTCTGAAGGTCTGAGAAATACTCTTCCCTCCCTTTGCCTATATTAATCAATTACTGTACATTGAAGCGTTTCAGATCCCTCACGTTCACGCTCGAACTGGAAGGTTTAAGTCCCCTCGCACGCATGCTCTACCTTCATCACGAATCCCTTGATTTGATTTCGTTGCATGTCCCTATTTCGGAGCTCGTTCTTCATGCTCTAACATTCCTGGAAGACTATGATTGTGAAACAGTGGGTACGCCTGCGGTTTTTATCTTGTCAATTTCGCGCCTGTTGGTCCTCATAGCTCGTCAGGTGACCCCCAGACAGCCGTCAGTCTTCTCGGAGATGTGGTACTATTCTTGCAAGCCACTCTCGCTCGGTTCCATGTAATCCGATTATATCTCCCCGTCTCACCCAATTCTCACCACCAGACAGATCAATCCAAATACACTCAGCGCCAAGGATAGGGTACTCCAACTGGACTACCTTCAGTCGAGTGCAACTGTCTACCAAGCCCATCAATTGAAACACGAAGATGCCACAGCATTCACGGCTTGGTTCAAGGCCCTGTTCGACAGCAGCAGCGAAGGGATCGCCGATACCATCTTCAGGTTCGCTCTACCATCATCACCGGTACGTACCACTTGTGACCGTGTTTCTTAGATCGACACCCCCAAAGACTCTCCTACGCCTGGCACCGACCTTGTTCTCTCACGCAATCTCCTCATACTTGGATCAAAAGATAGACAAAGATGTTCTCTTCAATGGGGTGTCTTATTTTGTGGGTCCCCTCCTCAATTGGACCCTCGTTGGAGTTATCAAAGCCCTTGTGATGGAGATTCAACATCGGGGGTGCGTTGTCTCTCCTCGACCAGGCACTGTTTCTAATTTTTTCCCTAGTCCCTCTGTACACATTCACCTCGAAGTCTTACAGACACTTCTGGTGTCATCAACATGCCCAAAACCAGTCCTGAGCCTGTGCGGTGCAAGTATCTTGCGGTTACTCGGGGACACCAAAAACAAACACCTTCATCAAAATGGAGTATTTGACGCTCCAACCATCCGGAAACTTGCCCTCCAGGCGTTGTCAATACCCAATGAAAGTTAGTCCCATCTCTCTTCACTGACAACACCGATTCAACGACCAAGCTCATTTTTCAGATGGACAGGCGTCCCTCTCCTTGGGTCCCCAAATCGCCTGGATGGATCAGCCCCGCCAAGCCATTCGAGACGCCCTTTCGATGGCCCGGTCCGGCAAGGCTCCCGCCCTGGACGTAGATCGTTGTCTCCTTGTCACAACCCCTTCGAAGTTCCTCCACCTGTTCTGGTCCGAGCTGAGCACGGCGACAAGTTTGGGCGCCATGGAAGTTTGCAGACGATTAGCCACATTTGCGCTGGCCATGCCGAGGCTGTCAGGCACTCCTCCTTTGCTCCCTATTTTCCTGCACGTCGTGCTCCCTTCGTTGATCTCGTCCATCGATCACCAACCAGCATCTGAGCAATCAGTGAACATCGAGCTCCTCGTATCCATCATCTCCTCCTCGCTTACATCGGCCCTTCATTTGGAGGTAGCTTTGCATAAAGTTTGCGGAGAACAACGACCTGTGCTAGGTCAGTTGTCATCGGGGATGGCCAGAAGGTTAGCCAGTGATTTGCGCAGGAAGGGTAGTCCAACCGCGGGCGTCATCGCCCACCGTCTGTCTTCGTCAGCGTCGTTCGTGGCGAACTTTCCGACCTTTATTGCGGAGCTGCAGCAATAAATACAAAGTCCATTGACAAGATATAATGCATATGATTACATTGAATTATGGTATCAAGGGAAATAAGGAGGGTGTTACACATCGGCTGGGGGTGGCGCTGTGAAACGATGAGGTTCAGTACAGTTGAGGGGATGGTTCAAGCAATAGAGGCAAGCTTACGACAACAAGCATCCGACGGATCGCAGGCTTGGTCTGGAGGGCACTTGATAAGGCAGGACGATTCACCAGCAGTCTGCGTACAATCCAACCACCATCAGTAGCTGAATATCTGAGAAGACTGTCATAAACCCACCATCAGGTGTTCCTCAGGAGGTGCGTTCGCCGGGTGATGATACTCTGGTTGGATCGTGCTACTATGAACGCCATGGTGATGCAACACCTCCCTAATCTTTGCAGCAACTCTCATAAAGTCATGCTTTCGGGACGCCGTGACGTGAACTGAAGCAACCACTTTGGATTCCGAGAGTTGCCAGATGTGGAGTTCATGAACGGAAAGGACACCTTCAACTGAGAGAATTGAAGAGCGGACGTCTTCCAGGGAGACGTTCGATGGGACGCCTTGCAAGAGAATGAATGCAGTGCTTTGAACTGTGGAGTACAACAAGGGAAGGACCATTTCATGTCAGTAAAAGGAGGCTACAAATGGAAGGTAGAAACGCACCGAGTGGCAGGGCAGAGTGGAATATAATAGCTGTGATAACAAGACTGATGATGGGGTCGAAATAATACTTGAAACTCCACGTTGTCAACCAAATGATGAGTCCGGTGGCGATGACTCCGACGTTCCCTAAGGCATCTCCCAAAACGTGAAGAACCAAAGCCCGCATATTCATGGAACCAGAATGTGAGTGCCCGTGGCCTCCGTGACCATGGTCTTTTTGGGCATGCTTGTGTTCGTGAGGACTGCTTTCCCGAGAACCTGGAATGACGGTTACACCGGCAGGACTGTCCTCTCGAAGAAGTGGTGTGGTTTCAGTGGCCGAGGTGGGCTGAGAGTTCCTTGGAGTAACATCCGACGCCTCAGATTCTTCTCCAGAGGACTCTTCGACGTTGTAACTCGGGTGTTCTAATGTGCTGTCCCCGGTAGTGTGACGAGAGGCCGACCTAGACGTGGTCCTCCTGCCTCTCGTAAGAGCAGGCGAAGGGCTTCTGGCCAGATTAATATCTGCAGCAGCCTGGACGAACGAGGCTCGCGTGGCAGCTGGATGACCATACAGAGAACTATACGAGCTCGAACGGCTCCGGTTACGAGTGCGAGTCTGAATGGTCATTTTTGGAGTCGAAGTTGTTCGCGCAGGACCAGGAGGACTGGATGGACGTTCTGTGGCGGTTTGAGAAGTCTGAGAGCTGATGCTTGGAGGTTTTGATGCTACCGCTTTTCCGTGGTCGTGATCATGCCCATGACTGTGATCTGACGGGATATGAGGCGGGTGTAACGGAAACTACGGGAATTGCTCACCGTGGAAGAGGAACAATCCGACCAGGTTCGACGCTAACCCAAGGGACCCAACGACCACGACCAATTTTGGGTTGGTGATCTCTGTGACGCGATATCAAGGTGAAACTCCAAGCTCAAGGAGTGGAAGGCCTTACCGGGGGTAGAGAAGAATCTCTCGATGGCCTCCAAGAATATGGAGAAGCAGAGGGCTAGTAGGAACACACCGTTCACTAGCGCGGCCAAGATTTCTGCTCTATGCCAACCATACGAGTATCTCGCGTCAGTTTCCGTCTTCGCGGTTAGCTGCGGCAGACATTTGGTCAGGCGTTTGGAGCAACGACGCCCACAAAAACTGAACGTACCTTGATCGCGTAAAGGGCCACCACCAAGCTCAACACATCACTGTGGAGTGGCTCACGATGAGTTTTTCGGGCCTGTGCAAACTGGATCAAGGCTCACTTGAGCATGTGGAAACTGTCGGCTACCAGAGCCAAGGACCCCACCGCGTAGCCTGCAAAGAGGAATTGTAGGGAAAGTGCTGGTCAGGCATGTGCGCAGTAAATAGGGGGAGTGACTTGGACTGACCGACAATTAGCTCGACGAAGAAGAAGATAACATCGATGATGAGCAATAGCGTTATTCGCGCAGACCGCGACATGGACAGCGAAGGTTTTGCCATGGTCGTTCTGTTCAAGAAATGGGGAAAGCCCTTTTCACTCTTCTCGGATTTCGTCATTTCATTAGCCGGCAGTCTCCGATCCTAATTCTGGCTCGATCTTATCTGATAAGATTATGCAAACACCTCCAACGCCCCTAGACTGACCCACATCTTATGGGGTGCGCATCCTCCTTCCTGCGAGTTTCAAGCTGGGTGACCAGGTTGCTTTTTCTGTGTCGGCATACATCAACCAAAACTAGACAGTAGCCTGTCCTGCCACCCGAACGACGAGAGGTGCCATAGAAGACGACCAGGTTATACCTAGCCCATACGACATCCGCCGATACAAGGAGAACTGAGACACAGGGAAACGGAGAGCAAATGGTTACAAGGTTTTCGGTAAAAGCGTCGATCCGACAATCCTGACAGGATGTTAAACACGATTGGAATGCCCGTAGCGGGCGAGGATGCGGAGGTTAGGCTCTGTCTGGGTCACCGCGATTCAATGGAAGCATCGTGGCTATTGGGACGGGATGGAAATTTCCCAAAGGTAGATCACTAGTCCGAGTCGGCTGTTTTGAAACGTCAGGCGTGAATGAGGAAGATCATCGTCCATTCGTGAAGGTTGCCTCAAGATGGGGCGAACACGCAAAGTGCGCACCGCAACATGCGATGCAAAATATTCCATACACCTTGCGCCCCATATAGATTCTGAATCCTTGATGACAAGAAGAGGATGAGGCAGACAAGGAACTGGAGATTTCGAGGAAACCACCGGCAACTTGAATAGTGAAGTCAAAGCTGGTGAATTCATAGTTGTTGTGGCTTGTTTGTTTCAGACATACGGAAACTCTGATTTTTCGTTGTCCAAGCACTGAGCATCGAATTCAAGTGTCTATCGACCTACCTTCCCTCCTCTCAAACCTCTCGTCGAAACACACAAATCAAAGAGAGCCCACCATGTCTTCAGGTCCTTCGATGGCAGAGGCCCTAGCCGCCTCTCTTCCAGCACCCCAAGCAGCACCCACCCCCGCTGCTCCCACCTACGAGGCCATCCCAGCTTCAATGTCAAAAGTCATCGATATCGAAGCTGAGATCCCTGTAACTTGTGTTCAGTTGGATGGGCTGGTGAGTTATCTTGTATCTTATCCGGAGAGGGTAAGGTTAAAGTAATGGCATGCCTTAACAGGTTGTTACAAAAATCATCAAACATTGTCGAGACGCCCCTTCCGTCTCATCCGCTCACGGTCTACTGCTAGGACTTGACCTCGATGGAACTCTCGAAATTTCAAACTCTTTCCCACTGCCCCATCATGTTGCCGATGATGATGACAAGTCGAATAAATCCATTGGTGAGACAACTTCGTGGTCATATCGGAAACTGGACCAGGGGATTGATCGAATATACCACGTTAGCTCGATACCAGGCATCTATGTTACGATCATTGAAGGAAGTACAATCGGACGATAGCGTAGTCGGGTTCTACCAAGCCACCTCTATGGGGGCTTTCTTTAGCCAAGCCCTCGTCGATACCCAGGCTATCCACCAGGACCGATTGAGGCATGGGGGCATCGTTGTCGTGCATGGTACGTAACCCCTTGCTCTATATCCGCAAAGTTGACCAAGACGACGTTCCATAGATATCACAACCACTGCACGAGGAACTGCTTCCTTCCGTGCATTCCGACTTACCAAGGCGTTCTTGGATGCGTACAAGAGGAACAACTTTAGCACCTCAAGGTGAAGACACAAATTTACGAGATTCGCATGGCTATATTAACTGAGACGTTCTTTGCGCAGTCTAATCAGTCATCGCCTCACATTCTCTTCCATAATGGAAGAAATCCCAGTCAAGATCCGAACAAACGCTCTGCTGAGCTCGTTCCTCACTACCTTGACCCAACCCTCGTATTCTCCACTCCCTGATGTATCACCGGTACAAGCCGTCAGCACCTCCCTCCCCCCGTCCTTCTCCACTCTCAACCTCGGCACCCCGGGCCTCACCAAAAATCTGGAACAAATCATCGACTCACTCGACCAGTACAAAACCGAAGAAGGCAACCTCGCGTACCTCCAACGGCAAATCGCTCGAGAGAAAATGCGAGCGGATTCCTATGTCGCTAAACGGAAAGAGGAGAATGCTGCTCGTGTTGCTCAAGGATTAGCACCATTACCGGAGGAAGAT
Organism: Jaapia argillacea MUCL 33604; assembly: GCA_000697665.1. NCBI lineage: Eukaryota > Fungi > Basidiomycota > Agaricomycetes > Jaapiales > Jaapiaceae > Jaapia > Jaapia argillacea. The sequence continues at coordinate 2,094,693 of KL197710.1, read as the reverse complement.
ATCAGTAGGATGTTCAAGATTCCTCATGATCCTAGTCGGCTGGAAAGTATGTTGTTACTCGGGCAAGTGGATGCGTATGCGAAGAGTCTTGCTGTGACGAGTAGTGCTGGGTTAGTGAAGATGTACGCGGCGAAAGCCAGCTCCGGAGTTTGATAGATGTACTACGCTGCATGTAGCCATTATTGTGCTGTATCTCGATTCGTTTCAGACATATGTCATTGCTAGCAGTTGCACAAGGGATATTGACGCGAACAATCCCATCATTCCTCCAAGAGTCCGAGCCAGGCCATGTGGGTCTGTAGATACCTTGATGCCTTGGTACCGGAATGCTGTTCGGCAAGCGAACAAGGCGGTGAGTCCTAGCCATCGGCCGGAAAGGCGGGACATGGGGTTCCGGGCGAGAGCCAGACTTACTCGAGGATGAACTCGAGGATGAGTGGGTCAAAGGGAGTGAAGGAACAGAGGAGGACATGGATTTTGGCTAGGCGCATGGCAGCCTAAACGTTTATTGTGCCTTGGTAACAGCGGCCAGCGGAAGAATACGATTGCCGAGGAAGAAAGAATGAAGGTGGACAAAAGAAGCTCGGAGTGCAAACAAGTAACCATAGCCCAATTTAGCGCCCTATTTTAACGACCATCCCGCTCGGCGCAGTTTCAACAACATCTTTCCTCACGAACGGCCCAGGTGCGTTAATCCATCCCTCCCCAAAATCGGGGGTCCTGGCGACCTTACCACACCCCGATCCTCGTTCCCCTCGTGATTTATATCATGATCATCTCGCTGACCCGATTTCGTCCTCGCAGGTTTTGGCTTTTCACTTTTTAAAGAGTCCTTCGGAGACCTTACACCCTCGTCACTCGTTCAGACCCTCGTTTTTTTCACATCACTTGCCATGTTTGCCCTCGCAAATCTCGCTGTCCTGCTCTCCCTGGCACTCTCTGTGACGTCTTTAGCAACTCCTTATGTTCACCGGAATATTGCCCATCACCGAAACGTCGCTGCTCGAGTGGCCCCCATCGAAGAGGCCATACGTGCTGTCGCCGAGGTCGTGGCTCCCACCATTCAGCGCCCCAGAAAGAGGGGGAACGGCCGATGCAAAGTCCGGAGCACCTCATCCAGTGCCACTGCTGAGGCAACGTCCAGTGGTCCGGTAGCGAATGTTGCTCCGTCACCGACTGTGATTACATCGTCATCTTCATTCTCTCCCACTCCTGAACCTTCCACCACTGCTCAGGCGGATCCCTCGACGAACTCTCCCCCTCCCGCGCCGACCACTACCTTCACTCCTCCCCCTGCCCCTTCTCCCACCACACAGCAGGCTCCACCTCCTCCGGCCACTAGTTCTCCGCCGTCGTCTGGGGGTAGTGGGGGAAACGTTCCCAGTTACCTCCAAGGTACCAATATTGGCCAGGGTATGTGTTTCGACATTCTCTCTCTCTTCGTCGCCATCGTGACTCATTATCTCTCACGATTAGGTACTTTTTATGCCACTGGCTTGGGGTCATGCGGCATCACCAATACTGATTCCGACCACATTGCGGCCGTTTCTCACTTGTTGTACGATACATTCCCGTATGTTTTCACTCGTTTTCTGTTATATTTCTTCTTATCCCACTCCTCTAGCGGCTACGACGGAGCGAATCCCAACAACAACCCCGTTTGTGGAAGGCAGGTGACTGCTACCTGTATGTCACCATTTTCTCAAACATGTATTTGTCTTTTTCTGAAATTTTTTGCCTCCGCTCTACAGATCAGGGCAAGAGTGTGACTGTTACGATCACCGATCGCTGCACTGGTTGTGCCCTCACCGATCTCGACTTTTCGCCCTCCGCCTTCGACATCCTCGCCGACCCTTCCGTTGGTCGTATCTCAGGCATGGCTTGGACCTTCGATTAGAACGCCCGCCCACCCATCCAAGGCGTTCTCTCATGGTCATGTTGAAAAAAGCACACATCGATTCCCGTATCAACATTTTAACTGCTTTTCTCGTGCATCTCATTATCGCTTTCAATTATCAGTGTCTGGTGTACATTGTCTATTTTATTTCTCCTGGCGATCCTCCTCGTCGCGCCCAGTGCGCAATACCCTTTCATAGTCCTTCTCAGGCAGAGGCATTGGAGGTCGAGGAGGGTCGTTGGCAGGTACATATTGAGCTAGTCTCAACTTACATGCTGTGCATACATTGCTCTCTTGCTTCGTCCCCCATCTAGATCAGGTGTAGCCATAGGGATTTCTGAAACTTCTGAAACAATACAAGGTTTTCTAATTTGAACCTTAGAGTGAATTCAGTGTGCGGTGTTCATTCGCCGAGGACCAAGGTGCAAGTCATGATACGATCAAAAAATGTCTGGATTGTGGAAACCAAAGTCCGATTGCTAGCTAAGTACAAAGTGCGGCATGGGGAAGAGCGAACTATGTGGGACGACTAAAGAACTAGGAGTCAAAATCACCCGACGCGCTGGCCCGTCGGGGAGTCTTGCGGTGGAAGGAGCCTTCGGCTAGTCGGTGGAAACAAAGTCAGCATGGGATGGTAAATCAGAAGGTATGGTATCAACAGACCCGCATGCGACGACGAGTGCCGACGACAGCGTCCTGTGACCCATGAACCGGCGGAAGAAATCAGAGCTGACCTGGATGAGCCTGAGCACGTTCAGGTGGTTCCATTCCTCCTTCATGGGCTCCGCCATAGTAATAGTCGCTGTACTGAGGTGTCGGCCCAGGTTCTTGGGTGTAAGCGTACTGAGGCTGTGGGGGTCCGTGGTTAACGGAGGCTTGTCGTCCTGGTGGTGGATAGTTTTGGCTTTCTGGGTCATATACGCTCGGCCCCGCAAATGCGGGTTGAGGTTCCTGCTTCTTGTCTCCAAGGATGGTCGAAACGCTCGCAGCACTGTCGCGTCTACTGGGGCCCAAGTCGCGCCCATTTTGGTCGGGGAGAGAGTCCGAGGATAGACGAGCATTCCATGGGTCCGATCGATCATTCAGCGGGATATCATTGGTGAGAGGCTTGGAAGCATCATAAACTGAGTCGTACTTCGCTAGTGCCTCCCTTTGGGCTTTCCCAAATGATGAAAGGACGATATAGAAATAAAACTAGAAAGAATGTGAAAAAAAATACGATCAAAAGTGCTAGAACTCGTACCTGAGCGATAGCCAAGACGAGCCAGAGGCCACCCATGAGGCCGACATTGACCCAAGGGAATATATTGCAAAGAGTTTGACTCTCGGTAGTGGCTGTGGTGGAGTTGGAGAAGAAGTCTGACTGACATTGTGTCTGCGCAGTGGAATGCCTGGATGCTGATATGGCAATCCAAACTGCGGCGACGGAGAATGCTCCGAGAGTCGTCATGATGTGTAGAGTCACGTATCGTCTATACATGATATGCTTTCCCTAGTTAATGATCAGTATTGTGTCAAGACACAAAAGGGAAGAGTCTACTTGTGCGACACCCAAGAAGCCGAGAATTTGCAAGCCAGCTGTTACATAGCAGATGATGGCTAGGATCCATGGCGCGAACATCGGTGTAGCAGCACCGACAACTATAATCGGATCAAACAGACTTGAGTGTGAGATCTGTGGACTTTGGATGGAGATGGAGAAGTTATCCCACTCACGATGAGGGGTAGCCACCGCGAGAGTGCCAGTAAGGATTGCAAGGACAAGCTGCTCAGTCAAAACGGCATAGATCCCGGCATTGATTATTGGAATGGCACAGCAGCAATAGTCTCGAGGCTTCATTCTGGGCGGAGAGAGGTGTAGGGTGAAAGAATCTGATGGTATGGAAAGAGAGACGGGAAGTTGTAGAGGCGCCTTAGAGACGAGTAAAGTAGCGCAGTGACCAAGGAGACCTAGTAAGGAATTATCTGGATATCCTCTTGGAGGGAGAGTGCGTCAGCGCATGCATCAGCTTGTAAGAGCATAGAAAACGGACCAAGATCTATTATATTGTGTGGTGGGCAACCAGGCCTGTCGTAGGGTGTTCGTTACAAAAGGTCACTACTTTGCAGTGAACGGTGGCGCCGACCCACAGCCGACCCACAGCCCGCAGCAGGAGTGCCAATATGGAACTCATTTCTCACGGCACAGGCCTGTGACCCATGCGTGACCCGCCCGTGACTTCTCCTGCAGCGCTTCAAGTTCGGTTCTCGTTACGTCAGAGTTTCTCTCTTCTCCCACCACAAACAACTGCTCTACCCCATGGCGCGCCTCTCAATCGTTGCTCTTTTCGCTCTTGCACTTGCTGGAGTTACATCTGCGAATTTGCAAGAGCAGCAAAGGTTGGTTCCAACGGATACTCCTATCCGTACAACCGCCGGCTGGGACTGGGCTGATTGTGGTAGGGCATCCTACGTTTTTCTTTCTCTGGCAGCAACTGATAGCATGTGAACTTAGGACTGCCTACCGACCCGGTTCAGATAGAGTCGATCTCCGTCACACCAGATCCCCCCAAGCCCGGAGAAGATCTGACTGTGAACGTGAAAGCGATAGTGGTCGAAGACGTTGCGGTCAGCACATATCTGCACCTAACTCCTCGATATTTCTGATTATTCTATCAGGAAGGTGCCTATGCTGACGTAGTCGTCAAACTTGGCCTTGTTCAACTCCTTAAGAAGCGGTTTGACGTTTGCGAGGAAGCGTTCGTCATCTCCGTCAATCTAGATTCGTGTCTGCATGCTTACTCTGACTATAGTCGCAACGCCAACGCCTCTGTCCAGTGTCCCGTTTCAGCCGGACCGTACGACATAACTCAGACTGTCGCTTTACCCAGGGAAATACCCCAAGGTTCGTTTACACTTTTCTCCGATCGGAGGGTCATTGTTCTGACTTGTTCCCTAGCCAAGTTCACCGTTGCCGTCCGAGGTTATACGGCGGAAGAGGACGACATGCTTTGCCTCAACCTGAAGGTCGACTTCATGAAGAAGCCATTCTTCCGATGGGGTAACTAGTTTGGACCTCACGATCGAGAGTTTGGTTGCTTTCCTCACGATTTTTGATGACCCATCGTATACGTCCTTGGCTGTCAGTTATGTACCATAATATCTTGCAATGACTGTAATGCCCACGCACAGGTGTGCATTTCGGGCTCACCAATTGACTTCGGTCAGATTAAGGCGTGGAACTTAGGATTTAGTGTGCAAAATGCTAGTATGGCATCACGTCGGTACCGGTCTCCTGAGACTATTTTGTTTCGACTCACCTTTCCTTGGCAAGTCCTTAGTACTAAAACCTAATGGCGGCCAGACTGCCACGGACTGTTCCATCACTTGCAAGACAGCGACCTACTAGAATGACTTTGAAATATCTGCTCGTCCTCGACTTCGAAGCCACTTGCGATGAATCCAAATTCCCTCGTCGAGAGATGGAAATCATAGAGTTTCCGACCATTTTGTATGACTTCAGCCAGGATAAAGTCCAGGCTACATTCCACGAATACGTTCGACCCCTCCTGCACCCAACCTTGACTTCGTTCTGCACAGGGTTGACTGGAATCAAACAGGCGCGTTGACAACGTTATTGACACGAGGCAATATTATCTGACCGTTTTGTGTAGGAAACAGTGGATGCTGCCGATCCATTCCCTCAAGTTTGGGCTCGCTTTCGAGAATTCATGATCTCGCATAACCTTCCGAGCGAGCCATCTTCATACGCATTCGTGGCGTGTGGTGACTGGGATTTGAAGACGATGCTGCCGCTACAGCTCTCGCTCTCAGCACCCGACCTTCCAGCCCCACACATGGAAAACATGTGCAATCGATGGATTAACATCAAGACCGAGTTCAGGAAGCAATATGGCATGAATGGGAAAGGCATGGCGGGGATGCTCCATCGCTTGCGCCTGAAACTCGAGGGAAGGCATCATTCCGGTATCGATGATTGTAGGAACATTCTCAGGATTTTGCAGAGGATGCGGGCCGATGGATGGGAACCCCCACATAGCTTGGGTTGAAGCCTCTGTTCATGGACCGTATCAGATTCCACCGGCCTGTGCTTTTCGAAGCTCCACTCCGTCACATGATCGTTTCCCTTCAGATATGTTTGATTTTTTCCGTGTCGTCGCGTAGTGCAATCATATCTGAATCTCCTTTCCGATGCATAGCCTCTCGGCTTTTTGCCATGTCAGCTCCTGCTCAATGAAAATCCTACTCTGGGTTCTGACTTTCCTCCATAACTTGGATTGCTGTGTGAATATCTGTTCAACTTGCTGACCCTGATCTACCCATGGAGATAGTTCGCGACGACAGAACAATAAGGATTCGGATGAAAAGGGTTGCCGACCGATCTTCCTACCCCCGGAATAGCTATCAAAGGGTAATTTACGAGAGGCAAGTGACTCAATCCATTGTGCAACCTTCTATGAGTACCTCGAACATATTGACTTATGATGTATCAGTGGACCTACACCGGGGACGTGGACACGGTTTCTTTCTGGTCCCCGTCCATCTTGAGGGCGCTCCGATGCCTACGAGCACCGTACCCTTTGAGGTACTCTTCGAGTTCGTCAACGACTCTCGTCAATCCGCGACGCTGCATATTCTACGGTCCGAGAACGACCTGGAAACATCCATGGATGCTATGGTGCTGCTGTATGGGGGCGAAAATATTTCACTCGTTTTAACTGCGGGTTCGGCATACAATTACATGGTCAAGCAGCACGGAAAGGAGGCTCGCCTCACGTAAGTATCTCTTGCCCCCTTCTCAATACTATTTCAGATTTGATACTCAGCGCTCATGTTAGCTTGAAAGTCTGGCAGGACACGACTTGCAAAATGTCTGACATCTACCCAGACAACCCACCTAGACCAGCGAACGGTGCATGCTCAGTCACTCCGTTCCGTGGCTTGACCATCACTCGCGTTACTTAGACTTGTAGTGTAAGTTAGTTTGAGTATTACATGAGACATTCCACCCTCATCAAAACCAGTGTTACAGGACCATACATCTGGCCGACAAACATTTGTGGCGACTGACATGACCGTATCTATCTGCTGCACGCCTTCGTTCTTCCATAGTGCACAAGTCGTTATTTTTCATGATCGTAGAACAGAGGATTCGTGGCCAAATTTCGTTCATCACAATGCTCAGCACGTAGCACAAATTTGTTTGTAAGTTGCATTAACCATGTCCGTCTTCCTTCACTCCAGTCCCCAATTCTTTTTTATCCAGATCTCGACTCCTGGACAGCGGCAGCGTTCCTACGCACATGGTCCACATTAAATATTGTATCGAGAACGGGCTGTGAAAGATGACTCACAGAAGAATGTTCCAAACATCCGTTTGATTGGGATAGAAAGCGTATCCGTCATTAGGTGTGGCCTAAAAGTAGAGTTCATGAGTACAAGCGCTTACTATCCAGGTTAGGGAAGGGGGGGACTAGGATGCCGGTAACTTACCCCGTCCAAAATCTCATCAGCATATTTGAGAATGTGTGTAGGCTCCGTCAAGTTCAATTGACCCCATTGCCAGGGCATGATACTGCAAACTCGGCGTGAGCAACGTTATAATGTCAGTGGAACGAAGGCATATGCGTACCCGCTAAATGGAAATGGATTCGATGTGAATAAATGCAAACAAATTCCAAGAAGCTGCCGAGGACTTACGCATGGTAGGTATTGAGGGCTTCCTGGACCCAGACGGGGTAGATGCTTGTCTTGTTGGCTGTTAGGAGAGGAGTCAGCACGAAGTCACGGACCCTTCCGATGCAAACACGTACTCAATCCCAAAGCACCGAATTCCTCAATGATGAGGGGTTTGCCAACCATCATCGCAGCTAGAAAGGCGAGGTCCACTGAGCAACAAAAACGATTGCTCAATAAAATGAAACTGACTGGAAATGTGAGCATCAATCCAGTCAAGACCAAATTGCTCCACGGTCCAGTTAGATCCAGGGAAATCCTGGAATGATACAACTATCAGCAGACCACTTATAATGAGAGCAAAAGTGCCTTACGAGCTCTGGATACCAGGTTTGGGGGTACATGTGCTGACGAGCAGAAAACCGATCAGATGCGCTGATTCGGAATGGGGGGATTGGTTGAGAACTCACGTAGGTTCCGAAGTCGATATTTGGCAAGCCCAAAGTCGACTCAAAGTCTTCACCCGCTTCTCCATTGTAGTTGTAGTCACTAACCAGAGTGTTGTTGTACCAGCTAAGAGGGGGTAGAGACATCAGATTGGATTCGGCAAAGATATTGGGAATATTTACTAAGTAGCTGGCTGAGCCCAGTAAAACTGGCCTTCGCCTCCGGTGGTGATCATATGGTAAGGATCTCTAGATAACCTAGTTAGCCAATCATCACGATGTTCGGCGGAAGAATAAACGTACAAGCTGCGAACATAATCCGACTGCTGTTGGTACCAGAGAGCCAATGTCCCCGATCCCGGCTTGCAGTTCGGTCCAGAAGGCAAAAGGTCACCACTGCAACGAGCTTCGTTCATCAACTCCCATGCAAAGATGGCCGAAGAGTTCATGTAACGGTTAACGATTGTAGAGACATAGCGTTCTGTCAACCCAAATGGTGAGTCGTCGGGCGGGGAGTTGGAGAAGGGTGGGGTACGACGTACGATATTCGGAGACGATAGCGGGATTGGTATAAAACTCGTCATGAGTGGCGGGAGCGCCTACAATCCAGTTAATATAAAGTTCAGCGCCCTACGGATTGCGAATAAAAATTAGATTCCATCTCTCTTCGTGGAAATTTGAATATCGCAAACTCACGCCATAGCCGACCCTGTGGTGAAACAATACAAAAGAATAAACTCAAAATCGGTGTTAAGAGCGGAAGCTATAGATATGCGAACCAGTTGTTGGTGAACGTAAGGATGATCTTGATGTCATACTTGGCTGCGGACTCGATGACATAGTCGAGTCGTTGTAAACCCTGGGGGCCTTCGTTTAACTCCCATGTAGAGCTATTCCAGAGCTAGTTCGTCCCGTAGAATCAGCAAAAACTTCTTCGAGTTCTGGGGGAAAGTGGTTTTACTTGGTAGTAAGTCAGGTTCGTAGCGGTGGCGTTTGCGAGCTCGGAGCCGTTGATGGCGTTGAAGCCCTTGGAAAGCCATGTCCGTCAACGCCAATAGATACAGAACTTGGAAAAGAACGAACCCAAGTGCGCAGAACTTTGACACCGGCCGCTTGCATAGATGCCAGTGTCGAATCAACATCTGCCTGACTTTCGAGCAGAGGCAACCACTACGAAAGATAGAAGTTGAGTTTTAGTGAGGTTCGACACGGGGATTTGACGCGAGACACACATAAGCATTGGTGCCGACAAATGCCTATGAAGAAGAGGTGAGCAAAGGAGTTAGAAATAGGTGGCAAATTTTAACTCACGAAGGGTTTTCCGTCCAGAGAAAAGGTAGTCCCGTTAGTGGTAACAAACCCGCTTGGTACATCGGTGGACCATCTCTTCGTCGCGCTGCCCAGGGCAGCGCCAGCTAAGGCAAGCAAACTGGCAAATACACCAACTCGCATAACGGAATGGTCGTGGGGTAAAGAGGACTATTCGCCAAAGAACATGATAAAGAAACTCGTAGATTTATACGAGTATTCCAGGAACATTGTCGTAAAGGCCTGAGTCCAAGAACCACATTTCAATCCTCGGGAGAATGTCGGACTGGGTCGCGAAGACGAGGAGCAGAGGGATGTTGGCATCAGAGGAGGTTTCTTCCTGTGAGGAGTGTACCAGGTGACCACGCGATGAAACGGAATCCGAAAACGTGGCGTAGGGAGCACCACACAACTACGGATGCCAAAAACATGCGATGAATGGATGGGAAGAATATTTGGACGGCATGAGAGGTTCAGGCAGAAAACCGTGCCCGATGAGCTTTGAATGTACACTCGGGGGAGGGACATCTCGCAGCGGACCGGCTGAGCTTACTTATAGGCGCCTTACGACCTCCGACTCCTCCACGCTGGCCTCGAGGCAAGCCTCGTTTCAGAGAAAACATGAACTGTACCGTGTGTCAATATATCGTGTTCTTGGAGGTGAGACAAACAACAGGATGGGAAAGCAGCTGAAGCAAACGGAATTGACGCGACCGTAGCGGGATGACTGCTGGCCTGCTGGTCGGAGGACAAAAATCAAGGTTCACAGTTGACCGGCAAAGGACGGTTGTGGCTGTGCAAAAGAAGACACAACGATCGAGAGCCACGCGGCGGCTTGATCTGAAAATTCCGCCACCACCGGATTGACTTTGGCACAGAGTATCTGCTGGAACAAGATGCCCAAAGCTACCAGGAAAAAGAAGGAACGGACAGCAGACTTCTCGGTAGTTCCAATTGTCTACGCTGTGGAAAGCAACTTGCTCACCATGTCCATACACAGAAAGCCAAGTTAAAACTTGGTAAAGGCAAACAAGCCGCTTCCAATGCCGTCGATACCTCTTTCAAAGCTCGCTGTGAGGAACCCATACCCAGATCCGTTCACATTCGCTGATATACTATTACAGCGATTGCATTACCAACACAAAGCATCGCAGTGGAAAAGGATTCGAGCGCGCCTACCACCAAACGACGCCTTACCCTTGACGACCTCATATCCAATCTAAAGCATTATAACGCCAATGCTAGAAAGGGTGTGTCTCTCAACTTCCCTTCGGGATCACATTCGCTGAATAACATGCGCCATTAGATGCGCTGCATGGACTTCGGGAGCTACTTGACGAACACCCCGAATTGATTGAACCCGGACTGAAAAATCTTCTCGCCGCCTGCGTACGTCTCATTGGTGATGAGGTATCAAATATTCATCTCTCATCCACCGTCAATCACTGACGCTGACATAGGACGCCAGTGTTCGCAAAGCACTGATCTCATTTTTTTCCTGGCTTCTTCCTCAAATCCCCTCGGTACAGCCCCACCTCTCACTCATACCCACCTTCAGCGAACTAACTCCATTCCACAGGAAGCACTCGCCCCCCACTCGTCTCTCCTCCTCCTATTTACCACGTCAGCCCAAACCCACATATTCCCCGAAATCCGAATAGATGCCATTCGGTTCCTCGACATCTTCCTCGACCTTTTCCCTGATCTCGTAGTAGAAGGCTGGGATGATACGAGCGGGAGAGATACCCATGGGAAGAGGGTTTTGGCTGGGTATCTGGGGATATTGAACGCTGGCACCAAGTTTGGAGAGGTTGGAGGTGAGTTGGTTTTGGAGTTGTTGGGGCCTTCCTAGAGGATGGAATTTGATCTGATGTTTGGGTGGTATTTTAGATTCCGGCCCTGTCCAGGCTACCTCCACAGCAAGCGTTGTGTTATCTCCTGGGGTAAGTCCCCCGGATTGAAGTTTATCATAAAGATTGTTGATGATTCATTGCACCCCAGTCGAAATCCGCCGTCTTAAAGTCCCTCTCTCACTTCCTTCAAGTTGCTGTGTCTACACATTCTCACTCGATATCATCAACTCACGACGATGTGACCTCCACGTGGTACCTAGCTTCCTCCTTCGGCGGACCCGAGGCATACCATTCGTTCAACCAACTCTTCCTTCCTTCCTCCTCATCGCCGTCATCTTCATCATGTCCCAATGTGGTATGGAAGCCCAACTCAGAAGTCGAAGAAGAACGAGATGTGTTTTTGGGAACCTCACACTTATCCGAGTGTCGACTAGATACGACATCCACTTTACAAGAGCTCATGAATCTATGCAACGAAAACGATGCAGAGGGTCAGCGCGTCGATAATTCGACGTCCTCTGATGTCGAGGTCATTGCAGTGAGTTATTTCCCATTCTGTTGCTCGAACCCTCTCTGATTTGTCTCAAGCATATAGCACGCACACTACACCCGACATTAATCTCAACGTTCCTCGACTGCGCCCCGACCGTCTTCTCACCAAGTACTTCCTCCCCACCCGAAACTGAGTTGACACTGTTAACCTGCGTGGCCGAGATAGCCAAAAGCCTGTACGGCTCAGTGTTACGGAACTCGTTGCCGGTAAAGATTGATTTCTTTCACCAGGCTCGACTAATACTTGATTCCTAATATCGCAGTCTAGCAACGAGAAGAGTCACCAGGATTTAGAGGCTATCCTAGTCTACATGGCCCCATATTTCCCTTTCCGAGTCAACAATGTACTGGGGAAACGGGATATCAAAGTCCGTGTTGACCGGAGGCTGATTTATATTGTCTGACGGAACCTTCTCTTCCAGGTCGAACAAGCCTATCAGGACCTCAACCTCATTTTCTGCGAGCTTAGTTCACTGCTCGTGCTCGCCCCAAGCTCCTCTACCCCTGCTACTTCGTCAAATCAAGTCTCTGGCTCGAGTAGAAGCAGACCTCGAGCGAAAAAATCGAAGCCGACCAACGGACTGTCGCCTCCCTCTCGACGAATTCGAGATGTCTGCCAATACGTTATTCAGTTGCTTGAAGGAAATGAAAATTCTACATCCGGAACCCCGTCTTCTGGTCTTGCCCGTCCCATCACTCCAGCGGTATATAGCGCGCTGTTACCAACGATCTGGTCTCTATTGAACTCCGATTCCATTATGACCACCGACGGGGATGATGAACCGGTGTCTGTCAAGTCGACTGTCATCTCGGCTGTCGTAGAACATGCCAAACGAACGTCGGCGGGTGCTGCTTCCAAGAGACTATCCACAGAGTTTCTCGCTAGGCTTGTTCTGGTGTGTCCCACTTTCACTTTATTGGATGGGTTGCAATGGTTGATAGATTTTTTGCTCAGTTGGAAAGTGATGCTCAGTATCGAGGATCTTTTATGCTCAAGGATAGTCAGAGCGACGTTGAGAAAATACGGGACTGGGTCGTTCAGTTACCGCGGACGCTTTGGGAACTGGGGGGAAACAATGTCGTCGCCACTGAAGTCAGTTTTTTGCCACATATCCACTGTAACCGTTCAGTATCTCTGACCAATATCACTTCAAGATCATTCTGAGGATCCTCTTACGGCTCTTTCAACGGACATCACCGACCCTCACTAAGGAGGTAAGCCAATATGATCATAGACTCGTTGAGTGATCGCACTAATATCATCGACCCAGGTCACCATCGCGATCCGTACACGATTCATACCCTACTTCATGATGACACATCCCTCTCGAGGCGAAATACCTGGGCCGTACACCAAACTTCCTCCTTTCATTACTTCCCCCCTCAGGAGACTAGTGATTGATGCCGTAGTAACCATTCTGACACGACGAGTGAGTGATACGTCCGAGGTGGGAGCCGTCGAACTGGAAGGAGTGATAGATCGGGCTGTGGCGGTGGCCGGAGGGGATGATGCTGGATACTGGTGTCGAGTGAAGTCTGCTGTGAGGAGGTGACTGATATCGTCCGCGATCGCTCCTTCTGCATGTTGCTATCTGTGTTACGCGTTTGGGTGTTTTAGGCTATTGGTTTAATCAACTTTCGGGCGGTGCGCAGACAGCGTAATGTACCTACCTCGGGAACTTTCAGCTCCTATATCTCCTCGTTTTCCTCCCATGGGCCTATCCGAAACGAGAATCCCGCTTCGCCAGCGATCCTCCTCCACCTCTCCGCTCGATCACCTTCGTTCATGAGCGAGTTGTGGAAGTTCACGTGAACTGCGATGGGTCGAGGAACTCGTTTCAATACCTCCATCTCCAATGCATCGCATAGTCCGCGCTCTTCTTGTAAAAGGGGGATAGCATACCAGACATGGGTGACCTGTAATTTCACTATACGGAGGGTTCGAGGCAGCGCCAAGATAAAATTTCGGCGAAGCTCATTCACAGTCGCAATCGAGAGTGCGAAGTACTCCAGGGCAGAGGTGTGTAGGAGGCATTCAGCGATGGCATCGGTGGTGAGTCGACTACACCCCACAAGAACCAATTTCCGCAGGTGTGAACCCCCCAAATGTGTAATCAACGAGTGTAGATGACGGTCACGGATTTCAAAGCCAAGTCGGTGGCCCATACCGTAGATGAACGAGTCTAAACGTGATCCAGAAAAGCATGTCTCGAGCGAATGTCGGTCAAAGTAGTTTCCGGTGATTGCGAAAAGGGTAAGATGACGCAGGGCAGGGGTAGCTTGCTGAAGGGGAAGATGACAATTTCCTGAGACACGGAGCTTCTGTACGTGGCGAGGTGAGATGACGTCGAACATTTGAGCCCGTGTATCGGGGTCGATGAAGAGCTCGTAAGAGAGCAGATCGCGCGAGGAGTCGGGTGGATAAAGGCTTTTCTCAAATTGAAGAGAGAACAGAGCGAGGTTGTCTGATGTGATACTTGAGACCCCCTGACGCCATCGCCTTGAGGCAAGAGAAAACGTACGAAGGTCGCTGGTAGGGAAACCCTGACGACACTCAAAAACACGAAGAAATTGAAGACTCGCCATGCGGGAGATCGCTGACCGTAACTGTGATACGGGAGTCTTGAAAGTGGGTTGATAACCACGTTAAGCATATTTGGGAGATTGCGATGTCGCGTGAGTCTCACCGGTTGCATATTAGGTGACTGCACCATTCGCCCATCATTGGCAACATCTGCGTATCGTATCCGAGCGACGCAATGATCAGCAGCTAGGAACCCGCGGATTTGTCGCTCGTGCCTCAGCGAGATGTACTGCCAAAAGGAGTCGGCAGCCTCATGCGAGATGGATTTGCAGGTGCGTAGGATTCGAAGGTGCTCGTTAGAAGGCTGGCGTTTCGACTTTACTCGTCGATGGTCATCGAGGTAAAATTCATATATGATGATGCGAAGTTCGGGTGGTATCCCCAGGAATGAAGCTGCAAACATAGTGTCGTAGGATGTCCCTGACGGGCCCCACAGACATGGACCGATCTATGAGAAATCGGTGCTATTCAAGCAGACTAGATCCATACCGGTGATGTCCTGTCAGCACTAGTGGCCGTGTTAGAGCTGAGAATATGTCGAGTTGATGGTAGGGAATGAAACGATTTGACAAGCCACAGGAACCATTTTAGGATAGTTACATGCTGCCGGTGGTGCCGTGATATACCGCCGATGAGCCACTCTCCTCCAGCTCGCCGCTGCCTTGCTGCTCCCGCATGCCTCTGGGTTTTGTGTCGTGACCTGCTGAGACTCGGCTCTCAGGAGAGCGTACCGTTGTCTGATGGTTCTCCCATGCCCAATCCCGGGGACCATTGGGCGCCGTACGGACAATAGGGTTCTGTTGACAAGTCGGTTAATACATCCGGGGATCCATTTCTTGACAACCTCCATAATAAACCGTGAGGGGCACCGGACAACAAACCGATCGCGATATATACGCGTATCTCGACGAACGAATGCTGGGCAGCCGACCTCCAAAGCAGTAACGTTGCCCCGACACAAACATCTGTTCGGTTGCAGATCTTTCGGGCACGCCAACGGTATCTGGAGTTTACGGCAATCTTCCTGAGCAAGGCTTAGGCCCCGCCTGTCCTCCTGACTATTTGATTCTCACTGGACTCGTGTTGCTCGCTTTCCACCTTGGTTAATTACCCACTGTATCTCTCTCGCCAAGTCCACCCCACCGAGTGCCATTGCCGATGCCCAGTAGCACTCAACCCTATGAAGTGCTCCTCGACTTCACCAACGACACCCCCGACTGCACCACGGTACAGCTGTTACAAGATTATGGTCGTAGTACCGCTGCTATCGTGCTACTACAGCCGGGCGAGACCGTGACCCTCATTCTTGATGCTGGGTCCGTCTACCGCTACGCGTTAAAGATGAGATCGAAGGTCGCAAACGTGACGTGAGTGCGGTTTGCAACGTAGATTACTCCCGACTAATATTCTGTCTCAGTGCGCGGTCGTGGAGGGATGTACGCTGTGATGTCTCGAAGTTATTTCCTAATGGAACATCGTCATGGCCGCCGACGAGTGGGTGTGCCGTCTCTCCCACCCAAGGGATCACAGTAGATCGGATGTGGAGAGATTTGAGGTTCTGTATGTGGGGTGACTCGTGAAGAATTCTTAGAGGTGTGGTATTCCCTCGTCCCAGCATGATAGCCTCTCATAACGTTGCACAGGGCCCTCAGGCATAACACGACTGGCGCATCCAGGCCATGTTACCCTACACCCACGACTTAATCAGCATATATACCTTGCCTATCGCCACCCCAAGGAGAGGCATCAAAACACGAGGGGGTGATACTGTTAAGCGTAATTTAATGGCTCTCTTCCACTCGCTGGACTTTTGGACTCTCATACTACTAGCAAGTAATTTATAATCCTCCGCATTGTCGGACAGTCTTGTACTCCGTATTCTCTGCACTTGTAACATATTCTATCGGAATGTGTACATCCGCCTCACCTCCATCGACGAACTTGAAGCTTGAAGTCTGGGGAAGCCTCGACCACGACATTCCCTTTTTGGGCAACTGTGTGTTTTTGAGATGCTCACCTCTGTTGAAGCCCTCTTACGCCTCCGATAAAAGTGACAACGCCGCCAACCTCATGCACATTTAGGAGGGCCCCATTGCCTGTGGATACGTGAGTTTGGCCACTTGAATTGTCACAAATTTGGGGCATACGGACTCACCCTACCGATAGAAACGGTTTCGCGGACAAGCAAACTCTTGGTCCATGCTCTGGAGAGTTGGCCGTGTTCACAGGCGACTTCTCCAATGTACCGCAAGCTTTCTAGCAGAACACCCTCCCCAGGACCTTGCCCTATCATTCACTGCTCGATCTCTGCGGCACTCTGCCCCCTTTCAATGGCCTGCGACTGCTGTTGCAAGACCCTCAAGAGTTCGCGTAGATCAATCCGCCGCAAAGGAAGAGGGGAGTCGTCCGTTGTCTCAAAAGGGGAAGAAGAAAGGCGGTGTTGGGAAGTCGCCTCAGGCGAGCAAAGGAGACGAAAGAAAGGAACCCCGCCTGCCTCCTCCAGAGTTGCTAGCAATGTTAGACACCCTTTTCTCGCGGAGGACAACCACGGAGGAAGCCCTGGAGCGTCTGCGCACAATAGACGGCTCAGATATCCTCCTCAAACAACTTGTCCACCCCGACTCAGCTCGGCATTTGGCAGAGTTACTCGCCGCGACACCTCTCCCTCGCCGGGCTCATCGCCTGCTACTTCTTGCCCACAGAATGGGGTGCCGTCTGAAGCAGAGCACCTTCGAATGTGTTGCTCATCAATTGGCAAAGGAGCGGCGGTGGCGTCTCATACCTTCCTTGGTTTTCCTAGGTCAGCGCCTTTTAGGCGGAACCACCCGTCGACTGTTGAATTGGCGGACCCGTGCCGTCATAGAGGTTTCCCACTTTGCACTCCTCGAAGATACTCTAAATGTGTTCGAGAAGGCAGGCATTCGACCCGATCGCCGAACCTTCCACCTCCTCGTCTCCGGCCACATCCGAAACCGCGACATTGGGCGGGCCAAGGCCGCCCTGCATACGATGGAACAGGCAGGGTACGAGATCAGTGTGGATACCCATGCACTTATCGTTACCGCATACCGATCCCTTGGCCCCGACAATGTTGTCATCACTCGAGCCTTCGACATTCTACTGGATGTTGGTGGCCGGACGGCCACCATGGTTCTCAACAGCCTTGTGCAAGTCTGTATCGACGCTCACGACCCGAACGGAGCCCTCCAAGCCCTCTCACATTTCGATTACCTACAATCTTCGAAGGCACTCGAGAGTATGAAGCGCCACGCCCTCGCCTCATTCAACCAAGGTGTAGAAACTCACATATCTTCACAATCCACCCATAATCCTCCAATGCAACCAGATGCAGCTACTTTCACAATCCTCATTAATTATATGGCGAAGCATCGAGACTTACCAGCAGCTTTGGACGTTTTCCGTCGTATGGCAATGATCTGTGGGACACCAGATGCCAGCCCTGTCGCAGCCTTAATCCGTGCCCATTACGCGAAAGGGGACCCCGACGGAGCGCTTCACATCGTCAGGTCTATTTGTCGGGTTTTAGCCAGGGACACACTCCTCCAGAAACTTGCGGCGGACTGGGAATCACTGCGAGCAATGCCCTTAAAATCTATCCCTATAGCACCAACCTCGGAAGTGATGAACGCCCTCCTTGAAGGTGTCTTACGTTCGCGGGGCCTCTCGGGCGTGGACCCTGTTTTCAAGTTAATGGGTGCTTGCCACCTCCAGCCAGATGACCGGACTCTTAGCATCATCGCGTCTCATCTCGGTCAGGTTGAGCACGCCCCGACGCCAGACATTATCCGCCTCCTCCGTAGTCTTTATTCCCGTCAAATCCGTCCCATCCCAGAGCACCTACACTCCATCCTCCAATCAGACTTACAGAGGATGAAGGGTTTAACGCGAGGTTCCGGGTGGAACAACCTATCAGCCCTGGTCTCCCGAAAGCGACGTGCTGCCGACCTGTCTCGTGCAAGGCTGGATAAACCTCCCGACTCAGCATCCTTTGATCCCACTGCAGCTGTCAAGGTTTCCCGAGTCAACAACCTGCGCGGCCTAATCAGACCCGTATTACAGTCTCTCTCTATGCGACATGTCAAGAACGATAGAGCCACGTATGCACTACGTCTCTATCGGGATGCTGCCTTGAAGAATGATATGGACTCTGCGAAGGCGGTATTCCATCACATGTTGGCTCGCGGTATGCATCCCAACGAATATCATTTCGCATCTTTAATGCATGGCTACGCCAACATCGGCGCTATGTCTGCTGCTAGGGCCATGATGGAAGACGCGCGGAGACGAGGGGTCCCGCCGAACGTCGTCATGTTCACCATCATCATTGTTGGTTATGCCCGCAGTGGCAAACCCGCCTTCGCACTTCGCACTTTCCGCGACATGGTGAAGCAAGGTATCAAGCCGGACATCGCTGCGGTGGATGCGGTGGTCAGTGCCTACTTTGCTGTTGGAGCTTACGGCGAAGCGAGACGGCTCTTGCTTGAGTTGTGGCCATCCGTCAAACCATTCCCAGAGGAACTGAAGGATGCTTCCTTGAGGGAACTAGCGATGGCTTTCCGCTCCCCAGCCAATGGACTTGCCAACCCTACAGCAAAGGCGAGAAGGGAAAAGGCGGCGAGGCCGAAATCAGCTCTCCCTGATTTGACAAGGCGCGAGTTGATGGAGTTGAGGAGGAACGTGAGGAGGGTCATACACACATGGCGGTCTGTCGTGAGACGACCCAATACATCAGGGGTACAGGTGTAACTCCTAGGTTTGTGTATACATAGTTAATAGTTTGAATGCTGCATGGTAGGATTACTGGCGCGTCAATAAAGCCTCGATGGAACCACCGCAATCAATACCGTCAAGAGCGCGAGAACTTCGCATCCAGCAGTCGTAGCGCCTCCCGAACACCGTCGGTGTAAACTTCTCTAACGCCGGCCCCTCGTCCACATCTTACTAATACATCCTGCGGTACGAGTCTGGGTGTCGTTGACGCAGACTCCGAGCGCTCACGCTGTCGCTCACGGTAACGTGCGTGGGGGTCTGTCAACAAGATATTGCCCAGATCGGCGATTCCGGATACGTGAGGCTTGGTACGCCCCGCCGGCATGGGCATTTCTCGCTCGGGTGTGACGGAGCCTGGCGCAGGTGAGATCACCACAGTCGGGCCCGAGCACTTCGATCGACGAGCCACGACGTCGGCGAGTAATGATAAATCGGAGAATGCGACGTTGGGATGGGATTTGATTTGGCGCCATGCATCGTCCGTGGAGATCACCTCGGGCGTACTTCTCGAGCCGCTCGGCGTTAAAGGTGGTGCGGCAGAGGAGGAAGGACAGCTACACGGCTTCGAGCCGCATGAGCATCGTCCAACCGCCACCTCAAGCCCTGACGGACAGTCGTCGCATGGTGCAGCGGATGCAACAGATTTGCTAATCGCGGCACAAAACTCTCTCCCAAATGGATCGTCCGCACAGGCCATGCAATTTGATGGGTCTCCCGAACAAGAAGCGAAATTCGCCTGTGGTAACGACACAGGGAAGATGCTGTTAGAGGTGGAACCCGCATTCCGTCTCCGAAGGGGTACCGGTGGCTGGTATGCAGGGAGATTATCGAGGATGGAAGATGATCGTGGAGATGAAGCGGAGTACACCAAGTCGTTCAATGGAAGGACTGGCTTCGAATCCACGCTGTTCTGTGACGATGGGCGAAGAGCGTCGTTCATCTGCTGAAGAGCAAGTACTCGGCAGACGCATGTCGTCCCGTCTGCACAAAATCCGCAGTCCAGAGTGAACGGAGGGCCGGACTCGAAGAGGTTGGATGGCCTATCGGTGGAGGGTATGTCGAAGAAATTACCCATAGTGGAAATCCTGTTTGAATATCCTGAGGTGTTCCGCGAGGCTTGGGAGTGATTCGACGGAGCCGGAGAGTAGCTGTGGCCTGAGCTACCATTGGAGTCGGGCGAAGATGCCGAGGAAGACGGCGAAGGTAGATATTGCGTTGAAAATGCGGCTATGCTTCCCAGTGACTCCACTGTGAGCTTCAGCTTCTTCTTGGGGGGATATTCAGATGAAAACATGCCCGCCCTATCGAGTGAGTCGTCTTTCCATCGTTTCCTGTCGGACCCGAGCTCGCGTTCTCGTTCGTACTTGTCGACTTGCTCCTTCAATCGTTGGTTCTCCTGGCGTAGTTTATCATTCTCCTCCTTGAGGCGCTTGGCAACAGCTTGTAGAGCGACGTTCCTCTCGATCTCCCCCTGTTCGTATTGTTGCACCCGGGCCTGTAGCTCGGCGAGCTGAGATTGCTTCCGCTCTCGAAATGCTCGTTGAGCAGCTCTGCGTGTTGTGTTAGGGCCCTTGGTCGGTACCGAAAGGAAGAATGGGCGTACCTATTCTGTACACGACGACCTTTGCCGTCGATCTGCTGAGAACATATCAATGAAGAAGGTGATGAGGAGCAAGGTACAGAAAATATACCTCGTCTTCCTCCTTCGGAACCGACGTGGCCTCTTTCTTAGGCTTTCTACCAGGCTTTGGTTTTGCCGGTACAACCCATTCTTTCGAAGCTATAAATATGGAGAAATTCTCAGATGGAGGATACGAAAATACCGGAGCATGCGTACCTGTTGCCCAGAGAGTTGATGAAGAGGCAAGGACGGTGGAAGGGAGAGAATCGGTCATGAGAAGGGATGGTCAGAGGATGGGAGGAGGGGGAAAACAGTAGAGACGGGTGTCTGAGAATTGGGAAGAGATTGTTGGAGAGGACGGGTTTTAATTAGAGTGGACGGGAGTCTTGTCTGATTAGATATCGAGCAAGTCCACTTTTTATCGGCTGCCCGGTTAAATCCGGTAATGCTGGATCTCCCACGGTGGGTCTGTTGTACTGGTGCCGGTGTCTTCTCCCCTGCTGCTTTCCTCGTCCGTCGATCTCATAATTGCCCGACGCACTCACCGATCCACTCACTTTAGCCTTTGATCCCCTTACGAATTCCTCTACCCCCGCTCACTGTCCCCCACTCCAGTGTTACTTGTCTCTCACATTCACCTCAATGTGGGTACCCTTCCATTCATTCCATGAACACTGATGCGACCACCGCCGGAGAATACACTGCCGTCCGCGCAATGTTTTTCTGGCCCCCTCCACTTTATGGAATTCGTTTGACATTTACCATCAGATAGACAATCGCGGTTCAAAATGCAGGAAGGCCTTCGCCTGTGCGTGGAATCGCATATACTCCCCACGCTATTCGTGATTGCCTTGATAGCTCTTCGTTCCCAGCGCTTCCATCCACAACAATTCCGAATTGCTTATAATACGGGCTATTCTCGTGCTTTTTTCACCCCCCTTGTCTCTAAGAATGGCTGCATGGATCTATCAGGTTCTACTCCTGCACAATGTTGGACCTCGGCCCCGGTAGCAACGTTTATATGACGCCGCCCGAAATATGCCACTCAAAGGTACGGCCCTTGCATGGTCGTTATCATCGGCATGCACTCTCAAAAAGAAGAGAACAGCGGTACGCCGTTACGACATGGTTCCGCTTTGTGAATGGAGACTTATGGGGCGTTGCTGTATCATCCACTTGTTCACAGCCGCTGGGTGCTTGTGATGGACATCCGCTTTCCGAAGAAACCTCGCAAGATTGCCTTCGGTCGAACCTCGTTGAATGTGGCATCACACGGCACTCCAACCTTCGATCGCTGTAACCACCATTCTAGTCTCCATACCTACTCCCCATGATGTGTAGCACAGTACCCCCGATTGATCAGATATTTGCCGCCATTTACGTTGGAGCCCTCTATCCCTTCCGGGCCGACGATCCCCCCTCCAACGTCGAGAATCGCTATACCTCATGCTGGTGTAGAAGAGAACACACCCGTTGCACTCCTGCTGTGGAATCTTGTCCGACACGATAAAGGTGCTCACACCGATACATGAATTATCGATAGCACAGTGAACTGAACGGCAACGTCTTGCTGTCTCAATATCCCGTTACTCTGGAATACTTGCTATCTGGTACATGTGATGATAGGCTACATAGTTGCGGCCAAGCACACTCCACGATTCCTTTGTGTCCGGTTCCTTACCACGTTGCAAGAATCAAGGGCAGTCAGAGAGCCCCATGGCGTAAAGCTTCGCCCCGTACCATGTCTGGATTATCCTTGAATAAATCGGCACGTCCTTCTATATTCGTTGAACGAGGGTGGAAGGCCAGGTCCAAGAAGGCTGGCAGGAACTCGGACCCGACCAACATCACGATTCCGATGGGTAATCGCCGGTACCGCTGAGTCAAAGGTCGTCTTTAAAACATCGATGTCTCCAAATAGAGATACGCGTAAATTTCCTCAACCCGGGCCTCGCACAGTCCAACCTGGAAGTCGAGGATCGTTTTGCCCATGCTCAGGTAGCCCCGTCATCGGTGCAAAACTGAGATATCCAGGGATGCCCCAGAGACGCACCGACGGACCCTCCGATTCCAAATACGCGTAGGAGGGAATAGATTACAGCGAAAAGAAACATCCACATTGCATCCACATATCCGAATGATAGAAATCTCTGTATTCATCTGTCGGCAGTATAGAACTTCTCCAAAGCGTCCTAATAGAAGAAGCTAGATATCGCGCGTCATCAATAATGCAAGCGTAAGTAGATGCGATACACGCACGCCGGATGCTAATGCTCTTGCTCCGGAACCAATTTTTGCTCGCCAGCCTCCAACGTGTTCCACTCCAGCGTCGTGCCTTAGTTGCTTCATGCGTGCCCGTTATTCCATCTGGTCGATGTGCCGGAATCTATCAGGCCCGAGTCAGCTGGATAACCCTCATTTGTTCTTTCCTTGGAGATCCTGCAGGTGGTCCTGTGCTATAACGATCGAGGAAGCCCAGCTTATCTTGAAGCATGGATAGTACTCTAGATCTGGACTCAAAGTGGATGTTGAAGAACTCATTGTGTTCTTCATCACCCTTCCCCGGGGCCGCAACCTTGGGTTCTTGTGGGCTCCTTACCTGGCTCCACATGTTCCACTCCCTGTATCCAGGCTCAATCAACAAAACGAATGAACGTGGCGTTGTACAGCACGATTTCTCGACGAAGATCTTTTCGCACCTCCAGGCTGCCAGTCGACCTGTCTTGGGTTCGCTCCGTCGGCATAACGTGTGTTGCCAAAAATATCATGTCGGATCCTTCTTTCAGTGATGGGTGGGCCTGTCTTGGTCTCTGAGACCTCTGTATTTCGCAGTGGCCACGCACGTTCGGGGCGAGCAGCGTGGTACAACCATTCATAGTCAGTGATGTCGGCTTCCTTCCCTTCAGGTAGACCGAGTCTTACCCCTTGCTCCCTTACTTCTAACCTCTCCAGAGATTTATGGAGGCAACTCAAGAGAAACCTCGCGACACCAAGGACGAGGCTGCGCCGGTGCAGTTAAAAAGCACTGCCCCACCACAGCCGGCGAGAGAAGCCGATATGACTACCAAGCAGACTCTCAGCGCATATTTTACTATTGCTGCTGCGGGCTTCGGATTAATCAGTGATGGCTGTACGTCCCCTCGAAAAACCGAGATTGAAGAGTTTATGGAATTGCTAACTTTGCTCGTGCGAATGATACGGGATGATAGATCAGAACAATTTAATGACAATGTCGAATGCAAGCTGTTCTAGATTTGACCTAGTGAACAATCTATCTGATGCTCCGGTATTCAGGTTGTTTTCAAGACGCTGTATCCGAAAGATTATACGACTGTTGTCTCAACTCGAGTTTCTAACTCACTTCTCGTCGGCGAGCGGCTACTCCGTGTCTCACCCTGAAATGTTGTATTGACTAGAATATGTAGGTGCCGTCATCGGGCAAGTTCTAGTTGGGCTTATCTGTGATCGTCTCGGCAGGAAAGTGGCTCTCGTAGGAACGACGCTCCTCATCGTCATCGGTGCTACCCTTGGAACAGCAGCTCACGGTGCCCATGGAAGTGTTCAAGGGTTGTTCTGGTTCTTGACCTTTGCCAGAGGAATAACTGGTGTCGTGAGCACTTTACGAGATAGTTCTTCGGTGGGGCTCCATTTGACCTCCGAGTAGGGAGTCGGCGGCGAATACCCTGCGTCATCCACTAGCGCTAGCGAAGCCGCAAATGAAAAGATGTTGAAGAATCGTGGACCAGGTGAGGCAATTTCTAGGGGTTGGTATGGTTCACGTGACATTTACACACCCCACTTGCAGTGTTCATAATGGTTACGAACTTTGTTCTTTCTGTAAGGCTGTCTTGAAAGCCTCCGAACTCTCATCCACCGCTGACACCGCCTGAGATAGTTTGGCGGACCGTTGTCAGTTTCTGTGTTCTTGATTGTATTATCTGCCGCGGGGGAAAATCACCTGCCTACCGTCTGGCGCGTCTGTTTCGGAGTGGGCATCCTGCTGCCCCTGACAGTTTTCTATTTCCGGATGCGCATGTTGAGCACAAAGCTTTATCGCAAAGGTGCCATTAAGAGTACGCGTGCATGCTGATTATTCATCGTCGGTTTTGTGCTGATTTTCCCTCATGTAGGACGTGTGCCGTACTGGTTGACGATCAAACGCTATTGGAAACCACTCATCGGAACTTGTGGGGCCTGGTGAGCCTATCATCTCCTCTCCACCAGCATTGACAGAAGCATAACTTGCTGACGTGTCATCCAGGTTTTTGTACGACTTTGTGAGAGACATCTACGTTCTTTCGAAACTTCCACTGCGAGCTAATTCTATTCCCTAAAATTAGGTGACGTTTCCGAACGGAGTTTTCTCAGGCACAATCATCTCGAGCGTCATCCACAACGGATCCATCAAGAAGACTGCAGAATGGCAGCTTCTACTGGGTGCGATAGCTCTCCCCGGAGTATTCGTCGGTGCCTTGCTATGCAACCGGTTCGGTAGACGGAACACGGTATGTCACGTTATCGTTGCGGCCTCCAGGTTTACTGAATTGTTTCCATCTCAGATGATGCTCGGATTCTCCGGCTATCTTGTAAATTCCCAGTCCTTGAAGGAAGTATATTTGTTGATTTTCCCTCCGATGTCCTACAGGTGTTTGGTAAGTCACCCCGACGCTTTACCGCCTCCTCAGGCTCATATTATCATCCCCTTTCGCAGGGCTCATCATAGGTCTCAGTTACGATAAGATAACTAATATAATTCCTCTGTTCGTTGTCTTGTGAGTTCCGATCCTCTGCGAGCGTGGCATCAGACTCATCTGGTATGAAGCTATGGGCTCATGCAATCATTCGGGAACATGGTATAGTGTGCCTTGACGGTGCTCTGGAGGTTCCTAATCGAAATTCATAGGGTCCTGGGGATATGCTAGGTCTCGTCAGCGCAGAGTACGTCCTGGACCCTTTCATAACATACGGTGAATCTCACCGCCTGATTTTACAGGTCCTACGCGACCCCCATTAGGTCAGCTGATGTCTTCGTTCGTTCTTCTGACTGAGAATCTCATCGTACTTCTTGAAGGGGAACATGCTATGGACTTTCAGCTGCGATAGGCAAGACTGGAGCTGCTATCGGGACTCAAGCCTTCACGCCCATACAGAACAACCTTGGAAAGAGGTGCACGATCTGCTTTGACTTGTGCTTCCTTTATTGAAGCCGGTAACCCCCTTTCAGATGGACGTTTATCATCGCAGCCATCTGTGGTGTCACAGGTTCGTTGTTTATGTAGCCAGTGTTCTTAGGTGACCTATCAACTCTGTGAACAGGCGTCCTTGTCACGTATTTCTTCGTGCCGGACATGACTGGAGTGGATCTCGCTGATGAGGACATCAAATTTATGAAGTATTTGGCTGAGAATGGTTGGGAAGGTGAAGTCGGGGAGGACGACGAGAAACTCGTTGTTGATGGTGAGGATAGTGAAGTTGGTACGATCGACAAGAAGGATTAATGGTGCTTGCGGTTGTGTAAGTATGTTGCTACGTATGGATTTATTGTCTTCCAGGCTTGAATTGTGTGATGTTTTGCTACGTAGTTGCAACAACAGCTCCGTGTGACAATAATGAACGCGTTAGTCACACGTGTGACAGCGTCGCGATATTTTCTCGCCTTTCTTGGTGCGAGTCTTGCAAGTTTTGGAATGTCCTCTCTGCTCCTCCAGGCTGGCATTAGACGGAGAGCCTACACCGCCTGCCTTCATTCTGGACACACACCCCGCCTTCCTTCCCGCTGCTACTCCGCTCAAGCCCTGCTTGCTACTAGACATTCATCTGAATTCGAGAACACTGACGGACCTCACCCGGAGCCTCCGATTTCGGAACAGGATGGACACCTTGAACCTGAACCAGTAACCCCTGCAAAGATAAAGGGGAAGAAGACTGCTAAGGCCGACAGTAGTAAAGCCCAGCCCAAGGCGAAGAGGGCATCGAAGGCTAAACCACTTGAACCACTTACACCCGCCAAAGTGGAACTATATCTGGCATCCTTGACCGCTGCGGGATTAACACCGGACCTTGTGGACATTGATCGTTGCCGACCTCAGAATCATGCGAACCCTGCCAAGGCAGCATATGCAGAGGAATACAATGGCCTAGTGGATACTCTCTGTCGGTCGTTTAGCAAGGACCAATTGCGAGCATTCGGAGAGATGTATGGATTGGACCCTATCTGGACACGCCCAAATCGCAAAAAAGTCGAATATGCCGAGTCCATCATTGAAAAGCAGTGGGGTTGGCCTTCGTTGAAGGAGGTCGAGAGGCAAAAGCGTGACCGGACGGAAGTGAATGTGAAGAGTGAGTAGATCACCCAAGATGTTAATCGTCTGATCTAATCCATCATACAACTCAGGTTTCCTCCTAAACCCCAGCCAGTTGTTTCTCATTCTTGGGAAAGGTATGATTTTATGCCATTTGTCAGATCACAGGAAGGTTAACGCTGTGACCCCAATGAAAGATGGTGCCGACCTACTGCAGCTGTCTATCCAGTACAATGTTCATATCTCTCTGGCTTCCAATCCCCTGGCCCTGCGAGTAGAAGGCCTGAGAGGTGCCCTCAAGGATATATCTGAACGTATCGTATCTCTCAAGAAGGTACGTTCCTGTTCTCAGTCGTTGTTACCTTGCCTTGTCTGATCGAATCTCCAGGGGATCGCTGAGGAAACACTCCAATTACCTTCAAAGACACCGTTACCGCAAGATTTGGTGCAACGTATCTCACGCTTGGCAGGCGCATATATAGAGAATGTCGGAGGTAAAGGGAAAGTGAGCAGTTTTAGGCCGTCTTCTTGTCTGTCCCCGAATCATAATGTTCACTTGAAGGTACGAATATGCGCAAAAGATCCATTGAGCCTGAGCAATGCCAAGCGATTAGCCGTCAGGGCAGCATGCATCGTTAGTCAATCGACATTCTTCGATATTCGCGAGATTGACTATGTTATGCTCACAGTCTCAAGACGCCTCGAGCACCCCACTGTTATCGTACCTTCCCGCAGATGTCCCTGACACGACCCCCATTCCTACTTCTCTCTTTCCTCGCACATACTCATTGTATCCGTTCCTTTCCCCACGCGCCCTTCCTTGGACAATGGCGACAAATGGAGCATTCCGGGTCCGAAAAGTTGGAGAGTGGCTTAGTACCGATACCATCGAGGATCTTGAAAGGACTGGAGGTTTAGCGGCTGGTCAGGGTCAGTTATTAACCGTCGCTGGGTTGGTGTCGAACGAATATTCGGCGCGAGCCTCTGTGTTGACATACATTTTCATAGGCTAGCTGACGACCTGAAGGCTTCCCTGCTGAGTGGTATGCCTGAGCTTGATCGTGAAGATGGGACCTCTCGCGTCGTCACCGCGTCGTACGTTGGTCACTGTTTTATGTTCGGATCCCACTCATTTCTTTCGATAGCATGGGGCATCTATTGTTCAATTCCCCTGCTGCTGGGCAGCGTGCGACACTTATTCCCCCCCTCAAAGGTTACTGGCAGTTGCCAAAGATTATGAAATGGGTGGAGACCAGCCACTCCAAGGCCCACTTTCTTTCCAGGTGAAGCCACACTGTCCCCACAACTCCCTGTGTCGCTCATTAGCCATCAGTCTGCCTCCTCCATTACTAAAGTCAGCCCCGTCGCAGTCTCAGAAGATGCTGCACCGTTTAGTGTATCGTATCGTCCCGGGGGCAGCCGACCAGTCGCATATCGAATGTCAGCCCCCACTGCGAAACGCCACTGGTCCCGCCAAGGTCATTAGGCTTGAGATTATTCTCAGTGATGGTGACGCCTCCAGCAAGACCGAAACCGAACAAAGCACTGACGGCGAAGGAGTGTGCCCGGAAGAAAACATTCAACCTACGTCGGAGCCTGCGGACAACAATTATATCCCTCAATCGAATATCCGTTGCTGGATTGGAACCGAGGCGGCTCTGGATTTGATGATGCCTGATCGGTCTGTCAACACATCTTCTCACTTACGGATCGTCTAACTGATAACGATTCAGTCCTGTGGACATGCGTCTGGTGATCACAGATTCTCTCCCCCTCCTGCCAGGACAAGAGCCTCTTGAGCTTCGGCAGTATATGTCTGATCTGCAGGCGTAGTGAGTCTTCCTTTGGAAACGCTGTCTTGTACGACATTCTCATTCACTCCTAGCTTGGAGTATCGGCACTTCGAAGCAAATCAGCCCATACCTCCTGTAGATCTAGAGCTCAACGGCGACCGATACATGCTTGATACAAGCAGTAGCGTGCGGCAAAGTGCCGAATTGGTATCCATCTCACGCTCCGAACTGCTGATGAGCGGGAATGCATCCGGCGACAGTCCCATTCAGGTCGTCACGGAAAGTAGCCTAGATCTGGAAAGCAGTCAGAAATCCACGTCATGCCAGGTCTGTCCCTCTATCACCTATGACGGTCCGCTGTGTTTGACATAGCTCCAGGTTGTGTGTCCGTCGCTCACCTCCGACGAGGATTGGAGGGGCTTCTTGAGAGATTGTGATCGCCTCAGCACAATAGCCTACCGGCCTATAGGGGCCCTTGGCATATCGTCCCAAGAAGACTTGGTAGACGAGTTCTAAACCTGTCATTACCCACCCATCCTCTCCCCATAAATTTGGAGGTACAAATTGTCTTAATTCCCTCGACATTTTGTAATTACGGCCCGAGACTGGAATCAATCCGTTTTCGAGTAGCGACCATGGCACTCGCCATCCAAACTCTGGTCATGGTGATTCAAGATGCACGCACAATGCACACGACATAGAGTAACGTCGACTACGAACGTTTCCGTTTCTTGGTAGCCTTTTCTTTCCGCTTCGTGGCACGGAGCTTGATATGATGTTAGTACCCAAGAACTGGACATTTGTGACTGCCTCACCTCTTTTTTCATTCTTGAGTCCACCATGGTGTAGCGTCCTTTCACACCCTTTGGACGGCCCTTGATGCCTTTGTGAGCACCCTTGGCGACGACCAATTTCACCTCCTTTCTCTTGGTTTGCGATAAACCTCTTCTCATTAGTTTCTCGATTTGCTGTGCCTTCTCCTTCTCCGTCATATCGCTCGTCTGGTTGACACCTTCAGCCTTTTTCATGGCCTTCTCCAGCCTCTGTGAAGCCTTGAACTTCTTCCGTGCCTTAGCCTCTGCCACTTTCTTGACTGGACGGGCGTCCAACGCTCGCATCTTCGCTCGCAGAGCATCGACGGCTTCCTTCGTGATTGGGATGTTGGGCTTATAATGATGGGCTTCGTCGTCCAGGAACCAGGAAGGAAGCTCCTCTTTCGAATTGAGGGAGTATCGATTGAAGCCCTCATTGATCAGTTCGGTCTTGGTCTTCTGTCGATTAACAAGCTGCTGGGCAAGCGTAACGGCTTCCGCTGTTACAAGACCTTGATCTAGATATTTGTTCAGGAGATCTGCATGGATACGCCCAATGGATAGAGAACAAACTTCGAATTCTTGCGTGCTTCGCATCATCTTCGTTCTCGTCCGCAACATCCCACATCTCATCATCAGCATCTTGAGGGACAACTTCAAAATCTTCGTCGTCCGCAGTGTGGTCCTGCATATTATGAAATTTGAGTTCTTGTAATTGTCCAGCTAGGATTGATCACGTACCGATTCCCACTCTTCAGCGTTATCGTCTTCTGCTGGACTGTCTTCGTCGTCTTCGTTAGCAGCTTCACTCTTCATGTTATCGTCATCGTCATCAACTGCATCCATCCCAATGCCAGAGAAGATATCCTGACTGAACCAAATCTGAGTCGCTCGACTTGAGTCTTTCGAAGTTTTTGGTGCCTGTAGATCAGATACGAGACGAAGTTTCTTTCTCTCTGGGTGTCGGTCGGAAGCACTGTCAGGGAGCCGACGCTTGCGAGTGGCTACAGGGGGCTCATCAACGTCGTCGTCGTCGTCGTCATCCGACGACGACGAAGAATCGTCTCCGGCGCGAGCCTTAGCAGCCTCCATCCGATCCCAGCCCCCATCATCCCCGTCCATATCCTCATCATCGCTATCTTTTGCCCCACCAAATCCTCGCCACTCTTCATCCTTTCCCTTGTGTTTTTCCCGCTCCAGCTTCACCTTGTACTTGGCATCTCTCTCCTTCATCCTCTCCTGGTACGTATCATACATCCCATCAAGCTCAGCCTCCAGCCCAGCCACTTTCCTCTCACGTTCCTCCTCAGAATCCAACATTTCTTCATCCTCGTCCAGGTCCTCTTCCCGCTGCTCTCCTTCAGAATCGCTGGCGTCATCCATGTTGTCATCTTCGGTATATCCAAGTTTCTTCTCTCGTAACTTCCTCTCCGTCTCGACGAGATCAAACATATCGTCGTGGCCACCAGCTAACATGGCATCCCTTTGCTCCAGTCCAATATCTAGGGGAGCCGTCATCTGCAACTGCATGCGCTGGATGGCACGAGTCTTGAGTTCATTTGCCCGTCGCCGCGCGCGTTTATCTCGACCCGCCGCCTCAGTTTTGAGGCGCTGAAGCTGAAACGCCGTTGTCTCAGCGCCCTTCTACAAAAAGTGGATACGAGCGACTTACTTCATCCTCAATTTCTTGCTCTTGATCAACTTCCTCTGTCATTTCGATAACCTCGGTGATTTCTTCGGTCGGTTTCGTTTTCACATCCAGGCCGATCTGTGTAATGGTCAATCCGCGTACATAAGCCCAAGATGAAGGAGAACGTACCTCCTCACGAATCGCAGCTCTCCATTTGATCAACGCCTTGAAGTCGCCCTTCCCCAGTACTTTGAGATCACTACAGTTGGCCTTGATATCTGACGTCGTTACATCAAGTGCAAGCCACCTAGACAAGGTTTGTCAAAAAGAAAGGGGAATCACTGGTGCAGATACAACTCACTCCTTTTCTCCCTCCGTCTCGAACGCAATCTTGCTCACACTGCCCAAGAGCGAAATAGGATCGGGACAATTGATAAACTCCGACGCTGAGATCTTGTTGAAGAGAGTGTAATTCCCTTCTTCGTAACCGTCACGATTTCGACGCTTCTTTTCTGGCTGGAAAACGTTGGCTTGTGCATTGTGCGCTACAGCCACTTTATCGATGACAGTAGCGGTGGCGGACAAGTCTTTGAAAACGTGCTTGGGGTCGAGGAATTTGGGATCTATGTGCTTGGGTGCGAGGAAGTCACGGCAGACGACGAAAATTTCGGCGGATACGTTTCTTGGAGCAGAGGGGGATAATGATTAATGGTTGGACTGGAGAGGTAGATTCGAGGAAAAGACACACCTTGATGACGGGGGTTTCGTCGCTTCGACCTTCCCAAAAAGTTGACTGAACACCCAAATCAAGTTGTTATAATCTACACTCCTGAACACCTTGGTCACAAAAGTCCCTCCTTTCGCAAGAAACTCTACGGCAAGCTTCAAACTCATGAGCACAAGCTCCGATTGCGAATATGCGTCTTGCACCCAAGCGGTACCAACGTTGGGTGCACCGTCGTGCAATACCACATCGGCCTTCCAGTCTTTGATCTCGGAACGGATAAGTGCACGACATTGAGGGGTAGTGATATCGGCGGCGAATGTAGAGACTCTTGGTATGGGTTTTATGGGGACGAGATCAACACCTGATATGGGTATCGGTTCAGTAAATGAGGGCGAAGGGAGGGAATGAAGTGAAAGGTGCTGACCGACGATGACACTGTTCACAGGCATGTACTTGCTCGCCACTTGCAGCCAACCACCAGGAGCGGCGCAAAGATCGATTAAACATCTTGCAGGTTCGAGGAATGAATACTTCTTGTTCAACTGTATTAATTTGAAGGCTGAACGGGCTCGATAGCCTTGCTCTCTGATTAAAGACTCAGCCACCCAACCGAACAGATATTCAAAGGATACGCACTTTGCAAGCTTATAGTACTTGTCTAAACGACCCTTTCCGGTCTTTTTCTGGGCTTTGCCCATATTTTAGGATGGTGAGCAGGATGCAGAGGCGCAGGCTTGGGTGAGGACTGTCGAAATTTCTTGCCATGTGATCGGTGTGACCGTGGCCATTGTGACGGCAGCTTCGGTCTGCCAGGTTCTTCACATCTCCAAGGTTGAACCTGAGTAGAAGTTTGAACCGTTTCTCGGTCCTACTTAGGGCTCCCTTGTCCCTCAGAATAACTCGAGCTCAACTTTGTACCTCTCTCTCCTGTTTTGTACTGGTTCAATGTCCTCAAGCCCTTTGCTTCCGCGTAGCAGAATGCTCACCACATATCCCAACCCCGCGTTCTTGTGGAGGGTCGGCGCTTTGCTGAGTGCGTTCCCCAGTCGGTCTCGCAGACCTAACCTCTGACGAAGAAATAATGGTTCAAATACACTTATAGCCACTGCTGGTGTCATTGCCGGAGCGTTTGGTGCTCATGGGCTGAAACGTCGACCTGGAATCACTCCCGACAACATCCATGCTTGGGAAACAGCGGCACATTATACAGTACGTAGTGTTCAGCATCACCGCGTCATCTTTCGAGTTCCTGTTGGCTGTTTCTCCCTGAAAAAAACCAAAAGACACTCAATGGGTATTCCACGAGGAGGCATTGCATGCACTATCTCAACGTTTACCCGTCAGCGCTCCTGCTCCATGAGTTGAGCATACTTTTGGGCCTCAAGAACGAGGGGATTATGGTTGAAAGCGAATCGCCGTTCATGTGGATGCAAAGCATTCGGCGGCGGCAAAAATATGTTCCGTTTATCGAGTTAACGCTGGATAGTTATCATTGACCCGTGGTCCTGTTCCTCAGTACATGCCAGGACACGGCTTTATGATAAACATAATTCAATGGCTTCTCCCCTTCCTCCCCAAACCGCGTTAGTGCAATCGCTCATTAACTCCTTCTCCAGATATACAATGGCCTTTCGTTGCTTCTCATCTCGCTTCACCCACGATTCTCGACACATAGGTTCGCTGGGCCTGCCATCGCTACAGGAGGCTTCATATTTTCGAGCACCATTGTCGCGCTCGTCTTGAATCGCGAAAGGTGAGTCATCAACCCACTCTATACCCACTCCTTCCAGACTTCGATGGTTGTGCCTGACGATAAACAGGTTCAAGGCGCTCGGCCCTATCACGCCAATGGGCGGGGCTCTTATGATTGCGGGGTGAGTTCCTCCTGTCATACTTTATCTTCCCTTTATCCATCCTTTACTCAATCATCGGCGGCTCTCGTAGGTATCTCTCACTGGCGTTCTAATTGGTGGAGTTGGCTGCGAAGAATATGTACAGTAGACAAATCTTTCCTGCACTGTAACGCTTTTGGAATGATGAAACGCCACCGAGTGATAATATTGAGCATGGCAACGAGATGAAAAACTCGCGTTCCACACGAGGCTGCAGGGGGAACATGGTCGCGGCCATCATGTGACACGACGCGCTACGCGTTTTGAGTTTGGACGTGTCTTCTCCGACTGAAATTTACCAGATATCGGCGTCGCCCATTTGGCGATTACAAGACCCCCTGTCCTCACCGCCGTCGCGTAGGCTCTCGTCGCGTGTCTCTATTCCTTCCTCCGCGTCTTGCCCATTTGATTATCAAAATATCGCTTGGTTTTTCGCTCGCCTTTCCCTTCCCTTACGTCTCTTTCCCTGCGCCCTCCCACCTTTTCCCAGACGCGATTCGGTAGGCCCATTTGCACTCTGAAGATTGCTGGAGGCTAAGATCGCTTTGCTTCCTCCTCTTTTTCACTTCAGACATGCAAGACGGCCTCCTGGAACTCGCTGCGTCTCGATCCTTCTCCGGCTCGCCATCCAACGCACAGGTGGACCTGTCGCGTTCTCTGAAGCGCCGCCTCACAAGTGTCCCCGAACTCCCCTTCTTCACCCCGGCAGCATCATCATTCAAGCCTCGTCCATTCAGTGCGAACCCAGCAGCTCTTCCCAAACTACTACCAGGGCCAGCTCCAACTCGGGCTCCCACACTACCTCTACCCCCCATGGATCCCACCCCTTCAGACCCCAACGCGATATTCCTTCACCCACCGTTCAACATCTTTCCAAACTCACAATACTATCCAGAGGGACTGTGTTATTCTGTTCTCGCTGCAAATCCCGACTGGTTTTTGGATCCTCTCGATTTCAAGTCGGAGACCAACCCAAACACCAATGCTATTTTGTACCCCGCGGAGCTTGAGCCTCCGCGTGGCTGGTGTCCAGCCAAGAAAAAGGAACTTAAGGAGCGAGGGACGGAGGGATGGCCTGAAGGAGAAGAGCCAAGGCTGAGGTGCACATTCTGTCGGAGGACCTATGCCGGCGTCAATGCAAAGAGTATGTGGAGACGCCATGTATTCGAAAAGCACAAGATTGCCATGTCGAATCGGCGAGACAACGCCGAGAAAGGACGTGGTCGATCAACGAGCAGTACGTGTCAATTTTGTCGGTTTGAGCGCCGTTCGTGATCGTAAATTTGTCCGAGCAGAAAAATCACAACCCCTACAAGACA
The DNA here is from genome assembly GCA_000697665.1 of Jaapia argillacea MUCL 33604. Taxonomy (NCBI): domain Eukaryota; kingdom Fungi; phylum Basidiomycota; class Agaricomycetes; order Jaapiales; family Jaapiaceae; genus Jaapia; species Jaapia argillacea. Next base: position 2,059,490 of record KL197710.1, on the reverse strand, counting down.
AAGAATTCATTCTAGAGAAGGAAAATCTCACTTTTATAGCGGGGAGCTCGTCGGAAGGTCCTCACGGTGGACAAGATCATGTCCCTGCCCGTCCCTTGAGTCCCAGCTTAAAGTACTACCGCACGATTCGGCCAGATGCTCAGCGCTCAGTGAGCGCCCCGAACATCAATTTCTGCCATAGCGCCGACAGTGGTACACAACCATCATCATCTCAGTCGACACCTAATCCCGAGGTGGAGGAACCTTCAGCTGGCGAACTGTCTTCCGACCCCCACCATCCACCCGACACACCCCCTCTAACACCTCGTTCACTCTCGCCGGAATCTGCAACACGCCCAATTCAGGAAGAGGTATCCGACGGGAAAACCAATGCCACCACTCCATTCGACGCACCGACCGTACCGTTCTCGCCATACAATCCACTCTTGACTCCTTCCTTCCGCCATTCACCCGCGCGACCGCCATCTCCTTGGCGCTTCAAAAGCCCCTCTCATCCCTTGCATTCGGATGTTCGGGAGTTGTGCTTGAGCATGATCGCTCAAGGAGGAGCTACAGCGTCAGATGCCAAGGGCATTGATTCTAGCCCCAGCCCATTTACATTCGCCTTACGAGGGAGGGCAACGCCTTCCAGCAGCCCGAAAGATTTTGGCTTGGGACGATCGTCTTCTGCGTCTGAGCTGGGAGACAGTCCGATCAAATTCCCCTCGAGCCTTGCAAGACCCTCACCGCGGAGGATTTTTTCGACAAGTTCTCTTCCGGCTCCCTTGACAGATCGAATCATGTCGAGACCGACACGAAAGCGAAACTATCCAGAAGCCTCTCCCTTGAGTCGCGTAGCATTTGTCGGGCACTCCAGGTCACTCACGAACCTAAAGGATGCATGGACAGCGGGACCATCGTCGCTGTCGCCACTCCGACCTAGTCGCAAGATCCAGAGCACGGACAATGCCTTCAACGGACGCACCCTCGTGGATAGTGACGACCCCTTCGTCGACATGTACGATTCCTGGGTCGATCTGGACACCTCGACGTCCATCACCGATAGCTCATTCAGCTCTTACGAAGAGACGAACTCGCCGGTATCCACCCCTGAATCAGAAAGCCCGGTTTTGAGGAGTACCGCCTTGCACGATGGCCACTTTGGTGACAAAGGCTCGATCCTTGATATCACCGGGTTGGGCATCGGTCTCCTAGAGCCATTTTCTTTGGACGCCAAGTTTTCCGCGGAGCCTCAAGTCCATGGGGATGTCGATATCGATCTTGCGGAATTTGGGGATCTGATGTACCCTTCCCCAAGGAGGGTCGGTGGTGCGGGGGGCGTCAAGCCTGTCGTTCCCATGGACGAGGTTGGCGAACCACATGCCCCACCGATGAAGAGGCGGAAGACTCTTGCATGATATCGTTGTTTGTCTTGTCTCTTTCTATTTACCCCTCTTCAATTCCAACAACTATTTCCTCATAATACTATGTCTTACTCTCGCCTCTAGTCTGTACGTTTAGCAACTCGTCCATCATCGTCAATTGCTGTCTCGCTATGTCGTTTCGTTCTCATTTCTTTTCCCCGTCCGTCCCATCCCATGTTATTCTTTTTGCGAACTCTGGCCTGGTTACTCTTTCTCTTTTCTCCTTCTGCTAATCCTATACAACTAGCTTTTGGTTGCCCTCCCCCCTTTTTTTCTTCCCTCCCTCGATCCATCATGATACCTTGAAGTTTGAAGTCTGGTTCTGGCGAACCATTTCGCTTGTATGATCCTTGATATGTATCCAGTATGTCGGTCTGTCCTCTCCAATGTCTCACTTCGTTCTTGAGCGTAGTTTCGAAATTCACAGCCTGGCGCTCGCTCCAGTTCGTGTCCAAGCTGGTGATGGCCGTCGGGCTCCTACTTCTGTGTGAATGCGTCCTCTATGTAGAGATCGGAGCTGATGAGGCTCAACTTCTTTGGTTTCCTTCACCGTCGCGACAAGACTTGACGCTGTCGACCTTCAGGCCTTCAGGGTCACAATCGCCCTCTCCAAGAGTCCACTCAACGTAAAATTGCTATATGGCGGCTCCCGTAAGCCCGCTCACATAGCTCACTTCATCCCCCACCAACTTTGCTTATCGTCTTGCTCTGCAGTCTCTTCACGGCCTACACACGATTCAGATCATGATATCCTGCTGGCGAGGTTGAAGAATGTGGACTCGCGGAGAGTGACATCCCTGGCTTACCCGTAAGAAGAGCCTTGATCACGACTTTGCACCCCAATGTATGGCTTCATAGTACAGATGTAACAAACGGTAGCCTCGATGGTTCGAATACATGGGGATCATCCCTTCAGCATGATCGTGATAGATTATCGAGGATCCCTTCGACGTCAGACTGAGTTAACTACACCCGGACAGCCCTGTTGAGAGGTTTGAGTCAGTGACGGTCCATATTTCTGTGAGACTCTGCACGAAAGCGCTAACTTTGCTCGTGGGCATCTCCCTACAATTGTACGAGGCTTCTAGTACTTATGGGGAGACCATGGGGAGTGCTCGTGGTGCCGAGGCCGTGGGAAATGAGTGCCTGGTGTCAATTGGCGTCGCCTTGCACAGAACACGATTGCCGTTGCTCCAAGACAACATCAAAGTCCATCCTTATCCTCCGACTATAGAACCTTTTCTATTCTGAAAGAAAGATTGAATCTGTGTCGTAACACGGTCTTTCATCCACTCAGGTGAAGATACGCCTCCCGCCTTGTCCTCAGCCTCAGGGGGATACTGACAAAATTCTTGTTCATATATTGTCCGGTTCGGTTCCTTCTCCGCTTCGCCATAACGTTGCGGACGCAGTCATTTGCCACACGTCAAGTTCTGGCCCCTTCAAGTTCTCTATCTTCAAGTGATCGTCTCGAATCAGCAGTATGCAGGCCATTAAGTGTCGGTGATGTGTTGCCCGCCAGGTGCGATGAACGGGACTGACATACCATGCAGGTGTCGTTGTCGGAGACGGTGCTGTCGGAAAGGCGAGTGCAATGGTCACCCAGGATCCGCGTCGAAATAGAATTCTTATCGCGGCATTGGTTTTCACAGACGTGCCTCTTGATATCCTACACTACCAATGCGTTTCCTGTGAGTGCATGTCCTCCGTCAGTGTCGTGTTTTGGTCATCTAATCCTTCACAAAGGGAGAATATATCCCCACCGGCAAGTTTCAATATACCTTGCACCGTGGACCAAAGGACGCTAATCCCCTCCCCAGTCTTTGATAACTACTCGGCCAATGTTATGGTGGACGGAAAAACCATATCTCTTGGATTGTGGGATACGGCCGGCCAGGAAGATTACGATCGACTCCGCCCACTTTCATACCCGCAAACCGATGTCTTCCTGATCTGCTTCTCCCTTGTCAGCCCGCCAAGTTTTGAGAACGTCCGAACCAAGGCACGTCCATGACTCGCAAATAATATAGAAAACGTTGATGTCAACCGATTTTTTTGAATCCTTGCAGTGGTACCCGGAAATCTCACACCACGCACCGCAGACGTCAATCGTATTGGTCGGCACTAAGCTTGATTTGCGTGAAGATCCTGCGACGATTGAGAAGTTGAGGGATAGGTCCGTGACCTGTCTTCGTCCTTACCCTGGCTGGAACAAACAATCTATTATCTAAAGGCGTATGGCTCCCATCCAATACTCGCAAGGTGTTGCAATGGCCAAGGATATTGGAGCTGTTAAGTATCTGGAATGTTCCGCGCTTACTCAAAAGGGCCTGAAGACTGTTTTCGACGAAGCCATTCGAGCTGTCTGTGAGTACATCTCGATCCGCCTCTCTTGCAGTATTCAGAATTCCACCTCCAGTAAACCCCCCACCTCGGGAGAAGAAGCCAAAGGGCAGCAAATGCATCATCGCATAGGCAGCTACTGTTCACGACCTTGCGCATGACTATACGACCTCGCTGAGAGCCTCATCTGACGACCCTAGTGCCCTTAAACAAATGAGGTGCCCCCCTTCACACGGATACTACAGTTTCCCAGCTCCTTATTCTCTTCAATAACTGTTTGATAATTTTGACCTGTTGTTGCTTCTCCTTCTTACATCTAGTTTGGTGATTTACGAGTATTTACGAGTGCGAAGATACCATGCTTGTGACTCGCGTTTCTTTGCAATGCGCATACTCAGGCAGAGATACGTGGGATTGGAACTTTGACTGATGGAATCTCCGTGGAGGGCGAGTGACGAGAAGCGTTCCAGGCGATCAGGAACATCAGTAGTAGCGTATTCGGTAGCTCGGTTTCGTCCGTTTATGGCGATCGGGTGCACACCTGCGTAGCGACCTTGTGTGATTTTGTATTCTTCTCTTCGTTCCCCCTCCCCTCAACTTCTTGGGCATTTCCTCCTGGTTGGCTTTGGGTTACACTGCTGTCATTCTTTACCGCCATTCTTTTACCTTGCTTCGAGGCTTGCCACTCTTTCAAGTCGAACAGCATACCCACTTCGCACGACCCACTTCTTGCAGTTTTGCGTTTCATCTCTGGCCAGCGTGTCCGCAGCCCTTGTAGTAGTTGCAGAACGTTATTCTACTGAGGATTGGATAATTGGGGGCTTGGGAAATTACTGGTGACCAAATTTCGGTAAGTCTGGGCTGAAATGATTGTCAGCCTGAATAACACAGTAACTCCCAGAGGCAACATAGATGTCTTCGTCGAATGGCGAGGGTAATACCGACCCATACAATCGCGGCCACCGATCTTTTCCTTCTCTCACGACGAATGCCTCTGGTTTCGCCGATAGCACCATAAGCTTCGGCTCCACCGGTGAAGATCCTCTACGGCTATCACAATTCCCCCATCCACCTACAGACATTCCTCGTACACCCCTACAGTCCGATTTCCAAATACCACAACCTGATGGGCATGCCCACGTAAACTCTCCCCCTCACACCCCCCGGAGGAATCCATCCGTCCCTCGGGACGTGGGGACTCGCAGAGTGGGCCATACCACTCCCCCTAGCCCCCAGTATGCATCGCCTGGTCCGCCTAGTCAGCGACATCCTTCATCTCCAGCCATTCCATCCAGCTTGTCCCGCGTTCACGTTCCCGATGGTTCCGCAGGGGAGGAGGGCAGGTTTCGTTCTCCGTCGTCACCCAAATCCACGCGAACGTTCTCAGCTCACGACTGGCATGAAGGGGCGTCAGCAATCGATATTTACACTCACGACGATAGATATTTGCCGACAAAGCTGATTACTTCGGTATTGTCAGAAACTGAGTCCCCCTCATATCATGACAGCAACATCGCTGCCCACTCCCCCAGCGCGTGGCAGAAATTCGAGCCTGGAACCCCAATCAGTGATAGTGGAAGCGGGTTCTCCGAACTCACCTACCCCCCATCACGCACGCTCCACTCAACTGCCTATGCCAAGCATTCGTCGTCGACAACTGTGTCCTCCAACTCCCAATCCCGATATCCTACCACAGCTTATATCCCAATCGAACTTGATGGAAATGTGGTGTCCTCAGCCGACTCCATCATATCCTATCAGGATCATCCCCCCGTCATTTCCACTGCAAGCTTGGCGAGGAGGGTCGACTCCAGAGGCGTGTCCGTTGTAGGCGTGGCCTCCGCGACCATGCGCATGGTGTCGGCTGTCAGTAGCAACCCTTCTTCCCGTTACCGCGGTTCGACAACCAGCAGTACCGTCCCTCTGTTTCAGTCAGGCAGTAGAAATCCAGATGGCAAGTGTATGAGTGGCGGGTTGGGCGATTTCCATGGCCCGCCTTCTCCCATGAGTCCCTTCACATCGCCGGCAGACCCAAATTCTCAGTTCATTGATAAACACCGTCCTCGGCACTCCATCCATTCCATCAAGAGCTCGAAGACAACCAAAAGCTATGTGTCCTCGCTGCTTACCCGCCTGTCACACTCGACCGGCGCAAGGTCGATTAGACAGCCGTTTACTTGGTTTACTGTTCGAGCTGCTCCTGCCCTCCCCGGTCTCCCGCAACAATTCGCTATACAGGAAATGGATTATCGCAGGATGGAGGATTCGATGCACCTACCCGAGCTGGTTAGTCGTGCAGGTGCACTCTCGAACATGCTGGACAGCGGCCGTCTTCCATATCACAGTTCCACATCACTACCGCTTTCGAATCACGACTATAACGACATTAAAGGCTACCCACTGTCTCCCTCACCTGTGGATATCAGCTCAGTGGGTTCAACGCACCATACGACCGCCGATGGAAATGTCATTAATGCCTGGAACCCGACCAACTCTGGAAGCGAGAGCACCCAACATAATCCCACTACCTCTGCCAAGGCTACCCCTACTCCTTTCTTTAAGAGACGGAGGGTCATTATCACTTTAATAATCGCGACCGTTCTTGTCATCGCTGGGATAATTGCGGGCGTCGTCGTGGCCCGGAAGGAAGGCGATTCTACTCCTGTTTGTGGTGTTAATATCACCGGCGCAGCGTGCACTCTGGGTACGCCATCATCTTAGATCAGGTATCACTAGTTTAACCGTTTTACAGATGCTGCTTGTGTCTGCACGACCACACTTCCAGGTCGTTGTGACCAGCTGGCGCAAAGCCTGCTCCTGCTCCTCCCTACTCTGAACTCTGCCTTCGACGTCAATTACACGGCTAACTCTCTGTCAACTGCTGTGTGGGAAGCTCAGGGCGCTCTTGTCGGTTCGAACTGTGCCCCTCAGGCACTTCTAATAGACGTCGCGCCTGGCCTTGATGCGGGAGGAAGTCCGAACCGAACTAGCTGGGCTCAGTCCGCGCTGCTTTGGAATCTCGTAGAATCACAGGACTTGAGCGCGGTATCGCAGCTCCGACACTTTGTCAAGACCGCTCCATGGGACAAGATCGGTAGCGTCGACGGCCCGATATCTGACCCTTCATCCAAATTCTCCATCTCAGTATCGGGTTACATATTTGACTTTGCGACCCAAACAGTCACTCAACCAAACGTGTCGTTTACCAGCGATGGGCAACCTAGTAACGCCCAGATCGCGGAGGTTGGTGACACTGCTCGAACCGCATTGGACCGAATGTACAGTTTTGCGCTTGGTAAGTTCGAGCTTTAGGTGGCTTTGCGTACTTTCCTAACCGGGATTCTTTCTGTAGCATCGTCTACTCAAAGACAGAATGCGTTACAAAACTACTGGCAAGGAATCCTTCAGCAGCAGCCTAAGGATTTGTCGCGTTTCGTGTCCGCCGTGAGCGCGTCGCCTCTCCTGATTCCGTTTGATGCGGTTTCCTCCCCTGGCGGACATCCACTCTCCAGTCTTTTGACCAGTTCCACGACGTCACCATTCCCCCCACCCCTCGCATGTTACCCAGGATTAAGCACGGCACAAATGCAGCGTCTGAGCACCCTTGAGGAGTCTGTATTTGGGCTGTCCGCCCCCAGCAGTGCATCTCAATTCGCCACCTCTTGTTTTCCGGATCGACCAATCTATGGCGTGCTCGATGTCCTACGTCTCCGCCTCCCATTTTCTGATGCAAGAAGTGGCGCTGCGAAGCAAGCAGCTGTCTTGAGCCGCGCTGTTTCACCGCGAGCGATCGTTTACAGTGGCGAGGTCGTGAGTGGGCTGCCGGGTGCTTCCAATCCTCCCCCTATCACAGCGAGTACTGTTGATCCCCGCCAGTATGGTACCATGAATCACCTCAATCACGTGTTACTCAACTACCTATCATCCATCGGAAATGTCAGCACTGCCACCGCACTCGTCGAATACATTCTCAACTCGTCCGCAGTCCCTCCTTCCAACACGTCGGCCCTATTTACATCGATGTCCTCTCTTCCCGCCCTCGAAGTTGCCATCTTTGGCACAATCACCCCAGCGGATTTATCTGGAGTGTTGTCTTCATTTTCAACACCTTCTAGCACATTATTCTTTGGATCCGATCAGGCATCTGCCCTACGAACATGGGCGATTTCTGCGTCACAAACTATCTCCTGGACGGAGCTTTCAACTTCACCTGAAGTCGTGCATGATTCATCCTTCGATGACTCCACCTTTAACTCTGTTTGGACTCCAGTGGCGACGTTCTTGCATACGCCAAATCCCGGAGTGTCGGTAACTGTTCTGAACATTACAACTGCATTCCAGCTTGTAGGGAAATTCAGTCCCTAACCGTTTCTCGTCTCCTCACAAGGCCGCCCCCCCTAACGACTTCCCACATCGCTTTATATATTCACTACTCATATTAGTTTGTTGCTTGGATTTTGTCCCTCTTCTGTACTCTCATGAGCCCCCCCCCCTCGGGAAATTTCTGGTTGGATTACTGATTCAGCCCTTCCACTTTCGAATTTAGTCGTATTTCCGTTCGCAAGATATGTCCATATCAATGTATTTTACTTGCTGTTTCCGTGCTTATCTGGCTTTATCACTATCAGTGAAGTGAGTGAAGTCTGATACACCGTATTACTGTACCTGCAGGGGAAAGTCGTTCAAGATAATATTGCAATAGTACAAGTGACGGCAGCGCCTCGGGCATCGGGCATGTGAGCTTCTCAAGGTCGCCGTCCCTCCCCGACTTCTCTCTGGACATGAGCGGAATCGAGCTGCAAGGGTTCAGTGCTGTAGTCGGTTTTGCTAGGAAGAACATTCTCGTATTGTCTCTGAAATCTCTTCAGTGTTTTGCGCGCTTGCTGACCGATTTGAACTTGAGATGAGTCAATCAATGTTTTGTGTTAATAATCCGATTCCGTGCAGAACGCCAACGCTGCGTCGCGTCTGATTCAGACTCGGATGGCGTTACTTACATAACAAGTGATATCGTGAACTGTGCCATCGAGCTCGTCTCCACCAACAACCGTGACCATCCAGTTTACACTATCTAGGGGGACATGCCCAAGGTCAGCTCCACCGCAGTTCAGCCCAGCTTCAACCCCCTGTCCAATAAGAGTGGCCATCCAAACACCCTCAAACGAAACCAAGTGATTAACATTAATATGGCTTCAGTCAACGGTAGTGGCTTAACAAGCTTTATATAGGCCTGTCACCAATGTCGTAGACGGAAATTAGTGAGTCTTTGTCGATCACGACCCCTACGCTTGAACTGACCGAAGACCGAAGAAATGGTAGATCTTCCATCCACCTGCCCGATGACCGAAGTTCTTCTGTTTGACCAGACCTTTCCAGTGATGCCAAACGACCCTGTTCTACCTGCGTACGGTCCCATGCTCATGCAGTCAGTCATGCCCCTCCTGGAACCGATGTGCCATCACAGCCGGACTGCACATACGACGAAGGTGAGGAGCTCAAGTTATTCATTAGACAGAGTTTAACTCCGACACTCTTCAGTACCGGAAGGTAATGGTGTTTCTCACGAAGTTCCAAAGAACCGGTATGAGCGGCTAGAAAACAGAATCAGTAGGCACTTTCGATGCCTCTGGATAATGTTCGATCTAATCCCTCCATAGATGAATTGGAAGATCTCCTTCGACAGAAGGAGCAAGCTGAAGCACAAGCCCATCGCGACTCCTCGAATTCAGTGACATCACGAGAAGCATTATCTCAGTATCCCTCACCCCCAAATTCCAATCCTCTGTCTAGTGAAGTGAGCAGGAGTAGGGATGCAGCTTCTCTGAGTCCCTCCAGCTTTGGGGGTAACTCTGAAGCGGACGGCCGATCTCCTAACCCGAATACTATTGATTTCGCTGCCTCTGCCCCGTCCTTGGGTATTATTAGCCCCTCACCGTATGATTATGGCAATCAGCTCTCTGGTATATCAGGTACTATCAATTTATATCCCATTTTCACTCTAGACCCATCCGAGCATTCGTTCTACCGTTTCCACAGCGCATATTAGCCCGCCCCTAGGCTCTGGAACATCTTCCAATCCTCTTTTGATCGGCAACGAAAGCTCGAATGCAAACCATGATCTTATTTGGACAGTATGGCCTCCCACTTTACCCAGTCCAGACTTGGTCAGACACCTGTAAGTCATCCACTAGAAACATTCCCACCGAGGCTCAAGTGTCTCGCGTTAGGGTTGAAGCTTTCTTCGCATATCATCCACATGCTACCCGCTTGTTCCATGCCCCTACGTTCCTGCCGTCGCTAGCACTCCCATCTGACCACGTCAAGTTTCCAAACCCAGCCATTATACATGCTATATGTGCCCTGGCCAGCCTTTATTCGGCAGCAGTATCCTCTCCGCACCCGAATAACATGCCTGAGGACCTTTCAGGTATCTTCCTTGTTTACTGCGACCATTATGCATTCGACCCACATTCCTCTCTAGATGACATCTTCTCCGAAAGGCACAAACGAAAGCAGGGTCGTATGGATACGTTCGCAGAGTTGCAAGCCAAGAATGCGAGACAAGTCATCGATGAGCAATTCAGCATGGGAGAGAACTTATTTGAGATAATGCAAGGTATGAGTTACACTCTTACTATGGTTGTCGAGGGTACCGACTCTAACATAACTCTGCTCGACAGCCCGAATCGTCCTCAGTTGGTACTACTGGGCACAAGCCAGGTTACTGTCTTCTCATCTGTATTCCTTTGTCTGCTCATGGTTGGTTATTTCAGGTGGTGTGATGTATACACGTCTTCGGCGCTGTCTCTCAGGGGGGCCGTTACCGCAGGCCTGAGTAGCTGCCCACCTTTCCACACAATCGCGAAGACCACCCGCCCCTTATCAATCATCCCCCGAGCAGCCACCGTCATCGAAGATGAAATGAGGAGAAACGCATTTTGGCTGGCTTATGCCATCGAGCGGCTGCACGGTTGTGGAAACGGCTGGGCTCTCAGTTTGGACGACCTTGACGTTTCACAATTGCTTCCAGTCCGAGGGGATGTTTTTCAGCAGGGTGTAAGCACGTTCACTCAGTTCCGCACAATCCATGCTTCTAAATTGCTTTCTCTCTTAAGTCTCTTGTCTTGCCTCAAGAGCGTCAGTGGTCCCACAGCCGGGACCTATTCCTCACACACCCCGAAGACCAAACCGACTCGTTTGTCCTCTACATAAAGGCTGTCATGCTGCTATCCCGCATAAAGTCGTTCAATCTTCGGTTCCGCGCACGCCACTATGCTGGTGATCCCGCAACTATGTCTCCACCTCCCGTGCCCGGCTCGTCTGCCCCTCAGCGCTTCGACCCACGGACCACTCCTGGTTTCGTTGAGCTCGATACACTGGCGGCCAAATTTCGACCATCATTCCCTCGGGAGTACAGTGATCCTATCATAATGAATACCGTAGATCCACATCTTTACACTGCGTGCTTGGTTCCTTACGTGTGAGTTTGCACTGACATCATCTACGACTTTCGCATCTCAATGTACCCCTTCAGAGCAATAATCCTTCTCCACGAGCCTCACGCTATGGTCGAAAATGCCGCTTGCATTTCTGCTTGCAAGATCCTCGCAGCCGCACGAGACATTCTGAATCTAATCTACGCCATCACTGCGACCAGCTACGATATTTCCCTCTTGGATATATTTGTCACTGTATGAGCCTTCTTCCTCCTCCCTCGTATATCTTCTCACCCTCTGTAGTTTTCATGGTTCATGGCCGGGCGCGTATTGGCCCGCTTTCTTCAAGCAGCCCAGTCGGCAAATGGTCAAGAACACATCGCAACTCTATCAGCCGAGATACTCTCGATAAGGTAACCGCTCTCTGTCCTTGACAGGACCCTATGTTGACACGCAGTGTAGGTCTGCAATTGCAAAAATGGGCGAACGTGTGCCCGTCGCTTGTAAGTTTTCGAATCCCTCACTCGCCCTGGTGCTCACAGTCGAATAGATCGATATGCCAAAATGCTGCAAGACTTCATCAGTCAGACATGTGGCGACAACTTTGCCGTTCCTATTCCCGCTTTGCCACCAAGATTACCCCTTGTACCATTAAGTTCCGACGGGGCCGCATTTTACGACGTTTTTCTCCAAGGTGACATCGATGCACTGTTCGGACCTGGGAATGATTTCATGGCGGCTCCGATAGCTTGACGAGAGTCAGATGTATTGCTGAATCTACGAATGTAGTTCCTTGTACACTACTGTCTATTTAGAGTTTGGTCAATATTATTGACTACGGCTAACGATGGGTTTCGTACATGATCAAAGCAGGGGTACCGAACACCAGCGTTACAGCACAGATCGCACGAGAAGGCGCTTGGCTCCCGACGTCGAACCTAACCTGACTCCAGATTACCTTTATCCTCCTGTCCCATGATCCAGGACGTTGCCGCCATGAAAAGTGCTCATTTGAAACCGAAGGTGGCTTTCTTGGGCCCTGTCGGTACGTACACGCACGAGGTTTGTTCAAGTTGGGTCAAGTAGATGGGTATAATTAACTGTGGGTTTGAACCAGGCTGCTCTACAACGGTTTGGATCAGATGCTGAGTACACCGAAGCGCCAACAATCGCGGGTCAGTGGGCTACTTCAATATACGGCCGCCCTCTGATTGTCTATCCAGCCGTGTTCAAAACTGTTGCACTCGGGACGCCGTTCGGTCTGGTTCCGCAAGAGAATAGCACCTTCGGCAGCGTCGTAGAAACCTATGACTTCCTGGCATCGCCTGATGTCGGCCAAAGCATCTTTGTCAGAGGGGAAATTGTGCTCGCTGTGCAGCACTGTTTGCTTGCCCCGAAAGGGACTAAGCTGGCTGATGTGAAGAGGGTATTCAGTCATGAACAAGTGAGTCTTGATCGATTCATCGGATTGCAAAGCATTAACATTCTGAAGGCTTTAGGTCAATGTGGACGGTTCTTATCTGCACACCTACCCCAGGCTGATCTGGTCAAGACATCTTCCACCGCTGCCGCGGCCCAAGCTCTTGTCAGTCCCGATGCTACCCCAGGAGATGCTGCAATATGCTCCAGCATATGTACATCGATATTCGGGTTAGAGAAACTGTGCCAAGGCATTCAAGATGTCAAGAGTCCGTTATCAAATCGCTTCAAAGCTTTTCCTCCACTGACTAACCATGCCCATTCAGCCAACTTCACTCGATTCTTTGTCGTTTCTGGATCTCTCGAGTTGCCTCTCCCCAACCCTCAAAGTACTCGACACAGCCAAGCACTCTTGCGTATTCAGGCAAGTTCACAAAATGAAAACGACCTGCCAGATATCGGCAAGTTTCTTCAAGTTCTTTCACTCCCAGCCACTCGTATAGACAGGAGACCGGACCTCTCCAAGGCTCCATTCAGGAGTGCGTATATGGTTGAAATACACAGACGGTCTGGTCACATCGATGGTGCTATTAGCTGGAGTAGTGAGTTGCAGAACGCAATACGCCGTGTCGAAGCAGAGAATGGGGAGGCCACATTACTGGGGTTATGGTAGACGGGTACCGGTAGTTTCCTATAGACCTCAAATGGCCCTCGATGTAGCCGACTTGAGAACATGTGTGTAGCGGTAGACAATGAGACCGTGTATTCCACCCAAAAACACTGCTGATGCATGGTCACAGATCAAAACCAATACTAGTACAGAACGAAAAGATGCATGTCGTGATGTATCGTAGCCGGCCATCGGGTATTCACAACTGCTCAACACCCAAATTCTTCAACAGAAGCACAGCCTTTTCGGAACGGGGAACGATCTCGCATTGGAAAGGATTGGGACGACTGGAGAGGAGTGCATCAGCACGGCACAATGACAACGGAAATCAAAATACCTGAGCAGACCGGAAGTATAATTTAAATCTGGTTCAATTGGCCGACCTTGGTCATCGAGTGCCTTTGAGATATGAAAGACGGAGAGAACGGTTGCCGCCGCAAGCCACACTTGATCAAGAGCGAACCAACGACCGGGGCACATGCTACAATGTCGGAACCGACAGTCAGAGACAAGTGGCGATCAAAATTGACTACTAGTATGAGGGTGGACTAACCGTCTGCCAAATCCAAAAGCGATCCAGGGCAACTCATTTACACCGGTGGCGGCATTCTTTTCGCGGTCCATATATCTCTCAGGCGAGAAACTGAGGGGATCTGGATATGTTTCTTCGTCGTGAAGCATACCCCTAAAAAAACTCGTCAGGTGGCAGCTCGCATGCTGACGCTGTTCAAACCCACCAAACATTTGGTAGCACTGTGGTGCCCCTTGGTATGTAGTATCCATCGTATTCGTCATCAGCCGTTACAGCATGCGAAATCCCTAAGGGAGTCACGGGGTTCCATCTCAAGCATTCTAGCAAGCCATCAGCAAATATGAGCGCAACGAAACACAGTGGACGTACCCCATACGATAGAGTCAACGTAGGGCAAGGATTCCTTGTCAGAAAACAGTGGCAGTCGATCGGTTCCAATAACACGGTCGATTTCTTCTTGAGCTTTCCTCTGAATTTCCGGGTGAGTACTCATAGCCAGGAAGAACGACTGGATCGCAGACACCGTCTGTAAATTCCATGAGTGGACGAAGGTGAGTGGGGTGTAGGATGGGGAAACCTACGGTGTCCGCGCCGGCTAGAGAAGGAAGGGTAAATGATCTGAAGGGGAAGTACTAAGGGGAGTCCATGTCGCACCTGCGTAAGCGATTGCGGAAACGTCCTTGATAACCCTTTCATCTTCCGGGCTACCACTTGATTGAATCCATTTCTCCAATTCCGTGGCAGCCACACAGGGTATTGCTGTGCCGTTCGCCTAGTGCGGTGTATAAGCTGAGCGACACTGAGAAGGCTATCGATGGGACGATGCATACCATTTTCTCCTTTACTTTCTCGAAGGGACGATTGATCATGGCTTGTGTTAACTTCCTCCATTCCTTGGCTTGATTCTGGAAACCAGCGCCGGGCACCCACGAGGGAACATATTTCACTGATCCCAAGGTGAGTCTCAGAGGGTGCTCGGATTCTGGGAATTGGGAAACATACGCATGGGGATATAATCTACAAGGTAGGTTCCAAAAATGCCTGCTTGTCCCAAGCATGCGAGCGCCTTATCAGCGAGAGTGACGTACTCGTCCCCCTCTTGCGCAATCTGATGGCCGTACGAGACAAACATCACAACAGCGGCCGCGGTCCTGTGAGGTTCCTTAGATGAAATCAAACAGTAGGGTGATGTTGTTGCTAACCTTCGAATGTGGTAACTAAACTTCGTGGGATCGTGGGCCAAGTTGCGAAGCATCGTGTACGTCTCCTTCGTTTGGATGGGTTGGAAGTCTGGGCCGGCATTGCTGTGGAAGTGGTGGTGGAAGAGCGTACGATGCTTTCGCCACCATTGACCATATCGGTGAGTGGAGAACAGCCAATCCCAGCCCATCCTACGAGAAGTCGGTGTTAATTGGGTCACGAGCATGAGAATCACCGAATCAACTCACAATTCGGTAACCATGGTCCTCACAGGCCTGGAGGAATAATTGCCACTGCGCTTGTCCAGAAGGTCACTGGCCACTTTGGCAGAGTTGATGACAAGGAGAGGGTTTCCGAATACATGGATATAGATTAGATCTCCTGTAGAATGGAGATACAATGATCTGCAAGAGAATGACAGGTTGTGCTGAACAACACCGACCATATATTTTCCTCCACTCGGCGTACGTCTTCCACTGGTAGGTTTTTGGCAATTCTACCTGTCCGAACCACGACGATTTCGGTCCCGGAGGGAGCAGCCGTCGAACTTTCCTCACAGCTGTCTGGCGAATGACAATGACAACTGCAGCGCAGCCTGCGATGAACCAAAAATCGGGAGAGGCTGGATTCAAGAGGTCCCTCCAAGCCATGATGGGGAACAGAGACAAGGGGCCCAGCTCATCAAGCGGCTCAAGCCCAAGTCAAAGCTGAGAACGCCGTTATTTGGTCCCTCCCCCGATCCTGGGTGTAACCCATTTTGGTGCCACGCTTAAGCTGGTGTCAACTGAAGTTACGCTAGGTTTTTCCCTCTGCCGGCGCGTAACAACAGTATTCGGTCTCCGCGATCTCATGCAGACCCTATCAGCTTCCGAGTGCGGTTTGGTGTAGGAAAGCAGGATCAGCTGAAAGCCGGATAACAGGCACAAGAGCAAAGTTTGACAACGGGGGTGGCGATCGTAGTCCCAATCAGGAATCAATAAGCTTTTGATTTGGTTCCGTGGGTGCCTTGCCGTGATTGCCGTGTGACTCAGCAACCTCCCTCGCTTCCCCTTCGCTTCGCTGTGCCCGCTGTGTCAGCTGCGTCTCCTTGCACCCGAACAATCTAGTTTCCGCTTCCCGCGAGCCTTGCTCGTCGTTGCCAACGATGGGGAGCAACTCTGTGGCCCGACCTTCGCAACATCTGAAAGATATCATACACCCTCAGTTCCATCAGAATAATTTCATCGAAGAAAGCTATGTCAAAAATGAGCTAGGCATCAAGTTGGACAAGGGTACGTACTATTTAGATTTTCATCGAGGTAACCACCAATTTTTTCGACAGACGATCAAATATGTCGACTTTCTCTCACTCCAACTGGATGCCCACTGGGTCCTCTTCACTGTCCGCTTCGACATACGAACCCATCACCACTCAATTTTCAGCCTCCTAAGCAATTACCCACCCATCCCCGGGAGCGGGAACGTTTGGCAACGGTTTGCAAACATTGGCTTCGCGGTCTTTGTAAGAAAGGAGATGCATGTGAATTCTTGCATGAGTACAATCTGAGGCGTATGCCAGAATGTTGGTGGTTCGCAAAGTATGGCTACTGTTCAGCAGGTGATGAGTGTCTCTACGCCCACCCCAAGGAGCGCCGTGTCGAGTGTCCCGATTACAAACGGGGATTTTGCAAACTTGGTGAGTCTCTCCCCGAGGATACTGATAGGATCTTTGAACTTACGATAACCGTTGCAGGGCCAACATGTCCACGAAAGCACGTTCGACGCGTCGCCTGCCAAAACTATCTGACAGGTTTCTGTCCGCTAGGTCCAGAGTGTCCGCGAGGCCAGTGAGTGTTTCGCTCGTTGACCTCCATCTTGTTGGTTGCTAACACATTCTTTTGTCCCGGAGTCCCAAACCAGGGCTCCCACCTCCCGAAGCGTACCACCCACCTTCCCCACCTTCATCCCGAGATCTAGGTCCTCCCCCGCCTGGCTATGGGCGTTACGCAGATTTCGATCGTGGATATGGTGGAGGTTCGGGCAGCGCCGGGGGCGGCCCGCCTGGAGCCCCGCGTCGGAATCTCGACGAAGTCCTTTGCTTCAAAGTGAGTGTTTTCCTCCCTGTCTTTCCTTCTGTGAATTGACATGTGTTGCATAGTGCGGAGAGAAGGGACACTACGCCAACCACTGTCGAAATCGGAATGTACCCGGAAATCGGGGAGGGGTTGAGCGAGCAGGAAGGAGGTTCGGAGAGGATTGAGACGAGAGTGATCCTGTACACCTATCTACGGATTTGTCCTTCACTGATGTGTATACGATGATCCACGATCCTTGAAAATACATCCCTCTTTATTCCGACTGAGTCCGTGAATCTTTGAGCCTGTGGCCATGGAGAACTGAAGCCTGGATGGATTACGTACACCACAGCGTCCAAGGATAAGATGGAGCCTCCACGGTCGGGGATGACTTCACACAACCTCTTCACTCTCCAAGTACTCTTTTCTCTCTCATTACAACTATGGTCTGGCAGAAGAGCTTTCAACTAGGCAAACGTGGCAAAGGATGCCACTTGATCACCGATGAAGTCCTGATGCACATACAAGCAGGATTATCTCCCGTCAAGGTTCGTTCGTGTTTATCCCCTAAGTCAAGTCGAAGCTCAATATCCTCCCCATCTATTAGGCCGGAATGCTATTCCTTTTCATGTACGCTAACCACCGTCTTCGCTTGACATCTCCAACTCACTTGGTGGCACAGTACACACACCTCGGCAGCTATTACTCTCAACGAGAACTTTGATCCTGGTGCGTACATATATCATCAGCCCCATTCCCCCACACGCACACTCGAATCTAACCGCTGGGTGCAGATGTCCGCAAAGGTATATATTGCCCTTTCACTTAGTTGGAATATCTACTCAACCTTGAGATCTAGACATGACCATGGCGCTGGATCACGTTGTTCCGGAGGATCTTCGCTGGATCCACACGGACGAGGGACCTGAGTAAGCAAATCAACGAAGTTCAGTATGCTCATACTTGCTGACTTTGGATTTCCCATTCGTAGTGATTCGTAAGAGCAATTTCAATGCCATCTACCACATAACACTGCTGACCGGTTGCACTGTATAGGGTTTCACACACGAAGGCTTCACTCGTTGGTTCAACTGTATCGATTCCCATCACGGACGGACGGCTCAACCTCGGCACATGGCAGGGTACGTTCACTCTGCTTCCATCTATCATAGTCAACGTCTAATATCCCTCTCCCAGGGATATACTTGTGCGAATTTAGAATTCCTCCCTATTCTAGAAAACTTGTGGCGACTATTCTGTGAGTTCTCCCTTTCTTTGCTTGTGTAGCGACCGCTGATAAGTTATGACGGCAGGGCTTAATACACACCCTGAAATACTAGAGTAGACCTTCCCTCACATATATCGCCACGAATTACGATGGCTCGCAACTGTATTTTTGGCGCATATCTCTCTATCTCTGTCTGCATTATAGATTATTTTCCAATGACTCACCTCGTTTCTCGATTACCTCGTCAGACCCACGTACACCCTGGCAACGGCGCCGACTATCTCATCGCTTGGTACCGTTCAAGTTGGGCCCGTCTTCTCAGGTTCGTTGGAGCTTCCCCGTTTTGAAGACTGATACGAACCCGACGCGACAAGCAGCCGATATGGACGCCGAGTAATGTCTTTGTTGGCTCGCTACATCTCTCAAAGATGGAGGAGTATCAAATTTGATTTCAGTTCTGCGTCCCTCCCCGAATTTGATGTGATCGTGAATCTTCACACCCTTTATCTCTCATCTACGATCTGCCCCGATGCACTGAACCACCAGCAGCGATCTCGTCGGAGGATGACATGCTCCTTGAGGTTCCTTGACCTGGAAGAAATCCGACACTTACGACCGTATATTATAGATGATGATCTCCTCACGCTGCCAGGTAGGAGTGAGATTTTCCGCTTACGATCCAGTGATTTTGTTCACCGCAGCTGGATTGAGTAGTCTGCGTTATTGTGCCGGATGCCAATTGTAACCGTCATCAAACTCACTTGTGAGACAGCTACAAGTGAACAGTGGTCTCTTCGAACGGCCTTGACGGTCATTGAACGTATTGAACTCTCGGTCTCTTCGAGTCGGCATATACGTACAGCCTCTGATCATTCGGATTGCTTTGGTAAAAGAACGAGAACGATGATCACAATTCAGAGGCCTCCCTCCTCATGGTTGGGCGAAGTTTCGCCGCCATTGCGCTGCATGGAGATGGAGTAAATTCTAGTATTGCCCTATGGCGGGGAGACACGATGTTCCATGTGCCGTGGCAGTGCGGGATGTATATGACGTCCAAATGAAATCGGAGGTGGACCTCCAGATTCCGATCTGGTGTAATCCTGCACGCAGCACGTGGCTATGTAGGGCGTTTGTTTCTAACTTCATATCATAGAAGCCTGTGAGAAGCACAGGGCACCCAACAAAATCGTCCGAGTTCTGCGTTCGTTCAACGACAACTTCTCTTTCATTTTCCATCCATCGTAGCCGGAGACATGCCCAAAGCACCAAGTACTGGGACTAGCTCTAGTCGGCCAGCATTGCGCCGTAATCAGGTGACAGATGCTTGACCTTGCAACCCGAGCCTATCTAACTTCCAAGTCTTCTTTGGTGCTCTTCTATGATAGGCATGCCTTTCTTGTCGCAAGCGGAAGCTGGTGAGTTCTTTTCCTCTCATGAGCCTACCTCTCCTCCAATCTCGACACCCTAGAAATGCGACGCCGCACGACCACATTGCGCAACATGTGTAAAGTGAGTGGGCTCGCCAGATTTCCAGCTGGACAGGAGACTGAGGAATATCGGTAGGCAATGGCAAGCCCAAATCAGCGTGCCAGCTCCTCCAGGCTACGTGTGAGCTTTGTTATCCTGGATGTTGTCTGTCCAGCCCTTGACGCCACATGAAATCAATACAGCCATCCTACGGAGCCTCTCTGTAGCTACGATCCCGTTGAGGGCCTTCCATTGGCCCCCAACATTGACCCTGCAGACAAGATAAAGCTGTTGGAGGAGCAGATATGTAAGAATTTTTTGTATCCTCGGTTTTTTTCAAGCTCACGTGTTGTTCAATTTTGAGCGAAACTGAAGCGAAAATTGAACGACAAGGGCCTCCACGACAACCTCAGCGACACGTCCCGTACAGGAACTCCAAGTCACTCACCCCGAAATGGACATTCGCGGTCCCACTCTCAACTCTCTCCTCCCAGTCACTCTCCAGCGCTGAGCTCAACATCGATTTCGCCCGGGTCTGGATTGGCACAGACCTCACAAGATGGCATCAATGCCTTACTCAATGTTCCTACGGAAAATCACCTGCGAAGCGAGAGCGGAAGCCCTGAGTTGAACGGACTCCCCAATCGGTCGAGCTCAGGAAGTTCCGGTTCTCTCAGGGAGCTCATTCACTCGGGCTGGAATCCGGATTTGCCGGATCCTGCAGTGCTCCACCACTAGTAACTGATCTCATCATCCTTATGCCGTATGCCTTCCTGATCCCCTGTTGGTAGTGTTGATAATTTTTTCAAATGCGATCCTTGTGGATCTCGAACACTGCACCAGCCATCTTTCATGGCCTCTCTACAGCTCCATCCCCACGATCCTGGATTTCCTCACTCCGCTATCCTGCATGCCATTGTAAGTATTCATTTCCCCTATTTACGCCGACGTTGATCCCATGCCTTTCAAGTGTGCCTCAGCGTCGCGATGGTCCTCTCAGACCGTCACCACTCTGTCAGATGGTTCAAGGCGTGATGCTTTTGCCGAATTTCATGCCGGTAAAACTCGCCAATACATAGACAAGACGATGGCGAGTGGCGAGGATATCTTCGCTGTCATGCAAGCATGCCTTTTGCTGTCCTGGTACTTCTACCAAGAGGGGAGATGGGTCGAGGTTTGGATCTTTGCTGGTTTTCAGACGAGGGTCGCCATCCCTCTTCGGCTGAATTACCCCGGCACGTTCACTACCCACGGTAACAGTTCACCAGGCGCGTATCTCGCTCCTCCCAGAGATTTGAAGGACCTGGAATCAAGGCGCCGAACTTGGTGGATGACCATCGTTTTTGATCGTATTGCATCTGTCGGCGGCTGGGTGCACGGCATAGATGAAAGGGATATCGGTACCGAGCTGCCTCTTCGACGCATAGACTTCGAATCCGAGGTAATCATATCAAGCCCTCACGCTTAATTCTTATCTCACCATGCATCTAATCCTCAGCACCTGGTTCCCAATAACCCCCAAGATTTATGTTCACCAGGTGTTTTCACGACTCACCCACCACAATACACAGACTCCTTCCTCTTGCTTATCAAGGCCGTCATGTTGTTCGGCAAGGTGACTGATTATAATGTTCGGAGTAACCTACGCGCACCCGCTCCGCCCAGCAAAAATCAAGATCCATTCCACCTCCCCGATTTCGAGGCATTGGATTCGCTGGTTTGCGTTGATTTTTTGGAGAGCCTCCCGAGCAACTTTAAGAATGTATTTGACATGCACAACAACCACGCCGGAGGACTTGACACGGATCTGTATCTGGTCCACATAATCCCTCATGCGTGCGTACGACGCCTTACAATCTCTGGAATAATTCACCTGATCATTCTTTGGGTTACAGGGCTACCATCACGTTGCATAATCCTTATCTTGACTTCTCAAGACCTACGTGGATATCGACTAGCCGATGCATGAACTCTGCCCGTGCAATTATTGAAGCGTCCTACTTGCTCTCTTCCACATCTCTTGATCTCACTAGGTTGCATCCATTTGTGACGGTGAGTGTAATATATTGCGCTATGATGCATCTGCTTATTCCTATCCCTTAGATATGCTGGTATCTTGCGGCGGTGATCCAGGTCCAACTGTGTAAATACTTTATCGAAATCGGTGACACGGAAGGGGAAGCGCACGTCTGGGGTGAGATCAACGTCCTACGGTCAGTGCCCTCGCTTGCCAGCTAGGCTTGTCTCTCATTGCGTCCATTTTAGGTTTGCTATGTTGGAGTATGGCGCTCGGTCTCCAATTGGCAGTGAGTTTCTTTCGTCCTCCTATAATTTACCACCCGCTTAGATTCTACACCTGGTAGCACGACAAGAAAAGCTCCTTCAGGGTCTTATGACCGAGATTGTGCGAATGACAACTCAACGTCGCCCCTTGGAGGTGGGGCTCCCCCTCTACCCATTCTCCCACGCGGGTGTCTTCCCAAAGAATGGAAGCGCTGGGTCCAACAATACGACCAGCCTCGGTGCGCCTTTGCCCTCGACCAACTTTGAGGATGTCTCCCCTCCGGGGTCATCGAACGGACATTCACAATCGGGTATCTCTCACTCGTCCGGATGGTCTTCGAGAAGCGCCCATACCTCGCCCCCACAAGGGCCTGCCCCCATGCCACCACCATATATGTAGTGTCGTTTTCATCCCTCTCTATTGTATCGATTTGGTATATTTTATATTTGTCTGTATTACTAGTACATTCCGGGCAGGTGCCCTTTATGAGCTCGTGCTGTATTCGTTTGGGTCGACATAATTCGGTTCTTTGTTGTCATGAATCGAAATTGACTATAATACAATGCCTCGAGTTAAGGTACAGTGATGAGAAGTGTGTGAAGAACATATACGATTAAGTCCAAGCCCCGCCCCCGCTCCCACTTGCCATCTTCCTTTCTGCCTCCAACAATGCATCAAAGCGAGCTTGCTCGCCTGCACGGTCATCGACGGGGGCACCGTCGTCTCCCGCAGCTGTCGGAGCAGCTGCTCGATCCGATGAAGGTTTCATAGATTGCATCTGGGCTTTGGCGTTTGTTTGGCGTATAGCTTCCCAGGAAGACGGTGGGGCGGTATTCGCAGCGGAGCGAATTTGACCCCAACGAGTGGACGTGTCTTTATCTGGAGGGGCTGCTTCTAAAGTGTCGAAGAGACATTAGTCGTGGTCAGTCTGACAGAACACGGATACGCGGAAACGTACGAGGCTGCTTAGCAGAGGGTGGAGTCGGGTTCGTGTCATCCATCGATTTGACTACCCAATCTCCTTCGGTTTGTGGTGTCGTATCGTCGGCCTGGGCCTGTTTCCCACCCGAACGCCGTCCCCAGATGGGGTCGCTCTGACGCATATTGAAGCCCACGGGATTGAGACCACCCAATTTCACGTTCACATTCTCCATCGCCTGCGCGAACCCTTGGGGATCCTGTAATGACCGTCTGAAATCCACGTGAGCGCCGAAGCGCTTAGCTTGACCGGTCATGAATCCGCCAAGACTAAAAAAAGTGGTCCAGATGGCGAATGAGCGGGGCGATTTTGGAGGTCTGATAAAAGACCTGGCGTAAGGGATTGGGGCCATCGCACCCGCATACAAGAACTGAAGCCAAAGGACAATGAGTTGTTTATTACCATCCTAAACAGTTTCGGAGACGAACCGGGTAATAACGATGGTAGCCTGGCAGGAAAGCGGCTGAAAGCTCATAATCGCGGGGATGGAGGGTACCATTCTCGAGCTCGGGACGAAGTAGTTCCTCGACTTGCCGCTTGGTCGTGAACGTTTCCTCCAGCCAGTGAGTTGGGGAGGATGGCATGGCCAACGTCGTTAAGCGGAGGCAATATTTGAGGTAAAAGCGCACGTGCGGTCGGGCTCATGGAAAACTCGGGTGACATTAGCTGTAGCTGTCTTCCATGTCCAGTTCTCCTTCCTAACTTTCGGCTCTCTTCTTGCTGGCTTTTTGCACCGCATAATTACTACATTTGCCTATGAACGGAGCGACTGCACTGGATGTCAACAGCTTCAAGCCTCTCCCACCGCCAGCTGGGGATGAGAAACTACCTCCTCTACCACCACCAGACGACGGTCACTACTACGCCCAGCCTCCGCCACCTCCCAAGATAATCCACGATGACCCCGGACGTCACTATGGGCAGCCAAGTCCACATCTTCCTCCACGCATTGCAACAAACGTGTCGCCGGGGTCGCTGGACCCAGGTCGGTTGTCTCATCGCTTTGCCAAGCCTTTTGCCCTCCATGCTCACTCCAACCTCTGAAGGGCATGGTAATTTCCCAATGACCCCCGTCAGCCCAACGGGATCTTCGGCTCCTCCATCTCCATCTCCCGATGGCAGGCCCAAGAAGGCCAACCCGCTCGTCGATCTAATCGACACAGAAAAGGTTTATGTGGAACAACTCACTGGCATCATTCGAGTCAGTCCACCACGATCATTAGGTTCATTTCGGCGTTGATCTCATTCTTTGTTTAGAAAGTTGCATCTGCGTGGTCGCGTTCGAATCTTCCGCCTCTGGAATTGGATAACATGTTTAGAAGTGTAGAATCTGTCTACAAGGCTAACCGGACGTTACTGGCGGTGAGCACTCAACCAATGATATCATCACACATTCTGACGGCTGCTGGACATAGAAACTCAAAGAAATCGGCACACAACCATCGTCTCCTAAAGCATTGGGCGATCTGTTGATGCGATGGGTATGTTCGGATCCCTTGTTATGATCGGTCTTGTTCTCATCGCAGCGCAGATTGATGATCTTGAAGGTCCATATACGTCGTACTGCGCAACTTACTATGGCCACATGGACGGCTGGGAGCCCATCCACTCAAATTCTCGACTACCTGTTATGCTCGCAAGTTTCTCCGCCATCACGCCACCCCCACTACCCCAGAATTCCCCTCTTCATCCAGCCGAGCCTCCTCTATGGACCCTTGACCAACTCTTCTTACTGCCCAGAGCCCGCCTCAAATATTATCGGAAGTTATATGGTCGACTACTGAAGAGTACGCAACCAGGAAGGAGTGATTATCGGCTCTTAGTTGTTGCTTTAGAGAAGTTGGATCATCTACTGGCGACTATCGACGAGAGATCACGGTTGCGACCACCTCCAGTGGAGCCGAAACCTCCTTCACCGATTTTGAGTCCAGCGATGGAGACAGAGGATGAGGTCGTGATTGACATGCGGGGTCAGAGTAGTCCCGCACATATGCAAGTGAGTGACCATGGGCAGGCTCCGGGCAGTTCGAGCAGCTCGCAGCGGGGGAGTAGTGTATCCAGTGGGTGAGTTAGGCATATTGAACGTCATCGCTTTCATTTTCTGACCCGTCGCGCAGTCAACGTGCATCACACGATACCGGTACCACTTCCGTTGATAGGGCATCGACGTCTACCATGTCAACCCCCGTGTCAGATTTGGAACGACGGCTGGCGACTGACCGGACATTGGATATCTTCACCATGAAGCCAAAGGTATGTTCCTTTATATCGGATTTACTCCGTTTCTGAACTATGTGGCGGGTCGTTCTTCCCGAGTAGCAAGTGCGGCTACAGATGGCTCCTCCGTCCCTTCCTTATACCCGCGAACTTCGTTTCAGCGGCGATGTCGTCATGTTCCTCACTCCTCGTGCCACCGGTGTAGAAGTCGTTCACGGCCAAGGTCACATATTCCTTCTGACTGATCTTTTCCTGATCTGCGAGAGGATGTCTCCAGAAGACCGAGCTCTTGGCGGACCGGATGGGCCAGATATGTGGTTGTGCTATCCCCCTCTTGCTGGCAAACACTTGCGGGTGTCGGAAGTTGAGGGCTCAGGTATGTTGTTCCACTACTTGTGAAATATATCTCTGACAAGTTCGTGCAGATATCGCTGTTCAAGTCACGATTTTGAAGAAAGAGAATATGATGCTCCACACGGAGTCCATCTATGCTCGGAACAAGCTTATAGCGGAGATGAGAGAGTGCATAGATTTTGCTGCAAATCGTCAGTTTATATTATGCTTTCACCAGCTGCAACCCTCCTGATTGTGTGGATGGTAGTTGCTCCACCATCGAAAACGCCGCCCCCACCCATGCCGCCCATGCCGAACTCACATGGCCCTCAAGGTTTCCCCCATTCATCGTCCAGTTCACCAATATCTCCCGTGGACCAGCGTACCAGCGGTAGCATGAGTCCTCCCATCCGCCTATCCTCCCCTCCTTCGTCTCGAGACCATCGGTTGTCCCCTCCATACTCTGGTCCACCCACAGGACCGCCAACACCGGACAATGGAATGAACCAGGGTATGGCAAATATGTCCCTGGGGCCAAATGGGCAGATACAGCAGGGCGGTCGTGGACAGGAACCTCCCTCCGGCCCGATGTTTCCTCCTCAGAGGTCTCAAACAAACCCGCAAGGATTCCCACCCGGACCTCCAGGACCCCCCTCTCGAAGTGGAAGTCTTGGCCCAGGGCCCGGCAGAGGGGGTCCTCATGAGGGCCCTGGTTTCGGTCCTGGTCCTGGGATGGGACCTGGAGGGCCTCAAGGCCTACCTCCACACCCTGCGCATGATCGAGGGATGGGTCAAGGTCGAGGTATGCCTCCCCCGCACATGCAACACCCTTCACAAGGTCCTGGACCCGGCGGTCAGCAACCCTATCCACCCGCTCAGCAACCCTACCCCCCTGGTCAACCGTACCCTCCTGGTCAACAACCATATCCGCCTCGCCAGCAGTCGTTCCCTCCACCGAACCAACAATACCCTCCAGGACAACAACCCCATAACGGCCCACCACCTCATCTAATTCCCCCACGTCCACCTTCTGCGCCCAACGACCCTAACTACCCGCCAGGCAATCAAGGCCAGCTTCGAAAAGTACCTTCAATGCCTCATATGGGTGGTCCTCATCATATGCAGCCACCTCCGATGCCCCCTTTCCTGGGTGGTGGAGGCAACTTTGGTTCTTCCAACTCGCTACAAATTCCTCAGCCTCGCCCCCTCCTTCCTTCTGCCAACAACGCTCGTATAGCCTCGTTCGCGGGAACTCCCAGTGCCCCTCGTTCTTCCCTCGAAATCACTCCTCCGACTTCTCCGACCGAAGAAGCCGCCCCTCAGCTCCCCAAAGGACCCGTCACGTCCGCCATCACTGCGCAAATGAAATGCAAAGTGTTCCTGAAACAGCAACACGCGCAATGGAAGTCGCTGGGTTCAGCCAAACTGAAGCTCTACCTCGAATCGCCCACCAATGTCAAACAATTGGTCGTGGAGGCCGATGATAAGAACAAGAGCACCTTGATTTCGACGATCGTGCTTTGCGATGGGGTTGAGCGGGTTGGTAGGACTGGAGTTGCGGTTGAGCTGAGTGATAAGGGAGCGAGGACGGGGATTGTGTATATGATTCAGTTGAGGAATGAGAGTTCGGCGCAGGGGTTGTTTGATGGGTTGTTGGTTGGGTCGGATCGGGGTGCTGCTGGGAGTGGGAGGGGTTAAGGTGTGTCTGTGCGTGCGTACTTTCTCTGTTGGATTCCTTGGAGCGGACCTTGGTTGGAACGGAACGCTCTCTGTTAGCTTTTTCATCCCTCTTCACTCCATTCTTGCATCCTCGACTCGTTCTCGCCTGTCCCTTTTTCCGGACTTGATGGCTGTGGTATAGACCGGGGAGGAAGCCTTCCCCTAATAATTACCCTCTTCGTGAACCATACCGTTTGTGTTGTGGACCCCCCTTTCACTCTCCTTTCTCCGCACGTTCGTTTTTTTTCAAGATTGAACTCTCTCGAACCCTTTTTTTCTCGCTCTGAAGTTAACTAGTCGCTGCTCGTTTGGTGTCGTTGGCCAAAGTAGTTGGTTTACGCTTGCTCATGACTATTGAACCTATTATCTCAATCTTCATGTAATCTCTCTCTCTCTCGTTCTGTGGATCAAAGCACAATTCTATGAATTTGGGCAATGCAAGGGACTCTACGTGATCTACGTCTAGTATCTATGGATCGACGGGGGAAGACTCGACCCAAGTGATCTCGGCCATTAGAGATAGATGGTCGCTCCCGCTGAGACCTTTCCTCGGGAGTAACGGAGCGAGGTCGGTAGCGGAGAGTGGTTTAAGGAGACCTGTTATGTGTGACGAAGTTTCGGTGTTGGTTCGAGGGGAGGGCGGGGGGTCTATGATGAATATGTAGTCTGGGAACGGAGGTGTTAGATAGATAGAGCGGGAGCAGGAAGGGAAGAAGGGGAGCGTACCTAGTGTAGCTTTCCACCAATGTGTATAACTCGTATACTCGGGCTCGTACCTCCCTTTCCTGCCCTCCCCAATATCGGCTCTATCTCCGAACGTCCTGAACTTTTCAATTCCCTCGCTAGGTGTCTGGGAGGCTAGGTAGGTTTTGAGACCTTCTTCGTATGCGCTCTTTATTGAGGGTTGGGGGGAGAAGAGGGAGTGGAGTTCTGGGGTTGAGAGGAGGCCGTCTTGGGGGGTTGGTTTTCGGGCGTGGGTTATTATCATATCCGGGTCTTCCTCTTCCCCCTCTCCTTCTCCTCCTTCCTCTCCGTCTCCACCTTCCCCTCCCGCTTCTTCGCCCTCTGCCTCCCCATTCGCCACGGGAGGACGAGAGGTGAGAGCCACGCTAGGATCGAGACTAACGTGTACGACTCTCGACCATTCTAACCTCTGTTCATCTTCGGGTGTGAGAGGTTGGTTGAAGAGGAGGGAATAAGAAGGGTCGGAAGGGGGGTGGTTAAAGTCGCCTGCTATCACCACTGGCCAGCTTGGGTTTATTTGGGATCTGAATTTGAGGGATTCGCGGAGGAGGATGCCTGTTTGTCTGGCGCGTGTCAACGGTGTCAGCTTGCGGAGTGAGTGAGAGGGGGGGAGGAGTACCTGGTACGTTCGTAAGTGTATTTAGGGTGCCAGAAGAGATGGGTTGTGGCTATTATTATACCGGATGAGGGGTTGGAGGTTGAGGAGAGGGCTACTAGGTTTGCGACGTTCTTGGTTTTGAAGGATGAGCCTTTTCGGGATTGAGGGTTTGATTCTTCTTGTTTCTCGCCTGTTCCATTGAGGTTCGTTACGCCATTGGTGACGCCTTGCATTTCGACGTCCCCCCTGACATCCTCGTCATCATACCAGACGCCCTTGCTAGCGACCTCGACCCAGTCGGCCTCCCTCCAGGCGATGAGACATCCGTGTTTCTTTGATTCAGTGCCTTTTCGGTAGGTGTGGGATGTGTAGGAGAGGGAGGAGAGGAAGGGGAGGAGGGAGGGGAGGCGGTCTGTTTCTTGGAGGCAGAGTATTGGGTATGGGGAGGGTGGGGAAGTCGGGGAAGGGGAAGGAGAGGAGAGGGAGATGCGGGAGGCTAGTTCGGCGAAGAGGAGGGGAGTTCGGGTGGACGCTTTTAGGCAGTCTGATGTTGGGAATAGGGAGCGGCCTGTGGGGGGACGAGTTAGGTGGTGTGGGGAGGGGGAAGGGAAGGGGGGACTCACGGACAAGGCATTGGGCGAGGAGCTGGACATGTAGCGTTTTTGGGTTAAGGAGAGTGTTGAGGGAGAAGAAAGACCGGACGGACATTCCATGAGAGGATGCGGACTGTTTGGACTACTTTCTGTCCTTCATTGAGAGGAAGGCTTATCCATTCGCGGGGTTTGATGTCGCCATTGACTAGTTTGGGAGAAGATACTTGCTGTTTTTGTTGTTTTCTGAGTTTACGTTGTGCAGAGAGGGCGAGTTGTTCTGCGCTGAGGATTGGAGGAGTGCGAGACATGGGAGTGTGTGCGGGTGCTTGAGTGCGTGTACTTGTGCCAGATTTCAGCTGTAGGCTGACTCTGCACGCTGACGTCATCCATTCCCTCCTCCTTCCCTCGATTCGGGACAACAGACGCTGAGGTGGCACAAGGACAGAACTGAGCGCATATATTCAGCTATACTTAATCTATGCTCGGAATCATACAATCCACATCCCGTCGCTCAGCAACTCTCGTTCACCCAGCCCTCAGAATCAACCGCCCAATCAAGTTTCATCGCATAGCCTCTGCCACCATCTCTAAATCCGTTCCGACATCGCCATTCCTCAGACCATACGCACAAGCTGCTGTACAGTTGAAACCAAAGCTTCATTCGCAAACGATGACTATCCCAAACGGTTCTGCTATGAGCGTTGACGTACATCCCACAGAGACGTATGGGAATTTCGATCTCGTCAAGAGAGTTAAATTGGATTTTACGGATTGTACTATTGAGAAGTGGAAGAGCAGGCTTACGGGCTTGACCGTTGTCCATCTCGACTATGAGGGTGCGCTTCCTTGTCGTCTTATGAGGCGAAGGCTGACCGAGGTATGTGTGCACAGCTCCGATCGTCAATGGTTATTTCGTCGTCGCTACAGAGAGTACGTCCCCGATCTACCTTTTCCTCTACCAATCCATCTGACCGTCAACCAGTCTTCAACGACTCTGGCTGTCCCCACACACTCGAGCAGTAAGTCCCTCCCCGCCCTCCCACCGCCCACCTACCAACCCAATCCAGCCTAGTATTCCTCGGCTCCAAACAATACCCTTACAAAGGCATCATCGACCACCTCGCCAATCGCGGTTTCTCAAACGGTACAAACGCATGGACCGACACCGATCATACGGCATACACAGTCTCAACCGCTGGTTGTGACGGCTTTTTGCAGCTCTTGCCCATTTATGTCGATCATATTTTGTATCCTACCCTCAGCAAGGCTGGGTTTGTCACCGAGGTACGAGTCATTCATTTTTTTGAGGGGGAGAGAGAGGGCTGATACGGGTTGTAGGTTCATCATGTCGATGAAAAGGGTGAGGATTCGGGTGTGGTGTATAGTGAGATGCAAGGGAGGGAGAATACCAGTGGCGATTTGATGGGTATTCGAATGCAAAGGCTTTTGAACCCTAAAGGAAGTGGATATAGAAGTGAGACTGGAGGGTTGATGGAAGCTCTCCGAGTCTTGACAATCGAGCAAAGTACGTTCCCTCCCGCCTTTCAACCTACTCTCATGAGCTGACGGTTTTGGTGTTGTGCAGTCAGGGAATACCATAAAACTTATTACGTCCCACACAACCTCTCCCTAATAGTTACCGGCCCGTTAACACACGGGACCCCCCACCTCCTCTCCGTCCTCCAATCCCAAATCGAACCATCAATCCTCTCATCCACGTCCCCCTCACCTTACCCCTACCCCCCAACCCCACCCTTCCCCCGCCCATTCATCTCAACACCATCAGCCAACCGTACCCCATTAAAAGAAAGTGTTAAACAAACTATAGAGTTCCCAGAGAAGGATGAGAGTGTTGGAGAGGTGATTGTTAGTTTTATGGGATGTGAACCTGGGATGTGGGTGGAGAGGAAAGCTTTGGATTTGTTGGGGAGTTATTTGGCGGGGAGTGCTACTGCGCCTTTGAATAAAGAGTTTGTGGAGGTTGAGAATCCTTTGTGGTACGTCCCTTCCCCCCCCCCCTCCCTCCCTCCCTCCTCACTGTGACTTTTGGGTGCTGATGGGGATGCTAGCACCTATATTTACTTTGGAGAAGATACGAGAGCTACGCTGACTGATTTACCGATTTATATCGGGTCGGTTCCGACGGAACATTTGGAGGGCTTTGATGAGAGACTGAAAGAGTCTTTGAGGAAGGTCGTTAGGGAGGGTGTGGATATGGAGAGGATGGGGTTGGTCATTCGGAGGGATGAGAGACAGGTACGTTCGCCTTTCCCTCCCCTCCCCTCCCTTCACTTCCCTTCCCTACGCCATCGAAAGCTAACATGAGGGTTGTAGCTCCGAAGTAAATTGGAATCGGCAAAGGGGGATACGTTTAGTGGGACTGTTATTAGCGATTTCTTGTATGGAGCTGAGGATGGGACGGAGTTGGGTCCTTCGATGGATGAGTTTAGACAATATGAGGAGTTGAAAAAGTGGAGTGGGGAGGATTGGGGGAGGTTGTTGACTAGGTGGGTGGTTCTCCCCATTCCCTCTCGTATCCCCCCTCACCACATCACACGAATTCTAACTCGTCATCATGTCGTGAACCAGGTACTACATCGACCCCCCTTCAATAACCCTAATCGGCAAACCATCTCCAACACTAGCAGACACACTCGCCTCTAACGAAAAAGCGAGGATAGCGGCTCAACGCGCCTCCCTAGGTCCCGCCGGCCTCGAAGCTAAAAAGAAAGAATTGGAAGAGGCGAAGAAGGAGCATGAGAAGGAGATTCCGAGGGCGGTGCTGGAAGGGTTTAAAGTGCCGGATGTGAAGAGTATTAGATGGATTGGGGTGGGGAGTTGGATGGAGGTTGGGAGGGGGAGGGAGAGGGGTGGAGGAGGGAGGAGGGTTGGGGATGAGGCGCTTGGGAGACATGTGGGGAGGGATGGAGAGGAGGTTCCGTTTTTTGTGCAGTATGATCATGTTCAGGTGAGTTTTTTTGTTGGTGGGTTGGTGGGTTTTTTGCTGATTGGACTTGGATTTCGTAGTCGGACTTTGTGACTATTCATGCATTCTTCTCTCTCTCCTCCCTTCCAAACCGTCTCCGCCCGTGAGTCCCTTCTTTCTCTGCATGGAGTGACTAACGTACCACCTTTTGTGTTATTCAGATACATGTCAACTTACCTCTCGTCTTTCTTCTCCCTCCCCGTCAACACCTCCACTGGCATCAAACTATCACACGAACAAGTAGTCGATAGATTAGACGACGAAACAGTTTCGTATGACGTTAATCTTGGAGTTGGAACTCCGAGTCAATTCCCCGAGACTTTGAGGGTTAGTTTGAAGGTGGAGCGAGACAAGTATGAGGAGGCCGTTGCTTGGTTGAGGGATCTTGTATGGGGGAGTGAGTTTGATAAGGAGAGGTATGTCCCTTTCCCTTGGTATATGTATGTGTGGGTGGGCGCAGCGACTGATGATTTTTTTTAGATTGCAAGTGACGGTTGCGAAGATTCAACAATCTTTACCTGAACTCAAGAGAGATGGGAGTACGGTATTGGGTTCGGTCACCGCTGGGTTGTTGTATGATGAGAAATCGACTTCGAGAGCTGGGGGGGTCTTGACTCAGATGGAGTTTGTGCCGAAGATTATGAAACAGCTTCAGGAGACTCCGGAGGAGGTTGTTAGAGAGTTTGAGGAGATTAGGAAGTATGGTATGTCTTGGTTTCCTTCCCCATTTCCCGTTCTTCGTTTTGTCATTGGATGGTTGGTGGATGTTAATTGGTTTTGGTTTGTAGTTACGGACCCCAGTGGGATTAGGTTCTCTGTTAGTGGGAACGTGATGGGATTGGAGAAGCCTAGGAGCGTTTGGGCAAAGTACTTTGGGAAGATCTTACCTGTATGTCTAACTTTCTCCTATTCTTGTTCTTGGTGCTGACCCTGGGGTTGTGTAGGAAACTCGTCTTACACCTGTCCCACTGGCTTCTGATACTCTCAGCGCCGTGGGGAGGAATCCCGTCAAGAAGGTCGGTTGATTGACTTTGACTCTTGATTGTGATAAGCTGATTCGGGAGGTGTATAGGCTATCGTTGTTAGTCTACCGACGATCGAGAGTTCCTTCGTTATGCATACCACCAAGGGTATTCAAGGGTTTGGTCATCCAGAGTATCCCGCTCTGAGAGTAGCTCTGGAGATCTTGAACGCTACTGAGAGTTACCTATGGGTGAGTCCTTTGTCCCACCTAGTCTCTAGGATCCGTAAAGATTTATTGCGTTTTGTGTAGCGGTATATTCGGGGATCTGGTTTGGCGTATGGAGCTTATGTGTCTCTTGATTCTGAACCTGGGTTATTGAGCTTCTCCTTGTACCGAGTAAGTTTCATCTTAGTCCCCTCCTTCCGATAACTCGTTTAATGTTCATTTGTAGAGCTCGAATGCGATTCAAGCGTTCGAGGAGGCGAAGAAGGTCATCAAGGGTTTGGTGGACGGTTCGGTGAGGGTTTCATTTTTTTTTGCTCGTTTGTTGTCCTTTTGACTGATCGGCTGGATTGTAGATTGAGTTGGAAGAGACATCGTTGGACGCTGCCAAGAGCAGTATAGTTTACAATATCGCCAAGGCTGTCTCCACTTCAAGTCGAGCTGTACGTCTTCTTTCTCACAATTCTCGTATTCAACTAGACTGATGCATTTCTTTGTATCATCAAAGGCTCTCGTCTCATTTACGAACCAAGCCCTCAAAGGCGTCCCACAAGACTACAACACCCAACTCCTCGAAAAATTCCAAGCCGTTACCAAAGCCGACGTCCTCGCCTCACTCCGCAAACACTTCCCACCGTTATTCGATTCTGCCTCGAGCGTTGCGGTAGTCGTCACCGCACCCGGCAAGGCTGATGAGATTGGAGATGATTTGACCAAGGTTGGGTTCGAGGTTGAGAAGCGGACTTTGGAGATTGACCCGGATGAGTTGATGGAAGATGGTGAGGAGAGCGGGAGTGAGAGTGGTAGTGATGATAGCGAAGAGAGTCGGTAGGACCTTTTGGGAAAGGGGTTAGGTCGACTAACGCGGTATTTTTTATACTACTCGGGACATTCAGTAGACACACAACTCGCACGCAACTCATATTATATTCCCGCTACTTTAGTAGTGGGTCTTGTACCGTCGTATACTTTACAGGCGCTCTGCCAGATTTTCGCTCGATTACGAAGCTGAGACATATCTTTTGTCTGAGCTCCAAAACTCATGGGTGTTTCCGTGGACATCCTCATCCGTGCTCACCTACTACCATCCCCTCATCTCTGCCCATATCAAATCTCATATCCCTCCATGGATCCTATCTATCTCATGGCGTCGACATCCTCCTCGACATACGGCAGCCCCAATCCTTTGTTATCAATCAGCTTTGCCCACAGCCACCAATATTCCGTCTCAGGTCCCATCTTTGTTTACACACTGGAAGGCATTTATCAGTCAACTTTTCCCCTTTCCGTGACTCAATTGCGAGGAGCCGATATCCTTTTGGGACGTGACTGGTTTGATTCGTGTCAGTCGGGTCTCATAGTTCATCATAGTTCGTGTAGGTCGAACTACCGTTGTGGTATACTACTTGTTCTTCTACTATATGTATTTGTTGTTTGTGTCATCGTCCAATGGCTGTTGTTTAAGAGCGAATCTGGTATGCATTCCCAGAATTTGCTACCATCAAGACGTGTACGTGAAACTGCTAAACACTGGTGGCGGGCCCTTGCCGCGCATGCGGCCTTTCGCGTTATTCAAGAGATATCAAAGAGCTGTACTACTAGTCACAGGTACATCCAATTCCTCGGCGGGTTGATTGGCAGTAGGAGGTTGTGAATCTGGATCTGGGGCGGCGAAGTCACTCTCCCCGATAACCTCGATCATCTTCTCGTCAGCCTCTCCCGGCTTCAACTCGACGTTCTCAAGAAAGTCATTATCAACTAGGAACCTTATGGCTTGTGACAGGTTTGACACGGTGACACGAATCTCTGGCAGGAGAAGCTGAGAGGGCAGAAAACACATAAGATGAGGTATCAAAAGGAAGAAAGAAATTGTGGTAGACATACCCTGCGGAGAAGGGAAGGACGGGCACCGAAAGGGTTGTGAACTGGTTTTTTCGGTTGTTGAGGTCTGACTTTCCGAATAGGTTTGAGAGAGGAGGCAGGTGCCGACTCAGCCGCTTCTGCAGACGCTTCCTGTTGTGGTGGAGCGACATCAACTTGTCCCTCTGGGACGAGCGTCGCTTCATCCTCCCCTTCTCCATCGGAAGACGAAGAGCGGTGCTCGACCAGAGCTGTGGGTGGCTTGGAAGAAACAGCTTCAGGAGCGCCGTCGGATTCCGAGTCTGAACCCGAGCTTGAATCAGTCTCGGGCTTCATGGGTTGAGGTTTCGGGGGTAAAGGGATCGGTCCCATGGGAATACTATTGGAACCGCTCCCTCCTCGTGCAGACCCCCCTCTCCCTCTTCCCCTCCCACGTGCATTGTCCCCACCTCTCCCTCTCCCCCGTCCCCGACCTCTTCCACCTCTTTGGCCGCTATAACCGCCGCCATCCTCCGTTCTCCTCCTTTTCTTCCCTGAGAAGTCGTCCAGGTCGAGTTGACCCCTGGCTACAGCTTCTTCATGTTTTCGTTTCTTGTCTTCTACACGAGACGTGCTAGGCCATCGTTTTTTACGTTCTTCGATCCAAGCGTCGAGAGCTTCCGGAGTATCGAGGAGGATGTTGGTTCCCTGAATGGGGATAGTCTTACTAAACTGAATATGAGCGAAATCAGAATGGTCGGTTGAGTGGAAGGTACGCACCCCATGAGGCTAGGGTCTGCGTCCCAATCTCGTTGCTTCTTCCGCTTCTCCCAACCAGGTGGGTATATGAGATGTCGATCCATCATGTGTATCTCCACGCTCTTTTTTGAACCCGTGAATGGGCAGTTATTGTGTGTACATCTTGAGTCCCCCGGTTGATACCACCCTCCAGAAGGCGGAGGTCTGAATGTCGGTTGACTGCCACCCACATGCCCCCCTCGATTCCCATCTTGCGGGAAACTCGTCGAGGGGTTTGCATTGAAGGTAGAGGACATTGTATATCCGTCCGGGGTTGTTCCCGGCCAGGAGTAATTAGGTTGAGGATTCGCGTAGGCTTGAGCGTAATGAGAAGACTGGGGGTAGTAATACTGATTGTATGGGTTGATAAGTGCCGACGTTACTGCATTTGCGGTCTGTGACCCGTGGTTATGCGTGTACGAGGATGAAGCATGCTGGTTGTGCTGGTGAGGAGGCTTTGGCAGCGAAGGATGGCCTCGTCCAAGAGACATTGCGGCAAAGAAAATGGAAATTGATCAAGTCCATGTGTGCCGGCAGTGGGACCAGTTCGGCAGGAGAATGACGCAGAATGGTCTCCGGGTGGACCATAGTCTGGACTTTAACCGATCACAAACACATTTGTTAGGCCAGTTTAGTTCAGTCAGCCTTTCAAGCAAAACCTCCATCCTCCATCCTCCTCTTCTCCTCAAATCTCCCTTTCTCCTCCCAACTCCCCTCCCCCAAATCCTCCAGCATGCCTTCCGACTCTCCTCGTGGTGTTGTCAGGGAAACTCGTCAGTCCATCCTCTCTTGTTGTGATAATCATCTGTGATCTAACGCGTCTCATTTTTGTCCCTTTTTTCGTGACTTTTTTTCTTATCAATCTCCAGCCAGCCCTGAAGCCCTCTCCCGTTCGTCGTCTCCCAGTGGCCATGATACTTTGACCCTTCGTGCGCTGGTCAGCACAAAAGACGCCGGCGTCATCATTGGCAAAGGTGGCAAAAATGTCGCGGAACTTCGCGAACAAACTGGCGTAAAGGCCGGCGTTAGCAAGGTCATTGCTGGTGTCCACGAGCGCGTCCTCACCGTTAGTGGCTCGGTCGAAGGCGTCGCAAAGGTCAGCTGTCTATTCTCTTGGCGTCTAGTCCTACCTGTTAAGATTTAATATCCCTTTGTCAGGCTTACACCCTCATAATCTCCCAACTCGTATCCGCAAACCCCACTTCCCCCGTATCCATATCATCGCCTTCGTCAACTCACACATCTATCCGACTACTCATCTCTCACAACCTCATGGGTACTGTAATAGGCCGCAGTGGCCAAAAAATCAAAGCCATCCAAGACAGCACTGGTGTCCGCATGGTCGCTTCGAAGGAAATGCTTCCTCAATCCACAGAGCGGATAGTCGAAGTCCAAGGTCCTATAGAGGCTATCGGACGCGCCATCGAAGAGATTGGAAAATGCTTGCTGGAAGATTGGGAGAGGGGTCAGGGTACCGTTCTCTACCATCCGGGTGCCGCAGGCGAGGAGCGGACGGGCGGTGGTCGTGGTGATGCAAGACGGTCATCAACCGCATATTCTCCTTCGGGTGAAGGTTACCGAGGTAGTGGACGTGGTGATCGGGAGGGCGGTGGTAGCACACGGCGGGCAGCGAATGGAGAGTCCAGTCAGCGCGAATCTCGTGATCGTGGGCGGACCACCCCGCCTTCGCCTGGTTCACCATCTCAACCTGCAAACCTTCGAACACAAAACATCTCCATCCCTTCTGATATGGTCGGCTGCATCATTGGACGTGGCGGGTCCAAGATCACCGAAATCCGTCGTCTTTCCGGTTCGAAGATCTCTATCGCCAAAGCACCGCATGACGAGACTGGCGAGCGGATGTTCACGATCGTCGGAACACCAGAGGCCAACGAGAAGGCCCTGTTTTTGTTGTACAATCAGTTGGAGAGCGAGAAGGAGAGGAGAGTTGGGAGGGAACAGCAGGAGAACTTGGAGGACTGAAGCGTGGAACGCTTGTTGCGCCTGATCTTGTCCGTGTTCTTTTACCGTCATAGTTGGTGAAAATCCGTCCGGGCCCCCCGAGTCCCGCCTCCTCCGCCTCGCTCTCGACCCTCTGGCCGTGCTCGGCCAAATACACGTCTTTCATCCGTTCCTTCCCATCTCCCATCTCTGTCTCTCCTTCCTTTCATCTATCACCTCTCCTCCGATAAACTTCGCACAGGCTGCCACGACCAATGCATCCTCCATGCTTGACCGTCACCCCATCCCTGTTACATAAAATCCTACAAACCCTCTTCATCGTCCCTCATGTCCACCCTTCTGGCATTCGACAAAACCTAAAATTCCTGAACATATGTATATCTTGTTCACTCTCATCCCCTCCCTCCTCTTCCTCCTCCCGCCCCTACCGTTTGTCACCCCATACACTACGTACTTGATCACCGCCTCATTAGTTTGCTTGTTGCCGTATCTTGTGGCTCCTTCCCTCTCGTCTCATCGTACTGCTTTCGTGCATGTTCATTCATTCTTGCAAGGACATTATAAAAGTATGTATATGCTTAAGGGTATCTCAGTTTAATAGGGATATGTTGCGGATAACTGGTGTCACGCTGATGCGACGCGCCCTTGGTCCGTCCGTTTGATTATTAGATAAACCCCAACGTACATTGAAGCAAGGCCCGAGAAACGATGCATCATATTCAACATAACTCCCGACAGCGCTGCATAATGAAGCAGTAAGGTGTGGCTACATAGGGGAAACATCTCATGGCATCTGGTCATAGTAGATAACTGAGAGCAAGTATAGAGCGGGTGGTGATACGACATGAGATTGCGTTCCCTTCTAATAACCGAGCTGGCCGAGTTTTTCGAACGACGACGCAGTATCTGCCAAGGCCTTTTGGCGCAGCTTGAGCGCTGTCACCTAATGGGATATCGATATTCAGTACAACAGAAGGATGAAGGAGAAAAGCAGGCCGGACCTTGCGCTCATGGAAGGCCTGAGCCTTGATCTTCCTCTTCTCCTCAAGACGATCCACAACATCCTTGTAGCCCCAGCCAACCTCGTGAGACAAACGCTAAATCACCCCAAGTTTCGAATCCGTCAACAATTTCCCCTCCCTGTACAAATCGATGATTGAACCCACCTTCACTGTGCAGTACTTCCTCCCAGGCTTCAACCTCAACACCCTCAACGCCTCAGGCACAACCATTCGCTTCTTTCTGTCGTAAGGGGGAGGAATACCCTCGAACAGTTTGAGGCGTTCAAGAGCTGCTGCACCACGCGCAGTCTTGTGGGGGGTCATGCCGCGGATGGCTCTGAAGAGAATCTTGGATGGTGCTCGGTGATGGAAGGGACCAGACTTTTTGGGGTTGACAATATGACGTTTGTGGAGGAAGTTGTGGTAACGGAGCTGTTTTTGCGTGAAAGAGCGGGTGTTTGGTTGGTTGGGAGTGGTGAGGATTTGGGATTTGGTCAGTAAACACGATTCAAAAGACGAGATGCGGGGTAATGCACCTTGTTGCGGAAGAAGCTGCCAGAGATGTTGATCTCTTCACACCGAACAACTACGATTTTCTGGCCGGACAGGATCTGCTTGGAAATAATGGAGGCCAGCCGACCAAGGAGATGGCCCTTGCCATCAATGATGATGGGACTGGAGGAGAAAGTGGCCATGGCGAGTCTGAATCCGAGAAATGAGATAAAGGAGAGCGGGGAAGACGGGGGGAACTGGCGCACCTGAGAATAGGGATAGCGAGGTAATGTACACAGAGTTTAGGAGGAGGTCAATGCTGCAAGTCTGGCGGTTCTCTCACCTTGAGGATCTTGATGTCGGTAGCCGTGGTCTGAGCCGTTTAGGTGACAGCCACCGTGACTTGCAACTGCACAGTTCAACTCGGCATTTGCCGCCCATTCCTAGTCGTGCGGGCTTCGTCGAAACCTTATCGTCGGCGCCGTTCTGAACTTCATATTTTACAGCTTGCCCATGTATCCAATCTGTGGTACCATACTCCGAAAGTGACTATCCCTTGCCAACGATATCCTGAGATTGTATCCATTCCACGATTCTTGATCGTCCTCGCTGCCCCATACCCTGCTCACATCCTGCAACCGTGGGACTACCCAGAAGTGTCGGTCTGCTAACGAAGGCTGGTTTGTGAGCACCAAAGACACCCTGGGGTTATACTCAACAGTATCGGGGAAAGTGTTGTCGACGAAGCCGACCCACTTCACGGACAACCATCAGCTGGGATTGAGCACGTTGCACCTTCGAAATATGACATGACAACGTTGTCTATCGCTGAGCATCGCTTTGGACGAGCCAACCAATACACAATGCCACACATGGCCAGTGCCGTCGCTGGCGCCTCTACTCCTGATTCCCCGCACTGACCCGGAAAACTCGATCAAGATGAAGGAAGCGCCCGCATCATGGCAGCCGTGGCTCTAATTTCCTAAGAGCACTGTCAACCGACGAGTAATTCAGCGGAGTGTCTGGCTTTCGCAATGACCTACTGACGATTTCCGTCCTTGCTTGACGAGTCCCTTCACATAGGTGAGGATCGCCCCCCAACCCGCGACGATGACATGCACCACTGTTGGACTGTAGGATAGGCAAACCACCCTCAGGAGAGTCTGGAGGCCACTCGTGTCTCAAATCTATTCATTCCGCGACGGACAACTCGTCGAATTTGAATGCAATACCCCCATCGATCAGAAGCAGAAGGATGGGCTCACATATCCCAGTGTACCGGGAAACAACTCAGGTCCACCCTTTGCGTTCAAGTTTGACGTGTTACCGTCAGATCCCTGACCTAACCCTAAAAGGTGGCGTAAGATTGAAGTTCAGGCGACGATCCAGAGGCTAATTCACAGGTTTGAAATAGACGTGCGTTCGTCGGACAATAAACCCACATAAATGAACTCATGTTTACTGGGACGCACCAGAAACGATGACCCAAAGATCCAAAATTGGCGCAGTTTGCCCGGGAAACTCTTCCGGGCGGGTTGTACTCGTGACGGCAGTCTATTGTGATAGCACATCCCACGCGGCCAGCGTCAGGCTTGGGGAGATGCTGCTTTTCAACCTTTGCGGGGTCTGAAGGAACTTCGGGGCAGCTGGCCTTCGGCTTCTACAGCCTCGAATTGACGAGGTTATGCCGACTTGAACAAGATAAAGGTCGATATCGGTGAGATCACCACCACTCTAGTTAAGGGACTGTTCACGAAAGGAAGGAGAATCGTGCCTTTCAATTGAGATAGAGAGAGTATCAGATAGGCATGCAGAAGCCAGGAACCATATGGTCGGAAGCGGAGATCTGAACTATCTTGGCCCCTCACTCAAGAATCGGTGCCTCCATTTCCCTCCTTTGTACTGACCCGCGAGATCGACGACGAACAGATGACCTGAATCAGGATACCGGGCCTGTCGACTTGCATCTCCTCCGACCGCGCCACAATGTGCTGAAGTGACGTATAGCTGGTCTTCGTTCGGACCTGGCCAGCCAACCAATTGGAACCAAAATAAAAGTAATTTAGAAGTGACTTGGAACTCACCGCCAAAACAGCATGCTGTCACGTTGAGAGCAGTGGGGAAAACAATCTCCAGGTCCATTTTCCCGTCGGTTGTGAATCTGATAATGCGAGATCCTCCCCACCTAAGACAGTTTATGATCAACTTGGCGGCCGGAACTGCATGTCGTAAAAACTCGCCTGGCGCACCATAATCCTCCCTCGCTGTCGAAGCAGAAGCCATCGGGGAAAGTACCTTCTGGTAATCCTTGAGCGAGTCCATCAATGAACACCCGTCGATTGCTCAGCTTTCCGTCATCGTAGTCATACGCATAGATGAGGTTGGTGAGCGAATCCGTAAAGAACCTACGATACACTTCGTGAGTCTCAAGCGGCAATCCCAACAACTGGCAAGCAACTCACAGCGTCTTCTCATCCGAACTCCACCCCACGCCATTGGAATCCTGAGAAAAACGTCAGGTAATGTAATCAATGGATCCGTATAGATCGCACTGTAAATGGACCCTCATCCACGACGACGCAGGTCCCATCTTCGGGATCATATCGCCAGAGTAGCCCGGGAAGACTACGTTCCTTGGAGTAAACAGACCCCGCAAAGAATCGACCCTTGCTATCACAAGCTCCATCGTTAAAGCGAACGTGTTCTCGATATTCTTCCGAGAATGGTTGATACAGATATTTCAGGTCCGAATTTGTTTCTATGAGAGCGAATCCACTGGCAGTTGTGCAAGCCAGCTAAGATACAGATGCTCAGCATACCCCCAAAATCGACACTTGGGATGGAACTCACCCCTTTCCCAGACGGACGAAGAGCTAAGCAGGTGATGGGTTCTTTGAACTGCTCGAAAGAGAGTTCATTCGAGGCAACATCGAGATGATACACCTGCGACAAGTCAAGACCACGGGATTAGGTGTGGACTGACGTGCATACCTTCTTCTCGTCAATATCGACAAAATGCAAAGTCCCAGAGTCCGGGTCATAGAGAGGGCCTGACCTTCCAATGTCAAAAAACATCTGTGGGGAGGATGGAAGGGGGCTCACTTTCGCCCAATGTACATCCAACAGCGAGAAGAGGACGTTCAACAACGATCTGCCTCAGGGGAGTCATAGCGAGCGGAAAGCAGTGTCAGCATATCACGCAAAGGCTGGGACATTTATACTCCAAGGCTAAGGCACTTGACAAAGGAAATGGGGTTGGAAAGGTTTGAAGATTGAGATCCACTCGGGCCGTATGACACGTCCGTCGCATATGAAATATCTCGGTCAGTTTAGAGTTTTCAAAATCATAACGTGACGTCCTGTAACACACCTATGTTTAGAGACGTTCTCAACGGACGCAAGCCCACTCAAGCAAGGAGATACCAACGAGTCGATGAACTACAACTTGTCAACTGTCAACGAACTGTAAAACCCACAATACGTTCACCCCCGGTGCCTCGGTATTGCCTTTCAGAGCCATCTGGATACAGTGGGTTTTCTGAATAGTATGCTCAAGGAGTCTGCAACTCATCGGTAATTCTTGTATGCATGAACACAGCTAACACCACCGGAAAATCCCATGGAAGAAGCGTAATTGGCAAAGCGAATTCCAAGGCGAATTAATATTGTTGTAGTGACCACCCTAAAAATTATTGAGGGTGGTGCATGGGCGGGAGACTCGAGGGTAGGGTACAAGATAATCAATCGCATAGAGTTCACGTAGGTCCCTCGAGTGTGTGAATGTTTTTGATGGATTGAAGCAAGGAAGAACACTGATTACAAGCGTTAAAGTAAGGGACACATTCATTGCGCTGTTCAAAAAGTGAGACATTGCGAACATCAGCAGCCTCGATGGGCTCACCTTCTGGCGTCTTGGCAATGTAGTCGA
This sequence comes from Jaapia argillacea MUCL 33604, assembly GCA_000697665.1. Classification (NCBI taxonomy): domain Eukaryota; kingdom Fungi; phylum Basidiomycota; class Agaricomycetes; order Jaapiales; family Jaapiaceae; genus Jaapia; species Jaapia argillacea. The sequence continues at coordinate 2,016,079 of KL197710.1, read as the reverse complement.
TAGCTGGGAAGGGCCTAAGCAAATAATGCGAATAGGCGAAGTGAAGAAATCATACCATGTTGAACGGTCGCAATTTCATCGGCCTCCGCGTCCGGAATCTCGATAGAGAACTCCTACAGTCATGAGGACTTGTTAGTGGGTAATGAGAGAAAGAAGCGGCCAACGTGCCTCCTCCACAGCCATCACAACCTCTACAGCATCCAAACTGTCAAGACCGAGGTCCTCCGAGAAACGTGACGCGGTGCTGAGCTAGAAGGCAACAATGCTATTTGAGCTGAAACATACAGGAGACAATGACACTGTTGACAACCTTCGCAGGATCCACTTTCTCGAACCCCTTCAACACGTCAAGAATCCGCGACTCGATGTCTGGTTTCGAGAGACCCGCTGCAGCGGAGAAGGCAGCGCGCTGGGGAAATACACTCCGCCTGGAGGCAACAGCCAACGACAGCCTGGGATAGGTGGCCCTGGTAGCAGTGCGAATAGCGAAACGAGCGAAAGACATTTCTTTTGGTCGTGGATGTGAACTGGAGACGAACAAGTTTTGCGGCAACGGTTGGCGATCGGCGACTCCGCCCGTGTCCGGCATTGGCCGGGGGCTTCATCCTCCCCACCATATCATGCATGACTTTGGCAACGACTTGCGAGGTTGACTTCAACCCACCGGAACTCATCAAACACCTAGACATGGGATACCCTACCTGGTCACGAATGCCATGGGAAAGCTGTGCTCTAGCTACCGGCAGCGTGAAGCAAGTTCGATTCATGACTTCCACTACTACCAAGACTGCCGTTCTTCAATTTCTTGGAAACCCCATTTCGATGTGACCGAACAGAAAATCTCACAAATAGTGGCATCTGTCTCCGGGAATCCCCTTACCCTAGTTATCTACGTTCTTTTTTCTTCGAGTTTCTTTCCGCGATCCCTTTTGGGTGGTCCTCTGCGAACGTCGCCTCATTGCACGGTGGTCGCCTTCCACCCAATGACATCCACTTTACGGTAAGCTGCTGTCTCTTGAAATATTCATCCCTCCGGAGTTACCCCTGTATCTCATTTATTTTTCTTCTTGAGTGAATAGAGTGCTGTCCACGTCTCCCTCAGTCGGTCATGAGGCCAAGTCTGGAGATTCTGACTGACTTAATGACCAGGTGGCGTTATCTCTTGGTCCCTTTACTCTTGTTCATCTCGTTCCGTTGATACGGGAAGGTCGTGTTCAATTTTCCTTCTAGATTTCATACCGCTGATTCTCTTTGTTCCGAGATCGATGTGCTAACAGTAGAATTCCGTCCTTCAGAGCAGACAACCCAATTTGCACCGGTATATTGAACTACCTGCCAGTCTGCCTGGACTCCGAAGAGACTCTTGGGAGACTTACCGCCGTTTTCCTCCCATATCTGGACAAACCCCTACGTCGTGTTTTCACGATCCGCCGAAAGGCCGCCCCACGAAACGCAGGGAGTCTGCATGACCCCCAGTTCTACGATTCTTTCGCCTCGGACCCGGAACATCATCCAATCAACCGCATATCACCAGGCCCGCTTCCCAACATTCCAGGTGGTGGATCAACTCCAGAATTACGTGTGTCCTCACAATTCTGATATCCAGGATTAGATCTCGCGCTTGCCCTTGGTCATGATCATGATCGAGTAGCTGGAAGTGCGTCCCCGTCCCCGAACTCGATCCTCACCGCGATTGCCTGACACTCACACTCTGCACCAGACGCCCCACCACCATAATCTAACCTCAAGGGGAAGGTGTGCCCCTACCTCTGAGAGAAATTTCTGCCGAATCGTTGCCTTTCCAGATTTTACTCACCGCTTACTAGTGCGCAGGTCCGACGGCTCTGTTATCAGAGGACGATTGTCCCAAGGGCCTTTGTTTGGACTCATGGCATCAGCTATCCGTAAAATATGACCCTCGTTATTGTTGTGTTAAATTGAGTAGCGTTCACATTATCGTCCCTGGTCACACAACAGCTGGCGAAAAAGGGCCACACAGACTTGGCCTACACACCGCCGACCGGGCCAAGTAGCAGATTCGAAAGAAGTTCGGTATTTGCCGTGTGAAGACTTTGAGTTCGTAACTTGCCCGTATCCTAGTTTATCCTTCGCACCATTCCCGACGATGAAACATGGTATCGCGTTCCGCAAGTTCTCGAGGACATCCTCGCATAGGATGCTAATGTTACGGTGCGCTTCACTTGGCTCATTGTCCTAGACATTCTCCCAATCCGCGACTAGCAACCTGGTTTCCTCGCTTGTGGAACATGAACAAATTAAAACTACTCTTCCAAAGGCTAGAGACACCGCGCGACTGGCGGAAAAGGTACGTTATCTGTACCTGGAGCTACGAGTGGGCTGACATAGATTCTGAACCAAAGATAATCACGATGGGCAAGAAGGGAAACCTCCCAGCGTACCGTAAAGCGGCGTCGTTTCTTTTGAAGCCCTCCCTCGTCCCAAAGGTCTTCACTACTCTTGCTCAAAGATACTCTGAGCGGCCTGGAGGATACACTCGTATACACAAATTTGGAAACCGTGTAGGTGACAACGCACCGGCCGCTATCCTGGAATTCGTGGACAACCCTCGGGATTTGCGATTCGAGATGACAGCTCGAGCCATTGGGTACGAACTACTATCAAAGAAGGTCCAGACCGAAGAACCGATGCATTTGATCAATAACGGCGTGGAGGACGTTCACGAAGTAGTCGAGCGGGAACGAAGTAAGAGCCCCAAGGACTCTGGAGAGTTGAGGGTGAAAACAAGGTGGAACTTGCAAAAGGTCTTGAAGTACAGAAAGGATTCTGCCCGGGAGGAGATGGCGACCAAAGCACAAGACCATATCGTGAGTCTCTCTTTCTCTTCGGGAGGCAGGTGCCATAATGTTTTACCTAGGAAACACTTATGGCGGAGACCCTCACTATGTCTTCTAAGATGGGGGAGACTATGAAGCGGGCAACATCGGCTGAGAGGGACGCAGCTGCCGTCAAGAGCTTACTTGGCCCGGGCAAGACCCTCCCAGGCATGGAAAGAAGTACGTTACGCATTGCTCAAGGGGATTTGGCGAGACCGCTTCCGAGAAAGGTGGTACGCGAACGCAAACGATTGGGCATTGAATATCGGCCACTCCAGCTGAGCATCTAGTATCTTACATATCTTTATTCATTCCTACGCACTGCATGGTCCGTCACTTCGTTGCGATTTAGAATAAGCTCGCGGCCAGGAGGTCGTCCGCGTTCAACCAGTCTGCACCAGCATTTATCAATTCCCTCCAAACGTTATTCCTAGTACTGATAGGCCAACCCGGTGTATCCCAAAATCTTGCCCTGATGCCTCGCGTATGCGCATCACCAATCAACTTGGTTATGTTGCCCTTTTGGGCTTCCGTGATAGTGCCAATACCACTCCACCCAACCGTCGCTGCATAATCCGTGCTGGCCAACGGCGATAACGTTGGGTCCCAAGTCATGTCAAGAGATGGGTCGCTGAGCTGAGCCAACGGCGCATTGAAGAAGTAGTCGCGTGGTTCAAGGGCCTTGACATCCTCGAGTGGGGAGTTACCTGTTCCTACAACGACTATGGCCGACTGTTTTATCATCTTGTTTGCGAAAGTGGTCAAGTAACCAGCCGTACGGAGGGGATCAAGAGCCTTGAGGACGTAGGGAAGGGTGCTATGATGCCAAAAATTGAATGGATCATAGCATGTGATAGTTGATAGCACCTACGTCGGGCCATCAGTCTTGATATCGACAAGTAGCTGCAGCGGCGTGCTACCCGACGTATCGAAAACACCACTAGAGGATCCTATGAGCTGAAGGGGTTCGTGTTTCGACTACTGGCGTACTTCAGTGTCGTCTGGTTGACGGTAAATGCATTTCTGGGATTTTGTCCATCCAAAATACTCAGTAGAGGCTGGACATACAGAGACTCGAAAGTACGGTCGGCTGTCAAGGCAGCAACCTCATGACCCACCTGGAAACAACCGTTCCATGGCAAGTAAATATGGATAGAGAGACGCTGGGTTTGAGGGGGAATGTGCACTAACGAAGAGCGTCCCGTTGATAAGCCAAACGTCGGCCTCAACACTCGCTACCCCATAGCTCAATGCAGTGAGTAAAGGGACATCACGCCAGTCTGACATCAAAAGCCGTCAACAAACGTGGTGCTGTGCTTGGGCTAATAAGCTTACAATCGTTGTGGGAATGGATCGCCTTGGGGACGATGCCCTGCGTAAACTGGGTTGGGTATCGGAGTAGGGAAGAGTTGGAAGACTCCAAGGCGGCTATCTGGTCAAGCACCCCGGGCCCTGGTTTTGCAAACGTTCTCAAGGGGAATGTCAACACAGTGGTAACTGCTCGGAGGATGGTGTCGAACGTTAGAGGGAGCATACTGATGAAGGTCTCGCGATTCTGGTGTGCTGCTCTTTTGTAGTTTTTGTATCTTCCCAGTGGAAACTTCAAATTATTTGACGTCAGACTCGGAAGGGAAGGAGCGTAAGAAGATTATAACAAGTCCTCAATCTGCTCTGTTTGTTGGGGTCAACGGAAGAAACTTCATATTTGACGCTTGTTCAAGAAAATGCTGGGGAAAGAGGGAGCCGACGTCGCGATACAAATTCAAAGATTTGGCAACGCGAATCAACCGAGTAACAGTACGATACAAGTAAGATGGCTACAGTACAAAAGTAAAAAGGGGGAAGAATACAGAATGTCATTCAAATCTTCATCCGCATATCCAGCGACAATAACCTATGGGGTTTTCTTTTCCTTGAACCAATCGTCCACACGAGTAACGGTAGGGCATCCTGGAGCGGGAGGCGACGAAGCCTTAGTCTCAACAAAGACTTTCTCGACACCGACAATGCGCTGATCAAAGGCTTCATAGAGTTTTGCCATATCTTCAATAGGAACGCGATGGGTGATCATACTGAAGCGCAACATCAATCAGCGTTCAATAAAACAACGAACGGACGGACGATGCACGTACAAGGTGGGATCAAACTTTCCGGGGATGATATAGTCGTTGAGGATCTCTTCCCACCATTTGTGGACAGGAGCCTGGCCATTGCCAATAAACCTAACGCCCTTCTCCATCAACGCGCCGATGTTGAAGCCGTTGGTATAGCCAGCATAAGCAGCGATAATACCACACCGACCCATCTTTTTGACGGACATGATCATCTCATTATGAATTTCGGGCACATCGGTCTCGAGCATCAGGGTCTTTTGGATCTTGTGCACCATGGTCTTGGGTTCGTGGAAAGTCCCTGGAACAGTCACTTTGAAAGAAGGAAATCCTGTCCAAGGCGAAGACAAACTCACCACAATCGATGGCAACGTCGAGGCCTCCAGGGACCATTTCCTGCAATCTTTTGACAACGTCTGTGTGTTGAGAGAAGTCGAGGACTTCTATTCCTGACTTGTCACGGGCGAACGCGAGGCGGGCGGGGACTTTGTCGATACCGATGACACGTGAAGCACCTTTCAGTTTCGCCCAGCGGGCCACACATTGTCCAATGGGTCCTAGACCCTAAATATCGGGCATCAGAACGATCCGGTACGCACTCTGTGAAGTTTCTTACCCAAACACCAACGACGTCACCCTCATTGACGCCAGTATCCATAACGGCGTGATAGCTCGTTGGGAGCACGTCGGACAAGTAGATCGCCTTCTCGTCGGACACCTCATCTGGAATCGGGAGCAAATTTACGTTGCCAAAAGGAACTCGAACGTATTCCGCTTGGCCTCCGGGGAAACCTCCAGTGAGATGGGAGTAACCAAAGAATCCAGCATCTCGGTGTCCATACATATAATTCATTAGACTGAAGGAGTAAGCTCGCAAATGAGATTGGGAACGGGGGAAAAGATTTGCACGACATACGAAGAATTATTGGTGCGGTCACAGAAGGATGATAATTTCTTCTGGCAGTACTCGCATTTTCCGCACGCGATCTGGAATGAAGCTACAACGCGCTGACCAACTTTGAGATTCGTGACATTGGGACCGACTCGGTCAACCACTCCCATGAACTGATGAAGGCATCAAATGAATAAATAAATTCAAATCGAAGGCTGGGATGAAACTCCCACCTCATGCCCGAGAATATCCCCCTTCTGGAGAGTCATAATTTCTCCATGATACAAGTGCAAATCAGAGCCACAGATGGTGGTACCGGTAATTTTGAGGATCACATCGTCGGGGTCCGTGATGTCCGGGATGGGAGCATCGACAACTCGCACATCCTTTGTGCCGAACCAAGCAAGAGCTTTCATAGTGGAGCCATCGGGGCGATGTTTGTACTCTGGAGTCGTGGCGGTGGGCACGGTTCCGAGGTGCTGGTTTCACGTCAGCTCGGGTTCCGACAAGAAAAAATCGGAAAAATCTGGACAAACCTCTTGGAATTTGTTAGCTGCAGCTTGCATGGTTGTTTCGGATTGAGATAATGGTGGTGAAGGGTGCTCTGTCCCATGTTATATACGTTGAGGCGGGTGGGGTGGGCGTAAAATTGGATATGACGTTCATGACGCAAAACGCGACGCGACTTGTACCACGTGACCGAGGGATGAGCGCAGGTGGCTTTGGTCTGAGCCTGAACAGAATTCCCTGTTGGTGCGGGTAGCTGCCAGGGTGCGCGCTTTATCGTTCCGCCGATGATATTTTTTGACAAGACAAGGGGAATGGTGGGCTAGCGTGTTCCTCACATATCTCTCTTGACGAGAAGCCCACAACGAAAACAAAAGCAATGATGATCGGTCTCGACTCTGAAATACCAGAGCTGTGTATCGGGTAAAATTGTTGCACTGGCGAATGTAACTTTCCGACGATATGTATCTGATAACGATCTTCGCCAGGAAATCAGAAAAGCCTGCGGATCACTCAGAAGATGACGCACTTACGGGCGTCACGGAAATGGGGACGTAGACTGAGTCAACTCATCTCTCGGTCTTGGAAATGGGAGCCTTCCGTTGGTTCTCAAAGACTCGAACGATGGTACTGAGTCAAGCAGGATGGGTAATAATAGTACAAGGCGAAGGCGCAGACTTACCACGATTGGCGACCAGATTAACCGTCATCTTGGTTCAGCCATTCCATCTTGGTGCGTAGTTTGTGGGCGCCACTACAGTAAGTGCATCCCATGTCGAGGGGATCACGAAAAGACAATTGTCGAGGTGAATGCCTGCTAAACAAGCTGTGCCCGATTCATCTGAGTAAGCGAAGACAAACGGAAGCAAACCTTGATCTAGTGATCGGCGTTTCAATGACACTACGCCCGCCAGCATTCGCGTATTCAAGACTGAACGAGACTTCTGTCTCTGAGGTTTGCACCGGGTGTCAGTCCGTGAAACCCAGCCTGTCCACTATTGGAAGAGGAAAGACAAAAGGTTGGGGGTTATCGGGTGCCAAGAAGGTGTGAGACGGAAGCAAATCCAGGTTACTGCGATGCGCAACGGTATGATGAGCCAAACAAGTCAGAGGCACGGCATCGCGTGCGCGGCGTTGACTATGGTCCGTGATAAGTATATCCAACGAGATACCAAACTTCCGTTGGCGCCAAAGGATTTTCCCACCCTAACATAGCATACGATACGGCAAGGGGCGTGATGGAGGCGCTTGTGGCACAACTAGGCGAAGAAAAGGGATTCGAAAGAAATATTCGCTTGTGTGCTGTGGGGGGAGGGTCAACCTAGACCGATGTCTACACCGGAACTGAGCAGATCTGAGTGGCAGAATGGAAAGGACGCGATCTCGTGTAGGCCGACTATGGGCTGGCGGCATTGCAACACCCCAGGGACTCTCGGAAGGGGATTAGATGTTCCACATGCTAGCCCCCAGGAGAGCTGAGAAGCCCATCGGCACAATGTTGGCATCATTTCATGACCACAGCCTGCGCAGCCTAGCTTTGACGGACGAGGCAAGATAATGCCCACAAAAATATTGGGCAAGTAAAACATCGAGGAATGAAGTAGATCGTGATAGTATTCAAGGGGAACGAGGTGGATGAAAGGGTGAACTGAGTTGCAGACAAGTTGGAGGACCAGTGTGACGGGTATGTGACACGGAATATTTTCCACGTGAGGGAGTCGCGGTACCAAATCGGGGAAGAGATAACTTTGTCACCTCCGCCAGGACCGGATGGTAGCATAGACTGCTCTCACCTGCGTGTTTCTGGTTCAGTTTCGACGACTTGGTACGACATGTATCACAATACCTGTGTCGTTCCCCCGGCGACTTATGCCGTTCATCGTAACGTCTCTGTCTCTTCATTGGTTTGTGTTTTACTCCACTAACGCCACATCCCTGTCTGCTTTTCGACTTACTCCAAAATCAACTGTCCGACTCTTCATTCTAGAAATGCTTCACCTAATCCGCTGCATCAGGACTGCGCCACTGCTTTCCCCGCTCTGCTGTTTCAAGCATTCATTGCGACTCACCGGGGCTATTCCAAGCTTGGCTTTTCCTGGAAACAACAAACTGCCTCTGATCCTAGCTCCCATCTGCGCTGCCGTCCTTTGACTCAGGCCAGATGCAGTATAGCTCTGCGGTATAAAGGTAAGCTAATATTTATTGTCTATCCATTCGCTCAACTCAACAACCCATTCCCTTCTCCTCGATGAATTCTCTCAGATCGCATTTGACCGTCCTCAAGGACACCGCATCTCTCTACCCCACCCTGGCTGCCTTCAAGGTTCCCGAACTTGATTCATCCTCTGGTCAAGTTCAGACCTGGTTGACCATCACTTACCACCAGTTCCTGACTGATGTCGAACGGTTCGCCAAGTACTGGTCACACAAACTTCAAGCGGATGGAATCCCCCGACGATCCGTCGTTGGGCTCTGGTGAGTACCATCCAAATCAATGTCCCTTCACCGAATTGACGAGAGTTGTACCCAGGATCGGAGGCATGACATACTGGGATGTCTGTCACATATACGGCATGGCTCGTGCCGGATACGTCCCTCAATTGTTCAGCCTGAGGCTACCAAACCCCGACGTCGTCTGCGAACTCTTACAGCGAGCAGGCGCGAAGGCTTTGGTATACGAGCCCACATTCGAGTCGATATTGGACAGCTGTCCCCTTCCCAAACATGCGGCCATCAACGACATTGAGATCACCCTCGAACATGAACTACCCGAGTTGTACCAGCCTATATCTGGCGACGACTTGGTAGTCATCTTCCACACTAGCGGTTCGACATCAGGAAGTCCGAAGCTCGTGCGATGCAATTACACATGGTTAAACTCCATGCTCGCAAAGTCGCAGCAAGTGAGCACTCCAAAGGATTCGCGCCGAAAAGATGTCTTTACTTGGATGTGAGTAATGCTTCCTTCTCACCGGTTGGCTGTGCTGATAAGGTTCGATCTTCAGGGGAAGTGTGTGTCACATTGCACAGACTTTCAGTACGTCCTCCATCATCATTCCACCGCTTCTTTCACTTACCTCTATGCCCCTTTAGTGCTTATGGGATCCATCCAACATGCCGCCTGCACAATCCAGCCGACAAAAATCGCATTTTCGTCAGATGAGCTTGTGGATGCCGTTAACCGCTGCGGTCTAAACCGACTATCCCAATTCGCGACTTTCCTCGGAATTCATATCAGAAACGCCAGATTAAACCCAAAACTCCTCGCCGTCCTTCAAAGTTTGGACGATGTGATCTACAGTGGGTTGCCCCTACCCCAAGATGAGGAGGAATGGGCAAGACGGGGTCGTGTCAACCTGAGGGTAACTGTTTCTTTCTTATTCGAAAATAACTCCCAAGTCTGATGGTGCCTGTTAGAACTTGTTTGGAAGTACCGAGATCGGCGCAATGATGCTTTCACCTGGGATTCCTCATCCCCATGGCCATCTTCTTCGCCCCCTCGAAGGGACGAATTATGGATTCTTCCCCACAACGCCATCGACCCAGACAGAAGCTGGACACCAATCCACATCTCGTATGCTCGAGCTCGTCATCCTGAAGGAATCCGGTGACTGTCCCGATGAAGCGATGAGGCACACCGACGGTCACTTCCACACCGGTGACTTGTTCCAGGAGATCATCCCTGGTCATTATTTGTTCAGAGGGAGGGATGACGATTGGATCAAGAGTGAGAACAGTCTGAGATGCGACACAAAGTATGTATCTCTAGCCTCTCATGCTTCCCCTCTCCATATCCTAACGTACATCACTTTTTTTAGAGCCATCGAAGACAACGTACGCGCCACTTGCGCCGAGATCATCACAGAATGCATAGTAGTCGGCAACGGCCGTCCCTCCCCCGCTCTCTTCGTCGAACCTGCGACTCCCGAAGTTGATCAATCGAAACTGAAAAGGGAGATCTTGAGAAATATCAGACAATTCCATGCGAGACGATACCTCCATGAGCGTATCACCTCATCGGAGCACATCGTTGTCGTCCCTCCCAAGACTCTTCCTAGGACAGCGACGAAGGGGAACATTAGGAGGAAGGCTGTTGAGGAACAGTACAAGGATCATCTGGATCGGATGTTTGGTATTTTGGCATGATGATTGACTTGCCCAAAGTTTCTCGGTTTGTGGTCTGCAGGCGCTTTCTTCTCTTCGTCGGTTGGAATCTACACACATATGTATCGTTATTCTTTGCATTGTCCCTCAAGTTCCCTATTTATCTTTCTTATTGTATATATTTACTTACCTGTCACCTCAAGTATTATATACTGTCCATACCTTACATAGCTGTAATCCTGTAATCGTTAGAACTGTCCACACCACTTGCATATACATCATGTTCGAACGGTTCAAGACTCGAGGAATATCCGGCCATCAAAATTTCGAACCCTCTTGCGACGCACTTAAGCTACGAGGAATGGGACGTAATTTATTTTGCCTGGAGCTGAGCCAAAAGGTATATCCGTGGATAGACAACACAATTAACTAGCATCCTACGTAAAAACTCTCAACGTTTGACTACATTAACAACAACGTCGTCGTCTCTGACACAAAATGTGAATCGACCAGTCTTGTGGGAACCAGGCGTCCTAATCAAACCCACAACTTCCCCCTTTTCCACAACTTCCTTCCGATATTTCTCTTCTTGTACTTTAGCGTCGGAGAGAGAAATTCCTGGAGGAAAGGGCGGGATGTGGTTTGGGGGAAGTGTAATATGATGGGTGATGGGAGGGAAGTTCTGCGATGATTTCGTTGCAGCGTTATGACCGTGGGTAGAATTCGATTCCGAGAACGGCGAAGGATAAGGATGGAGATGCTGTTTGTAGAATGGTGAAGTCGGAGAGAGCTGGTTAAGCCCCCAGTTCGTAAGTATCGTGACTGGACCGTGTGAGAGACGAAAACGTTGTAGGGCGGTGAGGACGTGTTGAAGTGGACTGTATGAACTTGCTAGATCAAGTCCCGGTCGTGGGGGCGGTGGAGGGGCAGATCGCATTTGTTCTGCGGTGAATCGGTCGGCCCAATAGAACGCGCTCATAGAATCGATTGCGACAAGACCAATCTCTGCATCGGGGATATGGGTGATGTGGTATGAGGGGAGGTACATCAATGTAGCAGCTAGTTGGGAAGATGATGTTGGGCGGAATATGTGGAGGTTTTGGAGACATCGTGTAGCCAGAGTATGAGCGGGGCTTATGGTATCGGTATCGGTATCGGTATCGGTATCGGTATCGTCTGGGGCGACTGAAAGCTCAGTGTTATCAGAAGTGAGGGCTTTTTGGATTCGAGAAACAAGGATTTCATGGAATCGACGAATGTCAAAGTTTCCGTCGGTGTCAAAAACTACGGCGGCTTTATCCCAGCCGTTGACGTGACTTCCCATAAAGTCTAATGGAAGAAGACAGATGACGAGGAAGTGATAAAGGAGATGGGTCTTTCCGGAGGCAGATGGACCTTGTATCTCGATAACATCTCTCCGGTTTAGAGAGGAGAGGGGCGAAGGATGGTGAGGTACGCTGGAGAAGAGGTGTGCGTCGAGGGCGTTGATCTGGGTGCATCCGGGAGGCGATGCTATAAGTGTGATTAACTTGGCGAAAGACTCCGTCTCGAGGTGCAAGAGAATAAAGACTTACTCTCCAATTGAATGGAGGCCAGTACCTATCCACAGCCACAATCCGGTCATCTACTTGACTATGGCAGGTAAATCACTCAAGAATACCTGCTGGAGTGACTCCGACTCGATCTCTTCAAGGAGAGTCTTCAAGCTTTTCGTTTGATTATCCATCACCTCTATGGGAGGTACCGGTGATCATTGATGTGTCGAATCCCCTCGTTGCAACGCAAGTTTAAACGTCCTCTGTGACCAATTTGTTGTGTGAAATTGACCAAATCGTTGACCAGAAAATGAGATCAGGACGTCTTGTGAGTCGGGAGAAGATATGGGTAGAGTTCAGTACCGAAGAATAAACGCGTTTGTGGCGAGGAAAAGACAGGTGGACCAGTCGCGCAAGAAGAGGCGGCTCACGTGGACCGTGATGGCTGGCACGGCTTTATACCTTAGCGACCACTGCCGCAACACGCACACCACATCTCTCCCTCGGACGACTCCTGCCACGATTCTACACATCTTCAAGTATCATACTGTCTTTATAGATTCCTCTAACGTGATTGTTACGATACTCTCATGGCCGCTGTCGCACCACCACCACCTCGGTCCTCGCGCCGTTCTCATCCTTCCAACTCCTCTGGCTCCCCACCACCTATAGCGAAGGGGGCGACAGCACGCTCAGCGATGTCTCCACGCGTCCCAGCATCTGGCGCACCAGCTCGACGTGGCTCCGTGAAAGCTGCCACTCCTCACCCCATCGGTGAAACCAGAGAAACACTGGCTGAATCACTACGTCGTGAGACCGAAGAGAAGGAGCAGGTGAATCATGACCATCTGAAGCGTTCCTTGTGTCTTACACCTTCTCCACCCTTGCCAGCTCCTGGTCAAACTGCAAAACAAAGAACAACTAATCACCACTCTGACTACCGAGTCGGACAAGCTTTCTTCTGCGCTCAATGCAGCGGAAGGTAGACTGACTGAACTGTACACGGATCAGTCGCGAATGGAAGATGAGATGGCGGGGCGTATAGATGTCATTGACAAGCTGAGGATCCAAGCTCGGGACCTAGAGAAGGAAAAGAGAGAACTGCAACGCAGATACTTTGAGCAAGTGAGTTCATCTCCATCCATTCCCATGTCGCGGTACTGAGCAACGTTCCAGACAGCAACATTCGAAGCTGAACGTCAGGCATTCTACGACAACGAACAACATCTAAAGTCGCGTATTCAATCCCTCACACAAGCACGGCAGCAGCCGATTCATGTTCCCTCAGACGACCACGAATCTGAAGGGGAGCACGAAGACGATGAAGCTGACCAACACATCCCCCAGACCTCGTCCCCTCTCCAAATGAAACAAGACCTTCAGGACGAAGAATCCGAGCCCGCCGAGATGACGTCCCTCAGACTGGAGCTATCCACCCTTTCCACTTCCTACAGCTCCCTCCAGAGCACTTTAGTGCTCTTACAAACTCAGCTGATGGACCTCAAGAGGGTCAACCGTGAGTTACAAGAGGAGAATGAGAGCTACAATATTCTGTTGACGGAGAAGACCCTCAGTGGACAGTACCACGTGATGAAGCAGGTCGAACCCGAATCCGAAGGCACCACCAGCGAGGAGGGTGAGGATGGCGGAGAGGATGCTGATGACGATGATGAGAGTCTGGGTGTTGACGAAACTGTTGATCGGGGAAGTCTGAAGAGTGCAGGGAGAAGTACACTTGGCAGGGTTGATGAGTTGGCCGAAGAGAGCACCCTCGCAGACGAGCTGGAACGGAGCCTTGAACCCTCGGATCCGTCAGACGCTCGCAGTGCTCGCCACTCTACCAGACGTGGACATCGCCGTAACGTTTCCGGGTCCGAGTCGCACTCCCCTGGTCCTCGAGGAGAATCACTCGCAGATCTGCCCATTACTGGTCCCGGACTGGACCTGGCAGCTGAGCTCGGACGTGCAGAAAACAAGGATATCCTCGCCGGCAATGCCGTTGAAGAACGTGACCGGTCTATTCTCAATGGGAAGAAACGCGGCAGGAAAAGCGTCTCGGATGCTGGAAAGAAGGTGGCGTCGTCAGGCGACGCTACTGATGCCGCTGTACCTCCCACCGATATCGAGAACCTTCGTAACGAAGTCAAATCTCTCAAAGATGCGAACAAGGCCCTCTCGTTATATGCATCCAAGATCATCGACCGCATTATCGCTCAGGAAGGTTTCGAACATGTCCTTGCCGTTGATTACGACAAGATGCCGCCACCTACCCCAGTTACCAAATCCCCTCTTCCCACCACCTTTGATAATACCCCCGCTCAAGCAAAGAGTCGACCACAATCAGCCATTTTTGCTCCACCGCCTGCTCAGGAGAAGCTTACGACCTTCAATTCACCCCCGCTTACCGGTAATACCCCCGTGTCGAAGCCAACAACTACGACAAGGAACCGACGCTCGCTTTCTTTCGATTGGAGAAACTTTTCTTTGTTCAACGCAAACGAGAAGAAGGCGGAGGGTAGTCCTAACTTGCGTCAGCTGACACTCAAACCTGGTGCCAACTCAATTGTAGGTGCGAGAAAGCTTGACACACAAGAAGACGAGGAGGACAGACGGGAGAGGGAACGAACCATCGCGACTATGAAATTAATGGGTATCGATCAGCCCACTGTGTCCTCCAGTGCTCCTCCTATAGAGAAGGTCCAATCCGCACCAGTAACCCAAACGTTGGCCATGGGCTCGCCCGTGCCATCGAATTCCAGCTCCGGCAGCGCCACTCGTTTCTCGCTATTCCGCTCTAGGTCAACCACTCACTCGGAAACCTCGTCCCTGCATTCTTCCCATACCCCACCGATACCGTCATCAAACTTAACCCAAGAAGCACTAGCACAGGCTGAAGCTGAGAGTAAGCTCGCAGCGCTTGACGCACATGAGCGGGCTCTCAGTGCCGAGATCGCCAAGGGCGCTAGTGGCGGTTTTACCGAGATCACTCGTAGTCGGCGAGGCAGAAAGAGTGCAGGGGGAAGTGGTAGCACGGTCTGGAGCGCTGGAATGAACGGCGAGGATGGGGACGACTAGCCTTGGATTGGCAACCAAGTCAACAACTGACATCTGATCGATTCCCCACTGTCGACCATTGTTGGTGCACGTGTAGGTCCAGTGATCGTCGTTTTGTTCCTCTCGATTGTCGACACCATCCGGACGGTGGACATGTAATATTTCACTCTTGTTCAGTTGTATACCCTAGGTAAATAGAGTATCCTCCGCTAATGTACTTGGATTCCACCTGGGATAAATCCCGCCCACTCTGCATTCGCCCTTCATCGAGTCCCCGATCTCGATAAAGTGCAAGGTTCACGCTAAATTGTTGATTGTCGATGTCGATGTGACTTCGGTGATCGTCCCTTTTGACGACGGAAAACTGACGCAGGTTGGGGTTACTGCAAGGTTACTGACAAATCTTGTCCCTGGCACTCTGCTTCTACTGTCTTTGGTCCGTGAATTTCAATCAACGATCCAATTCGATTCAACGGCATGTTTTGCTATCTGAAATCTTCTGACAATGGCTTCTGCAGCTCATGTTTTCAACGTGCCCCCCCCTACCCGAGGTCAACACACCGGACGTTCATACGGTGATTAAGACGTCTTTACCTACCCCTTTGGTCACGGCAACTCTTCGCCAATGTGCAATTGGCATTCAACTCAAATACGCTCCTAGTCAGCGCGCGCTCGAGCCATTGAACTGCAGCGCCGTGCCCAACACGAGGATGGCCTGTCTTGTGTCTCCAGATACCCCGTCATCCACGGAGAATCTGATTTCGACCCTGTACTGCTCAGGATTTCCTTCCGCTGATCAGGCAAATCCGGACCTACAGACTGGCAACTTCTCCTCTGCATCGTGTCGAAGCTTTGCCGAATGCTCAGTACGAAGTTCCACTGTCCCTAGGAGGTCAGGATGATCCATCAAACGGGTCCTGAAACTTTGATCACCCCGGACCATTTGTTATCTCTCCCATTTAACCACAATCAACGTCTTGGTCAACTTCGAACAGACGTTTATGTCCTCAAGTAGCGTCAGTTGGTCCAACTTGCCCAACATGGAAGTTACGTACGGTTCTGCCTCGGAGACTTTCTGTTGCTTGAAGTCTCGAGTGTCACCCCTCGATTGATGATCATTCGGTTGTTGAAACGCTGACCAATGGCCCTGAATACGAGCTGGAAACTGAGCCTGAAACTGAGCAGCTGCGTCTCTTGACTATGGTGACTACTGAAAACTGACAGGTTTATTCACCGACCAGTACCAAACAGACGGAATTTCCTCGCTATTTCAATCGGTTTCAAACATGCTTTGTGCATCCGCTATTATTTCTCCCGATTGCAGCTCAGTAGGTCCCAAATCTCACGGCTAAAAGATCATTATTCGCCGGTATCGTACGCCTGGAAACAAGTCCTCCAGTCCTCAAGGCCAGCCTCACATCGCAAGCTTGATTGGATTGTGTGCTATCTTCCCGACTTGGCGCGTGTCTTTGCCGCTAACAATCTGTGCCTTGCACCCATCTTCCTGGGGTACACGGAAAGAATCCTTACGTCCTTCTCCCGTCTTCCCCTTATAAAGTAGGAAATGATCTATGATGATCACAATCCCCCCTTCCCTCGTCCTGCAGGATGGCTGTCACGACCATTCTCGGTGCTCTCCTTCTGTTCATAGTGATTGCGGTGCAGGTCCATCGTTGGTTCAAGCGCCAGTTCATTAAGGACATTCAAGGGCCGCCTTCGTCCTTTTTCTTGGGTTTGTCCATCTCCTTATCATCACTCCAGGATGAATTGGCTGACCCCCACCTCTCAGGCAATGAACTGGATATCAATCACCAGGATCAAGTTGGGGACTCCGAATTGACGTGGATTCAGGACTATGGCACCGCTTGGCGCACGGGGGGCTGTTTCGGGGTGAATGTTATTTCTTACAGACCCTATGCTCGTCTCTGACACTACGTTCGCTTCTAGGAGGATGTTCTCATGACTGTCGATCCCAAAGCTCTCCAACATGTCTTCCAAGTTGGAGGATATAATTATCCCAAACCCGCAGCCATCAGACAAACCATTCGCATGTTGATGGGTCGCGGAATCGTTTGGGCAGCCGGTCAGCTCGATTTTTTTCGTTCCCTCCAAGGTATATATCCTGATGTCTATATACTTCAAGGGGACGACCACTTCCGCCAGCGTAAAATCATGAACCCTGCGTTCCAACCCGCGCAATTACGGTCCTTCTTGCCTGTCTTCCGTCAGCTCGGCTCCGACGTAAGATGGTTTCTTCATCCGCTCCGTTTCAGGTGACCCTTAACATCTACGAATTCAGCTATGCAATAAGTGGAAAGACAATATCCTTACAACAGACGCACCACAAGTTATCGACGTCGTTGGATGGTTGTCGAGGGCAACATTAGATGCAATGGGTGTTGGTTGGTGGATATATCATAACCGACGAACCCACATTAACGTTCGGTATCTCCAGCGGCGTTCGACTATCAGTTCCGTTCTCTGGACGATACCAAAGATGAACTCCTGAGCGTTTTCACGAACCTCTTGTGAGATTATCCCCGAGTAATCAACGAACGAATATCTGATTTCTATCCCATTAGCTCCGACTCTGTCTTGCACCCGTCAAAGTTTGCCATCCTCTTCGTCGGGCTATGGTCCTATGTTCCGTCCTCATGGCTGTACTATGTTCAATACATCCCTTCCCGTGAATGCCTTCGATTCCGGCACTACCTGAAACTCGCTTCCAAAGTGGCCAAGGAACTCATCGATGAGAAGACTGAGAGGGTTTTAGCTGGTAGAGCCGAGAAGAGCAAGGACGCTATGACTGTTCTAGGTGGGCGAACTATATTTCGTCTATCACTTCACCGTCTTGATTTTGACTTCATATAGTGCAAGCGAACCTGTCAGAGGACCCGAAGCGACGACTTGACGACGACGAAATGATTTCTCAAATGATGTGAGTCTAAGCTAGCTATAATCAGGTTTGATCTAGGCTGACCACTCCATTCCAGGACTCTCATGCTTGCAGGGTGAGACCTCTTCACGAACTGGACTGTTTTGGATGCCAACACCCATTTTGACTCCAGATACGAAACAACGTCGACGTTTGTAACGTTCTGATGCCTTTTGACGCACCGTTGTTTACCCCCATAATCCTCTAGGACTCTTGGATATTTCCTTTGGGAACTTTCAAAGCATCCCGAATGGCAAGATCGAATTCGTGAGGAGATTATCTCCACTCAGGCGAAAATCGCTGCCCGTGGCGAACAAGACTTCACGATTGCTGATATGGAAGGCATGGAGTACCTCAACGCCGCTCTAAAGGTAATATCTTTCAGGTACATGTAACGCTGGGCTCATCGGTCCAACAGGAAACCTTACGCCTCCACCCGACTGTATATACCCTGAAACGTGAAGCGGAAATCGACGATATCATTCCATTGGCCTATCCCATCAAGACAAAGTCGGGCAAGATGGTTTCTGAGATCCCCATTCGCAAGGGTCAGAATATCTTGGTGTCAATCTGGGGTTACAACCAGTGGGTTCCTCAGTTTGCGTCCTCTTTGCAGACTGATGAACATTCTCTAGCCTCAAGCAAGTTTGGGGCCAAGATGCTGAATTCTGGAAGCCAGAGCGATTCATGGGCGATAAACAAGAACGAGAGACTTCTGTGGGTGTCTACGCAAATACGTGAGTCGTCTTCATATCCGGCGTTCCTTGACCACCACTAAACGGAGGCTTTTCAGGATGTCCTTTTGTGAGTAGCCTCAATTGATGAATATTGCCACTTTGATTCTCATATTGTGACTCCAGCTGCCGGTGTCAGATCTTGCATTGGGTACGTCGTTCCTTAAATCCACATCATTTCGACTCTAACTCATGTTCTCCACATAGCTGGCGCTTCGCGTATGTCGATCTTGACACCTGCCTCAGTAAATTTTAGCTGATATTCCTCCCTTAGCTTGATTGAGATGCAGGCCATCTTGATCGAACTCCTCCTCAACTTCGAGTTTTCCCTTTCTCCCGAGAAGCCGGAAATCCAACGAGTAGGAGCCCCCTTTTCATACATTACACCCTACTGATATCGGATATTGCAGATGCCTGCCTTCCAATTGATGATCCCGGTCCTCAAGAACAAAGTTGAGGAGGGCACACAGTTGCCTCTCCAAGTTACGATTATTCGATGATTCCTCAAATGATATGACGACACGACGAGGAACTGATGACCTTTAACGAATGTTGTATGCTGTGGAGGTATTGTTTCCATCCGTGTACTGCATAAATATGATGTTTGTTGTGCCAATATAATCTCTGTATTGCCAGCCATCTCAGAATGACGAAAACAGTTCCACGATACCATCGCAGAGAAGATGGAGAAGAAAAATACCGTCAACGCTTTATCAGCGTGTTTTCCGCGTGGGTGCGAATCGTTTGGAATGGATTCGCGGAGAACGCAGGATTCGCAAGAATCATAGGATGCCGCAGCCGCTCGGTTTCTCTGTGGATGTTACTGGGTCAATAACTGTGAAAAAGTGTCAACGAAGAACACTCACAGGGCTCGTTTCCGTTGTGCTTCCGTCAAGGGTGTTGCCTTACCCTCCCCGATTTGCCCTGGCTTGAGCTTGACTTTCGTCATTGTGGATTCCAGTCTCGACTCGTCTTCGCCTTGAGACTGCGAACCGACCTCCTGAATCCCTTCGTCCAAGAAGGAGAGGGCGTTCTTGATGTCATCAAGTCCACCGGCGATCTGTTCCTTCCCTTTGCGCTTGATTCGGCGTGCATGAGACTTCGAATATGGGGCATGCCCGGATGAGAGTCCTATAAAGATGTTTTATATTCCTGAGCCTCCATTAGTTGAAGGGGGTGCATACGTTCCAAGAAGAGTTCGCGCTTGATCTGCTGTTTCGCCTTCTTTGTGAGATTTACTTGAGGGACCGCAGCTTCCTCTGCCATGGACTGCAAGATGTCATTTC
This sequence comes from Jaapia argillacea MUCL 33604, assembly GCA_000697665.1. Lineage (NCBI taxonomy): Eukaryota > Fungi > Basidiomycota > Agaricomycetes > Jaapiales > Jaapiaceae > Jaapia > Jaapia argillacea. Next base: position 1,996,066 of record KL197710.1, on the reverse strand, counting down.
CCTGAGAAACCGCCCATTGAGCATGGCTGCAGTTTGGGGCTGAAGAGGATTTGAATTCATACGGATGCCTCTGCGGATACGCCGACCTCAATGGATTCTACAGCGTTTTCTTGAACTGCAAATTTTCGTTTGGTAGGCCGAACAGAATGGCTGTGGACGGAGCTACGTTTTCGAGATTCTTTGGGCTACGCAACTAAATTCGCATGACAATTCTCTGCATGTCAAGAGGCGTCAGATGCGTACCATAGAGGTCCAGGTGTGCTAAACAAGATGCTGTACGCAAGCAACTGCAGTGAGCTTGCGGATGGCTGAGCGCTGATCGGAGACAGAAACATCGGGACCTGACCCATGTTATCTTATCTCGCCTCCGCTGCATGGTTTATGCAATACTCTCAACAAACATAAAGATATTCTACACCAACGCAGCCAGGATCATCTGCCATCTATTGTCTCGTCAGGATCCCCGTCTACCTGGTCTGCCCCTTCCTCTCCAACTGCCGAATCAACCACGATGATCTTTTCTTTCCCAGCAGAATCAGAATCGTCCACTCCAATCGCAACGAAGCTGGCAATAACCAACACAGCTCCAAGGATAACCTGGCCCTTGACTGGCTTGCTTAGCAGGAAATCACCAACGACAGCCAGGGGTATCGTCAAACTCAAGCCAACGGTGACTACCAGCGGCGTTGTTTTCAACATTGCTAACACATAGATGTAGTCGCTTGACCAAGTGATAGCCATCTATTGTAACAATTAGCTCAGCGGTGCGGTAGCAGACGCCAAAAGGCAACATACATTGATGAGGAGGGCAATAACAGCCCTCCGACTGCTTGGCAGCTCAAACCTCTCGACTCCGGCCAAGTGAAGGACAAGTCCAATTGGCCAACAAGAGAGGACATTGAACAACCCAACAAAACCGAAGAAGAGCTGCATATCTATCCTAGATTCCGAACGTATGCGGACCTTGAGGAGGATAACGTAGAGGGCGTAGAAGATAGCTCCTAGAAGAGCCAAGGCGTCACCGAGCATCGGCTGAGAACCTTCGTCAGTGGCAGTTGCAACCAAGGACGGACTTGGCCGTGGAGAGCCCGATGGCTGAGGTTTGGAGGAATCCGACAATGAAACCAAGACTACGCCAGCAAAACTGTGCGGAAGAGATTAGCTAATTGAATGGTGCACACTATCGATACTTGCCTGGTCAATACTGCACCGACTTTGGCCACAGTCAAGTGTTCCACTCCAAAAACACGGCCGATAACGAGAGTGAAGAATCCTAGATGTCACCGTTGAGGACGCGGTGCCGAGGAGAACGGGAGGATGTTACACCTACCGCTCATGGCGGAGAGTATTGTTGCGCTGGCGACACTGGTGTAATCCAAAGATGCATTGACAGCCCAATTGGCGATAAACCAAAAGAAACAGAATATGAAGGCGAGTTGAGCCGTCTCTCGGAGAGTAAGCGGAGGTAATTCTTCTTCGACGATCGTTATCCGCTCAGCGCTGGGTTCCTAAAGTTCAAAATCAGAGGGACACAACATCATATGACATATGTATGTACCCGGAGGACTACGTCGTCAGCTTGCTCCGGGTCGTTGGCGAGGGATTGGTACCCGACTCTTGCCCTACTAGAAAGTATGAAAGGGGATTTCGCAGCAACTGCAAGCTGAAGAACGCACCCGTCACTTGACAACGCCGTCTGCCCCCCCTTCCATCGACTCCATAATCTCCGAATGAGAAATGGCAACAAATACAATGTGAACGCGCTCGTATTGAGGTACGTTACTCTTTCCGAACGCGCGTCAGTCCCCACACCATTCCTCTGAATGACGGTACGCGATGCTCACAGGAAAGGTTTCTCATAACCGTCCTCGAACAAGTCCTATTCCACAGACCCACGGCATCAACAACCACCTGCCTGGTAACATAGCAAGATTGACTCACTTGTGTCACAAAGTTGGATGAAGTCCACAAGAACACGACCACCAAGAGTAGACAGATTCCGATGGCATAATCTCTCTTGTTCAAAACAACCTCCGTCGAGACAGCCTTGCCTTTCAATCGGGCCTGCTCGGGCTCAGGCATTGGAGAGTTGAACGTGTCCATTTCGAAGGTGGCATCGGATTCCGTAGTTGGCTCGTTATCAATCATTCAGAGCATGATAAGCAAGCATGGGAGAGTGAGCCTTGTTCGCGCCATCACGGAAGCGAAATTGCTGAGAATTGCTGTGTGCGTGGCACACGACAACAGATGCGGACTCTGACTCTGAAGGACTCTGCAACTGATCGATAGTGATCTATAGAAGCATGTGTAAAGTACAGAGGGTATTCATGTGAGTAACATTGTATGTATTACAACTTCGAACCAACGTTGTATCGGAGATTAGCAACTGCGAGCATAGACAAGTCCGTGTGTGCAATGAAAACAACGAAAAACACAGATGACATCGAAAACCAAGATGATAAAGATCCCATAAAATAAGAGGCACAACGGACATACAAGGAAGATTCTGTGTATGAGGATAGCGCGTGCTAGGGAATGGGGCGATACTTGACTTTCTCGAAGATCCTGTACAAACTGATGACGAGGTTAATGCAGTACATGATGAGACCAACCCCAACGAGACAGATCAACACGACTTGATTATCGCATATACGCTCTCCGACACTGCCCTCCATCCCTGATATAGGGTTGGACGTGCGAGGAATCCCGTTGTACCAAGAAATACTTGACGCGGCGGCGCAGGGTATCACCGAGGTGAAGAAATTGTCGAAAGCAAGGGCGAGCGATGCGGACCACGCGCAAATGAACACAACCTCGACGAGGGTATGGGCGAGTTTGGCCGAAGTACGCCATAGGCCTAAGGGGCGACCAAAGTATTCGGACTACCGAATCGTCGGTTGGGTTGTTCAAAACGGATAGTATAGCCACTCACATATATGGCCATCATTACGTGAACGAGTGTTAGAGGAGCAAAAATAACAACAAGTGTCCTACAGCATAGCCATCATCAGTAAGGTGATACCAGGCGGTACACAAGGGTGAAACACTCACGGAGAGGCGCCGACGGCACCCATAATACCGTTGCGTTTCTCTAGGGTTCGTATTCGGACAGCGACAGCAAGAGCGGCAGAAGTGAAAGATATGTTGACAAATCGGAAAAGCTTTGGGGAATTCAGATATCGGGGTTTCGGCATATGCACTGGACTCACCAAAGGAGCGTATGTGTTTGTTAGCAGGAACTTTCTGATCTTCTTCCTTCGCCTCTGCCAAGGGCTCATGTGAGGTGTACTGAGGCCATAGTCATCAAGGTCCGGCTCGCCAAGGCCTCCGTTAGGAATTGTCGTATAGTTTCTCTGTCCTAGGATACCATCGCTGATCTTTGGTGACCACGGGGTGCTCCAACCAGGTGTCTTGTTATGGGACAAAGTGTATGGAGCAGCGGGTGGTTGGGGCAGCGGAATTTGTAATGTCGATTTGTCAGTGGGTGATGCAACTTCTGGATCTTTCCCCTTCTCTCTCGATGGACCCTCTTCGAGGTTACGACCCAATGCCATTGCCGGTGAAAGCCATGACATGGAACGATCCTTGAGGCTCATTCTCGGCTTGTCAGGTTTGGACCGATTAGGGTCCTCCTCAGGCTCGAAGACACGAGATTGAGAATCACCAAGAGCTGGACGGGCAAACGTCCACCACCGAGATGGACCAGGAGTCGGGGGACCTCCGGACGAAGAATGGGTGGAGATGCCATCCGATGGACGTGATTCTAAACCCCATCTAGAACTGGGGTTCGGGGTGGTTGAAGGGGATACATCCTCCGTCGGGGAAGGAGGTTCGTCTCTCGCCCATGCTGTTGGGAAGATTAGATCCCAAGGCAAGACGTTAGGATTGTGAACATACGGGGTGTGGTGACGACTGTCTTGATCGTGGAAGCCGGAACAATGGTTTGATGACTTCGAACGCTATGGGTCTTTGACACTGTCGAAGCCGAGGGGGAATGTTGAGCTCTAGTCAACATGGACGTGCACGAATGACAGAAGGACCAGCTGGGCGCAGCCTAATGGCTGCCACTGCGGTGACGGCAACACACAAGTACTTAGAGTTCGGGTATCGGGTCTGTCACGAGTCGTCACCCGATCACAACGCTGCGTCACGCTCCCCTGTGATCCGGGCCGAGTCTTAACTTCGTCTTAGTTCCAAAACTCTCGCACTCGTCGGACATATTCAGGTTTCATGGAGGAGTCTATCCCTTCAATCTCGTCAGGAACTGTCGGTTCTCGCTTCGTTTCCGCGAACGACGTAGAATCTGCTCGCAAGAAGCGGGAGGAGTCATGGAAAGCAGCTTATGCCAGGTTCATCCTACCTGTTATGCCATCTTTCTGGCGTAGCTCATATGGTCCATATCTCCCGGTTGACACCATTTTAGACTGGGGCAAGAGCCCCCTCCGCAGCCAGTGGAGGATGCCTACGATGGACGGAGCTTGGCAGAAGTGAGTCCGGTTTCAGCTGCGCTTGGATTCCGCAATCTCACCCACGTTCATTACTCAGAAACTTGCCGCTAACAAAGTAAGTACACACACGTGTGCTTCACATTTGTGACAGAAACTTATGCGCTTCAGGCAGCGAAACAAGAGGAATGGGAGGAGCGCAATCGTCTCGGTTAGTTATCAACCACGTTTCAATTTTGTCTCGCGTGACCTCAACCTTTCAAAATCTACGCAGCAAATCAATTCCGTGCGCTGGAAGAAGATGAAGTCATGTTCCTGGACACCGTACGGGAGCGACAGCATGACGAGGAAACCAAGCGGAAACAGATGGACGATGAGGAATTGAAATCGTTTAGAGTGTACGTCCCTTGCCGTGCAAATTTATTTCTCCTCTGATTCTCCGACATTAAAAGCGCCGTCGCCGCACGAGAGACTGCAGTGACACAGCCTCAGCCACCAGCTGCAGAGCCGGCCCAGAAAGCCAAGGCACCTGTCGAAGCAAAGGCCAAGCCCCCCGCCGCGAAGAATGGCAAAAAGGCTCTCAAGGGTGTTCTGGTCAAAAAGAAATCCAAACCTGCCTCTTCGACGGCACCCATTAAATCTACAGACAGTAAGGTTGACGATACACCCAAGGCTGACGTAGCCGAGAAAGCATCAGCTGTTTCTGATGACCGGCCACAAGCCAAGCGACGGAAAGTGGCAGAGCCAGAATCGTGACATGTATCTAATATCCGCCTCACACATACTGTACTGTCCTGATTCTCCTTGCTCTCTGCAATGCTATCGATATGTATTGTTGACAGAGTGCCGGTATATCTGAACAACACCTACTGAGCAACACCACTTCCAGCAAAACCAGTCAACCCCTTCTTGTAACAGGACTTGGGGTGGGAGTCCATCTGACTCTGTTCATGTCCTTCTCCTCCCGCTTCCCTCTTCCCTCCCATCCAGCCATCCTCCCCATTGCCTCCGCTCGCCTCGCAGCAGCAGTCCCCATCGTACTTCTATCCAACAGCCTCCTTGCAGCAGGGGTCAAACTACCAGCAGCCTCCGCCCTGCGAGGCGTCCACGAAGGAGGCGGCATAGATCCTTTCCTCGTCGAACCAGGCGTCCCCAATAGACTGGCCTTTGCTTTGAGATTCTTCGAGGCCGCTGTGGATAGTTTGTGAGAGATAACCTCGCGTTTGGAAGGTGCGGGAAGATGGAATGGCGTAGTTGGAGGTGGTAGATCGGCTGGGTCATCAGATTTCGACAGTATTCGGGGCGTCGCAGTTATCGTTCCCCATGTCATAAGCTGCTTAACAGCATCCGGTCCAAGCTCTGATGGGGTCGGCGAAGGCATTGCAGGAACTAGGGAGAAGTTATTGATTCGAGGCGACTTGGGTCGATCTATTGGCGAAGTATGAGCGTCTGGATTATCAAGAGATGAGAAATGCCTGAAGCATACATGGTGTTCCCGCAATTGCGGCATCGATACGACTTCGAGTAGGACTTGGAGGTTCTGATATAGTGTCTACCAGCTTGTCATCTTGTTCCGGCAGACGTGTGTTCCCGTATTTAATGACCATGGGATCTGGTTTCTTTTCTGCATCGACTGTTGCAGAAGTGGACGGATCGTATGGCGACGCATCCGCGTCCGGCGGAAACATTAGCGCATTTCTTGCCTGGTAGGATGTGAGCGTTGTAATGTCGATAGGAACCGAAATACTCGCCTTAAATTTCCAAGCATCAACCCCGGCTGGCCGAGTATCCTTCTTCGGTGCCAGAACATCCAGGATCTCTTCCTGGGGTTTCACCTGCGGTAAAAGAGCCACCTCCTTCCCTTTTCCTTTATCCAACAACTCAACGGCTTTCTCCCCCTCCTCCTTAGACTCACTTCCATCAGTGATCAACCCAAAGGGTTTCGGCGCCTCAATCAATAACTTCTCCCTTACACCCGGACCCGAAGGAGCCTCGATCAAACTCCTCTCCCTTCCCTCCAACAACCTCTCCCTCTGCTCTTCAACCCGCTTCTGCGCCTCCCAAGCCCACCCCCACTTTTCTCTCCTCTTCCTATTCTCGTCATCCAAGATCTCTGTAAAGCTCGAATTATCCTCAGATGTATACCGAGCCTGGAACGAGTCAAGAGTCAAATCCGAGTCATAGCGAGCTCGCTTTGCAGGTGGCCCCTCGGACCTCGGGGTACGCAAAGGAGTGTCCGAAGGCCCAGCACCATAGGGTGTTTGAGAGGGTGTCTGCCATGGCCTGCCTCGGGTGGCTGGCGTACTGATCTCCTGCAGTCGTCGAACAGAGGCGCCGATGAGCTGAGGGTCCTGGGTACGCAGCGCATCCAAATAGTCGTTTGTGGCATCCAGGTGAACCAAAGACGGAAAGAAATCACGAGCGATAATATGGGACAGAGCTTCCGTGTACTCGTCCTCGTCTAAGATAGTTTGGCGGTTCAGTGAGCGGGCAGGAGCACTGCTGCTTTCGCCGTTGGTGGAAGCCATTGTGGAGGTGTGTTGTCACACGAATTGTCACACCACTCCTCCTCAAATCTTCAACGAACCGTTCGTATCATTTCTATCGTTAAGTCGGGATATATCGTCGTACAATCATGATTTACTAAGGTAGCACGAGTGGTCAAGAATAAGAACAAGACACCCACACCGAACTAGAAACAGACCTGGTCAAACAGGAAAGAATGTGTCAGTAGTTTGTAAGCAGTTGGAATGAAGGGTAGAAACTGTACAACTACAAAGTCTGGGAGTGATGCCCTTGAGGCGGTCAAAAAAGGGAATAATCCATAAGTCAATGCAGTAGGGGAATCGAGGAAACCATGCATGAGATTGATGTCGGGATTACCGACACGGTTGACAAGACAAGAATTGGATCACGAAAGTCTCCGTCCATCTGTACTCCCAGATCTCGGCCGCCCTTTATCAACGCTCAAGAATCCTTCAGTATCACTCCCTGCACTTTTCCTTCCTCCGCTCGGTCTCCCTATCCGGCTTTTCGAAAGCACTGAAGATGATGATCCAGAAGCGGGTATCTTCGAACGAATGGTGATATTGGAGTGGGGGAACGTTGGGAGCGTTTTCTCTGTGTTCAGTGTGCCATGTCCATTGCTGGAGGCAATACCAGATGAGGAGGAGGCAGTGCTGTCAGGTCGAGGTGGCGGAGGCATCATAGTGGGCCTGTCACGATGGGAGAAAGTACTATCGGTGGGCGATTTCGCATTGTTGCTTGTACCCAGAGATGACCGTTTCGCTTGTGAATACGGACCCGCGCCCGGACCTGTAGAGCGCTTCAAACCAGCACCTGCGTGGTGGTATAGACTGCTGGTAGGAACGGGTAGGAAAGTGGGCGTCGAGGGCCTAGAAGATGGGGTGGGGATGGAACTTGTGGTCGCCGACGTGCTTGCACTGGTACTTCGGCAGTCTGTCGTCGTTGAGACTCGTGAGGCTGGCCGTTTGATTCCGGAACCCATAGTACTCCGGGAGAGGGCGTGTTGACCTTTGCTAGCAACCGCTAGTGTAGGAGACTCCAATGCACCAGAGTTCGACGACGCATGCCGGAATGCACTTGGAGCTGAGGGACTCGAATTTCGATTTCTATCCTTCTCAGCATCCTTATTCTTGATGGGTGTAGGAGAATCCTCCATGATGAGAACCCATCCTGACGAATCAACGGGAGAAGCTACTCTCTTCTTCTCATTCTCCATGCTCTCAGCACTTCTTCTCGATGTACTGGAACGCAAGAACAAGGGAGTAGATGTCGATGGAGTGGGAGATGCATGATTCACAATATGAGATGAAGCGGAAGGGGAAAGGGGATTGCGGCCGGATACGCTGCCCATTCGAAGGCGGGGGACACGGGTGTGGATTTTCTGCTCTAGGTTCTTGACCCGAGCACGCATTTCTGACACCATCTGAACACCTTTGCTCCTCGAAGCTGTCAACGTAGCACTGCCCGCAGTACTAGTCGTGGTATTAGATGAGGTGCGTGTGCCAAACGTCGGCCGTAGGGATGTTGATCGGGGTGTGAGGCGCGAACCGGGTGGAGGAAGAGTGGTAGAACGAGTAATAGAAGATGGGCTGGATGAATGGGGCGCGAGTATCGTTGACTTTGATGGATTGAAACCCGCACGGCTGAGGAAAGCAGAATGTCTGCTACTGGATTCGGAAGATATGGATGACCTGGCGATACCACTGTCGATCGAAACTCGTGCTTCTTCAGCTGACGGGAGAAGGTCAGCAAGTTGGAGATCAGGAGGTGGAGCTGTTCTCAAAAGGTCTTCGTCAGATGGAGCCACAGAAGAGGCGGGAGTGGTGATGTCCGTCCCCATTATGGAACCTCTCGAGTTGGCAGCAGCGAGTTGATCCTTTAATATCGCAATTTCTTCGTTGGCATCTGAGCAAGATGGTCAGAGGAGACGCAAGCCACATCGTGAGAGCGGGTAGGTCACCTCTTATTTCGTCCCTAAATCGTTGGCATTCCTCCTCCATGTTTGCCTTGTCCAATAGCTCGTGCTCGAGAAGGATCTTCTCTTCAAGCGCTCGGGAGTATTTCGACTCCATATCGGCTAAGCTGGAAGCAACTGCCCTCTCATTGCGCTCCAAGTCATCGTTACCCATTTCCAGATCTCGTAACTGCACCTTCACTTTCTGGTGCTCGTGCCGCAGTGTATCCAATTCGCGTTGTAAAGAAGTCGTAGTGGTATTATGAGTGGTTTGCAAAGCCATGAACTTGGACTGCGGTTGGCAACGTAGCGACGGGATGAGAACACGTCAAAAGATAGGGGATAATGCACTTACTTTCCATTCGTCTCTCTCATTCTCAGCTCTGGCAACTTTGACCTTTAGCTCTTGTTGAGCCTTCTCTGTTCTCTCTAGCTCTCTTTCCAACTCCTCTTCGAGCTCCTTGCTGGAGTGCTGGAAGTCTTCAAGTTCGCCACGAGTTTCGGCGAGCATGTCAGCGACCTCGATGTACTTTGCCCTCCAGTCGGTCGAAGAATGGGAATAGCTAGCAGATACCGAGTCAGCAAGCGAGGAAGAGCGTGGCATTGTGAAGTTGGAGTACTTGATGTCGTCCATCATCCTGTCTCGTCGCAGAGGATCGGTCGCAGAGAGAACTGCAGTCATTGCCGTTGAGAATAGAGAGCCAGTATACTACAACCAAAGCCAGAGCCCAAAGCCGAGAGAGACAGAATGAGACCACAGTAGCCCAGGAATGTTCAAGTCGTTGCCGAACGGTCTGGCACGCGAGGTGGCGTCCCCCGCCCCTCTGTTGCTCATTATTTGCCACGGACCCCGATCACTGTGGCTGCACATTCTGCCTGCATTAAATACAGAGTACTACAATCCTTCAGGCTTCGCACACTTGCGCTTTTCAACCTTTCCCGTCTTCGGGCACCGCATTTCCTGCCATGAAACAGGCTCCATAGTTGCTCCTGTGCATCATCTTGATGAACAATATACATGAGAAATGGATGAAATCTACCTCACCAGCTTCTGAAGTGGCAAAGATGACACCGAGATCATTCCGTGCTGTTGTGATATAGTAACTTCGAGCGTCACCGAGGGATATCTGTCGTCGAATCAGCCAAGTGGATCAAACTCACCGGTGAAGTAGACTTACAACCAGCCCCTTGACAACATCACCGCCCCGAAAGCAGTCTCCAATCTTGACTTTGTCCTTTTCAGTTGCTCGGACATCCTGAACACGGATAACACCGGTGAACTCCTCTCCTACAGGCAGGGGAACTCCGTCGACCACTGTGATGGAAAGCACGGCTTGCGTGGGTGTCAAGCGAGTGATGGCACCCAGCACCACAGAGTTTGGGCCAGGTGGTCGGGGTCGGACACGCGAAATGGTCAAAGTCTAGGTAGGATAGAGTACCGAGATGGATCGACAGTCATTGAAGTCGATGCAGACAAGACGTGAATAAAAGACGGACAGCTCCCTCCTGCAGAGGCACCCCAATCAAACTGGCTCTAACTTGACCATCGCGCGAGTATACTCCGGCACCCAAAAGGGGTTCTGGTCGTCTGGCAGATACGATTGGTTGGCCTGGCAGCATGAAACCGGAAGCCATGTCGGGAGGAACAGTGGGATAACGGATTTCTGAGCGGGACTTGTGTGTGGAAAAAGTGAGTAAAGGACGGACGGACCGCTCCGGGTTTGTTGCTATTTGTACGTGACGGAGATTCGCTTCCCACAAAGTGACCAACCAAAAAGTTGAGCGTTGGGGACAGCACACACGCCCTGTTCACTCCATCCACCATGGCCTCCTCCGTCGCCCGTATTCTCTCCAGGCGTATGTTCTCTCCACCGATACTCCCTTTCCCCCTAATTTAACATGTTTTTCCTCTCTAGATATGCACGTCTCCACCCGGAGACATGCGCTGTCCAAGTTTGCCATGCCTGCAATGAGCCCGACCATGACCGAGGGTGGTATTGCTTCATGGAAAAAGAAAGAGGGCGAGACATTCGCTGCTGGCGATGTCCTTCTCGAGATTGTACGTCCATCTTCGCGTCCTCCGCGCGCCAGACATTGATCGAAACGCGTCATAGGAAACGGACAAGGCCACGATTGATGTCGAGGCTCAGGAGGACGGTATCGTCGCCAAAATCATGGTATACATATCTAATTCCTCCTCGTATCTTATGTTCACCATGGTGTGCTATGTAGGCTCATGACGGCGCAAAAGGTGTCAAAGTCGGCTCTGCTATTGCCATCCTTGGTGAGACAGGCGACGACCTCTCAGGCGCCGACAAGCTCGCCTCGGAGTCTTCATCGGCACCCGAGCCCGAAGCCAAGAAGGACGAGGCTCCTCCCCCCCCTCCGAAGGCTGAGGAACCAAAATCCGAGGCACCCAAAACCCAGGAGACAAAATCCGACCTCCCAGCTGGCGACCGTATCTTCGCGTCTCCCATCGCCAAGAAGATCGCGCTGGAACGCGGTATTCCTCTCTCCAAGGTCAAGGGCTCCGGTCCCAACGGCAGGATTATCCGTGAGGATGTTGAGAAGTACCAAGCCCCTGCTACATCTTCAGCAGGCGCCACACCCACCACTGCGACTCCTCAACCCTCTGCACCTTTACCCGAGGAATACACCGACACCCCTGTTTCCAACATGCGTCGCACCATTGGTGCCCGTCTTACTCAATCCAAGCAGGAGTTACCTCACTACTACCTCACCGTCGATATCAACATGGACAAGACCTTGAAATTGCGTGAAGTGTTCAACAAGACTTTAGCTGAAAAGGACAAGGCTGCCAAGCTGAGCGTCAACGACTTCATCGTCAAGGCGGTTGCTTGCGCGTCGAAAGATGTACCCGAAGCCAACTCTGCATGGTTAGGTGAAGTTATCAGACAGTAAGAGGAACCCTCAGTGAACACCTTCGTGCTTCTGACAAGTTTCTACTCTAGATATAAGAAATCTGATATCTCCATCGCTGTCGCTACCCCCACTGGTTTGATCACACCTATCGTCAAAGACGTTGGATCCAAGGGCCTTGCTACGATTTCCGCTGAAACCAAGGCGTTGGCTAAGAAGGCACGAGATGGCAAGCTTGTTCCCCAAGAATACCAGGTACGATTTATCTCGCATATTTGAGTTGATTCATTCAACTCATCGCTCTCCTTACCTAGGGTGGTACATTTACGATCTCTAACCTGGGCATGTACGACATCAACCACTTTACTGCCATCATCAACCCCCCACAATCATGTATCCTTGCCGTCGGATCGTCTGTTCCCACCTTGGTGCCTGCGCCGGAGGAGGAACGTGGCTTCAAGACTGTCAACATCATGAAGGTTACACTCAGTGCAGATCATCGGACAGTGGATGGAGCGGTCGGTGCGAGATGGATGTCGGCGTTCAAGGGATACTTGGAGAATCCTTTGACGTTCATGCTTTGAGTGGATATCTTACCTTTGACCGTGTTATTTGGCGTTTTGTAGCTTGTCGCTGTGGTGTTGGGAAACTCTGCTCGTTTATGTTATGCTTTTATAGATTGTTTCATTTCAGTAATCACCCGTACTCCCGACTCAACTCCCCAGACTGGAATGGTCTTGGTTCATTTCCTTCAGCGTTCAACGACCTGTGTGGGAGACTCGGCGACCGTGGCCTTTTCTCCGACTCGTCCTTGTCTCGATTTCCCTGCAACTGTCTTGCGCTGGGTGTGGTGACAGGGAAAACGTCGGCGATACGTTATCTTATCTGACTCATTTCTCCCTCCCAACTTGACGCACTCGCAACTTGGAGTGATTGTTTCTCCACCGTTGTGACCCGCAACATTCCGCCATCGGGACTACTGAACCGCGCCCGAATCAATAACTACTATGCCTGGCCGCCTACGAAAATCGAACCCCTTGAAGAAACCAGGTCTGATCATCATCCAGTCTCTCAGTCACTTGCTCACACCACTCGTAGATCGTCCTTACTACGCACTAGGACTGGAAGGCTCTGCAAACAAACTAGGAGCAGGGATCATCAAACACGCCGAAGATGGCTCATCTTCTGTCCTTTCCAACGTCCGACACACCTATATCACACCTCCGGGAGAAGGTTTTCTTCCCCGGGACACTGCTCAACACCATCGAGAGTGGGCGTTGAAAGTCATCAAAGATGCATTGAAGCAAGCTGGTATTGCTATGCGTGATATCGATTGTATATGTTATACCAAAGGTGAGTTCACTCTTCTCCGAAATGTCAGGGGCTGATGGGTCTGTAGGTCCTGGAATGGGAGCACCACTTGTATCTGTTGCGCTGGTTGCCAGGACGTTATCCCTCCTATTCAACAAGCCCCTCGTGGGGGTGAATCATTGTGTTGGCCGTAAGTCCTCCCTCTGTTGTTCCACCTAGATGTGCGGACTTCAACCCACCATATACAGATATCGAGATGGGCCGCGAAATCACTGGTGCTCAGAACCCTGTGGTTTTGTACGTCTCCGGTGGAAATACCCAAGTAATAGCATACTCGAGACAATGCTATCGCATCTTCGGAGAGACATTGGACATCGCAGTTGGCAACTGCCTCGATCGTTTTGCGAGGGTCATCAACCTTAGCAATGATCCAAGTCCGGGGTACAACATTGAACAAGAAGCCAAAAAGTGAGCCTATCACTTCATTCAGATCGCGCCTTTTATTCAGTTCACCGTCTCGTAGGGGGAAACGACTATTGCCCCTTCCTTATTCAACGAAGGGAATGGATCTCAGCCTATCCGGCATCCTGACAGCGACAGAGGCGTACACCACCGACAAACGATTCCGCATCGATCCCACCACAGATGAATTAAATGGGGAGGATATCATCACCCCTGCAGATTTATGTTTCTCTTTACAAGAAACTGTGTTTGCGATGTTGGTGGAGATCACGGAACGTGCTATGGCCCACATTGGGAGCAAAGAGGTCTTGATTGTTGGGGGTGTCGGGTGTGAGTGGGAATTGATGTCCTGATTCCGTACTCTAATTCCTGATCTCCTATTTCCCGATGGATAGGTAACGAGCGACTTCAGGAGATGATGGGTGTGATGGCTTCGGAGCGGAATGGACAAGTCTTTGCAACAGATGAAAGGTTGGTCCGACTCTGCCGGATTTTGCTTCACGAAGTTGATATTTTCCACGTTAGATTTTGTATCGACAACGGGATTATGATCGCCCAAGCTGGCCTTCTGAGTTATCGAATGGGATATACGACACCGCTGGTGGAGAGTACATGTACTCAGAGGTGAGATCTTTTGTTCTTGGCCGCTGCATGGAACACTGATTGGAGATGTAGATTCCGCACAGACGAGGTACATGTTGCGTGGCGAGCATAAGTCTTGGTTGTATTCAAGATCGGTAGCTGTATTCCTCTCGTCTCCTTCCGGGATATCCTTTTCCAACTTGTCTGAGATCCGGTGCGACCCTATTATTGTGCGATACGTATTAAGAGGCGCTATGTCTTCCCAACCAGTGATGAAACCAATTTCCAATGCATTGCATCAGCCCTCTGTATCTCCTCTCCAACGTGGTCAAACCTATCCCACCACCACCTATTCATCTCCTCGTAATCCGGCCCAAAACCCCCATCTCCAGCCCTGTAATGCCACGGCTTATCATTCAAAATATAATGCAAACATCTAATCTCCTCATCCCTCCACAACGGTTTGTGGATCACGCGTAAAGTTTTCAGAGCGTTGAAACACCAAGGCAGAGGTTTCCACCTATCCTTGAAGAAATGCGACAGGAGATCTTGGTCGGGGAAGGAGAAGGAGGGAACGAGTGGGGATGTACACAGGTATTGGGTGATTTGATGCATGAGTTCATGGGAGGGTGTGAGGACTACCGTTCCGCTGTTGAGGAGGGCGTAGGGTCGAGGACTGGTTGGGGTGATTTGTGTTGGCGATGTGAGTGCGGTGGGGTGAGATAGGGGAGTGTAGGCGCAATTCTCAGGTATCCTTCATCAGATGTCAATGGAGGGATGCAAGAGTGTGGAGGGTGGAGATTACCAGTCAAGGGGGTAGTGTTTGATTTTCCGTGGATTACACGCGCATACGTGGGCGGCTGCGATCCAATCTTTGGGTAACTCGAGATCCATCAACTCGTCCATGTTCTTCATCACAATCATATCAGAGTCCAATAGGACGACTCGCTAGAATCCTAATGAGCGAAGTAATGAGGGGGTAGACTGGATGAAAGCCCATACATCAAATTCTACCAATTGGAAGCCCCTGTCCACGGAGTAGGGTCAGATCACGAAACAAACTACTCGGCTAGACGATCTCAAGCGTACCTTAGCTTTGTCCACGTATCCGTAAATCGGGCGTCATTCGAAGATAGAGCATGACTGCCCGCACCAGGTTCCAACTTGTTGACCTCTTTGACCGCAATACCTCGCTTGCGTAGCACCTCAATGGTCTCTGACGGTACATCTGGTGTGACCATGACCACCAGCGGGAACTTTGAATCCACGGATTTCAAGGAATAATCGAGCACCAGCGTTCCCGGGAGATAGGACGTGCTCGTGAGTAGAGTAACGTAGGCTGCTTGGAGGTGCATTGCGTCGCTCGCCTGGGAGGGAAACGGGGAGGTATCGTTGAGAGGAGCTCTGACATTCTGGCAGGTACCAAGTTATAAGGTAAGCAGGTTGTGCAATCTCGGGCATCTCCTGCGTATCGGAGAGCTGCAGCGAGCGGCGTGGCAAAAGGCACTTCATGTGAAGAGTCCGATTTCAAGCGCAGTATCGGGCAGAGAAGGTAACTGGCATGATAAACTTTGAAGAGAGTTGGTACCCACGCGGCCACTGGCTCAGACGATCTCAATGTTGGGCACAGACGCCGCCTTATGTCGATCCTCAAATAGTCAATGGAGACGCAACGGATAGGAAGCGAGACGGCGATGGAGCCTCCTGGTCATGCATACGGATTTAGCATGAGCTCATAACCATACATGCGAATAGCAAGAGAGAGGGATCAACGAAATAAAAGAGCAAATCTAGCGCAGACGACTGACCACAGCAAATCAAATCAAATCAGTAATAAAACATGGATGAGCTCGGAGAAGACGCACCGAGCTTCACGCTCACTCTCGAGTAGAGCCAAGATATCCTCCTCTCGTACGGGACCCTTCACGTTTCGGATGATGGTCCGGCTGGTATCGTCCATAAACTCGACGCGGACTTGGGTGACACCTCCACGCGATCCAGTTCGTCCGAGAACCTACAGTGGCAGAAATTCTCCTCCATCAATGATTCACATTGAAGGGGTGAATCTTGGGCAAACCTTGATGACTTTGGCGAGCTTGACGGGGGCTTTTGATGAATCCTAGAGGGCAACGGTTAGAATTGACACAACTGCAGGTGAAATATATCTGAACCCACCATTGGTTAAGATGAGGAGATGCCGGAGGTGACGAACGGAGGGTCTTTTGGTTGTGTGGATGGGTCGGTGAAATAAGGTTTTCTGTGTCAGACCTACAAACTCAGCACGGCGATTCCCGATTGCGCATCAGGACCCCGGCCAGCCCTTTGCATTCAAAATTGCATTCAGTGGCGAAGGCCAACAATTGAAGGAACTCGCAAGACGTTCATCAACGGCATATGATACAGTGACAGTAGGTATCGCGATATGATACAAAATGTCTTGGGAAAGGGCTATGCTGCATTGAAAGCGAAAACTCAAACACTTCACCAGGCTCAGTCGGACAGTGTTGGGAGGTCAGGGATCCGTGCTACCAACAGTTATGGGAGTAAATCTAACAGAGAATGGTCGCCGCCATTATGGAGTCCGGAAGAGGCTTGACATTCATCACCAGATATTCTATGCGTAGAAACGGAGTCTTGGGCCTCGGAAGGTCTGGGGACCTGAGGATGGGTTGGTGGTCGATTGGGCGCAAGGGCGCGAAGAACGTCCCGAGCAAGCGTGGATAGTGTAGACCGAGTGGGTTTGCGGTGAGGCAGGGCGGCTGAATTAACACGAGGGATTTCAGTCGAATCGCGGTCATAGGGTCCAGAGGCATATACGGTAGCCGTCGTAGCTTTGGTGTTCCCGAGTGTATGCCCAAGTTTCATGGCATGCCATGGGATATAGGGTACGGAGACAGTATCCGAGTCTGTGAGATTCGTAAGAAGCAAAGGTCTTTTCGTGTAGAACTTCGAGCTCGAGATTAGCGTATTGGGAATAACTTTGGGGGCATGGGAGGAATTTGAGGCTGAGAGTACTGGTTGTATCAGCGTTGCCCACCTAGTAATGCTTTGGCTGGAGATGCTTCGGCACTATAGTACGTACCACTTGGAAGACTGATAGGCTCGAAATACTTCGAGGTGGTTTGTTGATCCTCTTTGGCGGAACTGGGGCCAGCCACGGGTGAACTGGGAACTTCAATCGACGGAGGTTGATTTGAGTGTGCGTCCATCGCGCGAGGAGGTTTGGGAGGCCACTTCTTCAAATGCATTCTCGCTGTGGCCTTGATTTGTAGCATATATCCTTGAGGACCGGCAATGCAACGCTCACACCTACACAACACGTATCCTGTCACGGGCTTCCCGGCCTTCGGTTTGAGTGGCTAGGTTGCCAGGCGAATCAAGGAAAACCAAGGAGAGCCTAAAATTGGTGGCTGCTCACCATAATAGGGACGCCTCTAGCCATGATGCTGAGGATGTGTTGGTTGTGGTTGCGGTTCAGAACGCTCTTCGGAAGCGCACAGTGGCACATACGCGTGACGTCACGCGACGAATGTAAATCTACAGCGCCGACACATGGTATGAAAATGCAATGGAGTCGACATTAGATCCAGTCAATACAATACGACAGTGCGTTTATGACCCTTTAGACCCACACCGGCCTATGGCAGAGCTGCTTATGGGGAACCCACTGATGTGAAACCGGACTGTCAGAGTGGAGTGTAATAACATTGGGCATGTACATACGTGTTGACGCTGATGGTCCTGAGAACACTGACAAAGGTATAGATGAGCCTACAGCAGATAACACTGGGTCCACGCCACTCACGTATCTCGCCGTCTTACACCTCGAGCACTGCTGCAGAGTGTCATTCCCCGGGACATATGGGACTCTGCACCCTGGGAGGTTACAAGCCCGCAACTTCCTCTCCATTTCGCCCCTCACTTGTTTGCCATCGCGCAACCAGCTAGGCTGGCGGCGCAGTAGACCGATGGCGCGAGGTAGGGGATCCATATCGGGAATGGACGCAAAGACTCTTTCCCAGTTTCTGATCTTTACGACGAGACGGTCGACCAGCGGTTGGGGAAGGACTTGCTCGGATTCTTCCAATATAAGCATAGTCGCCAAAAACTGGCACCCGTGGAAGACACCATCCTCATCATCTACGGAGTTCCATGCGACTTTGTCGAGCCGTTGGGCATGGAGGAGGGTGATTCCTTTGGACGCCGGATGGTCAGAAGAGAAGAATATGTGGAAGTAGGGGTTGTCAACGATGTGGTTGAGCATAGTGAAATAAGGGGAGTTCGGGTCGTCCGCGGCCCTCCACTTTTCCAGGAGCTTCAGGATGTAGAAAGCAGTGAAGCGACTGAAGATGATTTCTTGCTGTTCCATTATTTCCAACCGGATGCGAGGTAACTAATCATCGGGTTGTTAAATATTGTTACCACGCGAAAGGACGCGATATTATACCATGTATTGTCCCAAGTACCTCGAACGTTCAACATCGGTGATCGACGGATCGTTCAGGCGAGGGAACACACTCTGTATCAAACCTATCCAGACGCCTCAGGTCAGGATACATCCAGAATTGAGGAGGACTATATTACCAAGGCCAGCCGCCAGATCATCCGACATCGGCAGAGGACTCCTGGCGAACGCATCATCGTACTGATCCAAGAAGTTCATGATACTGAAGATCGGAAGACGAAAGGGATGTTCAGACAAAGGATAAGATTTCAAGTTGTAATATCAGACGGTGAAGACTTCAGTCACGCCGTAATTACAAGTCACGTCCACGTGGAACAATGTCACGGCCGTCTGGCTGGGTGGATGGGTGCAGAGGGAGAAAGCATCACGGATTTTAGGCTCGCTAGCATATCCTGATTGTCACCTTAGTTTGTAGCGCGTAGCCTCAGAAAGAAAAGGAAAAAGGAGGATACGGCGGTTCTCGACATCCGTGCTCGCGGTGATATACACAGCCGCCTGAAAAAACCTGGGGTAATCAGCAAAAGAATGACATGGATCTATGGTACTTACACAGAGAGTATTTTCATAGGCTTCCCCCCCCCCCCCCCCCCCCCTTCCTCCGTACTGATCGAGAGTGCGCAGTCCGGGAAGTTTCAAGAAAGCAACTATTCCCTCTTCATCCGTCGACTGCCATTCAGATGGTAAGATTGGTGACGGGGGGGAACATATTACGCAGGATCTACATGGGCGACGGATGGAGAGGCATTGCTCAAGTTGCCGATCTTACCAAGGAGACGGTGGACGAGCGAGTTGAGAAGGACTGGACATGATACTTCCGCGGTCAACAGAGCGGCGAAGGTGACCCGAGCAGGAGTAGAAATGGTAGCTTCGTCTTTCAATAAATTCATTCGAACTTGTCGCCAAGCTGAGGAGCAGTGCAATACCTTCCGACCATGGGTGATCAGAAGATACGAAAGTGCGGGTGAAGGAGCAGAGGCGAAGGAGAATTTGTGGCATCTGCAACGTGAGGTCTCCACTTTTTCCAGGATTTTCGGGAAGATTATTCGTTGCTGTTCGAGGGACGAGGGGTACTGTACGTCAAGCTTTTAGAAGCCGCGGACGTTTGTAAGTGGAAGAGTTGAACAACAAGTAGTATGTCCAAGAATCTCGAGAAATTAGGTTTAGTTGGGGTGTAGGTAGTGACATTCCCACGCTGTACGGCGACCGTCGCGGTCCTCCGCCTGACAGAGAAATCTCACAACTTTGACCTCCGCCTTGTGTTTTGTCTAGGACGACCATGTCGGGTCTAAATTGTCTTCGCCAATCCTTCCAAAAGTCTCTTGGAGCGCCTCGCTTTGCTCGCTGCTTGGCGACACCTTCATCAAGCACTCCCAGCTTCAGCAAGAAGTTGGCAGAAGGCCCCTCTCTTGATGACTTCATTTCTGGAGATGCCACGGATCGTGTGGTACTTGGTACCGCCAAAACGTACGCTTTCTCTGTCCCCACGACGTCCCATGACTGACCATCCACCTCATTCAGCCCACGCCTACCAGCACACCTGAAAACCACAATCCCGTCGGGAGAGTCATTCAAGAAGATCAGGAAGGACCTTCGAGGCCTGGGTCTCCATACTGTATGCGAAGAAGCACGGTGTCCCAATATTGGCGATTGCTGGGGTGGTAAAGAGGGTGTTAGCGAAGAAGAGGGTCGCAGAGGGGCGACAGCCACTATTATGGTAAGTCCCTAGTCGCACACATATATTGCCGATCCTTGACGCGTCTGGATAGTTGATGGGGGATACATGTACCCGTGGGTGTCGCTTCTGCTCCGTCAAGACCTCTCGAACGCCTCCACCGCTGGATCCCCACGAACCTGAGAACACTGCTGAAGCGATTAGCCGATGGGGTCTTGGGTACATTGTCCTGACGAGTGTTGATCGTGACGGTTCGTCGTCTTATTAACCCTTTCGCTACATCTTGAAGCTTACTCTACGCTTCTAGATCTCGCCGACGGCGGAGCTCATCATTTCGCCGAGACAATCCGAAAGATCAAGCAGAAGTAACCCTTTCCACGTTTTCCACCGCTCAACTTCCATTCACCAATATTCTTAGGGCTCCTCAAATCCTGGTCGAGGCGTTAACAGGTGACTTTGCTGGATCTTTACCCCTGGTATCTCTCGTCGCCAAATCCGGACTCGATGTTTACGCCCACAATGTCGAAACGGTGGAAGCCCTGACACCTTTCGTCCGTGACCGAAGAGCTACTTTCCGACAAAGCTTATCCGTGCTGGAACATGCCAAGAAGGAAGGCGTGCGAGTGACGAAGACCAGCATAATGCTTGGGGTGGGTGAGAATGAAGAGCAGGTCATGGATACCTTGCGAGGTTGGTCGATCTTTCACCCATAGTCGCGTTCTACTAAACAGTTTCCACACAGAGCTCCGGAAGGTCGACGTCGACGTCGTGACGTTTGGACAATACATGCGACCAACCAAACGACATATGAAGGTCGACCGTTATGTTGATCCCACAGAGTTCGATCGGTGGAAACAAGTCGCCGATGACATGGGCTTCCTCTATGTCGCCAGTGGGCCCCTTGTTCGCAGCAGTTACAAGGTGAGAATTATCACGCTGTCTGCTCTTATGTGACGATGCTCATAGTTACCGCAGGCTGGGGAGTTTTACATTGAGAATGTCCTCAGAGGGAAAGGGACTGAAAAGAAGACGACACCTCTGCTCTCTGAGGATTCCCTTGCATCCGCATCGAAGTCTCCTTCGTCGTAAAACTCTTATTCGCTACGATACTCTAGATTATTGCATATATACGGCAGCCCTTGCCCATAATCACACACACACTTCTCCCCCTTGAATAAAGTCGAAGATGGGACGTAGCGACCGCCTTTGCAACCAAGACGAGGGCATCGGAAGGTAGTTTGGAGTGAGAGGTATTTTGCAAGGATAGTGTCTCAACATCCATTCCAATTCCCGCACCCACCGGTGGTGTTATAAGGTCGGGGTCGACGTATGACCGGCATTTCCTTCCGCGTGTTGTTGATTTCGCAGTCGTAGATATTCTTCTCTGACGGAAGCCATTGGCTCAGGTCCCGTACTCGAGAATCGTGACAGATTCAGTACAAACACCACAACAAGCACTAAGGGCAGACTCACTATTGTACCATGCAGTTCTGTAACTCTTTATATTTGTCTTTACACGCCCACACTACCGAGACAGTGCGGCCTGTCGCGCACTCTGCAAACTCTGGTGAAGCGAGGGTGTTAGCTTCAACGGGAACGGAAAGGGTGAACGGAGTAGACCTTTGACGAGGGGGTCGCATTCCTTGAGTGCTCGAGCCTTGGTAGCTTTAGCGAGCGTCTCTTCTTCTCGTCGCGAGAGGGTGTTCATGGTATTGAGGTCCAAAGCCACAGAAACTTCAGGCTTCCGCGTCCGACGAACTCGGAAAGTGTGGGAAAAGAGACTTAGTTCGGTGGTCATTCCTTCATTCCACAATTTCTTTCGAGCTGTTCGAGCGACGGATTCTCAGGTTCAGGTTTCCATCCTATCCAAAATCGTTGTACTACCAGGCTTCGTTGTTCGAGAAATACAAATATGAAG
Organism: Jaapia argillacea MUCL 33604; assembly: GCA_000697665.1. Lineage (NCBI taxonomy): Eukaryota > Fungi > Basidiomycota > Agaricomycetes > Jaapiales > Jaapiaceae > Jaapia > Jaapia argillacea. The sequence goes on along the minus strand of KL197710.1, from coordinate 1,973,851 downwards.
AAAGACTGGGTGCATGAGAGGAGAAATGAAGCTGAGAAATCCGGCCAGAGAGTCTTCAAGAAATGCGAATGAGACTACCACGTTATTTCTTTCCATTAACAGCGATCCACTGCGAGCGGAATCCCATGATAGATGTCACAAGACTGGCGAAGACGGCGGTTAGTCTAATTTGGTGGAGGAACATAAATCACATACCCAAAGATTCCGAGAACACCTTCGTTGATATTGACCAAGCCGAGGCTGGTGGCGGGCAGCCAAACGTCAAGGACGTCGATGACAAATTGGTGCCGCGTTGCTGCACGAGCTCTAGATATGCGAGGGTGAGGAGTCTGAAGACAGTGTCCAACCCAACGGGAAACGCTCACACTTCGAGGGACCGATACTTTAGCTCGAGGTCAGCTTCCGCGCCAACATCTTTCTCGCTCCAAGCAGGACCAGAACGGAGCTTCTTCGCCTCATTCGCCAACCGTCCGGCCTTGACAAAACAGGGGCAAGGTTAGGGTTTGGTGGCGGAGGGGCATTTACCATAGGGAAAGTATACACACTTTGAGCAGGCCATGTGTGATGTTGAGGAGAATCCCCGCTAACCAGAAGCGGTTGGCAGTCTTGTTGACCTTTTGGGCGGTCTCAGGTTTGAGGGTGATGAATTTGATGGCATTGGCCTGGGGCGTGGCTTAGTATACCTCTAACCAGAGGGATATCGGAACAAGGAAAACATACCCAGACAAGAGTGTCATATGACAGGTAACCGAAATACGAGAGTTGCCTGGCAATCGTCGTGATCTGCTCGCCGGTTTCTCCTTTCCCGTAAGACTGAATGGCCCGCAAGGCGGCTTGAAGGTTTTCCAGAGGCTTTCCAAGGCGCATCACTGGAAGGTTCGGAACGGTCACCCATATGCCGGCATGGTGGTGGGAGGGACTTACTCTTGCGGCCCAAAGCCAGATGAGATTTGAGAGCGTTCCATCGGACACTTTGATCTTTGTAGCCCCTTGTGAGGAGAAACCAAGCCAAGAAGCGAGCGAGATATTGGACAGCTCGGTAAGTCTAGGTGGACAGAGTCTGTAAGAGACAAGTCTTGGGGAAACGGGTGGCGCCAAGCTGACCTTGTCTCGCCCGGTGGTTGTGCCGAGCAACTTGAGACTCTGGGACGTCACTGGGTGAAGGACAACTTGGGATGCTACACCGGACATTGCAGATATGGACAAAATGAGGACGAGGGCAGCAGAGATGATGTGGGGTAAAGTGAAAGTCAATGCGATAGTATTCATAGTCAATTCCTTGCAGGTGACCGGCACATTGAAATCACGTGTGAAATCCGGGTACTGCTGGTCGATCTCCGTGAGGGAATGGCTGCTCAACGAACTTGGATTCTTCTCTGAAACGGCCCAAGGGAAAAAGGGAATCTTCACATGTCTTGCTCAGCAGAAAAACGGACCCGTACCCACCCGGAACGCCTCACGTCGCGCTCGGTGTCCACGACTTGTTGAAGTCGCGAATGGAGTTGTGTGAGAGTGTGCGGGGGACGGAACTCTTCGGAGTTTCGGCTTACTGTCTCCTTGAAAGCCTCGGGGAACACCGCTACAGAAAGTTAACAGCGCAACCCACGATCTGAGAGTTTTCTTGCTCGCCGTGTTTTCCGTCCTCGACGCGTCTTAGGTCCTTGTCGTTCAAAAGCCATGGCTGGTATCCGGCTTTCTCGCAGAGTGAGGAATTTCACCCTATGTTCGCCCTTCTGACACCTCCATGTCTGTCTTCCTGATGTTAATCGAATTGCTCATGTGATTGAACCCCTTTTTGGATCTCATTCTCAAAGTTATGCCTCCAGAGCTCCCGCCTTGCCCCGCATCAGAGGTTGTTCTCTTCATCTGTTCGAATCATGGTCAGTAGGAAGCCCTACCACCAGCTCGATGAACTCTTTTGACTGGGTTCCGTACAGTCCAACTATCGTGTTGAACGGGATACGTTTGGTGACCTCCAAGTGCCGGCGGATCGCTACTGGGGTGCACAAACTCAGCGGTAGGCATCGGATACCTCCCCCTTGTTGTCCAACCTCATCACCCTTTTCCTTCAGGTCACTTCAGAACTTTGACATTGGTGGACCCTCGGAGAGGTTGCCCCCTCCCCTGATCAAGGCATTCGGGGTACTCAAAAAGGCTGCTGCGACTGTCAACGCTACCTATGGGTTAGATCCAAAGGTTGCCGAAGCTATCCAGCAAGCTGCCGACGATGTAAGATGTCCCTCACAGCCAGCCTTGGCTTTACTGACACCCTGATCCTTAGGTCATCTCCGGAAAGTTGATCGACCATTTCCCCTTGGTTGTCTTCCAGACGGGAAGTGGAACTCAGAGTAACATGAACGTCAACGAGGTATATATCTTATATGTTGCCGATGTATTGTTCTGACCCTCTGACCCTCCTGGCCTTAAGGTTATCTCGAACCGAGCCATCGAGATCCTCGGAGGCGAATTGGGCTCCAAGAAGCCAGTTCATCCCAATGACCATGTGAACATGAGCCAGAGTAGCAATGATACGTATGTCTCCAATCGCACGTGGAGTTTTTAGAGCCTCACTGATCTTCTTGGTAGATTCCCTACGGCAATGCACGTGGCTGCAGTGGTTGAGATTCGCAAGTCGTTGATCCCAGCGTTGACCGAATTGCGGAATGCCATGGCTGAGAAGGCTAAGGCCTTTGAGCACATCATCAAGATCGGACGGACCCATTTACAGGTCTGTTGTTTTGACCAAGATATTTATCCGTGCCTAACCTTCTTTCTAGGATGCTACTCCTCTCACTCTCGGCCAGGAGTTCAGCGGCTATGTTCAGCAGTTGTCCAATGGTATCGATCGGGTGACGGAAGTTCTTCCTCGTTTGAGCTTGCTCGCCCAGGGTGGTACTGCTGTCGGGACAGTGAGTGTGTTATTCACGGAGTTGTTGAGCATTGACAAACATTTCATGCAGGGATTGAACACCAGGAAGGGCTTCGACGTCAAAGTCGCCGCGGAGATTTCGAAGATCACTGGCATAGAATTCAAGACCGCCCCCAACAAGGTAATCCACAACCATTCATTCCACTGATTTCATGAGGCTTACATACTGTCCCTAGTTTGAGGCCCTTGCTGCGCACGATGCTCTGGTGGAGGCACATGGTGCTCTTAACGTCGTTGCGTGCTCACTCTTCAAGATTGCCAATGATATTCGATTCCTCGGTTCCGGCCCTCGGTGCGGTCTCGGCGAGTTGAGCTTGCCTGAGAACGAGCCTGGCAGCAGTATCATGCCAGGCAAGGTAAACCCGACTCAGTGCGAGGCTATCACCATGGTTGCTGCTCAAGTCATGGGCAATCAAACTGCCGTCACTGTCGGTGGTGCGAACGGTCACTTCGAATTGAACGTCTTCAAACCGGTCATCGCCAAGAACGTCTTGCAGAGTATCCGCTTGTTGTCTGATGGTATGCTTCTTCACAGCCTGTTCACCCACAAATGCTCATACACCCTTGAATCTTAGCCTCTCGCTCATTCACCAAGAACTGCGTCGTTGGTATCGAGGCCAATGAGAAGCGAATTAACCAACTTCTCAACGAGTCTCTGATGTTGGCGACCATCCTCAACAAGACCTTGGGCTATGACAGTATGTTTCCCGGATTTCCTTTTTCGTCGAGCCACGCTGATTTACTTTGCCATGCGTTCAGATGTTGCCAAATGCGCCAAGAAGGCACACAAGGAGGGTACGACGTTGAAGGAGGCTACGGTTTCTCTGGGATTCTTGACCCCGGAGGAGTTCGATGAAAAGGTTCGACCTGAGTTGATGCTCTATCCCGATGAGGCTTGAGTGGGCAGATTAGAAAAGATCGTGTATTTGTGTCTATGACGATATAGAGCCAACAACGGAAAGACATTGGCTGTTGTCAGAAAAGGGTTCCCCCTGAGATGATATCGCACGAGTCTCGACCGAACGAGAGACCGAACATGAGAGTTCATCATCCTTGTGGCAGATATCCGCCTCCGGAGACTCGGCAGATGTAGTCATACGATGGGAGTACTCGATGAGCTGGCGACAAAGAGTAGTTCGGCTGGAAATCCGAGAGATTTATGGTTAATATAATGCTGCACTATGCTACCTATACGACAGAGCTGAGGGAGATATAAGAAATCGGAGGAGAGGACGGGTGGTTGTGTGATCGCACTGGGAAAGAAAAAGGAAGCCGCAAGTATCGTTTCCATATTGGGCGTGCACCTTCGACGGCAGCCCAAATTATGCTGGGTGGTCGAACTGAAAAGGCGTCAGGTCCCGCGTCAACAGCCTCTGGGACTCGGACTCCCGGAATCCCCCAATTACCGTGCTCATCGTTGCCGACAGCTTGCAGTCTCTTTTCGCCTCTGCAAAACCACTGCCGCCGCGTGCATTGTTGACCTGGCTGTTGATGCTCTAGTCGTTGACGACAATCATCGTTCGTTCAACCATCTCTGTATAATCCCACGAGGGCCACGTCTCCTAGGTCGCTGTCTTTTGTGTCGCACCAGGATTTGTTGAACACGTTCGATTCTCGACTGTTCCATCCTCCAGGCTACGGAACAAAATGTCACTCAGTCGGATTCTGAATGACGACCCTGTCCCTCCTGTCCTCCCCCCTCGTGCAGGCTTGTCCAACATGTCTGTTGATCACTCTGGAGATGATGCCTCCCCTCGACCGGCCCATCGTTCCACCTCCCGTAGGACTTCTTCAGGTCATCGCATAGAGCAGCCACCCCCACCCCGTGGTTTATCGTTCCAACCAGTATCGTTCAATGGAGCTGGGGGATGGAATCCATACAGTGGTGAATACGTCCAGGGTGATATATTCCCACTGGGCCCTGGTGGCAACTACTACCCCGAACAAGAGGCACTGTCACCCCTCCAAGTTCATGGAGCCCATCCCTTACAATCGAAGGACGGTTATGGCGAAGGCCCCGGGAGAAAGAAGCGGAAAACCAATGCAGATGATGACGCAGATTACCAACCCCCAGGCCAGAAACGAGTGAGTTTCTTGCATGTGAGAAACATACTATCGACTAACACGACACGAACAGAACGGATCTCGCAGACACTCTTCCCGCAACAAACAACTTCCGCCTTCTCCCCCACCTCTTGATCTAGCTGAGGGTGAACCAAGATACGACGACTATCAACCACCGCCAACCGAGGAGGAACGCCGACTCGCTTCCTCTGACCTTGAGGACTGCGAGGAAGTGTGGATCGGTGAACTGGGTGATTATGTCTTGGAGACTCAGAAGCGACAGCGGCAGGTGGAAGCCTGGTTCGATGCGAGCTGTCTGGTACGTTGTTGCATCCTTATGCCAGGCCTCGAATTTATGTATCAATTACAGGAACGTAATTCTGGAGTGGCCCGTTCACTGGCACACCACTATGCCTCACGATTGGCACATATGCCTCCACCGCTACCCCCTCCACCACCGCCTCCCCTCCACCCGCCTGCTCCCTTGGAAGCCGAACTTTTATCGATGGATCCGATGTCACCATCCCCTCCATTGGATGACAGGGACCTTGCCGCCGCTCCTCGTGATTTCGGGCCTGGTTTCAACACGGACGGGCCTGCCGACTTTGGTCGGGAATTGGAAAATGTTCCCCCCAGTGCCAGTCATCGCAAGGTGGCTCCGAAGGATAAGGGGAAAGGAAAGGCAGCCTCCAAGCGTCCAGCTTCTGGTGTCATTTCAGATTCCAGTAGCGAGATTGAGGTGCCTTTGATGAGAGATAAGGATGCCCACGCTGCTAAGAAGAGGAAGCTCGAGAAGGACGCTGCTGGAATCGCAGATGATCTGGAGAGAGATCTTCTGGATGATCGGCCGTCTATCTCTCAGGGACCGACCATTTCTGCGGCTAAAGGGAGGGGCAAAGCCAAGCAGCTTCAACAGCGGGACCAGAGTGTGGATAGCGTCTCCGCTACGCCCAAATCTCGCAAAAAGCCAGCTGCGAAGAAGGCTTTACCGCCACACACACAAGAATACTTGGGGATCGCCTCGGCTTCTGCGTCTGTTTCCAGGGATGGAACACCTTCAGTTTCTGCTTCACGTCCGGCTTCGCCAGCTCCCGCAAATACGTCTGTCGTGTTTGAATTGGATGAGATTGTTCCACCTCTCCGGAAGGCTAAGAAAGTCGATGACACGACCATGGCGAAACGTCTGAAATCACTGGAAGACGCGCAGCGTAAAGTCTGGACGAACATTGCAAAACGCGAAGTCACAAGAGTAGGTCCAAGTTGAAATCACTAATTTCCTCCGGCTCTGACCAAACATTCGTAGGTTTACAAATATCACGCTGGAGGGTACCAGGCGAGGCAGTCTCAGCTGAAGCGATTAGCAATGTTGTCCTCTATGCAAGCGCGTCGGCCATTCACGCGAACAGCCAAAGCCAATAAAGATGTCCAGGCAAAGAGCAAACGGTTGATGCGCGAGATGCTCGTGTTTTGGAAAAAGAACGAGAAGGAGGAACGGGATGTCAGGAAACGAGAGCAGAAGGAAGCCATTGATAGGGCGAAGGTGGAGGAGGAAAAGCGCGAGACTGCTCGACAAGCAAGGAAACTTGAGTTCTTGATCAGTCAGACTGAGCTGTACAGCCATTTCGTCGGGAGCAAACTGAAGAGTAAGTTTCAGTCATATTGCATTGAAACGTCGATTCGAATTGACATTCATGATATTTCCCAGCCGCTGAAGTCGAAGGAGAGGCTTCTGCCCCTCTTCCAGTTCCAGCCGGTGCAGACCTGACAGACGAACCTGGAACACTGGAAGACATTGATTTCGATGATGGCAAGTACTCTCCTCTGGTCCTCGACATTCTCTCTGACTTCCATGACAGAGGATCATACCAATCTCCGGCTTCATGCCCGTCGTAATGCTCAGGAGGCCATTGCACTGGCCAAACAACGAGCAGACGAGTTTGACGCTCAGGCGGCATTGGATCGCAAGACCAATGAAGCCCTGCAGCTGGCCAAAGCCGATCGACGCATGGCACAGGAGTCTGAAGAGCCGAGCGGCCCGCCTCTGGTGGATCGTGCGTACCTTTGGCATGTGGATTAGACTGCTCACTGATATTCTGTGATTTGACAGTCGATTCGGACGAGCTCAACTTCCAGAACCCTTCATCCTTGTCCGGACCCCTCACAATATCACAGCCGGGCATGCTCATGGCCCAACTCAAGGAGTACCAGCTGAAAGGTCTGAACTGGTTGGCCACCTTGTACGAGCAGGGTATCAATGGTATCCTCGCCGATGAAATGGGTCTTGGAAAGGTGAGATTTCTACCCTCTCGGTGCCGTCGTTCTAAGTTTAGCTCCGCAGACCGTCCAATCAATATCCCTCCTAGCGTACTTGGCTGAAACACACGACATCTGGGGTCCATTTCTTGTCGTGGCACCAGCGTCGACGCTTCATAATTGGCAACAGGAGCTTACTCGGTTTGTGCCCAACCTCAAGGCATTGCCCTACTGGGGTAATGTCAAGGACCGCGCTACCCTTCGAAAGTTCTGGAGCAAGAAGGAGATCAGCTACAATCAAGACGCTCCCTTCCATGTCCTCATCACCAGTTACCAACTCGTGAGTGTTGATTGTTGCGGACTTGGACCTCCCATTGATTCGCGTCATCGCAGGTCACACAAGATCAGCAATATTTCCAACGTGTCAAATGGCAGTACATGATTCTCGACGAAGCTCAAAACATCAAGAACTCTGCCAGTGTTCGGTGGAAGACGCTTCTTGGCTTCAATTGTCGCAATCGCCTCCTCCTCACAGGAACACCGATTCAGAACAACATGCAAGGTATGTAGATAGCGTTCAATCCCTAGTGAACTTCTCTGATAATATATGTAGAACTTTGGGCTTTACTTCATTTCATCATGCCGAGTTTGTTCGATTCGCACGACGAGTTCAACGAGTGGTTTTCAAAGGATATTGAGAACGCCGCTGAGAATAAAGGTGGAAAGCTCAATGAACACCAACTCCGTCGTCTACATATGATCCTGAAACCGTTTATGTTGCGTCGAGTGAAACGACACGTCCAGAACGAGCTAAGTGACAAGGTGAGTAGGCACACTCATAAACGGAACCGCCTAACCTTTCACTTCTCAGATCGAGATCGACATATTTGTCGACCTTAGTGCTCGACAGCGCGGGTTATATAAAGCTCTTCTTGCCAATGTTTCTGTTGCAGATCTTCTGGAGAAGGCGGCCAACATTGGTGACGCTGAATCCGCCCGCACCCTCATGAACTTAGTGATGCAATTCCGAAAGGTACTTGTCTAGTTGAACTCATGGACGTTCTCTGACGCGACGTCTCAGGTTTGCAATCATCCTGAGCTTTTCGAACGGGCTGACGTGATCGCTCCCTTCTCCTTCTCGTACTTTGGTCAATCCGGCCCACTCAATCGCGAAGGAGACCTTCTGATCGTTCCATACTCAACTCGTAACCCTATTCCTTATTCTATCCCAGAGCTGCTTTACCACGAAGATCTGGTTCCCGACATCCCCTTTTATCACAATTCTTTCTCGTCCCGGAACTTGGGGCCCTTGGCTCGCCTGATGAATATCTGGAGAACCGATTGGATTCAGCGGTCATATTATGAAGACGGTAGGATGCCTTTATTTTCTTGCGTACCCGCTCTCATCTTCCACACAGCTCAATCGTCGTTTGCCTTCATGCGAGTCCTCGGTATCCACCCGAGCGGGCTCCACGCCGTCCATCTTTCACCCATTATAACTCGGCGTCTTTCTGCCACCCAGAGCCAAGCAGGAAGTTTTGAGGGTGCTTCTCTCAGACTGTACGATTGAATCGTCGATATCCAATTCAAGTCTTCTAATCATTTACCCTAGGGAACGCGAATTTGCTGCTTATTCAGCTTCAAATGACCTCGAGATATCCCCTTCTCCGCCACTGCTGAACCCCGATGTCGCTGGAGGTTTTCCAGATCTACATTCAATATCGAAGTCCATCTGGTCAGGATCTTGTCTGTCGCGCCCGGGATTGAAGGTATATGTCCCCCCCGCGGTGGCTCCACCGATAACCATGTACTGTGCGGATCGGACATTCTTAGAGAGTCAAACTCAGTTGCTGGAAGGACCCCTCGAGTCGATGGCGCTTTATGGGTTGCCCTCGCGCCTTCAAGAATCGGAGGAAGCTTGTGTCCTGTATCAAGATCGTCTCTTTGGCTTGTCTCCCCTCGGCTTGATCGGGGTTTCGTCTTCAGATCAGCTTCCCCTTTCCACCATGCAAGTTCCGGATCCGGAACGCCTGATTTACGACTCGGCCAAACTTGCGCGTCTTGACTCTCTTCTCCAAGAACTCAAAGCCGGCAACCATCGAGTGTTGGTGTACTTCCAGATGACTCGCATGATGGATCTTATGGAAGAGTATCTCATATACCGTCAATACAAGTATCTTCGTTTGGATGGTTCTTCCAAGCTTGAGGATCGACGGGATATGGTGATTGATTGGCAGACGCGGTCAGTTTATCGTATTTTTCACTACGTTTACTATCAACTCATTCATTACGACAGACCCGACATATTCGTCTTCCTCCTTAGCACGCGTGCCGGTGGTTTGGGCATCAATTTGACTGCCGCGGATACTGTGGTGTTTTACGACCACGACTGGAATCCATCAAATGATGCCCAGGCCATGGATCGTGCTCATCGTCTTGGACAAACAAGACAAGTCACTGTCTACCGGCTCATCACAAAGGGTACGATAGATGAGCGCATCGTCCAGCTCGCTCGGGTGAAGAAGGATGTCAGTATTACCCCTTATCGTTGTGGATTCCTCGCTCATTTTGTCTCCAGGTTCAAGACATCGTTGTTGGCAACAAGAGTTTCACCGACGTTACGAAACCCAGTGAGATTGTGCAGTTGCTTCTTCCTGAGGATCAACTTGCAAATCTCGACGCTTCCACAAGTATTTCTGCGAAGCAGTCGGGAAAGCGCTCAGCAGGCTCTACCTCTGTGGATCCTGGCCAGGATCTATGGAATGAGGAGGGAGACGAATTCTTTGGCCACTCGGTACCGAACCAAGGAGGAGGAGCGGAGTCAATTGTGGATGACGTTGCAGCACCCATCGCTAGCACTCGTGGCAAGAAACGGAAACCCGCTGCTGGCGCCAGTGGTAGGGGTAAAAAAGCTGGCTCTGGAGGGAGAAAGAAAGCCACAAAAGCTGGCGATGTCACCCCAGCCTCGGAAATCGTTTAGACGGGCTGCTCGGTATCTTATTTGGGTTTGGACTTCGCTTTGGTTGACTGCTACTGCTATCTTCGTCTATTGTAGACCTACTGCATTATTATCTGTACCGTTATCCTATCATGTATTATTCCATCCCGGGAGAGATTTTCCAGCATCTGCGTCCCAATCCTGTGGTCAATGCCCCTCAGTCGCGAGGTCGATCGCATGCGCAACCGGAATCACTGAATCATTTTCCTTTCTCACTGTAAGCGCCCCTTGATGCTCGCCGATACACTTTTCACTCCCATGCACATTCAACTCAATCGTTGTCGACGATACATCTTTCTGTCCTGCGCTCCGGAACTGCTAGAGTATTCGGGGAGTCATTGACACCGACCAGGTGTTGTTCTACATATCTGTTCTACACCTTCCATAGGTGAACCCGGGATCGATACGGTATTTCCAAGGAGAGAGCAAAGAACTTCCCCCCACTGGAATTCGAGGATGGCGAAGAAGAAGAAAACACAGCTGAAGCCGGTTGTCCGAGGCTTTGCGACAACTTCCGTCCCAAAGAAAGTTGTGCAGTCAGTTGAGGAACCCACTGAGGCAGAGCCTTTAGCAGACGATGGTGGACTAGACGGCGGGGAGACCAAGAAGGATCAGGAAGATGCTCGCCATCAAGTTGATGAATTCGATCCGGACAAAGCAGACGAACAATCCTTGCAGAATCTGGTGGATAAATTCCAAGAGAAGACGGAGAAAGAGATCGTTCGAACGGTGAAGGTGAGTCGTGTATTCATCTGCTCTCACTGCCACCAGACTCATGTAATTCTAATCCTTCAGGCTATTGAACAGGAGAGGCGGTTTTCGAAGACCCTCCCCCGTTTAGAACTGGATCCCTTGATGCGGGATCGGGTACTCGCTTTGGCTTTGGAGCAAGAATCTCTTGAAGGTAGACCGCCAAGACCTTTTTTATCATTTTCAATGATGTTGATCAACTTCAGGCAACCATGGCATTGAAGAGTCTGAAGAGAAGGCTCTGGTGAGGCTTGGCGTCACGTATGGTGTCCTTCGCCGGTTGGGGTTTTCGGAGAGCCGGGTGGAACAGTGTTTGCGCTCTATCAACGGAATCGACCTCGAGGAGGCATATCAATGGGTATGTTGTTGGTATGAGAATTCATATTGCCTGCTGAATAGAGATTAGCTCTACCTTCACTGCCCGGAGGAGGAGCTCGAACCCGAGAAAAGTGGGCCATCCTACGTGCTTCAAGGACCTGTTGTTGATCTATTTGTCCAGGTTTCAATGATATTACGGCTCCAGATACTCCGAATTCGAAAACACCTCAACTTGTTAGGACTCCACGAACTCCTCACTCGCCCAGTATACCCTCAACTACGTTAGAATCAAACCCACCCTCACGAGCCGAGTCCCGTCTTAATGTTAACGCCCCCGCATTCGTTCCGTCGACGCCCCTTGTCTTGGCCGCCGGGAGAGGCACCGCTGAGAACGAGCACGCTGCCACGAAGTCTCGGATATTGGAAGCATACGGTTCAAGTTTCGAAAGCGAGTCCGCGGACATTGAAGACCCTAACCTCGAATATGTCAGACTGAAGATGCAAATCACACATGCACAGCGACAACAGTCGAAGACCGGGACGGACTTCATCGCTGAACTGCAGTCTCGCCTCGAAGAAGTTACAAAGCATTATTTCTTTGACCAGAAGGATGCTGAAGCACACTATCGGGTCGAGAAGGAGAAGGCAGATGCATCAGAGATGCGTTTGAAACTTCGCGGACATGCACCCGCTGGTCTGGACAAACTTCCATCCTCAGTTCCGCTTGAACCCAACCCCAAGCCTTCCGCCCTCCCCGAACCTCAAGTTAGCCTCAACATATTCGACAGTGACGATGAAGACTCGGGAGCAGGAGCGTTTGATATATTAGAGGTACCTACGACTGAGACGACGCCTCAAGGAACAACCATTGAAGTCCGCGACCTCCCCCTGCCCAAGCATTGGTCCGGGCGAACGCCGAAGAAACTTCTCTCAGAAACTGTTTCGAAGAACGATCGATACGCAACAGTTGTGTATCGATGTGTCTCAGGTGCCAGCCGCGCAAAACGGGCGGCTGTGATTGTCGGTTGGGGAGGCGGCCGATCCAGAGAATGGATTATGGAAGAGATTGCCTGTCACGACATGGTTCAGGCAGAGAATTATGTTGCCACGCTTGCTCTTCACGAACTGACTTTCCCGTCCACTGATGGCTTTGCCTCGATGGCTTCCGCGGCCTCCGGCGGGCAAACCTCGTTCCGTTTACTGCCTGCTGTCTTCAGAGATCTGTGGGAAGAGTTCGAAACGAAGAGGAAGAGCTTGATTGACGGAGTCAATCGCCAAGTTTGGGCCAAATTGCGAGATGTTGTGGAGCCTAAGCTGGATAATACCTCCAAGGTCTGTCTCCGTGTCACTTGTCGAACTCGTTTTTGACCCCTTCCCAGTGGACCGCAAGGGATCCGACCATACCCGCTGAGCCTCCAGACAGGTTTGCGTCTCGAACCCTGGGTACGGGGTACGATATTGCCTCAGAACAGCTGAGAGCGGGTTTCAAGGCGCGACAGAGTAGCCCAGGATACCAGGAAATGCTTGTGAGTCCCTCGGTACACTACCTCGCCCGAGTCGCTTAGGGATATCCCCATAGCAATATCGGAGCCAATTACCCATAGCACACTATCGCGAGGAGATCATCTCAATCTTGGAAAATTCGCAAATTCTCGTTCTTAGTGGTGAAACTGGATGGTATGTCGTTGAGCAACATTACAACATGGCTATGATTAACATTCATTCTTAGTGGGAAATCGACTCAGGTTCCAACTTTTATTCTCGAAGATCAACTATCTCAAGGAAGAAATTGCAAGATTTACTGCACCGAACCTCGACGCATTTCTGCTATATCCCTCGCACAGCGTGTTTCGCGTGAACTAGGCGATCCCCCTGGCGCAGTTGGAACTATGAGTTCTCTCGTTGGCTATTCTATCCGCCTCGAGAGCAATACATCGAAGAATACTCGGCTCGCCTTCGTTACGAATGGCATTGCACTTCGCATGCTGGAAGGCGGCACTGGCACTGGTGGGCGAGGAACTGCTTTTGACGAAATCACTGTGAGATGATACCTTCACTATCATTCCATACTTTATCTGATTGACTTGACAGCACGTCATCATTGACGAGGTTTGTTCTCATCCTGCCGCTTAGTTATGTGTAATCTTACCACTTCTCAGGTACATGAGCGATCTATAGAATCAGACTTCCTGCTCATTGTGCTGAAGTCATTGATGGAGTATCGCCGAGACCTCAAGTCAGTTCTTCCGGCCATATCCTCTATTGTTTTCTCATATAGCTTCTGCAGGATTATCTTGATGTCAGCGACGGTGGATGCAAACAAGATCTCGGCCTATTTTGGCGGCTGTCCTACTTTGCATGTCCCCGGCCGGACATTCCCCGTCGACATTCGTTACTTGGAGGACGCCGTAGAATTTAGTGGATGGAGCATTCAGGAAACCTCGCCATATGCCCGGCGCTGTGTGTTCCTTCATCTTCATAAACCATGCTTACCGCTGACAATCTTCTAGTACATGACAAGTACCGTCAAGGAAAAGCACCTGTTGAATGGTCTGAACAAACAGCTGCTGATGAAGACGATGACAGCGACGGGGTTCAAGCAACCATCAAGTTGGAGAGACGATATTCAACTCGCACAATGTCCACCGTCAACTTGCTAGATGAAAGAACCATTCCCTACGACCTCATTATTCGACTACTTGAACGCATATGTTTCGAGGACCATGATTACTTCTCCTATTCTGCAGCCGTCTTGGTTTTCATGCCTGGTATGGGCGAAATTCGCCGTCTCAATGACATCCTATCGACGCACCCCCAATTTAGAACTGAACAGTTCCGTATTCACCCCCTCCATTCGACAATCTCCAGCGAAAATCAAAGTCTCGTATTTGATGTGCCACCCTCTGGTGTTCGAAAGATTGTCATTGGTAATTCTCATAAGCCCCTCCCTTCATACTCTCATTCTTCCTGGTCTCATTCTTCCTGGTTTCAGCCACGAACATTGCTGAGACGGGCATAACCATCCCCGATATCACTTGTGTCATCGATTCCGGGAAACATCGAGAAATGAGGTATGTTTGCCAGTACGTTTGTTTGCATATATTCGCTAAGGAAAACAACAGATTCGACGAGAAGCGACAGCTCAGTCGGCTTGTGGAAACGTTTATTGCCCGTAGCAATGCTGCGCAACGGCGAGGTCGTGCAGGACGCGTCCAGGATGGTCTTTGCTTCCATCTTTTCACAAGAGTCCGACATGACACTTTGGTGAGAGTTTCGTCAATGATACTCTGAAAAGCATCTCAACGTACCTCAAGTTGGCGGACCATCCTTTGCCCGAGATGACTAGGCTCAGCTTATCCGATTTGGCTCTTCGCATCAAGATTATGAAGGTCAAGTTAGGAACATCAATCGAAGATGTCCTCTCCCGAGCTTTGGATCCACCTTCGTCCCTTAACATCCAGAGAGCAGTCTCGGCTCTTGTTGAGGTAAGTCAGACGCCATGAGCGATATGATTGATATATGACATTTACGGTGTTTAGGTTCGCGCCTTGTCACCTTCAGAGGAAATCACACCGATGGGTAGGTTGCTCAGCAAGTTACCCACGGATGTGCATCTTGGAAAGTTCCTCCTCGTCGCCACTTTGTTTCGCTGTCTCGATCCGGCCCTCACCATCGCTGCGACTCTCAATTCAAAGTCGCCATTTCTCACCCCCTTCGGTTTCGCGCGTGAGGCGGAACTGGCGAAGAGTTCGTTCCGAGTCGGTCAGTGAGAACAACCATCGACTACATCTTTCTAACCAATCTGTCATAGACAACTCCGACTTCCTGACGCTCCACAACGCGTTCTCTAGTTGGCGTCGAGCTTCAGCCACTCCGGGAATCGTTGACAAATTCTGTCGACAGAGCTATCTTAGCCATCAGAACTTACAACAGATTGAGGAACTCCGTCAGCAATTTTTGGGGTCAGTTTGTCTCGTCGCTCGCGTAATTCTCCATGTGCTTATTGCTACAACAGATACCTCATTGATGCATCCTTCATTGAAGCTGATAGAACTCTCATCCGTGACCTTAGCCGGTGAGTATTTCTACCACTCCTACACCTTCCATCCTAACAATTACCGATTAGTACACGCTTCGGTCGAGGTCGCACACGCTTCGTCACGATACCACCTGATCTGGACTGCAACTCATCGAACTATTTTCTAGTCAATGCTGCCCTGACAGCGGGCTTGTACCCAAAGATATTATCCATTGATCCCAGGAACGGGCATATGCAGACCATCAGCAACAGTCAAATCGCCTCGTTCCATCCCTCATCTGTGAACTTTGGGAGGAACGCCAGTGACTTCGGGGTAAATCATCTCCACTATTTTACTTTGATGTAGGTCTTCTGTCTTTTACCCATTTGCCATATCTGTACAACGCCTACCCCAGGCACTCGAAGAAACTCTATGCGTGGGAGACGGGGCCTGCTGACGACATCGGGTTGTTACTGCTGTGTGGAGAATGTGATTTCAAAGTATGATTCATCCCTCCCAAATCCATAGCACTACTAAGTTATCTGGTTAGCTCATATCCGACTCTGCGTTCATCGACCGCAAGATCAAGTTCCGAATACCTCCCAAGTCAAACATTGCCCTCAAGTGGTTGCGAACTCAACTGGGATCCTTGCTCGCTGCCCAATTCCGTGGCAGACCCATAGTGGAGAGTCAAGTATATTGGAATGAATTGGCCATGATGATATTGGGAAAAGTGAAGCCCCAGGAAGGAGTGGGTCCAGGGGCAGTTTCACTCATCAATAATCAACGATAGAGAAGAGCAAGAATAGAGGGTTATTAGAGTCGTCTCCATTACTGCTGCCAGACCGGCCTACATAGTGCAAGACATAGTCATAGATCCTCGATAATGTCCGTGTTGTACATGCGATAACACCGCCTCATCCGCTTAATTGCAGTGTCACCACTCTACGTCAAGCCGGGCTCGTCCTGGATACCCCTCTTGATCTTGAGCAGAATACCAGTCTTCCAATTATCGAGCTTGGTCACTTGATCGAAGTCAACTACGGCGCCAGTGAAGGCTTCCTGGTCGCCACTTTCACAAGCCTCCGTGATGGCGTTGACGAATCTTGCTTCACGTGTGGAGGGAAAGGTGGTATCAAGGGACGCGTAACGAGCCATATTCCGCTTCGCCGATACGGTATCCTAAGACGCACAGGGTGAGCGAGGGGGTCAACAAAGTGTAGCAAGGGTACGTACCCCCATAGCAAGGGCACACAGGCTTGATCGAAGCCAGTATTCCTTCACGCTGTACCTCGTAAGGGCGGAAGTAAGGGAATGGTCGGCTACCTGCTCATAACGCGCGATCGCTGCTGGGTATTCCTCCAAGTCGGCGTGCAAGTCCGCAGCATCCTTGAAGCAAGAATTGGCAGTACTGCAGACATCTGTGTGAGATGGAAAGGTCATGACAGATTCGAATGGAGTGAACTGACGCTGTTGCATCTTCTTGACTGTACCACTCGCCAGCCCTCTCGAAACTCTCACAAGCCTTCCGCAGATCATGCAACTCCTGGAGGTAGATCTGCCCAATCTCCTTCTCCCTATCGGCCGCTTGTCTGAATCGACCGCCTTTAGTCAAATGCGTGATCGTCTGCGATAACGCCTGAATGGCCACTACATGGTCTGTGGTCAACACTTCTGAGGTTGAGAATAGGCACTTGAGATAGCATACGCTGCTGGTCGACTCGTTTGTATGCCTTGGCGGCATTCCACCACGCATTAGCAGCTTCATTACCCTCCTTGCACTTCTCTCGACATTCCGCCTCTCTGGCGTGTGCGTCTCCGGCTTCTTTGAATTGCTTGTCGATCTTGAAGGCGTTGGCGGCTTGCTGATAGAGATCACCTGCCTCCTCAAATTTCGTGGATGAAGAGGAGAACCAGCCACTGGAAGATTCTGCTTTCTTGTCGGCTTTCTCAAGCAAGGAAGCGGCAATGGATTTGGGTGCCATGAGGAAGGTAGTACTTGTAGGAGTTATATGAGGTCAAGACTTGGTGAAGCAGTGCATCCCAAACAGCATCAGTCCAGCCGGGACCCTTACGTAACTCACTGCCGGACCTTGCACACTCGTTCCAGCAGCGGAATGTAACCAACTAATGGGAGAGGGACAGTTCTAGATAGATGGAGAACGGAATACGACTGCATTACAGCTTCGCCGGTAGCGGTTCCCAGCTAACTTGCTCAACCTGTGACACGCCATCCCGTTATTAGCGTCGATAATCAATCAAGTGTAGGACAACTTCGCTGCTCACCATCTCAGGCACCAGTTCACTGACTTTGGTAGCGCCCAACAATCGCATACCGGTGGTGATCTCGCGCTCCAGTAGCCGGATAGCTTTGACGACTCCAGCTTCGCCGTATGCCTGTCATGTGCAATGGAAACAGCTCAGTTTGACGCTATGATGGTGGGTTCGGAGCGGGACTTACGCTCTGTGCATAGAGGAAGGGTCGTCCCATGCCAACTGCTTTGGCGCCTAGGCATAACGCTTTGACCACATCTGAGTTCAATGGATTGAGCGTTTGTTCAGGATCCAAGGAGGTAAAGCTCACCAGTTCCACGACGAACTCCACCATCCATATAAACTGTTTTTTGTCAAGGAAAGCGAATTAGCATGTGGAAATAATGGAAGTAAAGAAAAACTCACCTTCTATCTTGTTGAACACGTCAGGTCGTTGCTTTCGCAACCGGTATAAAACATCTATGGAGGGTAATGAACTAAAAGGATGACTCTTAAGTTTCTTGAATAACTCGGTGAAGAGGAGGCACGAACTATTCCAATTGTCGTCCTGCAAGATGTGGTGAGCCCATAAGTGCTGACAGACAAAATTTGAGGCTTACCACCGTGGTTCGAGATGACGATGCCATCTACACCCGCTTCTGCAGCCAGAACTGCGTCCTAACAAAAGGATTCACAATGATGTCCAGACGCCACATCAATCAGACGTACCTCAACACATTGGATACCTGCGCATATAGTCAGTGTGTGTATTTGGACTATACAAGAAACCGAGGATCACCTTTTACTACGATCGGGAGCTTCGTAACACTCCTCAACCACGGGATAGTCTTCAAATATGCCATCAGCTCAAACCGACGATTACGAGAACGGGGCACTCACCCTTCCCCAACTCATATCCCGATCATCATTTTGAATCAACGCCCCAGCAGTTCCCGTCCTGCTAATCTCCTCATCATCATCCTTATTAACCAACGGTGCCTCCTTCCCGCCTTTCGCCTCGGCCTCAGCCTCCTGCGCCTCAATAACAAACGGAGCCTTGATATCCCTCTCCCTATTCCCCGGCACGGGCGCATCAACCGTCAAGAAAATGGCTTTATATCCTAATCTTTCTACCTCACGAATTCGCTCGATGGCGATGGAATCAGTTTTGTGTTTGTAGAGTTGGAAGAAGAGGGTTGTGGGGGGAATGTTGGGGTGAGTGGTGCGGAGGGAAAGAGCGGCTTCGGCGATAGAGGCGTAGGAGAGGGAAGCGTTTGAGGAGACCATTTGGATTAGGCCACAGCGGCCTGCCCCTCGGGTAATGTTTGCTTCACCTGATAATGGGCTTTAGTGTTAGACGTAATTTTGAGAGGGGTGGAGCTGGCTTACCTAGTGGGTGGCCAAGCTTGGCGAGAGCTGCGCCACTGACGAAGAGGGGAAGACTGGACTTGTAGCCTAGTATTGTAGTTGATGGGTCGCAGTGGGATATGGGACGCATAACTCTGGCGTGGAAGTATAAACGTCCGAATGCGCGGATGTTTTCTCGGCCAGCTGGAAGGATAGGAGGAAGTGTAAGGTTAGCGTCTTGGGAGTGTGAGATGGGGAGATACATACTGATTTCATCGTCTGCGGCGGAGGAGTAGTACATGAGGGCCTTGTACGAAATCAACTTCCTGGCGATCTCCTGATTGCGGAACCATGTTAGCTGGTGTTGGGGAGTACATAAACGAGAAAGGCGCGTACCTCCATCTCCAAAACGCTGAGGACCTGGCTTAAAGGGGGTTTCTCCTTCTCCGCCTGCTCCATCCTCAACTCATCCTTTGTCTTCTGCTTGTTCTCCCTGGCTTTGGTCATCTCGCTCGCACCGGCGGTATCGAGAGATCCCAGATGCTTTGATTTAGGAAGGTTCTTCTCCAGGGCATCGGGAGGGTGGATGGGCTCGTAGGCAGCCGTGGCATCCTTCCCAGCGTATCTGAGGATGATTTTCGATCCTCCTGGGTGTTCCTGGTCGCTCGAATATCAGGAAAAGGATGGAAAGTGAGTAGTAGTGTATGGGAAGACTTACGGGTAGGAATTCTGTCACATCGTAGACTTTGTTCTTGATAATAACCCAACACGAACTATGAACACGCCGTCAATAAGCGTGTGCTACGCTACGGAGACAAAAGCGGGGCGTACCTCGACGAATTGTGTTCTGCGACCTGGGCTAAGGACCACTGGGACATGGCTGTATAAAGATGGAGTGCGGGGTATGCGTTCCCACCGAGGGCGATGGGGTATAAATTGGACAGGCCATAGTTCCGTCACGGGTGGATAAGGTCAAGTCCCATCGTCGGCCGGATTGTACGGACCGGCGTCCCATACGTACAACTTTCCGTCAACGACGAGGATGTGGGACGTGTCCCGGTATCTTGTGACTTTCCCGAGTTCTTTGTCCGGCGCAACACCACCCTTCGTACACCTCGGATGTTTCTTTTTCGTGTTCATCACGTCCTCGTCCATGCCCTGGCGTGCAGGCGCTGATTCC
Organism: Jaapia argillacea MUCL 33604; assembly: GCA_000697665.1. NCBI lineage: Eukaryota > Fungi > Basidiomycota > Agaricomycetes > Jaapiales > Jaapiaceae > Jaapia > Jaapia argillacea. The sequence continues at coordinate 1,953,740 of KL197710.1, read as the reverse complement.
GCCTTGGTTACGCCCACCGCGAGGCCGCTCAAGTTGTTGCCGTCTCCAACCGTCGGGACGATCATTTCAAGCCAATCTCACCATCAAACTGCCACCATAAATCAGGACAAAGGCAATCTCGGCAACTCTGGTCTAGGTTGAATAGAGATACCCATCCACTGCACCGGGCCCTGGTTAACCTCTGTGACTTGACTGGGATGTATTTTACGAGGAGGGTCAGAGCAAGTCAGCGCCACTTTCCTCACGTGACACTATTGTTCTCGCGGTCGCGTTGTTTGCTTTTGTTTATCCTGCATGTTCATCGACCACCACCATCCCCCAAATATCACCCCGAGTCTCTGCAATGGCACATCCGCCCACCAGAGAAACACTCGAATCCATGAAACGCATTGACTTGCAGCGACTTTGCAAGGTATTTTCCTCCTATTTATCTGCGGGATTTGCTGGTTTACATGTTCCAGGATTACGGAGTCAAGGCCAACCTCAAATCAGAAGCACTCATTGATCTCATACTAGATGCATCAGGGTACGTACTTCCTTCTTTCCACCGACGCCAACTCTCACCGCAAACCAGTCCACGCACCTCCGCACCCCCTCAACGTTCAACCTCCATCCGAGTCGCAAGCCGCTCCGGCAGCAGACCCCGAGATAGATCAACTGGCTCCGTCATCATTCACTCCGACTCCGAAGATGAAATCGAAGATGGATCAAATCCGTCACACCCAAATCACCAACCCCCTGATCCTCCGGCCAAAACCGATTCTGCACCTCCCGAACCTGAATCATCCACCGCCACTTCACGTCTACCTCGAACTCGCAAGGCCAAGGACACTCAGTTGAGACTTGGTGTTGGGAGACCTGCAGTAGCTGGTGGGAGTGGTGCTCGAGCTGTGACGAAAATTCCTGTCGTTTTAAAGTCTTCCAAGAGGACCAAGAGTAGCAAGACTTTTAAGTCTACAGAAGCTGACATCCCTGAAGAAGGTAAGTGCAATCATCGACCGTTCACCCTTGGATCCTCAATAAGCGTGTTTGCATCGCCTGTCCATCCAGAACCTGAACAACATCCATCGACACCAGACGTTCCCCCATTACGTTAGTAGCAACGTGCTCCCGGCTCTGCACTAAAACTGAACCTCTTCCCCCCACAGCTGTAGACCCCTTAACACCCGGCCCTTCTGGTACGAATCACGACCGAGACGAACATGCAGATAAGAGGTCCTCGTCCAATGTGCCTCCACCTCCGCTGGGATTGGAAGCCTCGTCAATATCTATTGATCGAGTCGGTGAGGTAGTGGCGCAGTGGGTGAGTATATGATACCCCTCATCATACTCACGTAATATTCTGATCATTGCTCACCTAGATCAAACCTCTGGAAGAACGAATACAGTCTCAACGGTTCGAGATTGAGAGGTTGTCTGCTCAAGTGGCTGATGTCGAAGAGTTGAGACTGAGAGTCGAGAACTTGAAGGCTGAGGTGGAGAGGCTTAGTGGGCAGGCTGCTGATTCAGACAACCAATTGAAGGGGATGCGTCAGAGACTCGACGCCGCAGAGTCACATATGGCAATCGCACTCGGAAACAGGCCTGGTCCTTCTGCTTTCAAGTGAGCTCACTCTTGTTCGCTTCAGTTGACGACTGGCTGATGGGTTGTGGCTTAGTTTTGCGGATGCATCGGTGGTTGGTCCATCCAATTTCCGGACGCCCGGCCCTCAGTTACCCAGTCGTCCCAATATTCCCCCAACGACTCTTGGCAAGCGACATCGAGATTCGACGACAAGTAACATTACGGGAGTCTACGAACCAGGGCAGGAGGAAGACTATTCTGAATCAGAGCTAGCGGGAAAGGTCCTGAGGCCTGAGAAGAAGAGAGTGAAGCTGTTGCAAGAGGACGAGGATGATGACGGGTCTGGGTCTAGGAAACGTGCAAGACGAGACGAAGAGGAGTTGGAAGAACATGAAGAGGATATTGGGGGAAGCTTTGAAGATACATTCCATCGGCCGAGAGTGCCCAGCTTCACGATATTCACCGGCTCAGCATACGAACCCCCTGACGACTTTACGGATCCGCCACCTCCCACAACTCATCTCCCGCATTCTTATGCTTCACCTTCGTCTTCTTCGCCCATTCAACGCGATACACCTGGCCCGGGAGTTCCAACGACCAGCACCGCGAACGCTTCGGAAAACCAAAACCAACATGCTCACTCGCACCCCTTCAGCTTTAATTTCGGTTCAGGACCAGTAGGAGGGTTCTCGAGTAGTGGGGTCCCTTCGACGCCTTACGTTCCTAGTTTTCCTTATCCTGAACCGCCGTTGAGTCCGTCACCCCCTACTCGGAGACATCATCACCAACCTTCACCGAACCCTAACAAACCTCCCGCGACGATGGATCCTAGGAGCGCACTAGGCGTAGGGTCAAGTTCAGGGTTTATCAACCCCTCAGCTCTGATGCGTCCCTCCGCTCCCTCCACATCTACGGCCGCTGCTGGACAAGGTGTGGGAGGGTTGATGAGGAGTTCTTCGAGTAACGATGTGGGTTTTGGGTTGGGAATGACCAGTGTGCCTTCTTCGGGAAACGGGACGGATACGCCTGGTCAACCTATGAGGAGGACTATGTACGGGACGGAATTGGAAGGGGATACGAGGTTTGGGGATTTTGGAGTGGAGGGGGTTGCGACGGGGTTTTGGAACCCCTCGACCAAGTTTTGATGTGGGTTTGGTGAGGTGTTGACTTGGTCGGGGGGTTATTAACGTTATTTGATTGGGAATGGAGGCGTTCGTGGACTGTCGTCGCTTTTGCTATCGTTGCTTATTCTTTTTCGTTTCGGGTATATGATTCCGGTTGGAGTGAGTTGTGAATAGCCTGTTGTGTTGTTATAGTGAGTTTGTAGGTTTCTTGCCAGCTTTTGAATGTGGAGAAGGTGTTGGCTTGTAGCCGGTCTCTTCACTCCATCCACGAACGCTGGGGCGTAAGTACCAGCCTCACCAAGATCATAAATACTGCCGTTACCACGACGACAAGTGGGATATTTTGAGGTCGATTCAGAGGAGACCCAAGATGCCGCCGAGATATTTTTGCGCTGCTGTGACTTCGGCGTCGGGGGTGGAAGGGATATATAAACAACTTGGATGACCAGAGAAGAATTTACCCCCTGCTTTTTCCCTGTATCGTTGTCGTTGTCTTCAACGAGTCCGACCTCCTCCTCGACTTTGGGCGCTGACGAGCTTCTGCATTTGATTGGCCACCGATATGGAATTCGTCCTGATTGGCCAAATCGACCGCAACAAGCACAATTGCAACCCAAAGCCTCGAGGCTCTGAGTTCGCTACATACATAACCTCCGAGCTTTCATCTTATCCTGCTGAAACGATTCCGAAGTATTTGCATTGCTCAAACTGGCCATCAACAAGACAAGTCCTTGTAGTCCGCCGGAAGAGATAGATGGCTATCATGTGTTCACTACATCCGCTTGACATCCGCTGTTGCGAATAACAACACATCTTGACGACGACTCCCAAACCGAGCGGAAATGCCTCTTGCGACCAATCAGATAACAAGGAACCATCTGTTGCTATGCGTTATATGGCTTCTCCACGTCCATGCTGAACCTCTTTCGTTGGCGGGGAATGAATTATCTACACGGAATCATCTTAAAAGGCCAGCCAACACGATGTTGAATCCCATCTCTTGTTTTCAACCACCATCTTTCTGTGTCCCCCCGCTAGCGGGTTCTGTCTGTCTTTTTTCTCTCATCTCTCTTTCCATTTCTCTCTGCTTCAGGAAAAGACATAACCAACCCGCAAATTCACTCATTCACCAAATCGCAAGCGATAATGTTTTTCTCTGCTGCTATCGTCACGTTGGGACTGGCTCTCTTCCCGTTCGCCTCTGCCACAGTTCATGATGTTACTGTTGGCGGGTCTGCTGGAAATCTGACTTACACCCCCGAGGCTATCGTGAGTCTGCCACTCGGTAGCTATTATGGTGAATTTAGTCTCACCCCGATTGTAGTTCGCCAGTGTTGGCGATCAGGTTGTCTTCCACTTCCAACAAAAGAATCACACAGCAACACAGTCCTCGTTTGCCAATCCCTGCGGGTTGAAAGATGGTGGTTTTGACACTGGCTTGTACGTCGGAATATCCTTCACGAAGTTGATTTATCTAACGTACACTCTTATGTCACTAATAGCATGCCCGTCCCTGCTAATCAGACTGACAATTTCCCGACGTACACGATCACTGTCAATGACGTGAGTCTCAACGAACCCCGCCTCATGTAGCGAACCTCAGTTTCCTTTGATTAGACTAATCCCATCTGGGTCTATTGCCGTCAAGCTGCGAACACCGCTGCGTCTCATTGCGGAAAAGGCATGGTTTTCGCCGTAAATTGCGGAGCAGACGGTTCTGCCAACTCTTTCACCGCTTTCAAGAACGCTGCTCTTGCGATTGGCGCCGGTCTTGCGGCATCAGCTACTCCAGTTGCCACCGCTGCCTATGGTGGTGTGACAATCCCACCGGCGCCATCAGGAGTTGTCGCGACGCAAACCGTCACCGTTCAATCGTCCACTTGGACCACCGTCTATACGAGCTATCCTGGTTCGCCAGCTCCCACCCCTGCTAGTCTGGAGGGCACCGTCCATAAAATCATCGTTGGTGGACCGGGTACACTCTTGTTCAGCCCTTCTAATATCAGCGCTCAACCTAGAGATGTCGTTGTGTTCGAGTTGTACGTTGACCAAACACATGCCAACGAAGGGTATCCACTAATCGAGATTTTCCTACAGCCATCAGAAGAACCATACCGTTACGCAGTCTTCATTCGCCGACCCTTGCCGTCCATTGACCAACGCGACTACCAATGTTGCCGATGGCTTTGACTCTGGCTTCTTCCCCGTTAGCGATAACACCACCGAGTTCCCCACCTGGAACTTCACTGTCACCGATACCGCTCCCGTTTGGGCTTACTGCCGTCAGAAGACCCCTTCCTCCCATTGCGGTGCTGGCATGGTTTTCGCCATCAACGCCGTCGAATCGTCGCCTCGCAATTTCAGCGCATTCCTCTCTCTCGCTGAGCAGCTCAACGGCACAGCAGCAGCAGCGAATGCTCCCTCTTCTGCGGCTGCCCCTACCTCCACTTCCAAGAGCGGCGCAGCTCGGGTTGGCGCAGGTGCCTTGACCGTTGTCCTTGGTGCTTTGGGAGTAGCTGCAGCGATGCTGTAGGAGGTTGATGGGAGATTGGATGTGTTGCTTTCTTGATATCTTTTCGTTGATGACACTCTTACGAGCCTCGTACTTTTTTTGCTTTGTCTTGAAGACAACACTTGACGACTTTTCTTTGGTCTTTGATACATGGTCCACATGTGACCTCACCTTGTATTCTCCGTTTGCGGGCTTGGTTATACCCTTTCGTGTTCCGCCTTCACAACGATTGGTGTTGTCCCCGATGCAACTGCCGAATGTCACCTGGCCGACAATGGCCCTCCGCGCACGCAACATCGCATTCTAACTGAGCCGTCTGATCTCCTCAGCCAGATTCCACCGCGCCACTGTCTCGTGGCCGGCAGTGCGAAAGGCTTCGGTAAAGTATGCCTTGTCCCTCCTCAGGAAAGTTTCAAGAACGGCTGTTCTACCTTTGCCGTACGCCTCGTCACTATAGTGCCAATATTCCTGGCGGATTTGGGCTGCGTAGATCTCGTAGGCCTCTTTATCTCTCGATAGGACCTCCAAATCGAAATCAAGGAAATATGAGAGGTCATTCTTCGACACGGCTGTCAGTTCTCCGGGAATTTCGTGTTTAATGGTGCTGTGGATGAGCTCCGCCACAGCTGTCTTCTGAGGCACGGATAGCTGCCTTTCGACGGCGTACTTGTTGAATTCTTCAATTGATTTGAGCTCGTTGTCGCCGTGGGTGGCCTTTGGGTCGTATATGACACTACAAAGGCGAGGGATTATGGCACGGCGATTTGAGAATGCAGTTGGCTCACTCATGAAACCAGATGGCCAGCTCGACCGCTTTCGGATCGTCGAGGTTCGCAGCATATCGCCCGCAGAGACTCAGCATACTGTTGATATGGTCTGTCGAGCAAGGGTTAGGAGGGCGAGCAGAGCAGGCCGACGGTTCGAAAGTGCCTATCGTATGATAACGTCTCCATGGTTGGCTATGCAAAAGTTGTGGTTGATCTCTCCGGGAGGGACTGGGGATCAGAGACATACCCGTATTGATCTTCTAGGTACTTGAACCAGACATCATCTGGTCCCATCGTTGCGGCCCGAATGGCAGGAGGATGCTGAGAAGCGTGATCTTGAGTTGGAAGTCGGTTGGAAAGATGGAAAGCAGTGCAAGTAATGTCAATGGTCGATCCTCACTCTGCAGCTGACCAACCGTTGCAAGAAACCACAACCAAAGACGCTACATTACCAACATAAAGAGAGCAGAAACAGTAGGAAGGAATACACAGGCGATCAGTCGCCCCCACCCATCGACTCTCTCGCCTTTTTCTCCTTCTTCAACCGCTTCTTCTCCCTCTTCGCCTCGTCATCTTCATCCTCCCCTCCCGCAGCCTTCGCAGCCTTCTTCGCCGCCTTCTCCTCCTTTCTCCGTCTCTTCCTCTCATCTTCATCTTCCTCCTCTTCCTTGGCGCCATCATCATTGGCCATCGAGACATCTCCAACCTCAGATTCTCGTTTTCGCTTCTTCTCCTTGTCCTTCTTCTTCTCTTTCTTCTCCTTCGAAGGACTCGACTCAGCAGCGGGCTCCCCTGGTGTCACTGATGGTGCGAGAGTAGAAGCAGAAGTGACTGGAGCAACAGGCTTCGCGGGGGAGGTTGAAGGACCGGCCATTGGTTGCTGTTCAAAATAAAAATCAGCATGATATTGATACAGTAACGAGTCTGACTCACATCGCGGTTATAATCCACATAATCTTTACTCCATTCCGCAGGGGTGACACCCTCGATCTTCTCTCCGAACTTACTCAGCTTGCCGTCCTTGACCATCTTTTTCTTTTGCAGAGCCATAGGACCAAGGCCCCATCGTCGAGGATAGGTATCACGTTCCATGATGCACCGTTTGACCTTTGCGACAACACCATGGTCGCAGGTGGCGAGTTCCACAGTCGACATCTGGGCAATCGCCAGAGCAATGGCCTCACCTGAAGAAAGGCTGTGAGGGGAGGTATCGACAGAGTACTTATGATTACGTACCTTTTGTTGTCATCAGAACAACCTCTTCGTTTATGCCAATGTCAGCCTCGTATCGGAGGAGACCAGGGATCATTAGCTTGGCACCATAGCACACGGCATTCACAGCGCTGTCTTTGACGACAATCCGCTTGTAGCCCACCATCAGGCATTCCAACGGCCTGATGACGCGTCGCAAGTAAGATTCTATTCAGAAGGATGTCAATCCTCTATCTTCCTAGAAGTACGAGGGAGACGTACCATCCCTAGTATTGTCGTACGTCCACTGTGCGTCCAAAACATCATGCATAGTGACAATATCATCATTCTCGCTCATGGCTCCACTTCGTACACGTCTCAGTTCTTGCATATGTCCACCAACACCCAGGATTAGACCCAAGTGTACACATAGCGTTCGAATATATGTTCCAGCTTCACAAGATACCCAGAACACAGCAAGATTTCGTTTCTCGTCGAATTCAAGTAATTTTGACTCATAGATGGTACGGATACGAAGTTGACGTTTCACGGCGGAGATAAGGGGAGGGCGTTGGAAGAGGGCGCCAGAGAGGGTTTGGAGGGCTCGAGGGAGTGCAGTTGGCTCCGGGAGGGCACTGTGTAGGCGGAGAACGCAAACATACTCCTTTCCTGTGGAACCTCAGACTTCCAATCATATGGGAGAGACAAGATATGGACAAACCTGCGCCTTGCTGAGACTTTACAAGCCTAGTCGCTCGGTCAATGCAAACGATTAGACACCCAGTGACTTTGGGATCCAGAGTTCCACTGTGACCTGTCTTTTCTACTCGTAGGATACGCCTGAGCCATGCGACGACCTCATGCGATGAAGGGTTTGAAGGTTTGTCCAAATTGATCACACCAGCTCTGCGAAAAATTACTCGGTTAAATATTGAACTCCCCACAGATTTGGAACGGAATGCACTTGATATAGGACGTGATATCTCGCTTGAGGGGGCTGCATCCAGATGGAATTGGCGTAAAATGGCTTGAACGGACAAGAAGTTTGTCGTAGTTTTTGAGGAGGAGAGGCCATTCCGAAGTATCAAGTTTTGGCTGGGTATTTTCTGATTTTATCGAGTAGTCGCCATCGAGCTGAGCAGAAGCCACCTGCTGCCGTGTCAAAGTCGTCGAGGGTGCCATCATCAACAGCGGCGGCTTGGACTTGAGCAAAAAGTTTGCGAACCGCTCGCGGCTATTGCTGCCGCTACGGTACTGATGGACCGAGGGACCTATCGCGACAGCCGTGGGAGATCAAGTCCGCTACGAGACCCTCTGAACTTTGATTTGAAACTGCACAGTTGTTGATCACTAGCGAAACGTAAATTATCCGCTCATCAACACCCAGCAAGTCCTCCAATCCCTCAAGGTCAACACTCCCGCCGTCAAGATGGTTAGTGCCTGGTACTGCTTTGCTGAGTTCCCTTCTCAGTAGGCTCACACCGGGGCATCGCTCTCGCTTTTCCCTTCTTGAAACAGCCTCCCAAAACCGCCTCCGGAAAGACTGCTGCTGCCAAGCATAAGTTCGTCATTGACTACTCTCGACCTGCTGGCGATGGTGTCTTTGATGGCGCGGCCTTCGAAAAGTTCTTGCACGATCGCGTCAAGGTCGATGGCAAGGCTGGCAACCTCGGCGAAAACGTCAAGATCCACCGAGATGGTAAGTGTCCCCCAACTTATCTTTCCATTTGTGTTTTCCTCACCCTCTCAATTCTTGGAATAGGCGACAAGAGCATCACCGTGACCTCGAACGTCCCGTTCTCGAAGCGTTACCTCAAGTACCTCACCAAAAAGTTCTTGAAGAAGAACACCCTCCGTGACTGGATCCGGTCAGTCATTCAACTCAGCCGATTACATCTCTATCTGACCCGAAGCGCTCCAGAGTTGTTGCTTCATCAAAGGACCAGTACCAACTCAAATTCTACAACATCGCGTATGTTCTTGTCACCCCATCCCTTTGCGCTTGTGGGCTAATAATCGTCTATGTGCAGTGGTACGGGTGAAGAGGAAGAGGAAGAGTAGACTATTCTCCTCGGCGCCCCTTCCTCTCAGATCAGTATGTAGCCATAGATATACCATATGCAATGCATGCCGATTATGTCCTTCGCACAAATGTTGGTGGTCATATTATTATTACTGTGTCCAGCATCGTCAACTACGTTTGTTTTGAACTGCTGCGTGCAAAGCGAGTTCTATCCATATCCAACTGCTATATTTTCGGTTTTCCTCTTCTCATTGCCAACGCCAAATTGCTATCTTCACATGGGTTGCCGAAGGCTCGAAGCGTTGTGGGTGCGCGTGAATGGGAAGCGGTGGCTGTACCTCACGTGCCACGTAGCAAAGTCGTGTCCCTCGTCACTGGACATATTTCCAGGCCCAATCGCTACGGTCACCAACCGCAGTTTTGCAGTTGAGCGCGATACAATGTCGTGGCTGGCATACTCGTGTCTCCTTGTCCTTCATTTCCTCTATTCTATCTTCACATTCATCAGGGCTTTCCTGGATAACTTTCGCGACATCCCGCATCCTCTCTCCCATCCACGATCACAAATTCCCTCTCACCTGGCCCTTGTGCTCGTACCTGACGACGATACAGACCATGAAACCGCAGAGGATTGTCTTATCGAAAGTGTAGAGAGGGCAGCGGAGTGGGCTCGTAAAGTTGGAATTCGGAGGCTTACAGTTTACGACCGCCTCGGTACGTCTGACCTGAAGCCAAATTTCCCACTTTCTCCCTTTTCACCCAACTCAACTCAGGCATGCTATCAAGAAGTGCACAACATATTAGAAACAAGCTCTCCATCCCGGCCAAGACCGTCGTTCCCGACAGCTCAGAGTCCGAGCTCGAATACCCGCTCACCCCCCCTCTCTCAGACGAGGCTGACTCGAGACCGGTCTCTCCGGAGTACGAGGCACGGGACGTAAACCTGGCAGTTACAACTGTCTGCTTACCAGACCCACAACGATTGAAGACGGCGCCGAAGAAGAGCTCTGTGAAACGTCGCAATCAAAGTAACTACATTACACATTGTCAAAACGCAGAACTGAGCTGGTTTCTTTCGCAGAAAAGATCACGTCCGAGCAGAGTCCTCCGTTGACACTGCATTTCCTATCTCGTGGATCCTCGAAACCCGCCCTCGCATCCATCGCCCGCTCCCATCTTCGAACACAGTCTCGATATCCCACGACCTCCCAATCCCTCGATAATTTCCACTTGTCCCAGCAAGAGCTCAACTCCACTCTAGAAGGTACATTCCCCGCTCATATATTTTGATTCGAGCTCTTACGCGTAGCAGGCGAACAAGGATTCCCCTCCCCCGACCTCCTCATCGTCCACCGGATATCTCCAGCGAAGCATAACCAAATACCCCTCGAGCTTCATGGCTTTCCACCGTGGCAAATTCGTCTCACAGAATTCCAGTGCGTTGTCCTCCAATCACCTTCCTGTATCCCATGTTGCATCATAACGTTGCTCATGGGCTTCACGGCTCCCCCTTTCTACAGCCACGAACCTCCTACATCTCCATGGAATTGGAGTTGGTTGCGTACAAGTTCGGATCCTATATGTACCCCGCTAGACGAAGTGGAGTTTAGGAGGGCTTTGGATGAGTATAATAGAGCGGAGATGAGGTTGGGGAAGTAATAATCGTCCTGTTTGTTCGGTGATCCTTTTTCATACATCTCTGTGTGCTGGCTGGTGTCCCTTACCCGTATCAGGCAGCGTAGCCATCTTTTTCCGTCGGCCAACATTGGTCCAAACCCGATGCCGATGTCTGATCGGGTTGCTCGGTCTGTCACTGAGAATCTCCGATGAAAGTAGACCGTGAAGCGGACATATCTCCTAACGCTAGCATTGTCCCCGAAGTGATGTAGGCAGATGACACGTTATCAGACAACCATCGTCTTCCATGCTAGTCGGCCTTTGATGATCTCCGACTGTTCAGAGGCACTCGTCCTATAAATACAACCCGTTCGATGGATATAACTTGAGAACTCTAAACATACTCTTTTGAGTCTTTCCCTTCAGTTGAATCCTTGATCGTTTCGCCAGGTCAACATGTCTGGAAGATTGCCACACCGACCTGCCAAAAGACTTATCGTTTGCTGCGATGGGTGAGTGTTGATCTTGTTCCCATTCGTGGTTGATATTGAGTGTATGCTGACCGGATCTACTCAGAACGTGGCAAGATGGGATGACGATGAACAAGACGTGGAAGTACACCAACATCCTGGTAGGTCCATCCACTCAGTTGCGAAGCGTCGAAGACACGCTTTCTCACTCAAGATATGCCACACAGCGACTCGCCCGAACGATCAACCATGAGGACGACCGTTTGTATGTTCTGTTCCCTTCCTCTTGAGGCTTATGCTCTGTGTATTGACATATGTATGTCACAGCAACCCACCTATTCCACAGATCGTGTTCTACCAGTCTGGTATAGGCAGCGAGCAGAACTTTTGGTCTGAATACGTTGATGGTGAGAGCCCTCATACCTTACGAATGTGGTATGAAGTGTGCTCATAGACTATTAAGGCGCAACTGGAGCCGGTCTTGGTATGTAACTTTTCGATGTGCGTGATCAAGGCAGTCGCTTAGCCTTGTTCGATATGAAGGCGACAAGGTCCAGGAAGCATATGCTTTCATTGCGCAGTACGTGGATCTTCTCTGGAGTTACATTCCCTTCGTTGTTAAGGAGTTATTCTCAGTAATTACCATCCAGGCGATGAGGTGAGCTTTGGATTGGATCGAAGACGATCGTGACCACCTGCTTACACTTCTACGCTCCAGATATACTTGTTTGGATTCTCTAGGGTATGACACTCTTGCGGCACGTACGTTTTTGAAGTGGGAATACTCATCCCTCCGGCGACCTTTAGGGTGCATATACAGCCCGCATGATTGCGGATTTGATTGTAGGTTCCCCTACCCTATCTCCGGTTCCACGTCGCTGATCGCCACTTCCAAGGGTGAGATTGGCGTAATGGACCGCAGGGACTTGGACCACTTCGCCGAAATCTTCGTTGCATGCCAAGAGCGTGGCAAGACCAACGATCCAGCCAGTATGTTACCTCCAGGAACCTTTCCTCTTTACAATTATCTTATCGTAAATCAAGAAATTGCGCAGCTGGATGCGACCCTCGCCCCGTGGACTTCCCCGCTTTCCCCAGGACGAGTCAACGCGGGCGCGGATTCAGGCGTTTTCACCGTTAAGTCAGTCCCTCGTCGATTATTTCTGCTTTATCACCTGGAATTGACACGGTCTGTAGGTGTGTTGGAGTATTCGACACAGTCGGATCCTTCGGACTTCCTGGAGAGCTCACCCTTAAGTCGCAGAAGATTCGCAACGTTTTTGGGTTCAAGGATACGTTTTTGGGCGAGCACGTTGAGAGAGCGTACCATGCCTTGGCGTTGAATGAAACTAGGAAAGATTTCGTGAGTTCCTGCTGGATCTCTCTCGGAGACCCTGAGCTCAGCAAATTTTGAAAGAATTGCGCGAAGTTCTATCAGACGCCGAATGGCAGGCGAAAGGGCCAGGTATTGAAGCAGGTAAGGGTGCTGCATTTTTGTTTCATACAGTAACAATGACAACCCGATGCCTAGTGCTGGTTTGCCGGTATGTACCCAGTCGGAGCCTCACGCCATTCGTTAATTGTATATAATCTTGGTTGTCAGGTTCACATGCTGATGTAGGTTCGCCGTGTCTGCAGTCTACTACATCGCTAAGCCTCTTTCTTTTAGATTGGCGGTGGTTGGGAAGCACACGATCTTGCCGACTTGACGCTGACGTGGATGGTGGTGAGTTCCTTCCAACGTCATCGACTATCCCACTTGACTGGACCACACAGAGCAATGTTGGGGACATGTTGTCGATCGACTACAAGTACCTTTTCACTCTTCCTGACCCCTACAAACCATGGGGAAATCTCCCACCACACAAGTAAGCATTCTGATATACGCTGATTTGTTAGCACTGATTTATTTGACTGGAAAGCCCCTTGAGTGGGATCTACACGGTCGCGGAAACCATTCAACGTACAATCCCCACATCGACAGATGATGTTACGCACGAAACAATCCATCCATCTGTGCTACAGCAGGATAGTATCAATGCCACTTTACAGGACAACATTACCAACAACCCTGCCCTTGTGGTCCCTTTGGCCCCTTTGGAGGAAGAACTGAGAACCCGCTGGCCATATCGCCCTGGGAGGAAGATCCCTGATGAATCGACCCATAACGTTCCGAAAATTTCTGGCCAATCAAGCGCCCCTCAGGCTGCTTCTAACAACCGTCCTCACTCTACCCCCTTCGAAGCAGTCTGGGAACGCGTTCAACACCACATCGCGGAGAAGTTCTGAGGAATGCAGGGAGGAAGTTGCCGCTGTCGGGTCGAATCTGTAGGATGTAGCACGAACTTCATGATCAAACGTGTACAACAACGATTCTTTTTTCTTATCACTACCTTCACCTTGGACACGGTGTCCAAGTCAATTCGAAGCCTCGATGTTGTCGACTCGACGGTGCACGCTGATGCTCGATTCGTGTCCGAAGCGTCGGAGATAAGTGGCAAACGGATCAGACGCGCATTGGACAGACACGTTCGAGCTTTTATTGTGCTCCAGCGTCACCAGCTCTTCGAATCAGCTTGGCTAGGCTTGGCTCCACTGGAAGAAGTACTGGGAACACAGCTTTCTCTGTCTGGTCCTACCATATAAAGCTCGCCTTGATGGAACACACCACAGCAGGCAACTTCCCCCCGTTCGCTTGCGTTTCCGTTACCTTACATCCCTGATGGCTGCTCCCAACGCCCCCAACTTTCCTGGTGGAAATCTTGACGACAAGTCGCCCTCGCGTAAGGCGACTGTCCCAAACTCTAACCCAACCAGGATCAAGAAGAGGATCGTCGTTTGTTGTGATGGGTGAGTAGACCGTCACATGGTGGATACTCTGTATTTGATGGACGTTCCCCTTTGAATCAGGACATGGCAAGATGGTCTGAGCGTGGATGCGAAATGGAAGTATACCAACGTACTCGTAAGCTTTGATTCGCCAGTCTCAAATGAACGTGATTTTATATGTCGCTCCAGCGGATTGCAAGAATGATCAATCGCCACGACGATCGATGGTGTGTATAGCAAACGTGAAAGAAATAAACATTTGACCGCTCCTGACTCAGGTCACAGCGATCCGCCTATCCCTCAGATTGTTTTCTACCAGACTGGGGTTGGGAGTCAACGTAACTTTTATTCCGAATACATTGATGGTATGTATGTTGGTGTTATATGTGATTCCACTTCTCTAACAAGTGCTCCGAGTATAGCGGCAACCGGCGCCTCACTAGGTTGGTCCACTGTTGTGGCTTCTCATTCCACTTCTCTAACTTTCTGGCGGACAGGTGACAAAGTTGAAGAGGCATATGGATTCATTGCCAAGTATGTCCAACTATTAAACTATCATCAAAGGGTCAAGCATCCTAAGTGATGTTGTTAGCAACTACTATCCCGGAGACGAGGTAAGTAGATGCTCGTCAACGAGGGAGGTACCTCACACCCGCCCCGACAGATCTTTTTGTTCGGATTCTCGAGGGTAGGTCTTTTCCTCGACGAGAACTATCGCAAATCACTCAACATGGATCGACAGGGAGCATACACCGCTCGTATGGTTGCAGCATTCATCGTACGCATTAAATTCGCTTTTCTGCAACTCCACTCACGTCATGCTTCTCTTTCCTTACAGGGTGAAATCGGTGTATTGGACCGCACAGATATGGACCATTTCGCTGAAATCTTCATCGCTTATCAGAAGCGTGGTAAGGCTGAAGATAAGGCAGGTGAGTCGTTATATATAATTCGTGTTGTCGCGTGGAATCAATATCATAGTTTAGAGATTGCGACCTTGGAGAAGACCCTTGCGCCTTGGAACTCCAAGGATTCTCCTGGAAAAAAGAGAGCAGATTCTGACAACGGCAAATTTTCTATCAAGTATGTTCGGTGACCTTTCCTGGCCATTGAACTCATTCAGACTTGCGAATTTCAGATGCGTCGGTGTTTTCGACACCGTTGGTTCTTTAGGACTTCCCGGAGAGATTTCTCTCCGCACCCAACAATTGCGCACGATATTCGGATTCCGAGATACTCTGCTTGGGGAACACATCCAAAGGGCTTATCATGCCCTTGCGATGAATGAAACACGCACTGATTTTGTACGCTAACCTCAACTCGAAAATAATCTGTCACATCTCACTTATTATCCACTTCAAAAGAATTGTACGAAATTCCAGCAAACCGAGGCTGGTCGGCTAAAGGGACAGGTACTCAAGCAGGTGTGTGGCAAGTAACTTTCATGACGTTTTGCCTCGCTCATCTTTTCACTATGCGTAGTGCTGGTTTGCTGGTGGGTACATGATTTGTGCGGTAATATCTTGTACTTATGCTGGACATGGTAGGGTCTCACTCCGATGTAGGTGTTGATTCTGGCGGTCTGAGCTGGATGGATAATTTCAAATTCTAGGTTGGAGGCGGTTGGGAAGCTTACGATCTGGCAGACCTAACACTTACCTGGATGGCGGTGAGTGTCCGGCAGCGCAAAACTACACAAACTCAACATTGCATGTAGGCCAATGTTGAAGACATCTTGTCCCTCGATGTCAAGTACCTTGCTTTGCAACTCGACCCGTATAAGCCGTGGGGAGAGCTACGCCCACATAAGTATGTAGTTCCCTTTTTTTCAGTTCTTGTGTTAACAACTGGCCAGCCCCGTGTACGGGATGTATATGATGGCGAGCACTCTGACCAGGAAGCTTCCGCAGGCGTTGGATGATGTGACACACGAAACGATTCATCCATCTGTTATGCACCAAAGCGAACTCGATGCAAAGGTGAAAGAGAGCATAGCGAAAGAGCCTACACTCGTTGCGAAGCTGTTGCTTCTTGAGGAAGAGTTGAAAGCTAATTGGCATTGTATTCCTGGGAGGAAGGTTCCAGATGAAACAGATACGGAGAAGGTCGATAAGTTAGGGGGAAGCAACAAACGACCCGCGCATTCCGGGTTTGAAGGATTACTGGCGGGGATTTGGAAGTAGTAACTGATATCGTAGTGCTTATTGACTATGTGTACAACATACATTAAGCCCATTCCTTCTGGCCGCACGAGACCTCAGGGTGAATGGGAGGGTCTCACTATGCTACACCTTCAAGTCCGAACCGCTGAGTGATGTCGAGCCATCTGGATTTAAGACGAGATAACGTCCATTTTCCAAAACAACGTCAAGGGACACGCCATTGGATGGTGTTCCAGATCTCCAAAGCGGCGTGAGTCCGAACCACGCCTCAAACTTGGCAAATAGGTTCCGATGCCTCTTGCCTTGGCGAATGGGATCAGCGAGGATGCCTTCCCATCTGAAAGTCGGGCGCGGGCGAATCGAGGCGTCATCGTGATCAGTCCCGCCGCCAGTCCCAAGGGTTGATGATCTTGCTTGAGTTTGAATGTCGACATCTTCCATATCCAATTCTGAAACATTATGTCCCAGGTGAAGCCATATCACCTACGAGATCCGTTAGCATGAGCCATATTCTGAGAAATGTGACGTACACGACTAGATCCCTTGAATGCGACTTCATTCATACGGAGGTACATTCTGTTGAGGAAACCGGAATGGAAAAAATCTCCCCATTTCGATGGCTTGTGGAGCATACCGCGCTGTGTGAGGAAAGCTTCCAACGCCGGTCTCGGTAGGGGAGTGTACGCAATGGATGTTGGGTAATACGGATTGAAGTCCGAGGCGTAAAGTGGAAGAGCACTGATGGTGTCGTGGTTCCTCCTCCAAAGATCATCCTAGTATAGCAATCAGACACTGGAGGTGGGATAACGAGACGGGGAACATACCCAGAAGAGAAACCACCAGGTTGCCATCTCTGAGGTTGAGACATAAGACATCCGCTCGAAGCTAGACCTGAAGACGTCTTCGTTTCCGACCATCAATTGTCGTACGCGCAAATCGCTTTCAAACTCGATCGACGTTTCTGCTAGACCAGACGGCTCGCGAGGTCTATCATATACCCGCGTCAGGAAGCGATAGGTCAACACGCGGGACTTCGTCAAACACTCGCGTCGATGATGTTGGCGGTATCGGAACAGGACACCTTCCAGGTGTGCCAGGCGCTGAGGGATAAGCTCGTGGTTAAGGGCGAGGAATCGGGCGAGGGGGGCGGTCAGATCATAATCATCGTTGAGGCCGAAAACGCCCCCGTCCACGTTAGCCGTTTTGGCGTACTCCAGCTGGACATCGAAGCCGCTACCGAGTTGCGTTGATTCCCAAACTAAGTGGCCATGGTGCTTGATCTGCAATACTCCAGTCTGATAGTAAGTGGTCGTTCTGGCGTTGTAACGTCGCCCCCGGCAGCACGAATGATGCGCTCCGACAGACTGCAAGCCAAATTGGTGTGAATCACTACAGGACAGGAGAGTGATTCGCTTTACTTACCTGTGTAAGTTTGTATGGCCACAAGACTCTTTGACCGTCCAAGGCTCGCAGGGCCATCCGTACTTCTCTTCTCCGGCGGATTTGTACGCTCGAGTTCTGAACGACATATGCTTCGAGGTCTTCCACACTCCGGATGACCGCCAGGGGCCCGTCATCATATCGTAATACCTAATCCAGATGTTCGTGAGATTTCTCGTTAGCTGAGCGAGAGAGAATCGAATTACAAGTGTGGGAGGAAATGGGATCCACCACGCATTGCCAAAGTATTTGGTGCAACCCGGGATGGAACGTTCATGAGGACTCTTCCAGTAACAGTCGGGACCAACAAATCGTTCCTGAATCTCTTTCTCGAGATGTCGAAACCATTCATGCTCTAGTCCTGACACTAGAGCAACTGCTTCGAGATAATCCGCGGAGCCAACTTCTCGAAGAATCTTTGAACGCTAATCAGCAGGGGAAGTCGGCAAGTAAAGTTACTCACCTTCAAGTTCTCGACATGCCGCTCTGCGGGAGTTCCACAGAAGTCCATGAGGTATGGGGGGTATTCAGAGTCCCGGGCTTGAACAAAATACATTGGCTGCTTCTTGGGTATACGGCACTCAGGGCTTGTGAGAAAGAGAGCACTGATAGTTTCTTGCCATATGCGGCGTTTGGTATGGGGGGAGGAATGGGATAAATCAATCCTGCGTGGTGGTCAGCCGATGAGCAAGTTAGCTCGACTGGAAAACTTGCCGCGGCGAAAAGATATCTATGCCTGTGACACCGAGTGAGTAAATTCGACGACATCGACTCGAGTAGACGTACTGAAGTCAATACGACGTGCAAGTCCTGGGGACAGGTGAGAATGTTTTTAGACGGTAGAAGGAAACCGCACCGACTCTTGACTGTCCGGTGCATAATGCTCATGTTGATAATCAAGAAATCTAGATCAGTAAAAACTAACTGAGACCATGATACAGTGGATGCTGTCGAGACACGTACAAACGCTCAGTCCGTAAGTTACGCCATAAATGCTGGGGTAATATCAGAAACTGTGGGCGTGAACTGGTGTGGCGAAGGACTCACATATATAAGATCACTCCATCCAAAATGCTCGAGCCTGGTATGTTATATGCCACGCCTAACGCAACAGCGGCTGTGAGAACGTAATTTAATCGAGATGTCCACTCGCTAGCATTGTTGATTGGGTCCAGAAAGGGTCCAAGAAAACATTGAAGGACAAAAAAGAATGAAGCCACAATGACGAGGAGAAATTGCCGAGCTATGGTAACCTTGGTCGAGGAAAGCGTACGGAATAGACAGTTATTGGGATCGACAACAGCAACAACCAGGAGAGTGCTGAATTTGGCGAAGAGGTAAACCGCTTCATATGTTGCCCAACCGCGACGGAAACCTGCTCGACGGTGAAAATTTGGAAAAGAGCTTGATGTACAGAGCAAGAATCATACCGCTGTATAAGAAAGAAAAGGGGTTGGTATCGCGGGCTAATAGTCTTGAATATTCCCTATCCATATCAGGTTTGGTCCTCAATCTCCCTAATTCGGTGTAAGGGTCGACGATCGGAACAGACTGTTTGATAAGTTGGCGGAGGCGGATAGGAAACCACACGGTCAACTAATGGATGAAGACTCGTGCTCTAGCTCGAGGGGTGATACAGACGTGCCACTCACCAACCCCACTATAATTGCGGCGATGATAAATAGGGCTGGCGCCCAGTTCACCTCGTTGCGTTTCATAGTCGTGGCCCAACAAAAATCCAGAGGATCGCGATACTCATCGGAAGGTCCAAGTGGAACGACTTGAGGTGGGCTGGTTGTCGCATTAATATATGGATTCGGGACTGCCCACAAGTCTTGGGACCACACCAGGACGTGGACGGCCATTGTACTAAGAGGAAGGTAGATGACGGTCAAAAGAAAGCTGACGATCACGATACCCCATCCGCTGGACGGCTTCGTGGGTCGTTGTAGACCTTCAATCACGGAAATTTGCGCCGACTCTGCTGTCGCTCGGTGGAACAGATAGAGCAGAATGCAAGCGACGGCCATAAAGATTAATAGATATACGATGGACTCGGTCATAGTTGAGGCAAAATTGAGGGCAAGAATGTTGGGGCTGTATTTCGGTTAATTGGAGAATATGAATCGACCAAAAGATAATCTTACATTTTCCCCAAGAACAAGTTTTTCCACGTGGCAGAAATATTCAGGCCAGCTCGGGGTACTAAGAGGAATCAAAAATGAGTCTGTTGCCCTGGAAAGTTACTGAGTCACGCACCAATGGTATTGAGAATCAACGCAAATATTTGCAGCGTATTCATCAGCCCCTGGAGACTGTAGAAGGTCGCGACGGCGCTTGATCCCTGCATGTCACCAGTTCATTAAACAAACCAAGTGGAAACAACGAAACACGGACAGTGATTCCGAGCACTATGCTCACGAGACCGGACAAAATGCTGTCCCGATTTCGCCAGGTGGGAGCGATCTGAGAATTCTTCTCCAAATCGTCGATGGTCTTCCCTGAAGCCGCCAGGATGTCAAAGGGCGGGAACATAGAAGCCACCTGGGTCTTGGCTTGAGGGTGTGGCAGAATCGGGGTGAATTTGGGAGCCGGAAGTGTCGAAAGGTAGTCGTCGAGCTTCGGAAGATACAGTGGTGCGGCGTTCCTAGCGAATACAGTGGATGCAGGTACCGGGGTATGTGGTGCGAGAGGTCGTAGCCGTCCGATACTGGACGGTGCATCACCAGAACGGTTTTCCATAAGAGTCGAAGTCAGCGAGGCAAATTGCCCCTCCTTCGAATCGAAAGGTGATAACATGTAGTCCTCTGGACTGGGACCTGTTGGGTACGAGTCTCGACGAAACCCTGAACGTTTGGAAAGGAGCGAGTGGCGTTCCGCATATTGACCTTCGACCTTCTGGTCGTGATTTGTCCCCGCCAACCACTTCTTCATTCGAGATGTCGCTGCGACTTCAGAAACATCAACTTCACCGTCTTCTGATACTAAAGTGGCTTCATCAGTCAGATCGTCATTTGAACCGCGTTGCAGTTCGGATTCATGGGAATTGTCGTCAAGGGTCGTGGCGATGGGTAAACCTGGAATCGCTGGAGATACGTTGTCTGTCGAAAGGGGGGAACCATGACGAGACGGGGAATGTCGTAAAAATCGTGCAGGACTGGGTGGTGGGAGGGGGGCAGAGGGACGCGTCTGTCGTGAGGTCGTTGGTTCTGCGTTTGCCCTGTTCGGCACAGACGGTCTCGGAGTAGATCTCGACGAGCCTGGTCTGTTTTGCGGCGACTGCGACAACGAGGACGATGAACGCGCGTCATAAAGGCCGACGAGATCTTTGACAGACATGGTCGTCTGCGCACAAGCGCATGCTGTGGTGAAGTGGGGGGAACGCTGATCAACCTCAGAACAGGGGCTACTAATCGGCTACGTCTTCTTTCCCACAGTTACAAAATGTACAATGAACGTGCGCCAGTTTTGGACTCTGTAAATTCCTAAACCATGCCTCGACGTCCCCGCCCTGCTCATCGGCCAGCACCAGGGGCTGCTAACGTTCGTAGTGGTGTTTCTCAGAAAAGCCAGTTTCCGAAAGACAGACGTGACCCCGTTTCAGACTCCGAATCCGATTCAGAGCCGGTCTACGATCAGCATGCAGGACAGGAGGATGAGGAGTCACCAAACGATGGAGAAGAAGAGAGCTTGCGGTTAGAGGATAACCTGATGTACGAGGAGGACGTGGATGCTCCGAGGGTTGCGCAATGGGTGGACGAGGAAGAGTTGGACGATCTCAGTGAACCTGAAGAGGAGGATTCTTCGGAGAACGAGGAAGGTGATGACGAGGAAGGTCATATGGTAAGCAGGAACCCCGCTTAAGCGTTGACTCCCATTCATACTCACTGCCCAGAAATCGTTGCAAAAAGGTGTGGTGATTTGTCTAAATCCTGACAATACAGTCAAACTTGAAGCGCGATTTGTGTAGACTTATCGTCTCTGCCACTTGGAGCATTGCGCAAAGCTCAGCAAGCGCTGTCGAACGCTCGGGCTGATAGTGAATCCCACTCCGAGGACGACGAATCCGACGAAGAAGGGTCGATAACTAATGAAGCACTCTCTCACCCCGGTTCAAGCAAAGATCCTGCAAAGCCGGAATGGACGTTGAAACCTAACAAGGACATTCAGAAGCGTTCAAACAAGCACGCGTGAGTATACTCTGTGCCCTCTCAAGGTCCATTTGCTCAACTCATACCGGAAGACCCATGGAGGTGACTTCAAAAAGACCGGTCACTCGTCGAAGAATGGTCGTCGATGTCCCAAAAGTGGTCAGCCATTTGTTAGCTCACGGTTTGCATCTGATGCTGAAATTTCCGTGCCAACAGGAGGCTCGAGATCCACGCTTCCTCCCTGTGGCAGGGGAACTCGATCCCCACAAGTTCAAGGCACAATACGTGTTCCTCGAAGAAATGCATCAAACAGAATTGTCGACCCTACGTGAAAATTTGAAGCGTGCTCGGAAGTTGCTCTCTAGCTCACCCCGAGATCTTCGGGAAGAAAGAGCTATGGAGGTAGCTCGACTAGAACAAGCCGTGAAGAGAGCAGAGAGCTCCGTCAACAGGGATAAGCGAGACAAGATCGAAGAAGCCGCCATCCATCGAGTCAAGAAGGATGAGCTGGAAAAGAGGAAGCAAGGGAAAGGTGCTTGGTTTATGAAAGACTGTGAGTGATCGATCGGATGCGTAGCCCATTTATTCTAACTTTAGACGGCAGCCTCGAAGAAGGAACTCCTCGTACGAGCCCGTTACGATGCCTTGGCAGAGTCGGGGGGTAAGCGAGCGGTAAAGAAGGCCATTGACAAGAAGCAGAAGAAGATTAGCCAAAGGGAGAAGAAATCCAGACCATTCGCTCCCAATCGTCGAGGTGAGGATCCCAGTTTACCTGACAAAGGTTCAAAGCGACCTGCCCCCGAGCGAGAACGAGATGAGGGATGGGCTCAAAGAAAGCGTCCGAGAGTTGCATAAAGCGTGTCTTGCTGTAACTGCCGTTATGTACGTGATGGTGGAACTCATGATAGAATTTTTGCCGCCCGCTGAGAACTTGGAACTACATACTCAGTACTCAGAAGGGCGCCAAGAAGTGAAAGCGTGAGAAAAGGGGGAGAGTTTACACTGTTGCCATTTGTTGGCCTCGACAAGACCCGACACAAAATTGCTTCATGTGGCACGTTGCTCAGACAAGTATCTTCCCGATTTCATGGCAGAACGGTAAAGCAACGTCTTTGGATTGCCTGTCGAAGGCAATGTACCTTGTCCCCCAAGTTCCACCATGTCCGAATACTGCGATTTTCTCCCTTCAGCTCCATCTCACCCCAATTTCTCCGCCTTCTCTAATCCCATTCCAACGATATCACCTCAAAGTCCTGTTGAAGACGAAGACGAGATGGATATCTATCGAGGAGGGCCGCCATCTCCACCCCGATCACCTGCTCCTGAGTCCATCAGGTCGCTTTCTTCTGCCACCTCGTCCTCCTCGTCCTCCTCCGGCTCATCGATCATTGGAAGACGTCTGGGAGCCATAGCAGCAGTAGTCGAACATGCCATCGCACGCTGGGCACGAGCTAGGTCATCATCATCATCCTCATCCTCCTCGTCCGCCTCGTCCACTTCCTCCCTTCGTACCACATCCCGATCGCATAGATCTCGTAGACGGAAACGTCGAACGAGCGGTGTCGTGATACGCAACGCTCAATCTGAGAGAGACGTAGCTGCTCGTATCAGAGCTCGCTCGGAGTTGAGGACCGTCCCTCGTAACTTCGTGCTATACCTACCTCGCTCCTTGACTGGCGATCAGTCGCCGCCTGTCACTGCGATGAAGGACGGGCATGGAAACCGACCTCCGATGCAGAGGGTGACACGAACGACTTCTTTGCCAGCTGTTCTTGAGCAGCTTGATGCCGCTCGTAGAAAGGCAGCGAAGGCTAGACGAGTAGAAGATCGCGCCAGGCTGGCCAAGCTCCAAGTGAATGAAGAACTCCCGATATCCAGCTCCCGGTCTGCTAATCTCCACCGTGACGAGATTTTCTGCCAAGACGGTGATGGCACCGCTGGGATAGCCATGGGTGATGCAGCTCTCCGAAAATTGAAAAAAGGGAAACAAAAGATGACAGGTGCTGCTGTACCGTCCCCCCCATTACCTACCCCTCCAGCTCCTCATGTAGAAAAGAGTTTGCCATCGAAGGCGTGGTGGCTGGACATTGCCAACCCCACCTGGGAGGATATGCGTGCCATTGGCTCGGTAAGACGTTGTCTACGGGGACGTTCGACGATTTTGACTCACGAGAGGAACTTTTTGTAGCTTCTTCACCTTCATCCATTGACACTCGAAGATATCCTACAACAAGAACACCGGGAGAAGTTAGAGATTTTCCCGAAGCTCGGCTATTATTTTATTGTTTATCGAGCAATTGAGAGCCAGAAAACTCGGGATCGCCTTCGATCTCACAACGCTTCAATAGAAGAGGAGTCGTCGGAGTATGATCAAGGCATCCTTGGCGAAGCCAACATATATCTCGTTGTCTTTCGGGAAGGCATTTGCTCAGTGAGTACCACCATGATACATTCTCAAGAACAATTTTTTGAGTCATATGTATTAGTTTCACTTTGTAGACATATCAGGTAGGCGCTCTCTTTGGGCTGGATCATACGACACTGATGTCTTCTACTAGAACATGAGGACCGAGTCCGGAATCGACTTCTGTTGCAAGACGAGAGCATTAATATGGCCAACACCTCTTCCGGTA
Organism: Jaapia argillacea MUCL 33604; assembly: GCA_000697665.1. Taxonomy (NCBI): domain Eukaryota; kingdom Fungi; phylum Basidiomycota; class Agaricomycetes; order Jaapiales; family Jaapiaceae; genus Jaapia; species Jaapia argillacea. Next base: position 1,929,257 of record KL197710.1, on the reverse strand, counting down.
TGCAGACTTCCGGTCATTTACGCTATCGATATCTCATACCAACTCTTCAGATTGGATCGCACATGGCATCATGGACTCCGTCGTTGACTCCTTCTTTCCATTCCTGGAAGAGGTTGATAAAGAGGTTTCAGACATCGATGCCCTGGTGTTCGCACGCGACCGTATTCCGGATCCACACTCTTTGGGATCGGTTCAGCGGCGGGTTGCGGAGCCTCCGGAGTCAAAGCTACCCCAGGAGAATGAGAAGACCAATAGCTCTGAGACTATCACTCCGGGGTTGCTTGACGAGAAACAGGATTCGACCTCCTATAAACTCGACAGACCTCGCGTCACTCGTTTCTCACTTCCTCGTCCCCCAATTCCCCTTTTATTTTGCCGCATCGGGCGCTTTTTACACTTGCGTTCCCGCGCTAACATTGTCAACATTCGGATTGTGTCAGCGGGAACAACGACTACGCTACGACGCATAGCAAAGGCCAGGAGGTTGGTGACAACCTTGACTCGCCTCCTTGCCATGAAGTCGGAGGTTGTGGCGCACATAAGGAAGCGTTTGCTGACTAGTGGTGAGGGCGGACTTCCGAACCGAAGCGGTACTGGAGATGATACCGAAGTCGCTATTTATTTGGGGGACGTGCAAGGTGAGCTATCGGTGCGACCATCATGAGGTTGTTACTGAAAGATCCAAGATCATATCCTAACCCTCCAGCATTCGCTTGCCCACTATGAGCGTGTGTTGGGCCAATCTCATCCCGCATACCTCTCCCAACTTCGTGTCAATGTCTCCAAAGCCATGTCGAAGACCGACCAAGCAATCATGATTCTTTCCATTATCAGTATTGCCGTTCTCAGCTGTCAAGTGACCATTGGTAGGTTAATGTGTCCCATCGTCGATGTATGCGATACTGATTCGATCTTGGAAGGTGTCTGCTCTATGAATGTCCACGTACCACATAATGGGAGGGCGCCAGCCTATCCCCTCAACGGATTCGCCATCGTCCTCGGGCTTTCTCTTTTAACACTCATAGGCTACTTCTGCACCGTTAGATATTGGTACGTGGCCGCGAAGAGGCGGCATGGACCCAAATTGTGATGGATACCTCTGGGACGATGTGCGGTTTCTTGAAGAACAATACCTGAACGGTTTAGAGAGATCTTAGGTTCTTGGCGACGCTGAATGTATCCCTACATAGACTTGGCCACTATAATCTTGTTTAGTCTGGAATCTGGGACAATTGGGAATCAAGTTTCAATGGATCAACGAACTAGTATATATATTTATTCCACGGAGTACATATGGGAGCTTATGAACAAGATAAGTTATCAACGGGAGAGGAGCACGTTTAATGTGAGAAGAGCTGGGTCATACAAGTTTCAAAACCTTCGAAGTACAGGGGAGTCGTTCTAAGTGAAGGAGGGCCTGTGTTAAGGCTCATGCTTGTCCCTCTTCTTGTTGCATAATTGAACAACCCGTTTCGTCTCCTCAAGGGCGGCGTGGGCTGCAAAACGATGGTCAATATTCAGGAAATCACGTCGATCATAGAGGATCTCACCTCGGATTTGATACTGCTTGCCTTTATTTTCTAAGAGCTCGTAATTAGAACGAAGCCGATCTTCAAGAGCTCGCATCTTGTCCTCTCCGTGCCTGAGTCGCTCCATATCCAACTGAAGCCTATTCAGCGCGTCGTTGACATGCTTTCGGAAGTCCTTGACTTCAGACATTTGAACTTGATAAGACGCCCGTATCTCATCTACCTCATTACCTAACAAGAAACGGTTAGCATAGGGTTCCCGAATCCCCAGGACGATACAGATAACATACCTGCGACTTCAAGATCAGTGATAGCTCTCTCATACTGAGTAATTTGCTCGATCCAATCACGATCCATAGCCCATGCAACACTCTTGGCACTTCCAGTACTGAGCCTGCCAAATGCGGAGGACTGCTTAAGACTGCTCCGGCGACGAGGGATTGCTGGACGCGGAGGCTCTTCCGGTATAAAACCCGCAGGGACGGTAGTGGTAGTCGCCTGGGGCGCAGGTAGCATAGCTTCGGGAGCTGAATGGGGAATGGGGACTCCAGAGACCTCCGGAATTGGCATCGATACGGGAGCCCCGTAGGGCGTTCCCAAAGTTGAATCTCTGAAAGGGACGGGAAGGGGCTCTGGAGAGCGAACATCAATCCTTTCTGGGATCGGAGAGGGTTGGTCGGTGGGCATGGGTAAGGGGACGGGGTTGGGTGACTGAGGTAACGGCGTCGAAGCTCGCAATTGGGAAGCGTCAGGAGGGAAAAGTGGGGAGGGCATGTTCATACTGGGGTGAGCAGTCGGCATTTCGACGTGAAAGACTTGTACAGGTTCGGGAATATGGTGCTCTATGAAACTGGCAACGGATGCTCTCTTTGCTGCATTCAACGACGACGCGGATCGCGATGGTTTCAGGTATGACGGGCGCTGGCCCTTCAACGACGCTCGAGGCGATGACTTTGGGGATTGTGTCATAGGGCGGTTGGCAGCGGCCTTGCGTCTGCAAGTAGCGCAATCGCAGGTTCCACGAGATCGAAGGCTTTCGACAGAATGACGAGGAGTAACCGGTGGGGGTTCCTCCGTAACGACGATCCCTTCATCCTTCACCCATTTCTCCAATTCCTTCATCCTGAAATCAGCGGGTGCATGGACGGTTCGAAAAGCCACAGGTTGCTTGGGAGACGTGACTCGAGCCAGTCGCTGGCATTTCCGGAGCATCCGATCCTTCAGATGCCGGATTTTCATGATACGATCCCAAGACGTGTTTTTCCCCTGTGCTAGTTCCGAAGCTTCTGCCTGGATCAGAGCGCTATACAGCAACGCTGTCTTTGGAGGTAGCAAGACCTAGAACGACCAGGATTCGGTCAACGACAAGAGATCAATGGACCAGCATTCAGACACGCTACCTTCAGCTCGTTGGGCGTGTCTGTGCATTGCAGATATCTCCATCCTGTCCTGGCCCCTGGTTCCAAAGGTTCAAGCTGGCCCCGGACCGGACTGATTTGAAGGTAGTTGGTCGGAACACCAGATGAATGTCTGCTCATGTCGGAAAGCTAGCCCTGATTGGTCGCGATGTCCAGGTTCAGACAGTAATGGGACCAGAACCCTGACAGTAGCTTGAGGGAGGAGATGGTGGAGGGGAGGATGAGAAAACGCAAGATACGGGGGTTATAAGCAAAGTTCAAATCTACTGCTACATTTGCGATTGTCGTCGAGAAAAGGCAAGACACACGCTGCCCGATACGTCCGCGTAAGCCACGAGGCATTGTTCTCGGGCAAATTCATTGTCACTCCTGCAGCAAGCTCATTTTTCGGCTACCATCTTTTTTGACTCAGCTGCCTACATAAACCTCGAGAAAATTTTGTTGAACGGTGCGAAATCAACTGGACGCCATACAATGGCATTTCGCCCAGAGTCCTCGATCGACCCAGCTTCTCAGGACACAGCTGCAACATAACCGTCCGATAGAATAAACACTGAGCAGTCGATTCCCCGACGACACAAAGTTGTGTCATTCACCTTGTGGGTTGCATCCTCGAAACTCCGCGAAGGATCCCTAAAATGCACGCAAGGCAACCGAGCATCCTGCAGGCAGACCCCTGTCTACTGCTATCGCGCATATGGTTTACCTCACACGTATGTAGAAACCACCCTGCTTCCCATAATCATCATGTCGTGCCTCATATCGTGGACGGCTGGTGGCTCACACAGGCATTATTTGTCCACGAACCCTTGCCATAGCCGCGAGGCGATGAGGCAACTTTCCGTACCACATCAACCTCCCCCTCTCCCTTTATGTTAACGCTAGGAGACTCCGTTTGGAGCTCTGAGAAGTATGTGGTTCTGTCCTGTACATCCGATCGAGGGTCGCTGTCGGCGTTCACGATTCGATCGACTTCATTATTCAAACTGACTTTGTGGCTTAATTTCCTCGACCCTATATATCATCTTGTTTAGCATATCTTGGGATGCAGTAGATATACTTCGATACGGTTCCCCTTCAGCCTCATCGACGAGTCCCAACTGCTGAACTCTTGATGATTGGAGAATTACCAAATGCGGTATGTTTTTGTTCGTGAGAGATCCGGACCAAGCAGTTACCTCCGGGAATCACATTCACTCGCCTCTCGGTCCCTACCCCACACAGCGCCCCCGGCCTTTGGCCCTTTCGACGGTATTCGATGTCCTCTGCTTTTGCGCGATATGAGTCTTTTCTCATACACAATGTCTCGACAATATCTTCATTGGAGTCAACCTTGAGATCTGTCACCTGGTTCCTGCCGGGCAGGTTCAAGGATGCTGAGCTGGCCTCGGAAGCTCGTCAGTCTTTCATTGCCCGCATGGAAACCGCACACACTCTGATATATAATTTATTTGTCAGTTTCTGCGTTGCTCAACACGATGAGCCTGTACCATGATACTCTCCTGGCGCAGATCGTTCGCAGTGATCCGAAATACAAGCCTCTCATTCCCTTGTCCCAGCACTCCCGCTACACTCGAGCATGGTCAGACAAAGACAATCGTTACAAATGGGCGGCTCGAGCCCTCGAAATCATTCGTTTTGTTGAGCTGGTCGTCGAGATGGGGATGGCACGTAAGGTCTCTGTGAAGACAAAGTGGAGAGGGATAGTGCTGCTGGAAATCATCAAGTGAGTTGGGCGGTCGAACCAGGGTTTCTGAAGTCGAATTCTTTTGTTTTTCAAGGGCCACACTACGCCTCCTCCTTGTTCGAATCACTCGGAGACCGTTGCTCTCACCTCCGATCCCAGAGCGAGATTTCGACCCCGCCTCCATCACACCCCCTTCCAACACGTCATCTCCTACCCTTGCCCCCTCCAGCGCCCCCTCCTCCGCCCCATCTACTCCTGAACATCTCAGGAATAATCACTCCCCTCTCCCACCACACTCGCTCCTTACTCCTCCACCCCCTATGCAATCACCGATCCCGATCGAAGACTTTTTGCTTCCAAAAGCACTTACGACTTCATCGGTCAAAGCTCCGACTTATCTCGTGAAGCCTCTGTCATCCCCGAAAGACTGGCTTGCAGAAGTGATCTACATCGTCAGACCTCTCGTTTATGGTAATTCAGGTTTTCAGTTCAAAATTATGAGTATTGATGGAAGAATTTTCTAGCCTCCCTGTTATCGTCGGATCGAGAGTCAGGTCGTCCGATGACAGTCACAATCATGATGGAGCTCATAGCCCGGAATCTTCGCCGGACACCCTCGTCTTCTTCTTCTTTGGAACGTTCTGAGTATGCCCGACGTGACAGAGATTTACTGTGGTATCTACTTCGTGGATCTATCTGGAGGTCATACACGCGGTAAGGCTGGTGTCATCTAACACCTGGACCATAACTGAATCTTCCCTTCGCCCAGACCAAAATTGCAGGCATTTGCAGACAAAACTGCACATGCCCCTCTACTTGGTTTGCTGAGTGCATTCATCAAGGATTGGATGCCTCTGATAGAAGACTACTATTATTGTGCGTCTATCCACTTTTGTTATGCACATTGCCATCTGACTGAGATTTCGGATAGATACCGCGCCTTAATTCGAACGTTTATCTTCTTTCGCCAAGGATATTCCTCTGCGCTGTGTACAGATCTCGTGTAATTGCTGCTTCTTCTCGTGGAGGATGTAACTTTTGTTTTTCATAACACGATGACGTTTTGGGGCCTCAGGCACCTGCTATCCACCCATATGACCCAGGACGATGTTCATGTCAGTTGTTCTCGACAAACCCATCGTGGTATCGTGGGTAGAATCGTCCTGCTCTCTTTGAGACCATTTTCCTTTTCGACACACCTTTTATCTTCGAGACAAAATATGACGGCCTTGCCTCCGCCAGGATTGCGACGAGTCGTAACTGGCCACGATGCCCAAGGCAAAGCAGTTATTCAGAGCGATTCTGGAATTCTTGCGGAGGTAAGTAAGTCTAGTCATTGTGAGGAGTAATGCGAGGTAAAGGTGAACAAGCCCATCGCCGGGATGGAGGGTGCGAGTGCTGCCCCGTTGTGGATCTCGAAATCAGTTCCGACCACAGACAACAATACATCGTGAGTGTTTATCGTCCTGGGTGTAGCCTCAACGTTCATGTCCACCTAAAGCGACGACGGGGCGCTGCGGGAGGGGACCGAGGGGATCGTGGTTCTTAAAGGGACGAACCTGAGATACACGGACCTCGCTCCGGGCACGGTGGTACCGATGGTACGTTAACGCAACACACAGTAACCAGATCATCGCTCAACGGCTGCCCGTGATTAGCATCGGACATCCTCTCTGGACCACAACATCCTGGGTAGGGCATGGTGGAGCTCACGTTAATCACCACTCTAATCAATCATTCCAGTCAAAGGGGAGCTTGTTCTGATGATGGAAGACGGCTCGGAAACCCATCTCAAAGATGCAGGCGATGTGGTCATTCAAAGAGGCACCATTCATGGTTGGAGAAACCCAAGTAGCACTGAGTGGACGAGGTGGGTTACGGTGGTCATAGATGCGGCGCCCGCAGTGGTGAATGGAAGGGCGTTAGAAGATGTTTGGGTATCCTGATGGTCGATCCGCTGACTGCCGCTGCGTACCGTCGGGCTCCTTAGAAGCCTCAGAAGTAACACAGAGATAACGAGAAACCTCCCATCCCATCGATCGCAAATTCCGACAATTCTTGAAGTCCGGGGACGGACCGAACGGTTGGAGACGGTTGCTTTATCCCGATGTCGAGAGAGATCTTGGGATGACAGCTTTCGACGAGAAAATTGGACAGAAGATAATACAAGCTTGTCATTGTAGGTTGACAAATAATCCTCCATCCACTAGCAATGCGGATCCTGTGACATACTTTGCCAAATCGCTCGCGAGAAATACGGCAGGTCCAGCGATGTCATCCGGAGCTTTCGCGGTGAAGGTTAGCGCTGTACATAGAACGAAGTGAGACGTTAGACTTACTGCCCAGTCTTCCTAAACACGTCCTCTTGATCATGTTCTTGCGTTTCGTTGCGTCTGATAAGTCTTCTTTGTTGATATCAGTAGCGATTGTTCCGGGGAGGATTGCGTTCGCGCGGATGTTGTACGGTCCAAGTGCTACAGCACAGCTTTGCATCAGGGAAAGAATGCCGGCCTTTGTGGGGGTATAATGGCTTGAACCAGTATCAGCAAGGGAAGAGATAATACCAACCGATCTCTCACCATTGCATGGCTCCTCCGACTAGGGCTGATATGGACGAGATCCCGATGATTGATCCGCCCTGGGGAATCTGCTCTTTCATCTGATTGGCTACCGCTGAAGGGGTGTGAGGGCCCAGCAGGTGTGGCCATACACGTGATATCAGTGCTCACCTTGTGTGATATAGAAGGAACCGTCGAGATTGACTTGCCGTGTCCTTTCCCAGACAGACTTGGGCATGGTGAGGAAGTCCCAGAAGGGGCATATGCCGGCGTTACTGATCAATACATCTATGTAGAGGAAATTGATAAGGAAGGACACCTCTGTAGGATGAAACCTACCTATGCGCCCAAATGCTTTGACTCCCTCTTCAACGACCTATGTGCTGAAGTCGGTATTTAGGCTTAGGAGTATGGGAGGCTGGGACTCACCTTTGTTGAAGTGGAAGGGTCTGCAATGTCTCCGGGGACTGAAACAATGCCAGCCCTCGAATTTAGAGCCTTGATTTCAAGCTTCAGGGACTGTATTTCCGATTCGGTTTCTTGATCACCCAAATAATGCAGGATGAGGCCCGTCGCGCCATGCTTGACTGCCGCAAGAGCACAACCACGTCCAATTCCGCGTGAGGACCCAGTGATGCAAACCACTTTGTCTGGGAGCAGAGACATTGCAAGCAAGACAAGGGGATTCCCCGTCGTGCATTTTGGAGATTTTGAGTGCAAGTGGAGGGGGAGAAGCTGGGGTCAACTGAACCCGGACGAGCGGACCGATAACGGTACCAACACCATCACAGGGATGATTCCACTTGGTCACTCGCCATGAGCATCGACTTGTACTGGGGTTCTATCTTTTGCTACTACGGAATTAGCCCCCGGAATGGGGTCCCTCTGTTCCTCCTTAAAAGCTGATGGATATTCCATGAGTATCCCAACGAAGTTTCCTGAATATCTTGAGCCTGAGGTTCCAGCACAATGACATCCGCAAAAATGTGAGTAGTCGTGCTTATAACATCATAACATTGCTCTAACCTTGTGTAAAAGCTACTACGACTCCGACGCCGATCTAGGTCTGTTGATGGGGAAGACGATCGTGTTCCTTGGGTATGTCTGTGAAGACTCCCAACCCTCGCCATATATTCACTCTAGGCTAGGTTTGGAAATCAGGGCGCAGCGCAGGCTCAGAACCTGCGCGACACTGGTATTCACAATGAGCAGATCATCGTCGCAAACAGGACAGATGCTTATGCTGAGGATGCCAAATCCAAAGGATTCAATGTGGAGCACGACTTTGGGAAGGCCGCAGAGGTTGCAGATGGTAAATCACTCCTTCTCGACTGTAAGCTGAAGGCTCACCCAATTATTTAGTTGTCTTCATCTTGATCCCCGATCAGGTTCAACCTCGAGTCTTCAATGAACAGTTTGCTCCGAAATTGAAGGCGAACGCAACCATTGTTGTGGCCAGTGGCTACAACGTTTTCTTCAAGCTTCTCAAATTTAAGCCGACTCAAGACGTTGTTATGGTAGCACCTAGGTATGTCATTAGCATCTATATGCACACCAGTCAATAACCTCGTTTTGTTGCCAGGATGATCGGGTCTTCGGTCCGTTCATTGTATGTGAAAGGCACAGGATTCCCTTGTTTCGTCTCCGTGGACCAAGATGGTACTGGCAATGGCCTCCCAATGGCTTTGGCTCTTTCTCGCGGCATTGGAGCGACGAAGACCGGTGCAATCGCCTCTTCTGCCCGCGAGGAAACTGCGATGGACTTGTTTGCGGAGCAAGCCTTGTGGCCGAACATCATCATGATTTTCAGGTCAGTTCCATACAGTCTCCTTGCCATCTCACATCGTCTGACGGGTTTATTGTGCTCCAGGGAAGCGTTCAGTGTTCTCCGAGAAGCTGGTTGCTCTGATGAGGCGTTGTGTTACGAGATGTATGATGCAATCAAAAAATCCCTCGAACCGTTCTAATCCCTCGCACAGGTGGATGTCCAAGGAACCAGCCGAGATCTTTGAGGCTGCTGCTGACGAAGGGTTCATCACTCAGGTTCGTTGCAAACTGTGGCTCTCATCTTCGTCCATCAATAACCACATTTATCCACCCGTACTTATAGCTCAAGCACCACTCGACTGTATCGCAATTCGGTCAGCTGAGCGGCGCATTCAAGCTCGATGGTGTGGAGATGCGGAAGCATTTCAAGCACATTTTACACAAGCAGGTTAGACCTGCTTCCCTCGTCCTTGTACTTTCATCCAATCCTGACAACTACGCCCTGTTCAGATTCTCAATGGCAAGTTCTGCGAAGAGTTCAGCAAGATCGAAACGGAACTTGACAAGGAAGGTCCGGAGAACCCCTTGAACGAGCTGTATCGTCGATGCGAAGAGGAGACTGAACTTGGCCAGGCCGAGAAGCGGGTGAGAAGTAGGTTAGCCGCTGCCAGTGGTTCATCGTAGACTTGGGGTTCCCCCACAATCTGTATTTTATGAATATTGTTGTTTGACATATCCATGTACTTCACAAACGTGGTAAAAGAACAAGTGCGGCACTTGCCGGTGACTCCTTGCCTCTGCACTTCCACCTGCTGCCTCCCAAACGCACAGACACCACTGCATTCCTGCCACTCCAATTCGTAAAGAATGTCGTCTCTGGTCGACAAAATGGACGTAGATAGGTCTCCTGATCGCAAATCGTAAGTATTTTCACGTCGAATCACTTTCCTAGGCTTCATGTCGCATTTTTCACAGCATTCACTCCACTGAAACTTTACGCAGCCGAAGATCCCATCGCTCTCGGTCCCGCGACATGGAAAAGAAGGATCGCCGTAGAGAACGGGAGGAGCCCGATGATGACCGAAGGAGAAAGCGAAGCCGCAGCCGAGATCGGTACAGCGAGAGAGGGCATCGTGACAGGGAAAGACGTAGCCGTTCTCGTGGAGGTTCCCATCGGGACAGGGACCGTGAAAGGGACAGAGACAGAGATAGGGACCGCCGTCATCGAGAACGGGAAGGTGGTGAAAGTCGACATAGGCATCGTGATCGTGACAGAGACCGTGAACGCGATAGGGACGATAGAGATCATAGGCGAAGAAAAAGGGACGACGACGTGGATGTTCCTCTGGATGAAGACCGTGCAAAAAGGAGACGGGATGAAAATGGTAGCGTCGCTCCGCCCTCTGAGCCGTCTATCCCTCCCCCTCCTCCTGATGTCGGGCTTCCGCCGCCTCCACCGCCCCCAATGGATAGTCCACGTCGCCGGGGGCCTGATATTGGGGACCTCCCGATGGATCGCGAGCGTAGATATAGTGATGGTCGACCGCGACCTCGTGATGGCATGGATGATTTCGACGACACCCCTCGAAGTCGAAGGGATGAACGGCGCCGTGCTCCAGATGTGGAGCGGGAACGAACAGTTAGTCGACCTAGGAGTATTCCCCCGATCAGGTGCCTCTTCTTCTCCATCCAATGCGATGTCATTACTAACGTGCACTGTTTAGGCGACCATCACCAACTTATGAGCCCCCTGTTGAAGAGCCCTACAATCCCGAGGAACCGAAGGACGATGACTCTGAAGCTCGGTCCGTGTTCGTCTCACAACTAGCCGCGCGGCTTACTGCGCGGGATCTGGGATATTTCTTTGAAGATCAACTCGGAGAGGGCTCTGTCATGGATGCTCGTATTGTCACCGATAGGCTCTCTAGGCGTTCCAAAGGGTGAGCACGGCGTGTTACATGTCTTTCTTCATGCTGAATGCCTTCAGAATTGGATATGTGGAATTCCGCACCATCGAACAAGTCGAGAAAGCTTTGACCCTATCTGGCACCATCGTAATGGGTCTTCCTATCAAAGTGCAGCTTACTGAATCCGAAAGGAATAGGACTCATGCAGGGGATGGGTGAGTGATCCACGTACCGCAGATGATTTTTCCATTACAGTTTCTCAAATAGGAGCCTCAATCTTCCGCCGGGTGTCAGCGCGCGCCATGGACCCATGCAGTACGTTGAATCTCTGTAGTCGTCCTCATTCTATTCCTGACTTTGTCCACCCGTAGACTCTATGTTGGTTCGTTGCATTTCAACCTGACCGAATCGGATATCAAACAGGTCTTTGAGCCCTTCGGCGAGCTCGAGTTTGTCGATCTTCATAGAGATCCTATGACTGGGCGCAGCAAGGGTTATGCATTCATCCAGTAGGCAACATATCATTAGCGTTCCATGTGATCGCTGATTATTCCCCCACAGATACAAGCGGGCCGAGGATGCCAAGATGGCGTTGGAGCAAATGGAAGGTTTTGAACTCGCGGGACGTACGGTAAGTAACCTTGAACACCGAATCGCACTGTTGCCAGAATAATAGCGCCTTCTTAGCTTCGAGTGAACACCGTTCATGAGAAAGGATCTGTAAAGTACACCCAACAGGATTCACTTGACGAGGCTGGAGGTGAGCAGATTCAATTTGATCCCACCAATTTCACACCGTTGATCGTTTTCCATTTGCAGGCGGTAATTTGAACGCAGCATCACGTCAGGCGCTAATGCAGAAACTTGCTAGGATTGAACCGGCCCCTTCAATGCCGGAGCCAGTGTAAGTCTTTCCCTCATCCCTGTCTATCAAGGCTGTCTCACGCACAGGTGTAGTATGAAACCGAACATTCCCCAGACTATGCAATCCAAGTCGGTGCTTTTGAAGAACATGTTTGATCCCGAAGAGTAAGAATGCCTCTGTATTTTTCTTCCAAAGCCTCACAAACTCTACTCTCAGGGAAACCGAGCGCGACTGGGACAAAGATCTGGCCGACGATGTCAAAGGAGAATGCGAGGAAAAATATGGCAAGGTGGAAGCCATCAAGGTAGAAAGCGAATCGCAGGTATGTGGTGCGCGCCTCCACTATTGCTGGGATTCACGACTCCCTTAGGGCGAGATTTACGTCAAATTCGATTCCGTCGAATCTGCCAGGAAGGCGGTAGATGGCCTAAACGGCCGCTACTTTGGTGGCAAGCAAGTATCGGCCACTTTCATCTCTGACGCTATCATGCAGGCACATGTGTGATTTTTCCGACTGGCTTTCGTTATTCTAGGTTCTGAGGGCCGATCTGTTTCTCACTAAAATTTTTGATATGCAGAACTCACAAAGCGACACGTACCGTTGTTACCTTTAATTTCTCCTCTTGGTCCATATTAAATTCTCAAAATGCCATATGTTATGCAGATTTTGCCCTCGAAATCAAATGGTCGTGTGTCGACTACTGCATAGGCAGGTTCATCGCTGAACTCTCTTTAAGTCTCCTTGCGTCATCCCCGTCCTCCGTTCATCGTTTTCTGCCAATAGATCAGCAACATAGGACTACCCATCGCACCTTAGCTTCACAGGTGGACGAACTATAGTACCCACATGGGAGTTGTACGGTGTGCTCAAGGTAATAAGCCTGGGTTGAATCTTAATCTTGGCAATTTATCAGATGCTGCGCTCTCAATAATACCGGGGAGACTTCGAATCCGAAGATACAGGGTACATATTCCGAAGACATACGAGGCACTAATACATGTAGCGAAATAGAGGCGAACGGTAACCTTCGCTCAAATGCTCAGTTTCGACCCCAGTGGCAGTAAGATTCAGCCCTTGCGCCTTGTTTCGCCTCCTGTTTTCAACTCTCATGTATATGCCCATACTACCAGGTTTGAGCGCAACACGAGTGTCACGAATACGAACTGAAACTCACCTCGCAACAAGGACAAGACATATTGCACCGAAGCAAGCTTGAAGGGGAAGGCAATGAGTCAAGGTGGGAATCACGAATGCAACGTCCGTACTGACCGGATGTGATTAGTGCTGGAACGTACTTGGGCGCATCTTGTGCTCGAAACACATTGGTGGATATTAATCCGGCTGCGTTGGCAATTGCGACTGACATGAGGAGCTTCAGGTCGATTTGCCTGAGGGAAATGGAGATGTGGAGGTACTCATCACAGCCGCGACGACAGCTCTGCGGCTTTCGCTCGGGGTGTTGTTAGAATACCACGACGCCACGAGCACAGATGGTGCGAAGGCCTGAACTCCGCGGTTAGATATTCCTGTGGCGGGCGGAGCTCGAGGATGTGGTTCGCTTACTCCCATAGTCAGTAAGAAGCAAGCAAAGTAGGCGACATGTCGATCTGCGATGGGATTAATTACTCCCAGTATGATAAAACCCACTATCGCAGTCGCTAGAGGGATGCATCTAGATGACCATTGAACATGAGAAATGAGTGGTGGGTCAGGAAATGAATTTCCATACATATGGATCGACCGTTCTCTGAAGTGGTCAGAGGAGAATGTGAGGATTAGGAGAGCAACCGTGCCGACGATGTTCGGGGCCACAGTCAATAAATTCGTCCTGATCGTGGAATACCCCAAACTGGCCACGATTTGTGGTAGGAAGTTATTGACTGAAGCCAGGGGAACGCCGAGTGAGAGGGATATAAGGGCCCAGATACCATAGCGCCAATCTTTGAACGGCCTGAAAGCGTCCTTTATGTTAAGTTGCTCGTCCACCGCTACAGAAGAGTCGCCAAGAATTCGGATTCGAGCAATTTCTTTCTCGCGGGCAGTCAATAGGAACCATCTCGAAGGTGATCGGGGCTGCGGGGATTTCTTGAGACAACAATGATGTTCAAGAACTGACGAGGGACAAACCAGCCAAAGTAATGCAAAAAAGGAGAAGATGATCGTGCTGGCGCCTGGGGAACCGTGTGCCAAGTATCAGTAACACAGAATTGGTAACTCGATGCGGAGCTATTCACCTTCAATGAAGAATAAGAACTGCCATCCGTAGTACTTGGAGTGTTTGATTTGGAAGACCCCAAACGCAATGAGTCCTATAATCGTAATTGTCAATCCCAGTCGCAATAGGCAAGGTTTTAGCCCTGACCAGAGAAGGCTCCGGAGATCGATGCGGCAGCTGCCCGTTGAATGTGAGTAGAGTAAAGATTATAGTAGTGGGGGAGAGTAGGGTACCATAGAATATCCCAACTCGCGACGCAAGTTCATCTCGCTTGTAGAATGTTGAAAGATAAAATACCTAGAAGGATAGCTTGTTGGAGTTAGCACGGAAAACCTGCGCTTGAACGTACCACCCCAGGCAGCATAGCAGACTCGAAAATCCCGAGGAAGAAGCGGATAGCAAACACTTGCGAGAAGTTTTTTGCAGCGGCCGTACACAACGCCCTGTAAATATAGTATTGAGTTCGAATCCTGGATCGGTTCTGAGACCAAGGCTGACATAGAACCCTTCATACGGAGTAAGATATCATACACGAGGAAGAGACTTCTAAAGACTCACAAAGCCCAGCATCATTAAAGGCAATACGCGAGCAGCGGGGAATCGTTTCACAAGCAAACTGATAGGAGTCCCAAACCTGGAAGGCAAAAAGAAGTCAGCTCTGTGGGCAAGGAAAACAACGGGAACCACTGACAGACAGAACGGCACCTGGATTGCACGATGTCAGTTTCTTCAGGGAATTTGTTGCAAAGGTTACTCACATAGAATATCATAACAAGGAAATAGTATTGGTTGCCTTCGAGTCCTATATCCTGTTCAGAGAATAGTACGAATAAGTTAACAAATCTTGATTCGGAGGTCAATAAGACTTACTACATCCCAACCGTCCGTTTTTGCATTTCCTGTGTTGCCTCGATCCAACGCATTACAGAGGTACCTGGGTGACGCGAAGGAGGTGAATTGTTTTGTGCCTGCGAGTTTGACCGTGACTATGTACTCACATAAAGGCAAGGGGTGGAAGTAACATCCAGTCAAATTTGCGCACCATCCGACGCTCTTCATCCTTGGAAAATGCATTGAGGGACTCGGAGACGTCGCATGTCACTTCGTCCTTCGAGACAGACAGCCGGGTTGGTGCTTTGTCCAAAGGGGGGATCATATCGCTCGATTGTTTCATCTTCAATGCCGGGATAAGACAAGACAACTCTCTTCACAGTACATAGGCCAGCGGTTCGCCGGTTTGTTTTGCCCGTTGCTGATAGGAAAGAAGGTCCCATGGCCTTCTGGCAGTGTGTTATCTGCGCCAGTGACACGACGCCAGTGGGACCATGCCGATAATTCGTGCTTCGTGAGGGAGCTAGGGTCTCCGCTGCTATCTGTCATATTTCGGGTGAAGGTCCTTGCCG
The DNA here is from genome assembly GCA_000697665.1 of Jaapia argillacea MUCL 33604. Lineage (NCBI taxonomy): Eukaryota > Fungi > Basidiomycota > Agaricomycetes > Jaapiales > Jaapiaceae > Jaapia > Jaapia argillacea. The sequence goes on along the minus strand of KL197710.1, from coordinate 1,913,907 downwards.
TCATAGCTAGGTGGTAAGTAAGAAAGGATGCAAGATCTGCCGATTGAGTTTGTAAATAGAATGCCGATCAGTGTTCGATCTGCACCATACATAGATCGCGTATCTTCGCGGCTTGCGTAAATCTCCTCAAATATTCATATCGTCTCTTTCATCTAGTCAGATTCAACAACCATGGCAGACTTGGAGAAGATCAACAGCTCCGAAAACCCCACCTTCCCCCACATTCTTTGTGAGTTGACTTGGAAATTCAGGCCAGTACGCACGAAGCGAATCCATTCAACTTTCCTATCCAGCACATGCCGCAAAGGTACCAGGTTTGATCTTCCTCAGCGGGCAGACTCCAGTAGGCAAGGACGGCAAGGTGGTCCCGGGAGGCATCAAGGAACACACCGTACGTAGTAAATGCCTTCAGCCGAAGCCACTGCAATGCTCAATAGTCTTTGCATTAGGCTCAGTGTATCGGAAACCTTGGCAATGTCCTCGCAGCAGCAGGCTCGTCCTGGGAAAACGTAGTCAAAGTCAATGTATACCTGAAGAACATGGATGACTTCAGTTCCATGAACGAGGTTTACGAGAAGGTGCCTGTCCGGTTTCCAGTGATGAAAAAAGGACCACTCATAAACGGGCCTTATGTAGCTGTTGCCGACACCTAAACCTGCGAGGACTTGCATTCAAGCCGCGAAATTGCCAGGTGACGTGGACGTGGAGATCGAGGCCATCGCGACGTATTGAAATCGAGATGAAGAGTTCGTTGTATGAGGAAGTAACATTGGCCTGTATGATCGCGACGATATTACAAAGTACCGAATGCCTTGCCAACAGCTGTTGTGGCGTCAGAAACCAATTGTTTGCCCACTTGAAGGACACTGCGGAAGATCGTAAGTTGTGGTGCAGGAAAGTGTCAGAAAACGGGGACTGACCCTGTCGATTATGAGGAGAAAATCGAGGACAAGAAAGATGTTGAGCCAAGGGGTTTACAAACGACGGAAAATACGACATACCGTCCATAGCCATTGTCTGATGGGGCGCTCCCTTATATATGATCACATCAACCTCGACTCCTGCCTCTTTCAACTTTTCCCCGTATGCAACTCCTTCATCCCTCAAGATATCCAACTCCGTCCCCAAGATACAAGCCGGAGGAACCTTCTTGAACCAGTCATCGGGAGCAAATAGGGGAGATGAGTCCCATTTGGCCCAGTCTTCCTTATTGGGGAGATAGTTGTTACGGAACCACAACATTCGTTCCGGACTTAACCAAACAGTGTTCTCGTTCTCCTTCCAGGATGGGTACGGCGTCCCTGAGGTATCGGCAGTGTTATCGGTGACGGGGACGATGAGTAATTGGAAGACGAGGGGAATAGGTGGAGTGAGAAGATGGGCTTTGTGAGCCAGAATTGCAGCAAGATTTCCCCCGCTGAAAGACAAATTAGGGGACAACTGATGCCCATCATATCACACGAACCTGGAGGATCCGCCGACTGCGATTTTATGAACGTCGACCCCCAGTTCGGCCGAACCTCTGGTGTAGACCCGTTCAAGAGCATCAACTGCGTCGTCAACAGCAGCAGGGTAGGGTATTTCTGGGGCAAGTCGGTAGTCAACATGGACGACCACACAGCTGGCACCTGAGGGAAGGAGGGTTGGTAAATCGGAGGATGCAATCGACTCTACAGAATAGCACACCTTTGCACAGCTGAGTCGAGATGGAATTTTCCGAGTCAATATTTCCCAGTGTCCATCCACCTGGACAAGAGCGGATGAGCCAGGGTAGAAAAGGCTAGGTCCCATATCCACTTACCGCCATGGAAATATATCATCACAGGCCAACCACCTTCCGGAGCATTACCCTCTGGAGTAAAGACTCGAGCTTTACAATGCTTCAAATCAATATCTTTGACGCTCCCGACTTTCAGTGGCGGAGAGCTTCCGGGCACTGTGGGGGTATTGCGAATAGACGGATCCCAGGTGCGTTGATGGGTAGGCGTAACATGTAGTAAGTTCGCCTTGTGAAAGGCCACATACTCTGGATCCAATCGGTCCACCACGTCGGGATGAAGGGGTTGGAAAACGGGTAGATCGGCCATAGGTGCAACTGAGTCAAGGGACAGTGGCTTCAACTAGCAAATAGGGACCTTGATCTTGATCTAAGTACGAACTTGAATTGGACGTGGGAGAAAGAAGATCGGCCTCTTGAGAAAGGGAGATAGGCTAGCGATGACGAGATGGGGTCGTCTGCTGATTTGGAGCATGCTATATCGCAACGCCAGAAGCGAACAATTCATGTAAGCGAAATCTAGGGGAGGGGCGAGAAGGCAGATGAAAAGATATGATACTATTACTCATCAATGGGAGATAACACCGAGAGAATCTTTTGGGTTGACAGGTCTCCCAGCATAATCCAAATGTTGGGCAGGTACGCGTGGTGCCTTTCCAAGGCCCAAGGTCAACAGTGCTTGGCGAGTGGCACAATGGGCATGGACGCCAGCGCTGGTCTCGTTGACCAGCCCCGCATCGACCCTTCCTCATCGACCCTCTCCTTGTCTTCGCCCCCGGGCATATCCCGCGTACGATTCTTCCTCCTCCTCGACCGCACTTCTGCCCCCCTTCACGATCGTCATCAACACTCACTCTTTCCCTCGTTGCATCGCCTTTCGTATGATCAAGCTCTATTCCGTCTTCCTCCTCAAGATTCAGGCCCCTCTGGTGGCTACTCCCTGCCTCTCTGCACCGGGCCTTTCGCGGATGATGTCGGTGGCCTTCAAGGGAACGGGAATCGAGCTCTAGGAGTCGGGGTAACATGTCCACATATTGAATTGTGAATTTGTTCGAAACGCCTTGGGACCAGGATTATGTGATTTCCTGACAAAATAGTAAACACACTTGGATTTGTGGCATGTGGATATGAGTTTGCGTGCGAGGCTCATGCTCCTGCCAACGCAGTTTAGGCTCGCGTCGTGTGACTTCCCATAGTCGTGATAGTGTGACAATCAGCAGACTTCTTCCACGTGGACTGCACTGCCACAACGAGAAGCAACGACCCATAGATTGCCAGATATAAAGCTCACGATGACTGCACGCAACGGCACACAACTTGATTTACACCCCATCTCGCATATCCCACCAAGCCATGTCTCTCCAAACAAAGACCCCATACGAACTCTCTCGTCTACCGCAGAAGCAAGCTCTCATACAGGAATTCGTGGGTAAACCCCTTGAGGGTTTGAGAACCCCTGCCATGGTCATTGACCGAACCGTATTCGCTCAAAACTGTGCGAAGATGCACGATAATGCCAGAGAATGGGGTGCTAGTTTCCGAGCGCACGTAAAGTCCCACAAGGTATGTACACCTCATCAGCGGCAGTCGTTCGCACTTGAAATAGTCTGCAGACAGTGGAAGGAACAAAACTTCAGCTGGTAACCACTGTGAATAAGACTGATGCAATAGTGGTTTCTACCATGATGGAGGCATGGGAGGTCGTCAACGCTGGGCTTGTGGCTGATGGAACAGTCAAAGATGTAAGAAACCTGAACATGCGGATCTAACAGCCCACTTTGAGACTTGACGAAACAGATATTGTACGGTCTACCCGTGGCAATCAACAAGATTGAGGACCTAGCGACACTTTGGGATGAGATAGAGGGCCACGGAGGAATAGTCAGACTGATAGTTGATCATCCAGAGCAAGTCAAGGCCCTCGAGATATTCGAGAAAGGGCGGGCAAATCCAAGGAGGTGGTCCGTCTTTGTCAAGGTCGACGCGGGCAGCCGGTACGTTCCAATCCCAAGCAAGGATGGCCAAATAGGAGTCTGACGGAGGAAATGTAGACGAGCCGGCCTGGCACCATCTTCCCCATACTTCGAAGCCCTCTTAGCAGCCCTGGTGGCATCTCCCGCGATCTCAATATACGGGTTTTATTGCCACGCAGGACACGCATACGCATCGACATCATTGCCTGAAGCCTCAGCGTTCTTATCCGCGGAAGTAGACGCTGTTAATACAGCCGCGGGACTTGCTCTTGCGAACTTGTCTGGTTCACCAGACACACAAGCGCACACTCAGCCGTTCGTGCTTTCGGTGGGATCAACGCCGACTGCTCATGCTGCATCGACGGAAACGAGGGCACGGTTGTCGTCGATGCTGAACGGAACCTTGGAATTACACGCAGGTGCGTGAATGACGAATGGATCTGAGATAACTTGGGGCTAATGAGAATGTCCACAGGGAATTACCCACTTCTTGATCTTCAACAACTGCACACGGGTCTAGTCGGACCAGAGAGAGTGGCGCAGCGCGTACTGGCAACCGTCATCTCGTATTATCCGGGGAGAGGGCAGGACGGAACAGACGAAGCCATGTGCGATGCTGGCGCCATTGCCATGAGCAAGGATGCTGGTCCCAGCGGCGGTTTCGGGGATGTCATTGGGAAGGCTTGGAGGTTGGGAAAGATATCGCAGGAGCATGGTACTTTGATGAGATCTGTTGGGAGAGGTGATCCCGCTGCAGATCATTTGAAAGTAGGGGAAACGGTGCAGATCATTGGGCAGCATGCATGCTTGATCACCGCTGCGTATCCCTGGTACTATATTGTAGATTCGGAAGGTCCTGGGAAGGGTGGTGAAGTGGTAGATGTTTGGGTTCCATGGAAGGGTTGGTAGACGTAGAAACATAAGTAGGCCAAGCTAGGGTGGCGCAATCGAACAGTAGCTAGGAAAGAAAGTATTCGCACGGTCGTAGCGCAGCGGTGACTAAGCGGTGTTGTGGATGCTTCACTGCGTCATAATTGGTCGACTTTTCTTGTACCCCTCTATCCACCATGGCCATTAATGATTACGACGCAGACGCAACAGAACTCTTGGAAACTTATGGTAAGATCCTCTCTGATGCTGTTGGGATAGGCGACAACGACATCCCACAGATTTTCTTATGAAATATATCATCATCGGTGAGCGATTCCCTGTCTTATTCGTGTGCCTTGTACTAACGCCACGCCCGTAGGTGAAGCCGGTACTGGAAAGTCCTGCCTCTTACACCACTTTACGCACAACTCCTGTATGTGCTTCCAACTCATCTCGATCCATCTCCTGATGGACAATTCGCCGCCCAAGTCAAGGAGCATTCACAGCATACGATCGGCGTAGAGTTCTCCAGCCGGACAGTGAAGCTTGGGGAGAAACGAATAAAGTTGCAGGTTTGCATGATGTCAGTGTGATTGATAGGTCAGGGAAGCTCAGGTCTATCTTTGCAGTTGTGGGATACGGCCGGTCAAGAGCGTTTCAGGTAAGTAGACTCCTCTTATCATTGTATCGTTCGCTGACCTGCGATCTCGTAGGTCGGTTACTCGGAGTTATTACCGTGGCGCGGCAGGCGCAATCCTAGTGTACGATATCACCAGGTGAGTTCTCCACTCTATCAACCTTGGGCGAATGTTGATTGTATTACGTACAGTCGAGCTTCATTCGCCAACCTTTCGCGATGGCTTGCAGATGCTCGGGCTTTAGGAAGCCCAAACCTGGTGGTGGTCCTGGTCGGCAACAAATCCGATAGGGAGGATGAAAGAGAGGTTGAATGGGCAGAGGCCAGCCGTTGGGCTGCGGACCACGGTGCGTCCCCAAAATACCCACTTTTTCCCATCGACCTAGCTGATAGCTTCCCCAGATGTCCATTTTCTCGAAACGTCTTCACTCACGGGGGATAATGTGGAGGCGCCGTTCCTACTGTGTGCAAGGTCCATCCTCCTTTCAATCGAGTCCGGGGCGTTAGATCCGGAGAAGGCTGGCAGCGGTGTCAGCTATGGTGACCGGGCGCTTAGACGTGTCAATAGCTCCAGCCGTTTGAGCTTTGGTAGCCTCAGCGTTGGGCGACGCAATAGGGGATCGACCAGGTTAAAGCTGAAGGATCTGGTACCGGGAACGTCGAACAGTAGATGTTGTTGATGACTCCTCGAAGGCCATCGGGCTGTTTTCATGGTTGCTTTCTTGGTTCGGTCATCGGTTTTAGAGGTGAGTGTATGACTCCTGATTCCAAAATATCATAGACATGTACTGACCTTGACTGACCAAATGCCAAGCTATCTATAGCTATTCTGGCTCATCTATTTGGATACAGCCGTGCCAGCGTTCTGATAATGCTCGCATGTCAATCACTCATACCCCATCATTCGTTATACCAGGAAGGACACTCACTTGTTTTCGCCGTATGTATCTTGTTCATTTGCCCCCCCCATCCCAGCTCTAACCTGTGCCGGCGATGTCAGTTGCCTCGCTCTTGGTATTGTGGTGTATCCCGTGCGACTATTCTATTCTCACATACTTACGACTCTTCATCTACCTTGGATAATTTGTATCGGACACAGTCACATCTATCTCCCTCCATCCATTGTCTATATGTATCTGCCTCTAAATCATAATCTTATAGCGCCCGACCTTTTCGTGAGGTGATAGAACAGAGGACTAAGTATACGACACGCTCTTCACGCGCCCCGTTCCCATCAACGCGTGTTGCGAATTCGATGCGGCGTTATTCTTGACTTACGCTATGATACAGCTCATGGCACACTGGGGAATCCAGCTTCCCTCTGGGATTGGCCATCCCTCATTTCGGCTGCCTGCGTGGAAGACCATATGGATCCGCTGACAGGGTTTAAAGGTCGGGTTAATCTTGTCTTCGTGACCAGGTGGGAAGCCGGTTCTCTGTCGAGATTTACCCGCACACGCCTTGCTTTATATTTGCCATGCCCTCGGCTCTTGATACTGTTTCTGTCGCTGCTGCTGACGAAGAACTGAGTGGGACGACTCGACCGCACCTTAGGGAGGCCTTCAAAGTTGCTGAGGTTCCTTCGCTGTCCTTCCCTCTGGCCCTCAACCCGTTCGAGTCTATCTGGCAAAGTAAGTCTTCTTTGACATCAAGTTATCCGTCCTTCGAACATGTGGCTGCGAACTTGCTGGCAGTATGGCTCATCTTCGTTCTTTAGTAGTCTTCTCTCCCATTTGTAGCGTCCTCGGTTGACTTGGGTTGCAACCTGGCTCGCTAAGCCGTCAGGTGTTCCATACTGCCGCGGATATCTCGCGAGTATACTTGGGAAACGGGAAAAGTCATCTATGTAAGAACGCAACTCTTCCTGCCACGTTTTTCAATGCTTACCCCGTAACCACTCCAATGTCCCCAGCCATGGCAGGGAGATACGCTCGAGCTGCTAGCTCGTCGTCGGCTGCGACGACCACCGATAGTTCATCTTCAGTCACTCCTTCATCTCCGCCACCGACCAGCAGCTCTACCTCCTCAAGGGTAACTACTACTTCTTCCTCACCACCATCGACTCCTTCATCAAGTTCCCCGCCACCATCCTCTCCACCAACTTCCCCCCCTGCGACAACCGCCCCGTCCTCGACTTCACCCCCGCCGACACCCACATACACTCCTAACCCAACAACTGCCCCGGCGACAACGTCTAGTCAGACTCCGATCACAAGTGGTACAGATCCTTCCCAATCTATAGTCACTGCCACTCCCATCTCACCGTCTTCCCCTCTGTCTTCTGGCTTTCCTCCTGGCTCCTTTTCAGACACAGAGACCGTCCAGTCGCTGACTTCTACTACAATAGCTGTGGCTAGCCCAACATCTACATTTTCCACACCTGTTTCAATCACTGTCACAGAGTCAAATGGTCAGACCACTGTCTCCACGCCAGCTTTCATCACAAGTCTGAGTACTTCGACTGGGTCTGGGGGTGTACCCCTCACCGTCACCTATGTTGTAGCCAATCCCACGGGCGTGTATGAAGGAAATACGGCAGTCTCTACCAGTTCTGGGTATGCGGATCCCTCCCCTTCTAAAATTCAGCTACTTGAGACCTCACACCTACAGGTTTTTCTCGAATCGCGCGGCTGTAGGAGGGGTGTTCGCTGTTGCTGGCCTTGCCATTACTTCAATCCTTCTATGTTTATTCTTTGGCTGTCGCCGCAGGTTCCGACGTCGGCAAGCTCGAGCTCGTCGAGCCAAACAACTAGCGATCCCTCGGCCCATCCTCGTCCCCACCCCTCGTGTTTCAGAGGATCCTTTCACAGATTCATCTCGCGGTCCACCTATGCGAGCCGTAAATGCCGTAGGGGGAGCAGCTAGTGTACCGTCCCCATTCGGGAGCGGTAAGTGGATTTGCTCATTCCTGAATACTGGCCTGACATCAATCCCAGGTACCCCACCCGGTCGGGAGGTTCGAGATTTCGCTGGTGTCGGTGCGGGTGCAAACGCTCTTCGTGGGAGAGAACGTTATGAAAGCCCATTCAGCGATTACCACACAGTCGTCCAGCCACCCATCGAAATGGTGGAGAGTCCGAGGACGGTAACCCACCACGTGCCGGAATCGAGACCCACCTCCATGGCTCGCTCGACTCCATCGCTATACCCACCAACTTTACCTTCGGACGACGTTGACCCGTTCTACGAGGAAGAGATGCAACCTAGTCGAAGAGCTCCAACTCCACCTCCAACTACACGGATGAAGTCGCCTAGTGGTTGGCCCTACGCTACGGTGTCCCCTCGCCCGTTACAGCTCAAGCCAAAACCTGCCCAAGAGTATCGGCCCCCGAGTCCTCCAGCGTCCACTTCCTCCCATGCGCACACACCTCCATCGGAGGAGAGCGACACGTCTACGAAGTCTCCCCTTTTCATCAACCGCAATGTTGACCCTGCGGGACGCGGGGCACCAATTCGACCCCAACGATCCGCCAGACGGGCCTTGGATAGGCAAAAGTCGGTTTCGTAGGGGGCGTATGCCCATAGCGGTAGATTTTGGGACTCTGTAATACTACGGACATGTATGCATGTGTAGCTCAGCCGATCAAGGACTGTATCCGTCTTGCAAATGTATCTCGCGATGTAACATTCAATGTAGGAACAACGGGAGATGACCACGACAAACAGACTGCTATGCAGCGGGACCACTATCCAGATTTCGAAGACTCGACGGCTTGAACAATTCTTTTCGTATCCGTGACGAAACCATAGCTCTGTGAAATATTAGTGGGGAATTCTGACATCCCAAGAACCAGACGTACATTTCCAATGTTATACACGACATTCTCAAGTCCTCCGCTAGGGGATGTCGTTGCGACGGTGTCTTCGACAAGGATACAGTCGTACCCTCGGAAATAAGCATCGGCGATCGTACCGAGCACGCACTAGACAGAATGTGAGATGTAAAAGTGGGGGAGATAGCGAAGCCTCAACTTGGTCAGCGTTGACTCCCGAGAAGAACAACGTAGTGATACCGGTCTCCTTGAGATATAGGTCCAATGCACTTTGATAACCCCACAGGCCGGACATCCTGAGCAAGATAAAGTCCAGCGACACCAGTTGAAGTAGTTCGGCAGTTCAACAAACCTATTCTTATGGATCCAAACATCTGTTCCCTCCTCTTTACCCTTCAAATATTCGTCGTGAAGAGGTCCATACAGGGCCGAGTTGTAGGCGTCTCTCATAAGGAGCCTCCCAAACCCGTTGGGGAGCTCAGCACCGAACCCACCTGTTCCGCCCTTCATGAAACTTCGGACGAGGGCCGGAGGGATAGTCTTGAGCTCATGGTCGGTAAGACCCCAGTTTCTGGATAAATCTCGGTCGGTATGTCAGAACAAAGCAGCGCAGGGAGAGGACGCACACCCAGAGAATCTTAGCACCCTGCGATCTGAGCGCAGGGACAACCTTGAGCAGTGGATCAACACAAGCCAGTCCCGAAGGGTGGGCCCTTAAATCTGGATGCAAAAAGAAGCTAATCGAAGAGTCAAAAAAATGCGTCCGTTACTTCGATGATCGCAGGACCCACTTTTGCATGTCGATGATCACGATCGCACTGGATTCTTTATTGATTCGAATAGTGCGTTCGCGATCGACAGGAATCTCCAAGTGATTCGAAGCTAGAGGAGGGGGGACTAATGTCTCCTGGGCATCGTTGGGCAGGTGGTGGGACCTGGTTAAATCGACGAGACCAGTAGGGTATTCCACCCAGAATGCTGCAGGATTGCCGTACTCGATGGGTGTTGTTACAGGTGGTCTGGGTTTCGCCATTGGTACTCGATCAACGTTCCCCCTTGAAGGGTCGCAGTGCAGGGCGTGAGCAGGAAGCCTTGGGAGCGAGACTTATATTCGTGGACTCCATTATATTTATTGTCGAATGTTGAGTGATAAGCAAGAGTAAGAGTCATTCTGATTGCTACCCAGACCGACGGCATCAGACCGGTCCGGGACCACCTTCACGACAACCCAATTATCATCTCCTCATCTCTCCAGGAGTTGAAGTCACAAGGATTACATAGCGTGTATGTACATACAAGACAGTTTTTATGCGACACCAAGCAATTGAAAGCGGGCACTAGTCTATAGGGAGCTGAAAGCCGTAAGGGCACGCTACAAGAAGTCATAGAAGGATTGTCCATGTCCGAGTCCGTTCGAAAACCTATCAGTTGAAAATGGTCCATTGAACAAAGATCCGTTACACCAGCACCCATTGCTTTCAATTTTGGTCCCACTACCGAAGCATTTAAAGAGCAGTCCTACCCTGCGGATGTGTCAGGAACGTTCCGAACCTAATGTCAAATATGAGATTTCGAGTCAGGTAGTTTGAATGAGACAACGTACCGCCAGAACACGCCTCGAGTAATCTTCGCTGTCCCTCAAACTGTTGTTGCCCCGGAGGAGTGATCCCACCCTCGGATCCAGCCTACCGTCAGAAGAGCCAGCAACAGGGGCAACGGGCGATTGAGGTTCATGTGTAGGTTCTTGTACCCCTGAAGTGTAAGCAGGCGGCGGAGGCGCAGGCGTCGTAGGCGTCGTAACTTCCTCGTGCGAACGCCTATCAGCTAATCGTTTTGGGTTACGCGGAGGAGGCGGTGGAACGTAGAGCTCCTCTGATGGCGGTCGATTGAAAGACGCCAGCAGAGGTTCAGTGCTGCCTGTGCTGTACGATGCCGAGTGGTGAGGCGTACGAACGTGGCCACTGCCATCGGGAGGAGGGCTACCGGTGCGCGCAGGAACATATCCCAGACTGGAAGTACGTCCTCGATCTGGAGTATACCCTGCATAAGGATCATAGTACCCCTCTGGTTGGTTCGGAGTGCGAGGTTCATCACGATATCTCCCGAGCAACTGCCCGCTACTGCCGTAAGAACTGAAAGTTCCTTGAGCTGAGTAGCGGCCAGCTTCCGCATGATCTGGTTTTGGTTCCTCATCGTCATCCAAGGGAGCTCGGTTGAGCCCGGCAGCGGTCAAGGTCTCGTGAACAACACGGTCATGATCCAACCGTTGGTTTCGCCGTCTCCTGCGGACGGCGAAGAATATGAAGAGACATATGGATGCTATCGCCAAGCCCACGATAAGAAAAACACCTGCCACTGCGCCTTTGCTTCGGAAGAAACTACAAGAGGGATGAGTAAGAGGATCTACGGAAAATGAGAAAACACCAAGAGACATACGTTGAGGTGGTGGAATTATCGTTATTTGGACTCAACGTGGGGTTGGCGACGATTTGAGTGACGGTAATGGGCGTTCCATTACCATCTGTCGTTGTCGAAACTTGTGTTACAAGTGGTGGAGCAGTGGTGGTTGTGTGGCCGTCAGCGCCAGTCGTAGTAACAAAAACAGTGCTTTGGAAAGTTGTACTAGAAGAACGTCAGCAGAGTATAATGGCTCCGAAATCGGGAGCACTCACGTAGCAGTAGTTCGAAGAGCTTCTTGAGTTGAACTGCTCTGAGAGAATGTATCTGGCGGTGGAGTGGAGGAAGTAACGGGCGGAGGTGTCGAGGTAGGTGTGCTAGTCGGTGAGGAAGAAGGGGGACTACTCGGAGGAGGGGTGGGTGAACTAGTTGGCGGTGGGCTCGAAGGGGCACTAGTGGGCGGTGGGCTCGAGGGGGCACTAGTGGGTGGCGGACTCGAGGGAGGACTAGAAGGGGGCGGACTCGAGGGCGGACTAGTAGGGGGTGGACTCGAGGAAGGACTAGTAGGGGGCGGCGTAGGGGGCGGACTCGAAGGAGCAGTGGTTGGAGGCGGGCTCGAAGGAGCACTGGGGCTATTCCTACTAGAAGGTGCAGAGGGTGACGAGCCTGCACTCGAGGATGGACCAGAGTCACTGATTGAAGCAAAATCAAATCAGGTACTGTTATCTAACAGCCGGTAGTGATTTGGCACGCACGATGAGGATGGGGCGCGAGATGAAGGAGCAGACATGGGCGGAGATGATGGAGCGGTGGGCGTAGACGAAGTGGGCGCAGTCGGTGCGGATGTATTTGGAGCAGATGTGATTGGAGTTGAGGTGTTTGGGGCGGTTGGAGTGGTAGCAGAGGGCGCAGTCGTTGTTGGTGCGGTTGGCGTAGTAGCAGAGGGTGCAGTCGTTGTTGGTGCGGCAGTGGTTGGATTAGTAGGAGTTCCGGCGTTTGACGAGGACATGGGCGTTGGTAGAGATACAGCAGATAGATGGATACGTTGCGGTCGTCGAAGATAGAGCGAATACACGTGACAAAGTTCAGAAGAGATTGGGGAGCAGCAGATGCGGTCAGAAAGAGGCTTCAAAGGTAGGGAAATGAACAAGGGTTGCACAATGGGTTGACAAGACCGATAGTGAAAAAGAGTTCAGTCAGGCCAGCCTCGAGGCGAGGGATGCCGTTCCCAAAGGCTATGCACAGGCCTAAACCGGCCTAAACCGTTGGTCTCCTCCATCGCAACGCAAGACAGCTACATTACGGTGCTGATCGCCATCCCCAGTGTCGTGCAGGCCTTTTGGTCCAACTGTGAAGGGAGATAAAAGAAAAAGAAAGCTCACCTATTGTAGATGACCCGTCACCCGAAGAGGATTGTCGTTTCAAATGAAGATGGGCATTCATGTCCTCATGTCGACCAGCGTCAAGAAAGGTAAGAAAGAAAGAAAAGAAATCAACAGCGAGGCTGTCCAGCGTCTGATGTCAGACGCACAAGGCTCAACACAAGGGGGAGCCACTACGGAGCCGTGCGAATTGTCATCGACGTCATTCGACCTGGACTTTGGCGGTCTCCCTTGACCGTGTCTTCCTCGCTCAGCATATACCCCCGATAGCAAAAACACAGTTGCTGCCCAAGCCGACATCAGATACATCTATTTAGGTTGCAATCGCAGAGTGCTGCTGCTGCATTTCTTGTGGTGTCGAGCTACTGCACTCCACCATCCTACAGAAGCAAAGCAAAACTTCGATCGAGTGAACCATGATCGTCATAGAAGACCAGGGACAGGACGTCAAACATGTCCCAACCCCACCCACACCCACGGAGCGGCCTGAACATGTGGTTGTCGACATCAGAGAAGAGGATGTCTCCATGTTACAAGAAGTCGAGGCACCCCCACCCGAGTTCGCTCCATACGAAGCCGAACATTCCGTCTTGGGGGACGGGTCGATCGTATCTCGCGATCCCCATCTGAATGAAGATGGTTGAGTACGATTCATTCATCCTGCAGCCGGGCCGTACAGCTCGTCTAACCGTTATCCTCCAGGTGAAGCACTATATCGCTTCCTCTTATCACATGCATCTACCCCTCCGAAATACATTGTACATTGCAAAGGCACTCACGAAGAAGAACGCCGCAAACAAGTGAAGAAGAAGAACGAGAAAGGAGAAGAGGAAACCAAAGAGGAAGTCACCAAAGAGACGGTGATCGACTTTGACTTTCGCATCGACATTGGTCAACACATCGTTGCAGGACCTATCCATTGGTCCGTGGCAGACCATGAACCCGCTTACCGCGGTGATATGTTCGAGGAGGTGGACGGCCGGTTAGGGCGTAGGGAGGCGAGCGGCCAGGAGCTCAAAAATGCTCATGATTGGAAGGAGAGACGTAGTGCAAGGGGACTACCACCATGGCAGGACGCTAGTAGCGTGCACGATCCAGATGGTCATACTGCCACCCTACGATCCAGTCGTACGATCCGAGAATGGGCTGACGACTATTGCTCCAGCACCAAATCCTTCAAAGAGTTTGTCTACGAGAAGGTATGTTATTCTCAAGCTCGGAACTACCACCTGCACACGAAACTGATATTTTTCTCACAGGCTATATATGGCTGGAATTTTGAAGGTATAGAAGCTGCGATACGCTCCATCATACTCGCCACACACTACACAGGGAAACTGAGTGTCGACTACGAACTCACCAGTTCCAAAATCTGTGTTCGTTCCGGAGGTTTCTGGACAGAGACACTTCTAATGCCATTCGTCTGGCTTTACAAGAAGTTTCATCCTCAAGGGGGCGGGCGTTGGGAAGTTTGCGGTGGCGCATATGCTCTGAAGTACTGGCAGCATTGTTCCCAGACGGACATCGACGGCGATGCCATGCCATCACACATCATCACCGCTCCCGATGGGGTTCAGTACAAGTTGTTGGGTATGAGGGAAGGAGAGTGGTTCAGGTTGTTTGAAGGAACAATCCGACGTTCAGTTATCATGAAACGGAAGTCGGACAAGGTGATCATCGACCCCGATGACCAGGTTCCCCGTTCCGTCTTGGCTCTGGATGGTTATCCAGCTGGAAGGCGCATTCCATGAGCTTGCTTGGCTGACGTACTGTGGTGATTATGTTGGGACTTTGTGAGACCATGTGTTGTAGTTGGACCTTCCATACATGTGTGCAGTGGATTTTGTTTGCAGTATCATGGGCACGTCGATATGATTGTGATATAATTCAGTTTACAGTGGTATTAAGCTACTCGAACGCGATGTGTGGAGTAAAACATGGGTGACCAAGTGCCTATCGAGGCTACCAAGGCGAAGTGTATCCGTCAAGCGTCAACGCAACAGGGTTCAATGCGCCAGGACCGAATCCAGGTTCGGTAAGAGGAATGTCAGACTGGGTTCGAGAGTTAACCGCCATCCGAAGGACACCCTCCCATCTCTGGAACCATTCTCCTTCCCTAACACCGATGACCCGGGTCTCCGTGCGGGCCTCCTGTGTATACGAAGGGGGTTGGGCTTCGGTCGAGGACGACCCCACATCGACCAGAGGTGCCGTATCATATCGTTGCCAGTATTTGAGGGCATAAGCCCCTCCGCACACTTCCCATCTTCCTCCACCTCGAGGGTGGAAGCGCTTGTAGAGCCAGATGAAAGGCCAATAGATCAGGAAGATGATGAGAAGGACCTTAACCCATGTTTTGGAAAGTGCTCGAGATAGGCGGTTGTCTGGTCGGACAGTGATCTTTGATGACTTGGTTTCAAAGTCTACTGTGATGGTGCCTCGGTAGTTGGTGGAGAGAATAGCAGCACGGATGGCATCCTTGAGAGCAGCGATGTGCCAGCCATAGACAACCTAGAGAGAAAGGGGTTAATTGTTGCAAGAACATGTACACTTGTGTGCATGTATATACGAACCTTCTCGTAGGTGAACTCCTTGAGGTATTTAGGACTCGCACAATATTCGTCTGCCCATTGACGCAACGTCTTCGAAGACTTCAACACTTCAGCATTGCCCAACGGATCTCCCGAAACAAGAGAATTCTGAGGTATCCAAGGTGGCAACCCTCGCCCAATTCGCTCCTTCAGCCAAGCCTTGAATCCCTTCCTTTCCTCCCTCGTCGCCGTTCGTCTCCCCTCCGACGTTTCCACTTGTCGAACCATAAGGCCTCGATAACCAGGTTCGTCATCTGCCATTGACCAGTGGATTGGTCCTAAAATGATGTGACGGCCGACATCCAAGTAGAAATCGAAATCCGTGATCGTTTCGGTGTAGGACTCAGTTCTCGTCCTGAATCTTCCATGGGAATCTGGGCTCGAGACGGTACGGTGGTGGGTTTCGGTGTGAGTCCCTCGACAGTGACAGAGGAACGTAGGGGGAGTCGAGGCTTGGGCGAGAAGAAAACGGTACAGAGCTTCTCCTACGAATCACTATCCTCAATGAGCTGTCTCCAAACCAGAGAATAAACCGGCCTACCGTCCTCGTTCAAATGATGATCATACGAAACTATATGCCCGTTGCTGTGGACGTCGTACTCGGCCTCATAAGGCGTAAACTCTGGGGGTGGCTCTTCGCCACCCTGAGGAACATAGGTGTCGTTGCCAACGTCGATCCCAAGGTAACTAGGAGCTAATACATGCTGTTCAGGCTCCGGGATGAGTTTGCTGGAAGACGATGGTGGGGAGGACGACGGGAGGCTGGTGTATGGAGCTTGGGAGGTAGTGTCCTTCGTGTAAAGCATCCCTGCTCGTCGATGTCGTTGGCTTGAAGAATTTATACAGTAATCTTGGACACTTTGTTGCTGCTACAGCCACACACAAGACAGTTGGGTTGGACTCCGCATTTTCGCCGGGTCTGCTGCGGAGAGTTCTAGATGCTGCTCTGCGTTGCAAATCTGTAATGGAACTACGCGTACAGCGGTGCAATCGAGAAGAGGATCGATGGGGACGCTGCGCATGTCGGAGTCTAGTACGTCCTTGTCAATACTAGAATGCCATCACACATCGTCCGCCACCTCTCTTATCAAAAAGGACTGGTCTGCCGTGGGAGACTACAAAAATGCTAATGATTGGAAGGGAAGACGTAGTGCAAAGGGACTGCCACTATGGCAGGACGATAGTAGCATGCACGATGCAGATGGTCATGCTGCCACCCTGCGATCCAGTCGTACCATCCGCCAATGGGCTGACGATTACTGTGCCAGCACCAAATCCTTGGTGTGTGTATTCTCAAATTCGGATCTATCAGCTGTACTTAACGCTGATTTTTGCTCACAGACGATGTATGGCTGAAATTTCGATGGTATAGAAGCTGCGATACGCTCCATCATACTCGCCACACCTTACACAGGGGAACTAAGTGTGGACTATGAACTCACCAGTTCCAAAATCTGCGTTCGTTCCGGAGGTTTCTGAACAGAGACCCTTCTGATGCCATTCGTCTGGCTTTACAAGAAATTCTATCCTCAAGGCGGCGGACGTTGGGAAGTTTGCGGTGGCGCATATGCTCTGAAGTACTGGCAGCATTGTTACCAGACGAGGGCCATGCCATGCCATCACGCATCACCACGGCTCCCGATGGGTTCGGCACAAGTTGTTGGGTATGAGGGAAGGAGAGTGGTTTCGGTTGTTTGAAGGAACAATCCGACGTTCAGTTGTTGTGAAACGGAAGTCGGACAAGCTGGTCATTGACCCGGTTGACCAGGTTCCCCGTTCCGTCTTGTCTCTCGACGGTTATCCGGTTGAAAGGCGTATTCCATAAGTTTGCTCGGCTGGAATGCTACTGTGGTTACCTGGGGACTTTGTGAGAGCATTCAGTGTCGTTGTAGCTTTCATACATGTATGCAGTGGGGTTTTTTTTGGGAACTTCCCAATGTGATAGTATTCAGTTCACAGTGCCGCTAAACTACATGAGTGATCGCTGCCAAGGCAAAGCATATCCGTTAAGCGTCAATAATTGCAACAGTGTTCGAGGCAGCAGGACCGAAACCAGGCTCGGTAAGAGGAATGTCAGACTGGGTTCGAGAGTTCACCGCCATCCGAAGAACACCTTCCCATCTCTGTAACCATTCTCCTTCTCTAACACCGATGACCCGAGTCTCCGTGCGGACCTCGTGTGTATACGAAGGCTGGGCTTCGGTCGAGAACGACCCCACATCAACCAGAGGTACCATACAATATCGTTGCCGGTACTTGAGCGCATAAGCACCTCCGCACACTTCCCATCGTCCTCTACCTCGAGGGTGGAAGCGTTTGTAGAGCCAGATGAAAGGCCAATAGATCAAGAAGATGATGAGAAGGACTTTAACCCATGTTTTGGAAAGTGCTCGAGACAGACGGTTGTCTGTTCGGACGGTGATCTTTGATGACTTGGTTTCAAAGTCTACTGTGATGGTGCCTCGGTAGTTGGTGGAAAGGATGGCAGTACGAATGGCATCCTTAAGGGCAGCGGTGTGCCAGCCATATACAACCTAGAGAAAGGGCAAATTCGTTGTTGCCGGAACATGGATGCTGGCGTGCGTGCGTGTACCAACCTTCTCGTAGGTGAACTCCTTGAAATATTTGGGGCTCGCACAATATTCGTCTGCCCATTGGCGCAACGTCTTCGAAGACTTCAACACTTTAGTACTGCCCAACGGATCTCCCGAAACAAGCGAATTCTGAGGTACCCAGGGTGGCAACCCTCGCGCAACTCGTTGCTTCAGCCAAGCCTTGAATCCCTTTCTTTCTTCCCTTGTCGCCTTTCGCCTCCCCTCCACAGTTTCCATTTGTCGAACCACAAGGCCTCGATAACCAGGTTCGTCATCTGCCATTGACCAGTGGATCGGTCCTAAAACGATGTGACGGCCGACATCCAAGTAGAAATCGAAGTCTGTGATCGTTTTGGTGTGAGACTTAGTTCTCGTCCTGGATCTTCTACGGGAGCCTGTACTCGAGACGGTACGGCGGCGGGGTTCGGTGTGGGTCCCTCGACAGTGACAGAGGAACGTAGGCGGAGTCGAGGCTTGGGAGAGCAGAAAACGATACAAAGCTTCTCCTACGAACGACTATCCTCAATGAGCCGTCTCCAACCCAGAGAAGGAACCGGCTTACCGTCCTCGTTCAAATGACGATCATGCGAAACTATATGCCCGTTGCTGTGGACGTCGTACTCGGCCTCATAAGGCGTAAACTCTGGGGGTTGCTCTTCGCCACCCTGAGGAACATAGGTGTCGTTGCCAACGTCGACCCCGAGGTAACTGGGAGGTACATGCTGTTCCGGCTCCGGGATGAGTTGGCTGGAGGAAGATGGTGGGGAGGATGACGAGAGGCTAGTGTATGGAGCTTGGGAAGCAGTGTTCTTGATGTAAACCATCCTGCTCGATGTCGTTGGCTTGGACAGTCATGGTGGGCTCACAGACTATTTATACATAAGCTGTAAATGGCAGTTTGTTGCCGCTGCAGCCACACAGCAAATGCGCTGCGCATTTTCGAACGAACCCAAGGTCTGCTGAGATACCAGATGCTCTGCGTGGCAAATCTGTAATGGAACCATACTGTAGCAGTACAAGAGCTTGTCAATCGAGAAGAGGATGGGGACGCTGCGGATGTCGGAATCTTATACATCCTTGTGCTTGTAAGTAGAAGAGGTGTAGTGAAGTATATGTACGTGTGTTATAGGTACGGGTGAATCGCGCAGAAGGATACCCAACTTCCACCAAGACTACAGGGCCATACCATGGCCAAGGAGGTCTGGTCAGATGGCCAGCCAGTGTTGCTTGGCGAGGCAAAATCGATGGTGGGGTAGTACCTGAGGGGCCATGTGTCGACTGTAGTTAGCAACCTCTAGATTGAAGTACTGCTTTAGTGCTGGTTGGCTTCTGTTCACCACGGCAGCGGGCAGTGTCGCTGGGGCGATGCATAGATACTGTACCATGCCGCACCATCCCCACACGACAGCCATTCAAAAATACGGGACAATCCTTGTGAAGCACCAGTTGCAGGTCCTTCGTTGAACAACCATGTCATTCACCAAAGAAGGTTCGGCTTTCCATTAATACTCATCTCAACACGACCCCTCAGTTCAATTTTAGATAAAGAGGACCCTGGACATGTCACCATCCAGCTCAAGAGGTCAGAATCTTTCTTTCCCCAGGGGTGTGAGGCACCTCGTCCCGCGTTCACCCCTTACGAAGCGGAGTGCTGGACGAACTATTCCGGGAACTTGATCTCCCATGATCATCATTTGAACCAGGACGGTTCGTCCAAAAGACTCATTTCACCCTTCCTCTCATCTTACTCCCCTTTGCTTTCAGGAGAGGCGTTGTTTCGCTTTTTGCTAGCTCAAGCATCTGTTCCTCCCGGTTTCTTGATCCGCTGTCATGGTAGCCATCCTGAAACTCGCGAAAGGATTGTCACCACAACGGATGCCCAAGGTCACCCAACGACCCGAGTCGAAACATATACTGAACACATCACCGACTTCAATTTCTTCCTCGATGTGGGACGACACATCGCTTCAGGTCCCATCCACTGGTCGGTGGCAGACTCAGAGCCTGCCTATCGCGGCCTAATGGTTCTTCAAGTCGACACACCCAACGGGCGGAGGAAAGCTATAAGCGAAGAGAAATCTATGGCGAAGGACTGGCAGAAGCAGCGCTACGATAGAGGGTTACCTCCTTGGGTGGGACCGGGATGGCAGGAGGGAGTAGCGGGATTCGACGATGGTGTCGTTCTCAAATCATCCCGGTCACTTAGACAGTGGGCAGACGAATACTGTGCTAGCCGCAAACTTCTCAAAGATTTTACCTATCACAAGGTGTGTGGAATGTCCATCGTAGTCCGTGAACCGGGTGTACTAAGCATACCCTTCTGTAGGTTGTTTATGGATGGGATATACACACCATTCTTGACGCTATTCGCTCCACTATTTCCTCCACGGGCTATCACAGCTCAGTAACTGTCGAAGTGAAAGTCTCAGGCACCAAAATCCACATCCGTCCCGACAACAAACTATCCAGGGCCCTTTCCCACATATGGGTCCGAATACTTCTCTGGCTATTCCTCATATACCCCTTCATTTGGTTATTCAAAAGGTTCAGCCGTTGGGGAGGCGGGAACTGGGAAGTCTGTGGCGGAGCGTACGCGCTCAAATCGTGGCAACGCGAAAACAACTATAACGGGTACGAACCAGTTGCGGATTCGTCCAATGCGGCCTATTCGGGTTGGCAAGGTCCAGCGCCTCCGAGACTGGTTGGTCTACCAGCAGGTGGCTATATGCGACTGGTGGGTACCAGGGAGGGTGAGTGGTTCAGGATGATGGAACCCTCAATCCGAAACGCTGTACAATCAAGACTGCAAACCGATACTCCTCTCCCGAGCGCAGTGACCGAAGGTTTCTCAAATCCCATCGCTCCATACTTGGATGGATATGCACCAGCCTATACCAACTGACCTTCATGAATACCTTTGCCATGTGCTAATGTCTACTAGTACGATATACTAGTACGATTTCACGAATCAATGACTTTGATTTTTTTGAATGGCCTGATGTGGATGGATGTACGGGTTAGATACAGTGTGTTTTCTACTTTGTTCACGACCTGAATCTACCATGCAGAGAGAAGTAGGGAGAACAAGAGAGAACAAACAAAAAGTTACTCAAGAATAATGACAAATGCGAGCACAAGGCAATAATGTCCCTGTGGACGAGGGGAGGAGAAGAGCGAAGGGAATCTGCGACTAGAGGATGGTGATGTATGCGATGAAAGGACGAATAAGGTCCGGGTATTCGGATGAATCTAGAGTACATTATACATATGGGTTCTTGCAGGAGGACAAACAGCAGCGAGATAAGACCTGTCACCGATGCCAATAAGACGTGACAACTGGTATTGCTGCAGGTGTGCCAGAGAGGGAAGGAGTCGGTGATGGAGTGGCCGCCGACGAGGAGGGCGGCGAGTCGATGGCATCCTGGAGTTCTTTCGCTTTCCGCTCGACGTCAGATTCGGAGACTTCTTCGCCTTCAAGGAGAGCCAGAGCGGTCTCCAGGTACCACATATTCTTCTTGATAAAGTGAACGACAACGGTACCACCGACACGCTTGCCTTCATACCGTGCCCGTCTACCTTCCCGGTGCGTCCACGCAAACTCGGGAGTGATAGGGCTACCTGAAAAACAGCAAGGTCGGTCAATCGTCACAATCGGAGTCCACGAACTGGGTAAACCGTACCTTCGCGTAAAGAGGACATGCCGCTACCTTCAACGAGCGCTTCGACACTCTGCCGCGATGTCAAATCTGGCACAGGCGGGGTATATCGAACGCCAAAGGTGGAAACACTGGAGTGAGCCCAAGAGGAAGGGGTTGGAGCATTCAGGGGGAGAACCCATTGTGAAGTTGGCGAGACATTGATGAAGGCCCCGGGTGAGTGTTCAAGATATGGGGACATCGCAGCCTTGACCCGGGATGCTTCCGCTGGGAAAAGGAAACCATGTCCATACCTACGACAATACGGATCAGCCGCGGTCACACCAGGAGAAATCACCAAGTACTCACACAGTGCCGGCTCTCGGATGGTCGTATATCCAACAGCGCTCACTCTTCCATCGAACCGCCTCCTTCTGTGGATGCAGTGCCATCCATTTTGCCGTCTGCTTGTCCTCGGCGCCCCTCGTTAAAGCCTTCACCTGGTGGTCCCTTGCTACCCACTCAACGATACTCCAACTCAGACCGTACAGCTCACCCGCCATGAACCGGTTCTTGACGAGGTAGCCCCAGTAAACCAAGGGATCAGGGACTGTATTGTTGAGAACGCTCGAGGGATGGAATGCCACCTCATCAGCGGCGGTCGTCGTGGGGTTGGTGGAAGAGGTAGAAGTCTGGGAGACGGGAAGGACAGATGTGGTGTTATCGGATTTTGGGGGGGTAGTATGGAGTTCCACCCGCAATCTTGCTTCCAGTTCCGCAAGCATCACAAACGAGTCGTCGTCAGACTTGACGACAAAGTCCGGTCGTACCCACGGTTTACGAACTTCTGAAAGCGCGTCTTCTCGTGCAAGGATAGGATCATGGGGGGCCGGAGGTGGGGGAGCAGATGAGATGTTGGTGTAAGAATAGGTAGGGGGAGGTACTGTGGTGTTGAAATAGACGGGTGGCACCCAAGCGTATGAAGATGCCCAAGCGAAGAAGGCCTGGCTTTTACCCGAATTCATGTTCTCGACGATGGGCAAGATAACTATATCATTATATGCTGCGGGAAATGATTAGCACGAGGTCAAGACAAGAATCCCAACCACTTACTTTCCATCTCCAGTCTTATTCTCCGCTCCCAATTCTTCTTCGGCTGACCCAAAATGAAGCGAACGATGGTTCTCGAAGTGCCGTTGCCCCCATCTCCATCTCCTGCACCCTCACGGCTACGATGATGGCTTGCCCATGTCGATCTAACCAGCATTCTCCTCTCGAAGGCGGAATCCATCGAGAACACCCCGAGGAAGACACCAGCGGGAGGTAGTGAATCGAGATCTTCAGGAGGGAATGGAGGAGAAATGTAGCTGGCCTCGGGGATCATGGGCTCAAAGCTCGATGAACCACCGGATAACGAAAAGTGTGGGGCGCTGTATGGGGACGGTACAGTGCAATAAACCCGCCAGGGAAGGGGTTCCTTATCAGGATTGAGGATGTGAATTAATAATAAGGTAATAAAGAGCGCAAGGACGCTGAAGAGAAGGAGGGTCAACAACTATAACATAGATCAGCTGCCCTGAATTGCAAGAAGAGGTAGAGTTCGCACAATTGTAATTGGCTGGCTAGGAAAGAGTGGATGTTGCACAACCTTCCTGAGACCTCTCTTGAAAGTTCTGCCCCATGAAAGACCTCGTCGCCGTCGCCGTCGAGGTGAGCTAGGGCCCCCTAACATCCACCACGAACGCCTGTCTTCCCGTAAGCGCTGTCTCCGGCCCAAGCTACCCAAGAGCGGAGAACTCGGTTCGCTCTCAGCCTCAGATGAAGGCGATGACGATAAACCCGCCACAAGAAACTGAGGCAGTGGGGATGTTGAGCGGGACTGGGTGGGTGTGTTACTCGCGGTGGAGCATAATGATGACCTGGATGAGCCTCCAGAGTGATGACCGTAGAATGCGGGGAGGTCAGATGGATCCTCAGGCATCAAGAGACCACTGGTAGACGCGATGAACGGAGTACGAGGGCGGGGGTAGTGGGAAGAGTTCCGAGGAGTCTCCGTGGAATCTGTGCCAGAGGAGGTATCGCACTCGTCATATTCTGGCAAGTGGATGGTGGACCGATTGCCCTTCAAGAGTGCCAGTGATATGGTCATGGTCGACCTGAGGGAAGCAGGAAAGGAGCGTGATGATATGAATACGGGTGTATGCAAACTATAATCCTGGCAATCGTGGGTGAGAGGGAAACTAGTTTGGTGCGCAGCGGGCTATGTTTAGGCGTGTTGGAGACTGAGCGCTGAGCCTTCCCCGTCCGTGACAACCACCGAACCAGTTTGCACGTCGCTGTGGGCTGCAGACACGAAAAGAAAGAGCAATAAAGAAAGTAAACGAGCGTTGTGAGTCGAGTGTTAATCCAGATCTTGCCACCCCTGCGACGAGTTGTGTAGAATTTCTGATCGACTTTGGAACCAGCCGTGGCCCGTGGTTCTGTCCACCGGACCTTGTACAGCACAGCTCATCCCTTTTCTGGACACCTTTTTGATCCTCGAATTCATTTGATCGCCTCCTCCTTCTCGAATTCTTTTTGCAGCAACGGCGGGGGACACATCAAGCATATCCCGAACGCCCTCTCACAAGACAGCAATCGCACTCTAGTGGGTCGCATTCTCTATAATCCTCCACTAAAAATGTACATCCTCGATCCTCGGTATGCAGTGCCGTATACACATGTCTGTGAACGCAACTCAATTCATCATCTTTTCCCACTACCCTCTCCTTCTCTTCCCAGAATCAAGGTAACCCCTCAGCGTAAACCTTCTTCCAGCTCGGCCTCTCCTTAACAGCATCCCAAAATGCAGCTAGTTTACTCTGTGGCCCAGCTTGCGCAACCTCAGCGCCGCCTGGACGCTGCGTCTCACCGCCCTTGAAGTCCTTGGGGAACTTGACTCCAACCTGCGCTTCAAGCTTGCTTACGGCCACGTTGCCGACATCAGAAGCAGCACCCCCCGCCAAGGAAATAACACGGGTCAGATACGCCGCGAGGTGAAGATCTGCAATGGATATCTGGTCGCCTGAACACATCGACCTAGTCAGCAACACCTCATACATATGCCAAGAAATAACACACCAAGCACAAACGGTCCTATCATCTCCTTGCTGACGACAACCAGCAGCTCCTTCAAATCGACTTCCCAAAGCTTCTTCGCTTTCTCGAAATACGCACGACGCTTCTCTTTCCCCTCAGTATCCAATTCGCTCTCCGCTTTCTCGGCATCCTCGAAGACGCTTAGAATAGGCCCATCTTGGACCTTCTTCTCCAACCAAAATAGTTTGGTCTTCTCCGAAGCGTGGACGGTCCCTTTCTCAGCCTCCGATAAAAGGCTGTCCAGCGTCTCTCGCCTTGCACGTAACATGGGAAGCAGCACTTTAGCCAAGACCTTGAGGGAGGCTTCATCTTTGGCCGTTTCGAAAGTGAGGACATAGGAGGAGACGTCGTCGGCATGAAGAAGCTCGATTATCCTCTTGGAGACGGCAGAGAAAGCAATGGTAGCTGGGGCGAGGGCCGGTGCCGGTGCTGCAGATGTGGTATGCGTCCGGGAGATGACAGTTCGGGACTTGTCCAAGAACTGAACGATGGACTATGGAGAGGGGCCGAAACCGTTGAGCAACGGGATCATCGAATGCCGCAGTAATTGAAACAACTCACTATTGAATCGGTGAGGGCTTTGAAGCGACTCTCTACGTCTGCGCTCAATGTCTTTTCAAAAGGGACCACCAATGTCGGAACGGTGCCTAACCAACATGGAGGTCAACGAAACGGACATAGATGCGTGCGACTGAAACGAACCTTTGGGGTTGATGCGAAGGTAGGTGGGCAAGAAGTTTTCTCCCTTCACTAATGACAAGGTTAGAATCAAGCCTGACACGAGCAGAACAACCAATACTCACGAAGATCAACGAACTTCTGATCAATCTCGTCATGTCCATATCCCTTCTCCTCTCTGCAAATAACATTACTTTCCAAACATAAAATCTAACCAGCAAAATACATACAATGCGAGACGGACTACAGACGATCAAATTAGTTCAGCAACGAATCCTGAACAAGAACATAGGCGCTCACCAACTGAAGACCAGATAGAATGTGAGAACAAGTACAATGCAGCTTTTGGCACAGAGGATATCGGGGGTGACGCAGGAGGTGAGGCAGCCATGTTGTGATAGAGATGTTCAAGAAATCCAAGACGTGTGCAGGCCTGCTTGTGGTGAGGCTGATCGCTCCTGGTTGGAGTTGATCAGTTGCGTCATAAGTTTAGGTCCATTTTTGTTTGGCTTTTTCCCAATTAGGAAATCGCATCTTCGATTGCCGCCAGTGAAACTTTTGGAAAACTGAGAAAACTTGGTAGGCTTATGTTGATCAGTGGCAAGGCTGCAGTGGATCAGCTCTGCGTTGGCCTACCTCTCGTATATATATATGGGTTTCTGAATCGTACGAGGGAGGAGAACGGTGATCGTTTTCGATCTCGGCCACGTGACCTGCATCTCTCTAGAAAGTTCTGAAACTGCAAGTAGACGCATTGCTTTGCACTGCTGTGGCTCCCGAGCAACTCCCGAGCACGTATTTAAATTCCAGCAATATTTGGCCAAACCACTTTATTCTGACAACCAAGATGACTACCTTGAGGTATCCGTCGCTTCGACCAAGCGCTACAACCAATGACTGATGTTCTGCACCAGGCATGAGTTCTACGAAACAGACGACAAACTTACCATCTCTGTATTCGACAAGGGCGCTGATCCCGAGCAAGTATCAGTGAAATTCGAGCCAAGACGGGTATCTCAACCCTTTCCCCTCCTCCACCCCTTAATGATCGCGCGCTCACTTCCGTTGTAGCTTTCGTATAAGAACGGCGAAAAGGAACTCGTCCTTGAACCTTTGAAGGGTCAGATCGATCCCGAAGCCAGTGGGTATACCGTCGGCAAGGTCAAGGTCGAAATCAGACTGGTCAAGATGGCGCAGGGCCGATGGGTCTCTCTCGTCGGCGATAGCCCTGATCGTAAGCTCGCCACACCACAACTTCACCCTCCTCCCACCAACTGACTGTGCAACAGCCATGACCACCACCGTCATCCCCCAGGCTTCGTCCTCCACGACCACTACCACACGTAAACCAAAGAAGAACTGGGAGGGCATTACGACCGAGATCTTGTCGGCCGAAAAGGAGGTGACAAGTGACCAAGACCCGAACGCAGGAGGCGACGCAACAGTCAACTCCTTCTTCCAAAAGCTCTACTCAGAAGCAGACGAGGATACCAAGCGTGCCATGCTCAAAAGTTATCAAGAGAGCGGGGGGACGACTCTCAGCACAAATTGGTCTGAGGTCGGCAAAGGTCATGTGGAAGTCAAGCCACCTCAAGGCAGTGAGTGGAAGAAATGGGGCGCGTAACTTGTGATTTGGTATCTTTGGGACTTCCATCATGGACTTTAGGCGATATTCGGATTCTGTCGTTTGCTGTGAAGAATCCCAATGATCATGAATGAACTGCTGATGAGAGTTTCTGGCGAGGGACCCCTATTGGCTTTGCGCGGGCGTTAGCATTGTCCGCGTTTTCAACCCAAAACTCGATCGTGGCCATCATGCGGGACTATGGACTACGCTAGTACAGCGAGGGATATGGGCTGAACCGTGGATTCTCGTCATTATTTCCATCAGCTGTGCTCGACGCCCAGTGCCCAATAAGCTTGCCATCCTTCGAAGGCACTATTCCCGACAGAGTCGGAATCACTCTCCCGTCGCTCGCGGAAACCCTCCAAAGGGGAGGGGGATAATCCGCCTCGTCATATCGATTGTTGGTTGGAAATATGACTTTGGGCGGCACTAGAGGCCTCTAGAGAGCCAATCTGCTGTTTTCCTCCTCGAACACGACTCCGCCAAAGACTTGCAACGATCAGGTCCGCCAATCACTATCGATGGTTGAGGACCAATAAACGGCACTACCCCTCGCCGAGCATCCAAAGTCCGCGTAACATGCGCTGCTCTATTCAGCAGTTTGGAGAAGGTCATTTCTTTAACTTAGTTCCGAGGACAACTCGATCAGCGCATCCTGTGAAGTGGTGTACCTGGAACAGCTGTTCCTCACTAGCATGAGCCATATTCAAGGGGGGCGTGCAAGTTTCAACCTAGGTGAACGAGATGAGAAACTTCATAGTTGCCTGAGCCGTGAAGGGAGGAACGATACTTAGCGATGCGCCCTTCCATAAATGGCACCCCACCTTCCTATCCCGGAAACGTAGGATTTTCGGCTTGGCTCTCTTGGCAGCGAGGACCCAAAAGCTAATCAGCCACAGCCTCCAATAAGTGCTCCTCGAAAGCACATTGCGCAGTCAGGCCAAGACCTTCGTGCCTGTGTACAGCATGAACGTAAAGCGCTACACTGCTGCGGGCAACATCGACCTGGACAAGGTCGCCGAGTAGAGTTCGAAGTGAGATACCTGCTGTGCAGCCAGCCACCCAATGAGAGACGGAGTCCCTGCAAGTCGCCCGCGCACCCAGTTCTCTCTCGCCCCATCGAACACGGAAAACCCGACAGGATGTCCTGTTCCTGCCCGACTAGCAAGGGTCGGTCCCAGACGGTGGAGGTGTACGCCCGACTCCGACATATAACCGCCGGTTAAGTCGTAAATTTGCGTTACTAATCGCAAATAACAATGCCCTCCGCCTCGAGCTGCACAGCCACAAATGGTTTCTCGACCCTCGCATGGGGAATTTGGACGCCGCGTCACGCCGCTTAGGATCGATATGGTCAACATGCGAGGGCCATCATTTGGAAATGACTGCGTCGAAAAACCTAAAATACTGTGCTTTCCGTTTATCGGAGTAGCAACCCTATCCTCGTTCATCCATCCTCAACCTTATAAAAGGGCTCCTAGGAGTACCCAGGTAGATCACCACCCTCATCCCAGGCATCATGTCAAGCACAATAGCAGCTGCAGGTCAGTTCATAACTTGTCCAACACACGTCTAAACATCACTGACACCCTCACAGTCGCGACCCCCTCCCACCATCCTCGCAACCCTTACAACTACGTTCCCACCGAATGGATATGTGTTCTCTTCCTCGTCCTCTTCAGCATCGCCACCAGTAAGCTTCCTCTACATCTCCCATATTTTTACAATCTCTCACTCGCGTGACAGTCCTCCACATAGCCCAAGCGACTCGCTATCGCCTGTGGTGGTTGTTCCCCACTGTTGTAACCGCTGGTTTCGCAGAAATTCTTGGATGGGCCGGACGCTTGTGGTCAAGCCAAAATCCTACTCTCCTTGATCCTTATCTCATGCAGTGAGTAAAAAACCGCACCCTCCTGGATCGGAGTCGGGCATTTATTTACCTCCATTCGTAGGATTACCACCACCATCATCGCCCCAACTCCCCTCGTCGCAGCGAACTTCATTATCCTGGGAAAGATCATTCGCCGTCTTGGATCGCAGTACAGCCGTCTGAGCCCTAAGTGGTGTAAGCACTCTCCCCCCTTCGTTGATTCCCTCAAACTCAATTATCGTCAATAGACATGATCGTCTTCTGCAGTTGTGTGAGTCCTTCATATATTTCCGCTTACATCTCGGTGACTAAATGGTCCCCCCTCAGGATCTCATCGCTCTAATCGTCCAAGCTATCGGCGGTGCCTCAGCATCAGAGGCCGCTCGTCAGTTCAAGAATGCTGCGACGGGAGGACATATCATGTTGGGAGGTATCGTTTTCCAAATGGGTAAGCTCGTCTTCGCTCCTTCTCCTTCCCCCTTTCACCCAGCTTATATCCACCTTTCCTTACTAGCTGCGATCACCGTCTATGTTGCCTGCGCCGCCGAGTTCTTCTGGTGCTTCTACCACGACAAGCCTGTCCGCGATACCGGGACAACCGTTACCTCCCCAGTCTATGTCAACGAAGTCGAGTCTGGCAGCCAAAACAAGTTGTCGAGAGCCATGGCTATTGACAAGAACACCCGCCTTATGATCTTGGGTCTTGCGTTTAGCACCGTCACCATTTTCATTCGGTGAGCTCTTTTGCCTCGTATATTCTGTTGGACACTGCTGATATAAAGTTTACAGTTCCGTATACCGTACAGTCGAACTCACTGATGGCTGGAATGGCCGTATCATTAGCACTCAAGTCTACTTCAGTTCGTATCCCTCCTCACACTTCTTTAGGAGCTCCCTCGCTAACCCACCTCTCCCCTCCAGACGTTCTCGATGGCGGTATGATCACTCTCGCTATATACACTCTCAACCTCTTCCACCCTGGTCGTCTCCTCACGCCTCTCCCCTCGGATTCTGGCACTCAAACCCCCGAGAAGCAAACCAGAAAAAAATCCATCGACGATGCTGTGTAGAGATTATTTGTCGTGCTTGAGGCGATTAGGTAGATAGATGGACTCATCACTTTGTGGACATCGCGCTTGCCCTTCGTGGTGGTACTATATCCAAAAGCCGTACTAATATTGCTTGGTCTTGATTTTCTTTTCCTACACCATCCTTCCGTTGTAGCTGGGAGTGGGAAAGTAACGACTGGTTACGACTCTACGAGTACGAAGTTTATACACATGCAATAATTTCACGAGTTAACCAGTTACCCCGGACCCTAACTGACAGTAGTCGTCGTGAACTTCCCGACGCCTTTTTTCGCCCCAAGTCTGATTTTGGTAAGTTGATAGATTCAACGCCTTTACGTCGACCATCATGACACGACTCACCCTCATCGTGGCCGCGACGCGTACGAACGGTATCGGGCAAAACTCTCGTTTACCCTGGCGACTTCCTTTAGAAATGGCATACTTTGCACGCGTCACTTCCAACGCTCCAGAAGGACATATGAATGCAGTCATAATGGGGCGAAATACATGGGAGAGCATCCCCTCAAAGTTTAGACCGTTGAAGAATCGAGCGAACGTTGTGATCAGTAGGAATAAGAACTATGACCTGTGGGTGTCCTGTCCAAGTTATGTGGCTCTGGTGTTTCATGATGCAACAGGAACACGTCGGATCCCAATACCGAGTTGCAATCCGATTTGACGAACGCAGTAACTCGACTCTCCAACAGAAGGGATAGTGACGTGCCCATTTACCACCAATTTATCATTGGCGGTGCCTCACTGTACTCCGATGCCCTCGCCCTGCCACGACCACCGTCTCTCACCTCAACAACACCATTCGTCGATCGCATCTTACTCACCCGCATTCTCTCTCCGTCATTCGAAGAATGTGATGTTTTCATGCCCGATTTTGAGAGTCGTTGGCCGGGATGGACAAGGGCGCGTCACGAGGATTTGGAGACATGGGTAGGGTTCGAGGTACCGAAAGGTGTACAGGAGGAGAAGGGGGTCACGTATGAGTTCCAGATGTGGATTCGGTTGGACGGTGATGTTACGGAGGTTCAAACCTAATGCTACCTGGTCTATGGCTACTCCAGAGCCGATGTCCCTTCTACTATCCTGACCATACCCCGTGGCCAATGAGGTGTTGGTTGCCCACTATAGATCCGCCCCAGGGACAATCAACCTTGCCTCTGATTTGTCCGGTCAAAAAAAAGTCATGTGAGAGCGTGAACAGTACATACCTGCTTGTGCTTGGCATTTTTTGAGCAGATAATGTAGACTCTCCCCTTTCGTTTCACAACGGTACATCCATCGCACATGAGCTTGACCGATGCACGGACTTTCATCCCTCGCGAAAGCGCTGGTATTGATTGAGATAACGACATGCCATGGTTGTGAACATGAGGATGAGGGCTCGGGAGAGACGCGACCCTGATGCGAGAAAGTAGGGGTCGACTCGACATGAGGAGAGCACGCAGCATGATGGGTAAAGAACTGGACTGAAAGCAAAGGGACTTGTTGCTGAAATTCATTCCGACGTGATGCTCGGCAATTGCCACCCGTGTCTGGATTTAGCTTCCCCACATCCGGATGGGCATGCTTTCAGAGCCTCAGCAGCCCGTTTCCGCCCTTCATCCTCGTCTGTTCCCCTCTGTGGACCGTCTATGACAGGACCATCGTAGCACTCATCCCGTTGTACTCCACGGAAATATTTGCAACCATGCCCGGTGGACATGCTCGCTCGACAAACCCTCACTTGGGAGGCATAGCAGCGATCGTTTTATTCGCGATCACACTCCTTTCTTTCGTTATAGAGAGTCAGCTTACCCAGGTACGCACCCCATGATACCCTCTCTTTTTTCTTTGACCTCTCATTCGGAAGGAACAGTATGTCCAAATGACCCTCGGATATCGTCATCCGTTCTTCCTCTTGTGAGCACCTGAGCCGACTAATCCGTCCGTCACATTCCCTCATACCTTATCCACCAGCTATCTCGTACACTCGTCCTTCTTCATCTCGTTCCCCCTCCACCTCCTCTATCTTATCGTGACCACGAGACGATCGCCCCGGGTGTTCTTAGCGGGCCTGGTGACTTCGCTTCAGTCTCAGCTGTCTCCATCAGGCTTCACGGAGTCCACACACTTGGATACTCCATTCCCCATCTTACGATTCCTCCTCCTCGTAGCTCTCCTCACAGTAGGAATCACCGGCCCCGCTTTGTTGTGGTTTGCGGCCGTATCACTTGCATCGTGAGTTCGTCCTTTTGTGGAAACTCAAAGAATTCTGCAATTAAGCTTTTGGGTTTCGAAACCAGCATCAGCGATGTCACTGCGCTGTGGAACACCAACGCGTTCTTCGCGTACATCTTTACGGTGAAGATCTTTGGGCTGAAGTGGGAGGCCCGTCGAATTGGCGCAGTTTTAGCTGCTACCCTCGGCGCTGCAGCTGTTGTTTATGGTGGAAGCACATCATCTCCAGATCAGCCAAGCACCCTATCTGCGACGATGTCGGATGCTGACATTGTGGTCGAAGTGGAAGGCTTCCGACCCTCAGCCCCCCTCGTCGGGGACCTCCTGACAGTGGTCGCATCGGTTGGCTATGGGCTGTATCAAGTCCTTTACAAGAAATATGCTGCCCTTCCCAACGACCCAGAGCTAGTTGAATCGACTAGGGACGGATATGCTGAACTATCAGCGTCTGGGTCCTACGAGAGCATTTTCGACGACGAGGGCGACGAAACGCAGGCTGCCCTCCCAGAACACGCGGATTCCGAGAAGCTGACCATCTATCCTCCCCCATTCGGATTGCATCCCAACTTCCTGACCTCGGCCATTGGGTTATGCACTTTCCTCATCCTATGGATCCCCCTCCCTATCCTACATTATTCCGGCATCGAACCTTTTGCACTCCCTCCCAACGTCTACACGATGTCGGTAATCGCCTGTATAGCGCTTTCGGGCGTATTTTTCAATGCTGGACTGATGGTCAGTGGGCTGCCGTTAATCCACATTGTTGTCCTTTGCTCATTTCCCATTAAAATATAGGTTCTTCTAGGAATATGGGGACCCGTAGTGGTCTCCGTCGGAAACCTCCTCACGATCGTCCTCGTCTTCATCTCCGATGCTCTGTTTGGCCGTCCAGCGGATATCACGCTATGGAGCCTCGTTGGGGCTGGGTTCATTGTGGCTGCCTTTGGTGTGCTAGCCATGGACATGCTCAAGCCGAGCTGATTGCTTCCGCAGGATGTGGCGTGAATTAGATGTACCCTATCCCCGGGTAATGAGAGTCACTCGCTATTCGACAGCCCATGATATTATTGCCACCTACTCACTTGCTGTGCAACTTATCGATATGTAAACATCTTTAGATGCCACTCTTCCTGTGGTGAACTTATCGCGGGAATATGATCAGTCTGATGGATGGTGATGGGGCCATGCCTTTTCGGCGGCCTGTAGCTATAGCACAAACAAGTAGAGCGACAAAAGAACCAGAAAAGAGAGACAGATATAGGTTAACCTGACGATGCAGGCGACAACGCTGAGAACGAGAGGCGAGAAAAGGGTGAGGAAAAAGGTTATAAAGTGCGGTGTAACAAACAAGGTCCATAATGTAATGAAAAATGCGCCAACATAACACCTCCGTCCAGTGTCGGGCAGAGAAGAATAAAAGCGGCGAGGCTAGGAGAGTGTGGACAAAAGTAGGAGGCGGTACTGGTTTCGATTCGTTCTGGGACGTCTTCGTGTTCTCCTCCTCATACACTCTCCACAGCCCTGATCCATCATGATAACAACAAAAATAACCCCGAGCTCTCGCAATAGCTCCTGCAACAAGTGCTTGACAGCACAAAATCCAGCCATCCAGAAATCGAGTCTACTACCACCACACCTTGACCTGCCCATCATCTCTCCCGGCCAACCGGTGACCCGAAACGCAATATAAGGTGATTATGATCGTATATTTGTTGGTGGTGCAATATTGTGCACAGACATCAAGCCGCAGTGGCCATGAGACTGGGGAAGTGTCGGCAACGTGAGTATTGGGGTGAGCGCGAAGACAGTTTAGCGAACCTTTTCCGCTTCGCCTTCGTCATTTCCTTCCGTAACGCCGGTCCATCCAACGGCTTCAGGAGCTCAAAAGCGCATAGCAGCTCTTCCGATACACTACACAACACAGAAAAGGAGGGTCAGTAGAGTTTGAGGTCAAGTGCGGAAGAAAGATCAACCTCATGCATGCCCCGTAGTTATCGAACTCTGCAAAACGTCATTCAGCAAATATTCGAGGCAACCGATGGATTGAGAGATTCACCTCCGCAGTAGTTAGGCGCACTGAACACCGTAACCAACGTCCGATCGTTCCAAAACTCGTAACCATCCTCAACCACCATATGCGCCCGACATATCAGGTCCATATCGTAGCGCACCAGGAACTCATTGATGATCGCCTTCCCAAAACAATAGCTCACACCTCGCTCGTTGTCCTCCCAATCCAACGCAGTGTCCGAGGGGTCAGACCATAGCAAGTCGTTTAGAAGGCCGTAGTCAGGCACATCCGTCGGTCGCTGTATGCGCTTGATATCATCCATGGAATGCAGTGACGGCGAGAGACCGCCGTGGACGCAAAAGATTTTCGAGGCAACGATAGCCGCAATAGGAAGGCAGTTGAATACGTCGATGAACGTCTTCCAAGTCTTGATGTTACATCGTCGTTTACACTCGTCATAAAAACCATACACTGATAGGAGTTAGGCTAGACGTAAACAATAGGAATCATTTCCGCTCACCTCGGGTCACATTGGCACATTCGTGATTCCCTCGTAGCAAGAAAAAATTCTCGGGATATTTGATCTTGTAGCAAAGGAGAAGCAGGATGGTCTCCAGACTCTGTTTCCCTCTATCAACGTAGTCTCCCAGGAACAGATAGTTCGCTGCTGGTGGGAAGCCACACATCTCGAAGAGACGGATGAGATCCGAGTACTGCCCATGAACGTCGCCCACGATCTTCACTGGTGGTGAAAGTTCGATGAGTGTGGGTTGACTGAGGAACACTTCGCGAGCAGCCTGGCATATCGCAGTAATTTCGGCGTTCTTGAGGCACAGCGACTTGCTGACTTTGCCGGTGTAGCCGACATCGAGCAAACGCTGAATCATATCATCGACGTCTATGGATTTGAGTTTCTCCTTGCCGGCGAAGCCGACGGAGCCTACCGACTCGCTGGGAAGGTAGGTGCTGGAAGTTGAACCTGGACCCGTCGCATTGGAGAGTATGGTTTGGGCGGCAGGGATGTCGAGCGGGGGAGGTGCAGGTCTGGAGCCAAGCATGGGAGACGAAGATGGGGATGTGGGGTTGGACTGCGATGGGTCGGTGGCGGGGGGAGGCGCAGGAGATCCAGGAGGTCGTGAACCGCTCCCATTAGGTGCTATTGGCGCTCCATCATGGCCTGATACGTTGATGGCGGGTGCACCGTTGGCGATGGCTTTAGCGGAGGAGTGGTCGCCGCCGTTGACGGATTTGGCTAAGGGGTTGGAGCCAGCTCCGGTGGCTTTGGAGAGGCTCCCTTGCGGGGTGTCGTCGTTGGGGTCGTCTGCCTGTGTATCTGGGAGAGAAGAGCCATCAACTGCTGTGTCCTTATCCTTGTCCTTTCCACCCTTTCGAGACTTTTTGGACTGTTGCTGCCCCATTGGCAGGGTTTGAGATTGGGAAGCGGGAGAGCCTGGTTGTGGAGATTGCGGTCTGGACTTTGACCGTCTGCTGGTAAACACGGAAAGAAGTGTAGGCGCCAGCTTGTAACGAGAGTAGGGAAGAAGGAAAAGTCAAGGGGAGAACTGGAGGAGGAAGAGCGTGAGGATGATGAAACGGCCGGAGTACTGCCTGGCTATCCAAGGCTCACTGACTTTCGAACGCCTGACCTGTTGTTTGGCCTTTGTTAGAAGAAGTTCCCCGTTTGGTAATTTCAATACGTAGACTGTAGTTCTTAGCACCAACTTAGCCTTGGACTTCCACTTGGCACTCATCCACTATCAAATATGTGCGATAATCATTTTGACATGCGAGCATAGCACATAAAACAAGTGGGTAATACGACATAAGACTCCCAGAACGCCTCCGCCAAACTAGAACTTGCCAAACGACTTGGCTGCTGCCTTGTTCTTCGCCACCCGAATGACGTTGAATCGAACAGTTTTCGAAAGAGGCCGGCATTGACCTATCCAAGCGTTAGTTCCAGACCAACTTGATTACAGATGGATGGATGCAGATAAATGCGCCACCGAGACTCACCAACGGTGACGGTGTCACCAATTTCTACTCGGAAAGCAGGGGAGACATGTGCTGCCAAGTTCTTGTGTCGCTTCTCGTAACGGTCTGGAGGGTGGAAGTCAAGCCGACGAACTTGGGAAGCAGTAGTGCAACGCACTGTATTTGGGAATATAATGCAGGTAATCACGTCGGATGATGAGGGTGCGGGTCATTTTTGTAGAAATGACACGGCCAGTCAGGATGCGTCCACGGATTGAGACGTTACCAGTGAACGGGCACTTCTTGTCTATCCATCGTTCCCCAGGTGAATCAGGTGCTATGCTATGATTCCGATAGGAATAGACGCACCAATGTAGGTACCGGTGACCGCCTCAGCAGGGGTCTTGTATCCAAGACCAACATCCTTGAACCACCGTTTCTCCTTCGTGGAGACCTTCTTTCCGCCTACAATCCAACGACACACATGACACTAAGCTCCCCAGGTCCTCCAGAACTTGTACAAGCGGAACGTACCACGGATTTTGGCGTTTTGGAACAAGTGTTGCTTCTGGTACGCCTTCTCAATCTAAACACCAGGTAAAAGGGTGGGATCAGTTGAAGACTATTGTGACAGGGTCTTTGCAGCGCACTTGGTGCTCCATGGTGAGTTGCTTGCGGTGGGACGTCGGGGACGAGGAGCCTAACTTGCTGTAGGTTGTTGGTGTCGGTGTACCGAATTCGGTAATCTCGGAAACAGCCACCGATTGGAACTGTGCAGTTAATCGGCTTCATCCGGCCAGCCTGATCTTGACCACCATCATCGATGCACCCTCTGAGTCCCTCGTACCCTTCGTTATTGTTCGTTGACTCAAATATCATCATTTTCGAGTGGGTCTTGCGAAAGGGCACTCGCCTTGGTGATCACTCCGATTCGTTTCTTGCTTGCCAGGGAGTGGGTCTTGTGAAAAGAGCACTCGCCTTAATGATCTCTCTGTTTGGCAGTTTGCTGCCCTCTCCCCGTCTTGTCTGTAGCGGGTTGTCGTGCTTGGGCACTTCTCTATCGTTGTTGTACTCCCTTATGGTGGCGTACCTCCTAGCGGTGGGCGTGGGCATGCGGTCCTATCCTGCGTCCCCTTCGGCATCCATCTGCTCTCCTACTCGGAGTCGCCTTCCGGGTCGCTTCGAACCCCTTCGCCCTGAAAATACAGATAGGGGCGAGTACTCGCGCGACGGACGGCGTGCTATTTCTTTGTATGCTCGATCTGCCCTGGCTGCTGTGGAATCGTACATGCAAGTCCCAAAGGGAAAGACCGGTTCTCTCCCAGCCAAGATTGGAGGATTTGCTTTTCCAAGGGATTTTACAATTTTCCGTCGGTTTTTGCATCCCTGATGCTCAAGGGGAGTCCATTTGTTGTGCCCTGGTGTAGGAGGACTCATCGACCCCTTGATGAAGGCTTGTGTGCTCTGTAGATGTATTGGCGGGATGTCAACGTCGTTACCTGCTTGTATAGCGTACAGTAAACTGATTGTTCCAATTATGGGACCTTGTGAGTACAATACACTCCTCGTAACTGGAAGCGCATGGTAGCCGCACTCCGGTAAATTTCCTTCAATCACACTAAAGGGTACTACGACGTTCTCTATCACCTCAAAAAACTGAGAGAATACACGGTCTGGTCGCGTTCTGCCACTGCTCGCAACTCCGAGCATCTGGGGGTATAGCATGTGTATTACAATCCGATGCAAGAAAGTCCAGTAGTAATGAGAGACTGTAAACGAGGGACGAAAGATGAAATGAATACTACATGCCCTGCCCTTCCAGAATACAACTAGATCGAAGCATTAGACGCTCCTGGCGATATAGCATAGAAAATCTCCCACTCGACACCTTCAAGTCCCCCAATCTTCTCTTTCCCATCCGACTTACCGAAGCTGCACAACCCAGTCACTGTCATCCACGTCAGCAGGGTGACAATCATACAATTTTGACAAGTCCGCCAGCTCGAGTTGGAGTCGAGAAGTGTTTCCTCGGGCGGCAAGCCAGTGAACGTCGAATACGACCTCTCCGAGCCCGACCCTGTCAAGGCTCGATTGTTCCTCCAGGACCTTGACTGCCTGAGCGCGCTTGGCCTTGCGATGGGCTTCTTGTTGAAGCAGTGTCGGAATTCGAGTTGCAACTCCGCCCGTCGCAGTGTCGTTGACGTCTCGCAGGATCAGGGTCTTCATGTGAGGGAAGCCTCGGAAGAGAGAAGCAACTTCCACCTATATCGACGATGAATAAGTCACCAACAGTTGAAGAGGCAACGATAACTTACCGGGTCTTCGTCAAAGCCCCACGTCTCGATACTGAAGACTTCCAAGGTCCTCGGCGCAAGATTGAGGGCATGACTGAGTCTCATGGACCGCAAGCTACCAGGGCCAACTTTCAAGGCTTTCAACCCTGTCAGCGTGGGGAGAGCCAACCGCAGCGCATCAAACAAACGTTCCGCATCGAGGCGGTCGGCCAGGTGCAATCGCTCAAGAGCAGGCCGATCCTTCAAGAACATTCCCACGTACTTGAAGAAGTTCCAGTCATAGGAGTTTCGGTCGTCCGTTGCGAGACTGAAGGAACGGAGGTTCGGGAAGACACCTTCATTCGAGCCGAAGAATTGAGAGACGTTTTTCCCATGAGATACGAGGAGTTCTAAGGATTGGAGGTTGACCGCTGGGACGATGGTGTCGAGAGTCGCCTGACGAAGGTTGACTTGGCAGCCTTCCCAAAGGTGGATATGCTCCAACACTTGTGGGTCGTACGTCTCTGGAGTTAGAATGTTCTCCAGAACGAGAGGCGTCGCGAGGGTGAGGCGAGAAAGACTCTGCTTGTTGTTCACCAGAGTGGCCCGCAACTCCTTCTGGATGAGTTTGGACTGGTCGAATCCGGTGATGGTCAACTCCCTTAGGTACCGGAACTTTTGGATACCAGTCGCACGGAACAGCTTCCCACTGTGAGATGTCATGAGCTCCTGTTGGACATGTAATAGCGAGTCACTCACGAAATGTGGAGGTTCTCGAGGTGTGGGACGTGCTTGGTGAGAGCTTGGACAACATCAGGTCCCATTTCGGGTGCCACGCCGAAGTACCATCTGAAGGTTACAAGTCCCGTCAATCGCGGGAAGCATCTCAGGAGAAGAGCTAAAATAGACTATTAGTCTCACTGCCCCTGCAGTGCAAGAGAAGCAACTCACGCTTCACGCGAGGCCATGCGGTTTGGCCAAGAGCGTGGAAGGACAGATGCTTGACAGAGCTGGCAAAGTTGTCATCGACCAATATCTTCTCCAATATCTCCACTGTTCGGGTCAGGTTCCGATCCCCCTGCTCACTGGTCT
Source organism: Jaapia argillacea MUCL 33604 (assembly GCA_000697665.1). Taxonomy (NCBI): domain Eukaryota; kingdom Fungi; phylum Basidiomycota; class Agaricomycetes; order Jaapiales; family Jaapiaceae; genus Jaapia; species Jaapia argillacea. Next base: position 1,874,313 of record KL197710.1, on the reverse strand, counting down.
CATTGAAGTACACTCCCACTTTGAGAGTTAAGCTCTCAAAGAGGAGGGACAACGCGACAGTGTGGAGGGTCTGACAGACGGAGAGGCAGGTACGCAGATCGGTGGTGGGAAGCTGCCGGCCGATGTGTTCCCAGATTTCATTGGGAAGAGTGGGCGTGATCCGTTTCTCAATGGAGACCTTCGACTCCTTCATGGTCTTGATGTCGCCAACGACATCACCACCGACGACGAGCTTCAGAAGCTCTCTGGTGGCGGTTTGATTTCCAGGGTCAATCGTTATGACTGCCCTCCAATCTATAGGTAGATTTAGTTCAAGAAACGTGAAGCTCCTGGAATCGGCGTACCTAAGCCTGCATTCAGAGTCTTGCCCAACTTGAACTTGACTGTCCCTCGAAGACAAAGGGCCTTGATGATGTCCCCGCGACGACTGTGTTCTAAGTTCAGGACGGCTGTTAATGTTTCCTGTGGTCCTGGATATTAGCCAAGTGATGTACGTGCAAGGTACACGAACTGACTTCGGCATCGTTGTATCTGTCAACGATGAAACCTATTAATTAGGTCTTCCAGCTGGATTGGAGGAGCGAACTCACTTTCCGTCCTCAAGTTCGGCGAGAGCTCTGATGAGGTATAGAGCTGGGTTGCGATAATCCGCAGCTAAATCAGCGTCTTTTGCCATGGGTGTCAGCGAGGAAGAAAATGGGGGAATGCAGGATATGCGGATGAGTGGGGAAACTTATAAAGGAACGGGCAACTGTCATGGCCCTGAAAGCATTCCCTCGTGGCTTATTTTTGAAATGATTTCCCCATCGCCCGACGCGTTTCGCGTTCTTTGCACATGTTGTTTCACAGGTCGCGTCCTCTCATCATCGCATCCGTCCGCTCAATGGGCAGGCAGCAAACCTTGGGTCAGTTCGGCTTATTTCTAGTCGTTTGATTCCACGAGTAACTGGGGATACAGGGAAGTTCTTCGAAATGCCGAAAACAATCAAAACCGCTCCTCAGCAGTCGAGTCTGAAGGAGATGTGGGGTAAGAAGAAACAGCCTCAGTCGAAGAATGTCAAGTCGGAGGACGCGCCAAACGTTATGGATATAGATAAGCTAGTCGACGAGCAAGGTCAGAATACCCGTCGCTTTTCGTGCAATCTCATTTCATTGCGATTCAGGCGAACCTTACAAGCGGAAGGAGTCCCCACCAACGGATGGTGAGCGGGACCATGTTACCTCAGTCTCTCTCTCTCATGGAATTGCAGCCTCGATCGACCGACCCAAGTACAAGAAGAGGCGAATAGTTACCTCTGATGACGAGGATGCTGCTGAACCTATGGCTGGTGAGTTACGACGAATGCCATGCAAGCCTTCCGCAATTGAGTGTGTTGTCACGGAAGGCAATGCCATACCACCTCCTGCAGAATCAAGTTCCAAGCCCCCTTCGAGGTCTCAATCACCTTCAAAGTCTGATTCCTCGGCCTCCAAACCTGCCACCAAACCTCAAGCTGTCATCGAGAGCGTCACAGGGCGGCCCTTGCGAAAATCGAAAGGAAAGGGCAAAGCAGAGGTTGAAGAGAAGAACGAGAAAGATGAGGAGTTGAGAGCACCAATTAGCAGTGATGAAGGACCACCTGCTGAGGAAGATGAAGGTGAGGAAGAGGTGGACTCGGACTCGGACTCGGATGAAGTTGCATCAGCGAAGTGAGACTTGGAAATTCTCGAAGCGTTCCTCTACCAGATCTGACTTGTTTAACAGCGCCGAAGCGGCACTATCGCGCACAGCTGAGGTCGATATCAAGGGTGGTTGGAAAGTTGGAGACCCGTATGTTACCACCACCTCTCTTATCGAGTCTGTGGCGCTTATACCCGATCGAGAGTACCGTATGCCGCACTTGCCAAAACGTTTGCTCTGATTGAGGCCACCACCAAACGTCTCGAGAAGACCTCTCTGTTAACCTCCTTCCTCTTGCTCGTCATCCGGCGTAGTGCTAATGGAGACACAGCGTCTCTACTGCAGTCCGTCTATCTATGCATCAATCGGGTGAGTCCACTCGCCATTATCTTGCGCATAGGACTCATCACAGATCACAGCTGAGTCCAGACTACATTGGTATTGAACTCGGTATCGGCGAGAGTCTCCTCGTAAAGGCCATTGGCGAATCTACTGGAAGGAGTCTTGCCACTATCAAGGCGGACTTAAAAAAAGAGGGTGACCTTGGGCTCGTGGCGATGGTGGGGCCTCTTGCATTAGGAAAGATCCGCCCAGCTGAATGTTGTTATTTTAGAATTCCAAGAACAGCCAGAAGACGCTGTTCAGACCCAAGCCACTTACGGTCCCCACCGTTTTTGCAAATCTCAAAGAGATTGCTCTCAGTGCGGGTCATTCGGTGAGGCCCAGTTCAACCCATATTAAACGGAGTCTCATGTAGTTCCATAGTCCCAAGCCAAGAAAGTCTCCATCATCACCAAACTGCTGGCTGCATGTCAAGATTCGGAAGCGAAGTATATCGTTCGTAGTCTGGAGGGCAAACTCCGCATTGGGAACGCCGAGCGCACGGTCTTGGTCGCTCTGGCTCATGCATCTGTGCTGGCGGAGATGGAGCAAGGTAAGCCTCTTTCTCTGATACTTCTTCGTAGATGTTGATGTTGCCCCTCAGCTGGAAAGCGGTGGAAGAAAGAGAAGCTAGCAGCTCGTCTCGAGGAAGCCGCCAATGTCATCAAATCTGTCTACAGGTCAGATGCTGCTTTCCTCCCAGAGTTCTCTTCTCATCCCTCTTCTCTTCCAGCGAGCTCCCGTCATACGATCTGGTCATCCCGGCTCTCCTCAAAGACGGTATCGATGGCCTGAAGGGAAGATGCAAGCTGACCCCAGGTGTTCCCCTCAAACCCATGTTGGCGAAACCTACAAAGGCCATTGGCGAGGTACTAGATCGGTTTGAGAATAAGAAGTTCACGTGCGAGTACAAATACGATGGGGAACGAGCACAGGTAGGTATGCCATCATTCTCTTCAGAGCCCCAGCTGACCTTGACGTTCGTCCAGGTTCACAAACTCGAAGATGGTACTGTGGCCGTGTTCAGTCGTAATTCAGAAGATATGAGCAAGAAGTATCCGGACCTTGTCCATCAGCTACCTGCAGTCAGTAATTCCTTCCATATGTTCCCATTGTCCTATTTGTTTATGCCAGTCCCCCTCAGTGCATCAAGGAATCAACAACGTCGTTTGTCTTAGATGCCGAAGCTGTGGCCATTGATAAGGACACGAAGAAACTCATGCCTTTCCAAGAGTTGAGCAAACGAAAGCGGAAGGATGTCAAAGTTGAAGATATCCAAGTCCGCGTGTGCTTGTTTGCCTTTGACCTGCTGTACCTGAATGGGGAGGTAAGCTCTTTCCCCATAACCTCCACTCGCGATATTGACCCTCCCACCAGCCCCTCCTCCACAAATCACTGGTCGAACGAAGAGAGCTGCTACGGGAGCACTTCAAACCGGTCGATGGAGAGTTCCAATTTGCGAAGTCGTCAGATGGTGACACCACAGATGAGATTCAAGCATTCTTGGAAGAAAGCGTGAAGGATGGCTGTGAAGGCCTGATGGTCAAGATGCTGGAGACCGAAGCTAGCTATTATGAACCCAGTCGCCGCAGTGTCAACTGGCTCAAGGTAGAGGAAGATATCGTATTTGAAGGCTACCCTCGCTGATGACTTGTGAAATAGCTCAAGAAAGACTACCTCGCAGGTGTTGGCGATTCCCTTGATCTGGTTGTCGTTGGTGGCTACTACGGCAAAGGCAAGCGCACCAACGTCTATGGTGCCTTCCTTCTAGCCTGCTACGATTCCGATTCCGAGGAATATCAAACGATTTGTAAAATCGGAACTGGGTTCAGCGAAGAGATGCTGCAAGCGCACTACGACGTTCTCAAACCTCTCGAGCTTAGCAAAGTTCGGAGTGACGTGAAAGTCGGAGGAGCTAAACCCGACGTTTGGTTCGAACCAAAGGTCGTGTGGGAAGTATTGACGGCCGATCTGAGTCTGAGTCCGATTTACACTGCCGCTCAGGGACTGGTGAGTTCACTCTCACACTTGATAGGCCCCTACTAACGGGGTGTTGTTCAGGCTGGCGAACGAGGCATTTCCCTCAGATTCCCTCGTTTCATTCGTGTGCGAGATGACAAGGGAGTGGACGAAGCGACTGGACCCGAGCAGGTAAGACCTCCGATCATTGCGCTATTGGGAAGAGCGCTCAAATAAAACAATGCAGATTGCAGAAATGTATGAGCGACAGGTCCTAGCACAGGGCAGCGGCGGCAAGAAGAAACGGGGAGGGGACGATGGGGACGACGGATTTTGGTAGCGGACTGAAATTACTGGCATAGTATTTATCGGACATCAATCTAGGGCTACGGGGACATTGTTAGTTGAGAATGGGGACTATTGAAAACAATTACAAGAGGACTGACTTTGGCATCAACCAGCTTCTGCGCCTCTGCCTGTGTAACCTCAATGGCCTCCCCAGCCGCACTTTCAACTGCTCCCACTGCAGCCGGAACCCTAGTGTCCTTACCTCCCATGTACCAGTAGTTCACAAACCGAGCACCTTGTACGGTCTGTGCTGTCGCGTTGGTGAAATGACAAGCAAAGAGCAAGTAGTTCCGAGGTTGCACCCGCCATGCTGAAACGGGCATCGTGGTAAGCTCACCGCAGAGGCGTGCCAAAAACAAAGACTTACCGAAACGCATGAACACCATCCTAACAACCGTTGCACCTCAATCAACACTCGTCATACAACAACTGACACATTCTGACTCACGAGTAACACGCCAGGGCGGTGGTCATGGCGCCGGAGATGACCTCCTCATCCTTCTTCAAGTCGGCAAGAGCAGCGAGGGGTAAGCCCCAGTTTGCGACCTGTTGACAAACCACAAACAGGCTTCACACAAGGTTACAAATTGACTGTGAGTGTTCCCACTAACCGGTCCCCAGAAATGTGTACCTGTTGGACGCGTTTTAGCAACAATTTAGAGGTAAATGGGATCGACATACTGAAGAAGTATTCCCGGGCCTTTGGAGAGCGCAACCAGTTGACGAAAGTGGAGGCCATGGTGGTTGTACGGAATGGAGGAAATTGTGCTGACGAGCAAGACTTGATTTCGACCCCACGAAATGATCGAACTATATATGGTCCGCTCAGCCACGCGAGCAACTTCTTGTCCATGCCCATTCTGGTCAACAATCGGTGCTCTGCTTTATCCAAACTTGCTCAGCTCAGTCCTTGCTTCACGAAAAATACGCCGGAACCCTTGTCAGACGATATATCCCTGTTGCTGAAAAACCTAGACCAAAAGTTGCTGTTGCGGGGCGCTTGGACACCCACCAACATGAATAAGGCAATCAAGCGGGCACGTTGCAACTCTTCTTTTGCAAGTGGCACTCAGATGACACCCAGACTTGACCTCCTCCATCTCCCTCCATCTGCAACTATCACTCCCCCGCACACAACTCCGACGAATAGTCTGGCTTGACATCGTCACCATGCAGCAATATGGGCAGCCCCAGCAGTATTCCTACCCCTATGGCGCCCAACCGTACTACATCCCACAAGACGGTTATCCGACCCAAGCTCCTCAGGGTTGGCAAGCTCAACCACAATACAATGCCGTACCATTTCCCAACGCAGTAGCGCCATCAGCCTCTTATCACGCCACATCGCCTGCTCCGCTTGGTCGCCCGTCATATATCAGAAACAAACCCACGAACACCAGAAATGCTGTTCCTTCGAAGAGTGCACTGAAGAGAAGGAATGCAGCTGTGATTCCAGAGCGGGAGCGGTCACGATCACGCAACAGCAACAATACCGACAGACAGCGGACATATTCATTGACACGGCAAAGAACGAATTCGACCGGCTACCAATCTTCAAGCAGTACGTGCACTCTGATTCTTTGCTTTGAAGGTCTACAACGTCTTCCAGAACATCTGTTTGTGTCCTTCGAGGGAAATAATGAGCTTCGTCTGGATAACCTGGCATTTCCGGCCACATTGGACGACTTCAGGGAGTTCGTTCTGCCTGTGTGGCCTCAAGGGGTTCAAAGTTCAAGGGGTTCCCGAGATAACTCATGGCGTGTGGCGTTCAATGGCCAGCCATGGAGCAGCTCTGGCCCCGAGGCCATACTGTATGTTCATTTCAGTATCGACTACGTGCACGCCGTTGAATTTTCCCTCGTAGGGTGCACAGGATGTTATGTAACCTCTTCACTACACTAGCGAAAGAGGTCAGTCCATCTTCTTTCCTGAATCTCATCGCAACTGAACACATCTAGGGGTACCAATTCTACACGCTAATAAACTCTGGCCACGTCGTATGTCGTCTTTTGCTTTTTGAACATGCGCCGCACGACTTTTCCTCACCATCATTTAGAGGAAATCCCCACAGCTGGCTTTTTTCGACACGGAACAGGAGATCACTTCCCACTATTTCTCAATCGCACTCTCCCACTCTGGCTATAAAGTGACCATCTACGATGCACCAGAGAGCATCAAAGAGTCCATTGCAGTAGCGATCAGGGGGGCATTCCACCGCCATCTTGCTTCTGATACGACGACAGATGAGCAATGTGTCATTCGCCTGAGCAAGAGTGCAGGTGGACGTATGTGAACGTTATCTATGCGTCTCCGCCTTCTCACAATTCCCTTGGCAGAAAAACTTAACAAGAACAAATTGGCTGCCTACATCATGGACCACATCAACTTCCATGGCTACCAGCTTGAAGCCAGCATTCCTTTGGGAAAGGGTCCGTTGGGGTTCGGAAGTAAGAGGGAAGTTTGGATATTGAAACGCATATCGTGACACTCGTTGCTACTGGTTTCTTGATTATACTGGGTTCTGCTTATTTTCCTCTTATCTCGCGGGTTCTAATTGGACGTTTATGTATCTTTACTTATCTCTGCGCCTTTCCAAAGATGTAGATGAATCTGGTTGTGGTGAAGGCCCCACACCTACTGAGATACATATATCAGACCATCTTCACGACTTTGGTACCGTCCGCCACTCCTGCGAGGCTCTTGGCCACAACCAAACCCTTCTGGTCCTTACGCTCCAATAGTGTATCCCACCAACCGAATAGGAAATCTCGAGCGATAAGCTTGAACCAAGGGGTGAAGGAGTTGCCTAGAGCAGGTGAGATCAGTGGATAGACTCAGATAGGAAAGATAGGCGCTCACTCGAGTCGTCAAACATAGCTTGGAGCTCCGCCTTGTCCACATATTTATGGTCTCGTATTTCGTTAGGGTTGGGAGTGACAGTCACATCAGCAGTCAAGAAAAGGATATAGTCGACTGCGACGATCATCTGTCACCCTGGAGTAGCTCGAAGTTCGAAGCGGCACTCACCTTCATGTTCCCCCCACATTCCAGTTGAAGGCGCAAGGTAATGTATTCGGGTCAAGTACTGGAACTCTTCAATGGGTGTTTGGCTTTGGGGGATACCCAATTCGTGGTCAAGCTTCCTCGATGCAGCCACCTTCACGCCGAGTTGGTCTTTCTCCACCTTCTCTTCCTCGAAGTCGTCCAATGGATGTGAACAACATGTGTTCGTCCACATGTCGGGAAAGGTTATCTTCTCCGTAGCCCGTTGTTGAAGCAATAACTTTCCATCGGAGGGCCTGAATACGAACACGGAGAATGCCCGGTGAAGAAGGCCTTTGTTGATATTATCCATTAAATGGCCTGTTCAATGTCATGCTAAGCACACAATCAGGTCAACTCCTCACAAATGCACTCACAAGTCTTCTTATCTGCGGCGCCAAGGGCATTATCTTCTTCATCTACCAAGATACACCTCTCCTTCATCAGTCTCATTTGTTCTGCATCATAACCTGCCAAGTCTATGCTGGCCAATGCCGCTTTGGCAGCCTCTGTAGCACGCGAAGACATGGAACGGCGGATGAAAGCTGAGGGATACGTTGGGGGTATTGGAAGGGACTTTAGAGAACAAAAATGAGACAAGATGTTTCTGGATGTGGCCTGATTTTTGTTGTGGGCCACCGTGTTCAGAATAACTCGGGAAAACAGCTTCATTATGATTATTCTCACGCTACCATACAATTGAAAACGGATCCAGCAAGATTCATCGCGGGATGGGTCGACACCTTCCTTCCCAAAGCGAACAAACACAAGATTACAGCAGAGGGATCCGATGAAGGAGTCCACATATTGAGCATCCTTCCATACCGAGGGTTGGGTAAAGCTTCTTCAAAATCTTGGAGCGGACGAATCCTCGGAACGACTTCATGCATGTTTGAGAGTGATAACGATCGTACCGAAGGAGACCTCCTGCTTGACGCCTAGAAGATCTTTGGTCGCAAGAGCTGTCCGACAGTCATCCAAGCGCACCGGTGAGATCGAGGGAGACAAGACAAGGGGGCAAGGCACGATCTATGGTGTCAGGTCTCTAGAAGTGGGGTACACACCTAAGCAGTGATAAAACCCGGAAGCTGCAACGTGATGACTACTCGTATCTTTGGGCACGAGGTGGTCGAAGGTGAGGACTTCTCCGCGGGTTAGTTGCTCTGATTGCTCGGTCGCCCATCTAGCTGTAGTTCAGAAGCAACTCGGATTGAGACCATTGGTGACATACGCTAAGAAATTGCGGGAGTTCCGTTCCAGGGTATCGGCATTGACTTCCGATAGTTGAGATTCCATCCCTTCGATAACGTCCGCTGGGCCAAGAGTTATGATCCAAGAGCTATGCTCGGGAAACAGACGTACCTGGAAATTCGAAGTCCTGGCCACTTATCTGCGAGCCCACTTTGCCCAAACTCATAGGAGTCCCTCCGATTCCGCCGGCCACACTTCCGACCCGACTTTGAACCTGAGAGCCTCTTTGCGACCCAATCAATCCAATGTCAGCATGGTCGATGTCCGCCAGGTCGCCATCCATGCCAAGACTGAATCCCACGCCTCCAACAGAAGAGCTAGGGCCTACATTGGCCCATGGTAAAATGGAACTGCGCTGAGAGCCAACCATAGGAGTCTGTGGCCCATTTCGTCCAAGATAACTACCCATCGCAGACGGTTGACGAGAAGCTCGACGGGCTTGTTCGGGCTCCTACAGTGAGCTTGAGTTAATGCTGCGTCGGATAGGTCATGGAAGTTACTTGTGAAGAGGGAACTCTGCTACGAAAAACGCCGAACTCGGGATCCTCTACGGGAATCATCAAATGAGGACAGGAGGCCACGGTTGTGTTGACGACGCACGGAGGTCACCCATTTCAGCTCCCATATCAACCATACCCAAGTCCATATCCATCTCGCCCATCAGCATTGCCCGATTCATATCCCAATCGTCAATTCTGTTTTCGACGAGTTGGTCCTGCTCGGGTTCGACTTCCGCGCCCTGGATAGCCTCCTTACGACGCTTTCGAGGTCGCTCCCCTAACATTATACTAATAAGTACAGGAAATCGAAAAGGCTTGACCTTACCGTCTATATCAATGTATAGGGCGCCCGATCGAGCTTCCACTTGAACCTTGAAGTTCTCCGTCCATAAGTCTGCAAGTGCGGGAGCTTCCACTGATGATTGTCGAATATAAGTATCTGTGGAGACGAGGGAAAGCCGACTGGACGTACGACCACGAGGCACTCCCCAGATCAAGTCCTCAATCATCTTGCCGCCCATTTTCTCTGCTCTCCTAGCCTCCAATTCATACCTCAGAGCGTCCTGGTCTTCCAGATATTTCTCCCGAGCAGCCTGCAGGAAATGCGTCAGTAAGATTCCTAAGATTACGACGTGACGCATGCCTTGAGTTCATCGTCATCCAATTCTGTTCTGGGGTCGAGTAGCAGCCGCACTCTCTTGGATTTCTTTCGAGGCGCTTTGGGTTCTGCCTCACTTTCCCTGTCTTGTGTGGGAGCCTCACTGGGCGTGGGAGGTGGGAGGTTTGGCTCTTGGGCTTGAAAAGGATTTGGAGATAGAGCAGACCGTGGTGTGATCGAGGGTGCAACAGACGAGGGTGGGAGGTTTTCTAATTCATAACATGTTAATGAAGCAGGGCTATCAGCACGAACGCAACCGCACCCTTGTCGGAGTCTACTTGCTTCTATGAGGGTCGCGTTCAGAAGAGATAACGGGCGATGAAAAATAACGGACCCTCTTTCGTGAGTTTGTGTTTTCGGCGTTGCCTTGGTTGATCTGCCCAAGAGAACCCTCTGGGGGTTCCCCTTCGGCCAATGGCCCGTCCCCACCAAACTCTCCATCCATTTCAATCCCCATTCCTGGGTCATCGAAGCCGAAGTCGAGTTGAAGATCGACGTCCATCCTTTGGCTGAATCATATCAGATATGGATCGAGGGGATCCCGGAAAAACCTACTCATGACGAAGGTCATCCTCAGCAGGAACACCCCAACCTTCTCCTAGCTCTCTCGCTAGCTCGTACCCAATATCGCCACCAAACTCCAAAAGATCTTCAGCTCTAAACGCAACGTCGCCAAAATCGAAACCGAGTCCACCGTCCAACTGAGAAGAGGATGGTCCACCACCGTCCACGCCACCAGCAAGAAATGAAACATCAAAAGAAGTAGAGAAAAAATCTTCGCGATAGTCGCTGAGGATGTGCAAGTCCCCTCTCCCTTCCTCCGCACCTACACTACACTTGGGCTTACTTTTACCTTTGGCCTTCTTTGATGATGATCCGTAGTCGTCGTCCCTGGCGTCTGAATTAGGAGCTGTAGGTTCCGTAAGGAATGTCAGCCGCTGTAACTTGAAAACGGCTACACACCTCTCATATCGTCGTAGTCATCCCAGTTCTGTGGTCGTAGGAGCCATGAGAGAGGAATTGAAAGATATCGCATCGCGACATACCGCAATAAAGGGATCAAAATTCATAGAAAAAGATGCGTTGGGATCGAATGACAGCGTAATCGCGTCGGGCCTGTGGCAACGGTTTCAATTGGAGTTCTGGTCCATCAAGAGGTAAAGTTACCGGACGCTTGGCTGGCCCATCTGAAGCTGAGCTGCTGAAAGCGATTGAATCTCCAGGACGGCTTTCCTCAGAGATTGAAAGCATGTCGTGACGTCTGTCAAGAATATTTCCTGCTTCACTGTGGAAATCGTCGGTCTGATGATAATATGACACCGGGAGCTGAAGTGGGTGGAACCTTTATATACGCTACAACCAAATGTCAGAAAGCATGACCCATCGCAATAGAGGGGCATATATACCGCGCTACTCCAACCATAAGGTTACTGGATAACCGCAGAGCAAGAGGCTCTTCTGGTTCGGCGATAAGACCACATAATTGAGCAATATCTGCCGTCAAGATAGATCGCTTCGGAAGTTTCTTGAACGACGATTTAGATCCAAGTGTAGCGGCAAGCCTAAGAGAAGTCTTGAGCGTCCAAAAGGCAAGGCAAACGTGAAAACCACTCACCAGAGTAGACCAAACCCGCTGTCGCGCCGAGAAAGTAGCTCAGTTGAAAAGAACATGGTGTTTTGTCGTGACTTTGTCGACGTTGGCTCAGGAATCAGGATACAGACTTGGTGGGCTTTTCGAACGCGACAGAAACGGAGCGAAAAAAATTCGATACAGTGAACAGTGGAACAGAACAAACCACTCTAGGTGGACCTGGCACACTAAATGCAGACTAGGGATACAAGAGAGACAGAGGACCAACAGCACGCACAGAATCCCAGTCACTGAGTTTGAAACTAAGAAAGAAGCTGGTCACAGCGAGTCACATCACACTCTGATCCACTGCCTACCCTCCCATCCAATCAGTCTCGCAAAGAGCTCGTCCCTCTCGCCTACCCATAGATACTTGTCCTCTCTTGCTTCCCCATTCGGGTCCTTGGATGTATCCACCAAGCGAATTTTCAGCCCTTTGAACGGACCGGACTTCTTGACGCCGGATATGTCCTTTAGCGAGAGAGTCGTTGAAGGATTGGCGTAGCCCAGAGGAGTGAAGAATAGCGAGGTCGGCGTTAGCGTAATCACCCCAAAGGCTTTTGTATTTTGAGCAGGGAAGGCTGTCCGAGCGACTTAGGCCCAACCACATACGGTAAATCGGAACACTTACTGTGCGTTTCAATTTGTGTGGATTGATTAGGAGCGAAAGGCGCTCCGGAAAGTCCAGGATTCTGCGGAGACCAAGTATCCAGACGCGACCACTAAGGAAATTTCAGTATCAGCACGAATGATACACAAATTCACATACATCTTGGCCGCTGAGAATCTTCTTTCCCGTGTGGAAAAGATTGGTCCCTGCCGCTACGCGAGTCCCAAGTTTCTTCCAGTTGATGGAATTGCTCCCTTCTTCGCCCCGAGGCTGCTGTGTCGCCGTACCCTCCTGTGCAAAGTCCGGCATGGGGGTAGTGGATCCACTCTTTGATTTCGACTTTTTGTGCCTTGTGGGGATGACGTCTTGACCATGAGCCACACGTTGTGAAATGAGGTCCATTGCGTATTCAGCATCTGTGGGTGCATCCCCAAAGGCAGCGCCAAATCTTATCGACAACGGTTTTATCAGGGGTGAGATAGACGGCACTGAGACGATGATCCACTAACCGTGCACGATCTGCTGGCGGAATAGCAGCGATGATGGGAGTGAGATGCCAGAAAGTGATACCACCCGCCGCGTAGACTAACTTTGCCAGGTATGCAGCAGGCACCAGGAGTGTCACCGCAAAAAGCGCGCCAAAGATCTGACGAAGGGCTGAGCGTTACAAGTCCTTCCGAAATGGATCTACGTACGATAGCATATCTCCGGGATACAGAAGGGCGTCTCCATAGAAATATGCTGAGGGTATTGTGAGCTAGGTTCGTGGAATTGAAGAGTGAGAGACTTACTTCCTAACTCGTTCATGCATATCTGCAATCTCGTGCAAAGCAAACAAAATTGTCCGCTTGATGTCTTGCACCTCCTTACTGTCTTTGGTATCATCAAGTACAGTAGTTCCCTCAGTCGTTGTTGCGACCTCCTCCAATATCCCTGCTGCCTTTTCCGTGATTCCTACTTCTGGCGCCAACTCGTCGGCTGGGAGTTCGCTATCGTTGGTTGCTTCAGCAAACTTCGTGGATTTCCTCTTGTACTTCGTCAGAAGTTTCGCCATCTGCCACACTTCCCCAACACCAAAGGCAGAAGCGACAGAAAACCGTTGCTGCATATCCTTCCCAAAAGCTTGCGCACGATCAACCTCTTTCCTACGTCTTCGAAGCTCGTCGAGACCTGGATACGGTTGGAGTTTGTTCCGGATGAGGACATAAAGGATCCTCATAAGTAGAGCCGGCAGGAGAAGGTTGTTCAACCAGAGAAACCAAAAGATCTACGGTCAAAGTCAAAATAAAGTTCATCTACGGAGCAGATAACATACGGCACAGTAAGTCCCACTAGCTCTTCGATCGGTCCAAGACGCCAGGTGCCACAAACCGATAAAAAAGGGCAGGTAGGCAGGTTCCACCGCCAGATAGAGCCTTTGTGTTGTTAGTCTCAACCGGGCGAGCGTAAACGGAGGGGGAGGGGGACGAGGTGGAGGTAACGCTGGAACGATGTAGTTCTAGGAAATATATCGAAAGTAGGTCAGGTCTGTAGGAATAAAGTGAAGAAAATGTACGCACAAAAGCAATTTGCTCTGAGAAGCATCGACCTGGCGGTAAAGGGGTAGGGGGACCAGACGGCGGAGTCGGAGAGTCGGAAACAGGGACCCAGTCTCCATCTTCAGACCCTGCTTGGACATCGATGACAACATCATGTTCTGTCGGCAAAGGGACCGCAGTAACGCCATCCTCTGTTCCCACTAGACTGCGGGGAGTTTCGGGCAACCTGACTTCAGTAACATACTGGGGGGTAGTGTGAAAATTCATCAACGATAAAGAAAAGGTATAAAAGGAGACTCACAGTGGAAAAGATATGCAGGAACCTCTCAATCTCCTCGTCATCATACAACTCCCTCAACTGCTCCTCCGACAATTCTTCCTCAGGCTTATCAGATATCAAACTCCCGTTCGTCGCATTTCTCTCAGGGAGTGGCCTCGGTGGTGAGACAGAAAAGGAGGTTTGTGAGGAAGCAGGCGGAGAGGTTGGAATCGGTGACAGCGGTGGAATGGGCACACTGCGAGAAGGGTGGTGTGGAGGAGGCTTCAATGCTTTCGACTGCGGAGATGAACCAGGGGTCACTTCCTGACCGTTTCTTGGGGGAACCTCTGGAAGAGGTGCAACGAATCGAGTAGATAGCGAAGACGATGAACCAGTGATTTCATCTTGTCTCCTTGCAACAGAGGCTGGGAGGGGTGCAACAAACCGAGGTGGCATTATTGATCAAGACGAGCGTTCAGATTCTAAGAGCATCTGAGGCTTTAAGAGGAGCGAATGCGGACAGGCACTCCAATCCATGGCGATAGAACAGCATGATCAGAGCGCTCCAAGAACACGCCGGCCACAACTCGGCGTATTGCTCACAAACTTGGACAGATGGTCATGGGCGTCTGATGAACCTCCAATCAAATGAACGAAAGCAAGATAACATTATTCACAAGCTATACTCTACAGAAAACAAGAATGTACAAATTCCCAACGACATGCATACAAAGCGACAAATCACAAATGAAGAACGGGAGCCTCAGGAGCATACATCGCCCCAATCGCTCTTCTAGGACTCAAGAACCCCTTCTCCGCAGCAAACGTCGTACCGCGACCACGGTACTCAGGATCAGAGGGAGGGACGTAGAACTCGTCGATGATGGGTATTTGCAGTAAGTTCATCTTGGGCGTGATGACGGCTATGTGGTTTGTCTTAATTTCCATCCAGTCGGCTAGAACAAGTTGAGGATGTTATCAAAGATGTGAGTCGGATCTACATACCTTTCTCAAAAGTGAGAGGTTCACTGGCGATCTTTGGGACAGCAAGCTTAAGTGAATGACTGACCCAAGGAGGACGTGCTTACCATGATGATGTTCTCTCGCTTGTCCGCTTTAGACATCTTATAATGCCCACCCTTTGCATATTCACTGAAAGTCGTACCAGAAGAGAACCACTGTTCACTCAAAATCAGCAAGTTACCACAAACCGCAAGAATCATCTTGTCCATACCAAAGACGCAGCCTCATCTTTCCGTGACGAGATATATCTCGTCGCAATCACACTCTCCCCATCCGTGACGCAAAAGTTCATCAGGCTCGGCTGGTAATTGAACATCAATTTAGGAGTTTGAAACATCTCGTCGAACACACCTCTGTTATGCCCATTTCCGCAGCAATCGCGTTGAGATGCGCAATCGTATCCACCATGGCTTGCTTCAACGTCGTATAGGTGAAACACTTTGCATTTGCGTTTGGGAGCTACATTTGACATTTCAGCAATTGGACGCAAAATCAAAGGAATCGAAGTTACCTTTGACAGAAACAATGCGAATGCCCATTCTGAATCTACAAACCACGTTTCAGTCAACTCCACAGC
Organism: Jaapia argillacea MUCL 33604; assembly: GCA_000697665.1. Taxonomy (NCBI): domain Eukaryota; kingdom Fungi; phylum Basidiomycota; class Agaricomycetes; order Jaapiales; family Jaapiaceae; genus Jaapia; species Jaapia argillacea. The sequence continues at coordinate 1,858,877 of KL197710.1, read as the reverse complement.
CAATGCACGACAGACGTTAACACACCGGTATTCCCATTAACAATATCAAAAATCTCATCCGGCAGCGCCTGCTGCAATTTCCGCTTAACCTTCGGGAAATCCGCAATACCACCATTATGCATCCACTACCCCCCAAAAAACATCTAACTCAATCCGACATAACAAATCAACGATAAGAAAAGGCAACGCACCATCAACTTGCCATGAACGAACGGATGACAATTATCAAGCGATAGCGAACCGGCTGTGGTAGCTCGCACATGTGCACTGATATCGGCATTAGTTCAACAGACACACGTACGAAAGGTAGGCGGATACGTACAAGACTAACGGAGACTTGATTTTCTCGGCGAGCCGAGTAAGGTTGACGTTATTCCATGCCTAGTACTCCGTCTCAGATTCCGTTCCCAGCAAAAGACGCAGACGACGGCTCACCGGTGTAACAGATGTGAATATACAAGGTTGGCTCCCCAACTCTGCATCATAAACCGAATCATACCAGCCTGTGGGTCAACGTGATAATCATAAGGTCGTGTGCCAACAAAAGGTGGGAGTGGAGAACGACGCACCGACGCCAAAGCCATCTCCGTTGATAGGCCGTCTACGATCCAACCTCAACCTCGAATCAAAGGCTTGATTGATGATAGAATGACATGGCCTCGTCAACAGCTACACAAGTCCACCACCGTCAGCGTATAACCTCGAATCCCGACAAGACCGAACCTACATGAGACAACTGCACCGGCGCAGTACCTTTATAAATCACAAACCGACACATCTCGCTTATTCGACCAAATAGATGATGGGGGTATACAAGAGAGAGCGTTTGCACGTAAATTCATTTTTGGAGTGGCAAGTGGGTTGCCCAGACATGACTCGCGGAAGGAGCACGAATAACGATAGTCTCGCGTGCTTCCTCGCCAACGATCTGCCTCCGATGTTTACCTCACTTCCGAATTTCCCATACCCTCCACCAACTTCGCATCGGCTTCGCACAAAACTCGCATGCGAAAATCCCGACAAGGAAACGAAAACGAATAGGAACGAATGGAATACAACAGACAATTTCGGATTGGTTTACATGGTGGTGTACTGGTACACTTCCTATCAACTTCTCTCGCTTTCTCCCAACACCGTCTGGGAATCATCGACACTTCAGATAAACTCTTTGGGCCTCTTGGCAGGATCACCACCAGTCTCATCATAAACCAACCCAGCAACTCTGAACGCAAGTTCTATACGAAAAACCCAAATCAGCACCCAAAATGTTAAAAAACCAAGAGGGTACTCACCATCAGCCTGAGTCTTCACAACCGCCTCTGCATAAACCCTAACCACATCCTCCGTCCCACTAGGCCTAACAAAACTCCTCCCCCCCTCATACCTCCTCACAAGCTCATCAATCTTCCCCTGCAACCCAACAGGACTAACCAACCTCCTCTCCGCATCCTCAGTCTTAAAAATATTCCTATCCTTCACCACAACCTTCACCAACCTATTCGGCATATCAGCATAAAGCGAATCCCATTCAACCGCCGTGTATGATTTATGAGCGAGAACGGTTTCGACGAGGAGCATGTCGGAGAGAGCGTCTCCGACTGTTTGGTTGATTAGGGAGATGAGGTTGAGGAGGTGGTTGATGGCGGTGGATTGAGCAGGGGTTTGGGGAGAGTGGGAGGAGAGACGTTCTTGGGTTTCTGGGGAGAAGAGGACGGTCCCATGGCCGTTGGCTTCAAAGTAAACACCGACGTCGTAGTGTTCGGCTGCGTGGTGAAGATGTTTCACCCCAGTGGGGACACATTTCACCGGTAGGCGCTATCATACTTTCAGCTATAGTGACCGACCAATACGGACGGAAATCATACTCACCTCAGACAAGTACTTGGTAGAAGCACCATTAGCATAAGCGGTCTGGACAACGCCGACATTAATCTCGCCCTCTAATCCAGCGCCTTTGACCAATTCGACGATAAAAGCCGCCACGAGCGCTGCGATTTTATCTCCATCGAGCATATGGAAGACGCCTCTCTCATCAGCATAATAATACATCAGCCGATCAGCATCTCCATCCAAGCTGCAAGCTCGTTGTCCAGGTTGGATATAAGAGGCTAGGGAAGGGGGCAGACGTTGAGTGGTTTTGACATAATCAGCTCCGCAGGCATTGTTGAGGGCTCCCGGAGTAGTGGTGGAATCGTTGAGAGTGATGATATGTAAGGTTTCTCCGAGGTGGGAGGCGAGGACTGTTGCAGCAAGGGCGCCGACTCCGTTGGCGCAGTCGATGATAAGAGGTGGCAGAGCGGACTTTCCGGTCTGGAGAAAGCCCTTTCAGCAAGATGCAGGATACAAACCTGGAAACGACGCTTACAACAAGCTTCTTGAAAGCACCACTAAGCTTAGCCATATACCCCTCCTCCGAATCATCCCCATACTCCTCTTTGGTCCCTTTGGTATTCATACACCTCACCAAATAATGCAAGATCGGAGTAGTAGTCACCCCCGCATCCCTAGTCTCAGCTCCCATCGCTTTCAACCCATCTTCCAGCGCCTTCACTAACGAAGCACCGGAAGGACGAGTGTCACGGGCGTATACGACACGAGCGGGTTTGGAGAGATCGATTTTGGCGTGTTTGACGAGATGGGAGAGGGATTCGATCAGGGCGGCTGTGGTAGGTGCTGCTGCTACGTGTGTAGCATGAGCTTCCCAAGAGTTCTCTAACATCTCCCCTCGGGGATCTACGAGTTTCACACCATTGTCCTTGGGGAAGCAAAAGATAAGGTGATGGTACTTTCGAGAGGGATCGAAGGGGAGCTTACGGGTTCGGGGTTGTGAGAGGCGGTGACCATCACACCGATGACTTTTCCATCAAGTTTCTTACTCCTCAAAGCTGCGAGGATACCAACTCTGAATAACACAGAATCCAATGTACTTCCTCTGTAAACCCAGGGGCCCGATCAGCATCGAGGTATCGTAATCGGCGTTCAAGATCGATACAAAGAAATCAGATGGGAAGATTAACGAGCTTAATGTCAGATCTGGTTCCTCAAGTATTGGGAGTTGGTTAGAGGGTACGCACAAAGTCCTGAAGCCAGCGGTTCCATACTGGAAATGGATATGCTCGGGCTTGGGGTGCAAGTTTGATAGTTCGGAAATGGCGTCGACTGGGAGTGCAGCCATGGTGGATGGCGGAAGTTACAGATGTTTGTGGAGGCGCTCAGAAGGCGTAGGAGCGTTTGCGAACGTGCTGCTTGTGGAGATCACGTCCATTTATAGGAAAACGCGTTATGGCAGTGCGCGTCCTTCTGTGGTTTGATCACGACGACCTGCACAGACTTTGCTACGGCGATGCGATGGAACGACGGGGCGATTCACTCGAAATTATCAGAATCAAAATCACAAACATCAGAAACGGTGCTGTGCTCTTTCGGAATCAGGTAGATTGCCGTAAACCCAGTCTGTCTTTTTACCCTGGGATCTTCCTCCTTGACTGAAGATGGAAAGTTAGTTGCGAGTAGTGATTATTCTATGGTACCAACCCAACTTCTAGCTGCATCTAGCTCTAGTGATCAAAAACCGAGTTGGGCCACGCCTTCGCAGCTTCCTGTATACCATCCAAATATCTAAGGCGAATAGCCTCCTTCTTCGCCCCCTCCCAATCCTCCCTCCCAATACACTCTTCAATAGCTTCCACAACACCATCAATCTTCCCTAAAATCCCATATTAGTCACCCCAGCGCTCAACTCGGTAATATCTAAAGGGACGTACCTCTGTTCTCGTCTCGAATCCCCTCCACTTCTTCCTGTGTGTTGGCGCCTTCCAGTTCTTCTCGGACTTCCATTATTTCCATGATGAGTACGTGATCTTGTAGTTGGTCTGTTTCGTTTAGTTCATGTCCGTGCTGTTCGAGGATGTATTGAGCTCTCCGGAGGGGGGATGAGAGGGTCTTGTATGCCTCATTTATTAACGAGGACATGTGGTCCGCTATTAATTTCTTTTGCTGCACCGCGCATGTAATATGAGGTCAAATGAACGGAAGGGATGTTGGTAGACTCACTGGTGCTTTGACTGCCCATGTATCTGGATGACAAAGTCTCTGGGCTTCGAGGAACCTCCTCTTTAACAGCCCAGTGTCGACGATGAAGGGGTTGTGACCCGAGTTCAAGTTGAATAAATCATGATAAGGCGTGGTGGACGGTATATTTGCGATGTAGGAGCACTTTGGACAGAGAGGGAGCGCTGTGGGAAGTGGAGTGGAACATTGTGGACAGATTTTCGACGGTTGTGAATTTGATGAAGACGAAAGTGGTCTACGTATTGGAATGGAGGGAGCCCTGTGCGATGAGCGAGGTAATTTCAGCGAGGTTGACCGAAAAGCAGAAGACTTGAGGGCAGAGCTGAACGCTAAACGAAACATTGGAAAGGCCGTGTGACGTCACTGCACCTCTTTCATTCAAGTTCAATGTGGTCCAGCTAACACATGTACAGCTGCAATGTCCACTACACCCTCTACAGATCCAATTCCCCCATGTCCACCCCCACCACCATGGATGCAAACCGCTGACCCAGCAGAGGCTGACCAAGCACGCCTCCGCCTCGCCCCCAAGTCCCACTTCCCCCTCCCCTCCTTCCTCCGTCTACCCCGCTCTCGCAAGTCCTCAAACAAAGGGAAACGCACATCCTTCCTCGATTATGGACAGGAACCAGAGGATACAGACGAGGTGGTAGAGAGAGTGAGGGCGACTGAGTCTGAGGAGGTCTTGACCATCGCTACGTTGATGGATCGGGATGTCAGGTTGGATGATTCGTTATTGGAGGAACCGGAGGATAGGGATATCTATCGATGGGCTATCTTGTATGAGAACCAGCGAGGGTGAGCATATCAGTTCATTCACGTTTTTCTATTCTAATTCACGTCGTGACAGAGCAACGATTTTCTCGACACCGTACTACTCTCGCCTCTCCCTCCTCCCAACAGACCCTCCCCCTTTCACCCTCCCCTACTCCGGTCCCTCATCCGCTCTCCCCTCATCCTCCTCCCGCATCCCCCTCCTCCACTCTCGCTCTTCACCCAAAGCAACCCAACCCAAGATCTCCTCCCTAGCCGAGTATCCCCTCCCAGACGGTACATGGCACTGGGTTTCTTCCTCCTGGATGATCGACATGCGAGCCGATGGAGAGGTAGGCTGGGATGGGTTCGAGTATAATTGGGTTTTTAAGAGAAGGGGTTGGGTTGGGATTGGTGGGGGTGTGAGATGGGTTAGGAGGAGGAGATGGGTTAGGTTGATGGTTAGGCCGAGGAGTGGCAGGTGTAGAGGGAATGGTGGGGAAGGGGATGAAGAAGGTGGGAACAAGGGTGGTCATGGTCATAAAGGAGAGATGAGTGGACCCGGGTCGGTTGGGCCTACTCCACCCCCATCAATAATATTTCCAAACGATGAAGGGGAACACGATGAAGTAGGAGATGTGCTGGAGAAGGTGTGGCAAGGGGACCCAGAGGGTGATTGGAAGAGGTGCCACGCTGTGCTGAAGAGGTTACCTCGGGATGGGAGGATGTTGGAAATGTGGGGAAGGTGGTTAGGTGTTGGGGGAGCTGTATGTCTTGGGAGTACGAGTATCAATTCTTCGAGATCTGCCTCGCTTTCACCTGCATCGGCTGCCAAAGGAGGATTGGCTTTACGTGATGTCAAAGGAAAGGGGGTCGCGAGAGACGGAGAGGTGGAAGGGTATATCAAGAAACAATGGACTGAGGACGAGCATCCCTTGCCGTCTGAAGTCCAGTATGCCAATCGAGTTTTGAGTAAGGTGGGTGAGAGTGTCCTTGCTGAGTATGTCGCGCCTGTCCTTTGTTCTCATGTAAGTTTCACCGTCTTTATTCCTCTCGATTTTTTGCTAAATACGTGGATAAAAAGGGTTCGGAGATATTACAGTTGTTCACCTTCCCCGACTCGAGAGCACATTTCTTGTCGTTGCTCGGTAGAGTGGGGTTGTTGAAGGATTTGGAAGCTGGTTTGGGAGTGGGGGGTGGGCTGGAGCCTGGGAAAGAGAAGAGGTTGAGGGCGAGTGGGAGTGCTGCTACTTTGGATTTTTGGAGTTATCGGGATGAGGTTGGGGGGCCTAGTGAGGGTGGAGCTTTGAGTGGGGAGGAAGGGGTGGAGAGGGGTAGGAAGGGGGGCGAGAAAGGGGGGGAGTTGGTACATGAGTTGGGAAACGACATGTATTTGGAAGGGGAGGGGAAAGGAGAGTTGAGCGGTGATGATAAGAAGGTCCTGGAGGAGGGGAGGGAGAAGACGACAGAGACGGCTCATGAGACTGGGAGCAATAAACCGGAGAAGGGACAAGGGCGACTGAAAGCAGCAGCGGAGCTGGAAGGGAAAGGACTAGGATCCGCAGAGGGTACGAAGTCTTCTGAGAAGCGGGAGGGGAAGCAGGCTGAGGACGTTTCGATTGGGGAGAGAGGGGACAAGACACCAGTCAGTTCGGACTCGGAGGGGGGAAAGGGGGGAAAGGGGAAAGGAAAAGCGAATGGATTTGGGAAGGGAAGAGTGTGGGATGCGAAGGCGCCGAAGGTGGTAAGCAAGGAGGAGGTATTGAAAGAGGGAAAGTTGATGGAGGCACCGGTTGAGACTGGTCATTACAGTGTTGACGACGTTGATTGATGCATCCTATCAATACTAACTAATATTTACTCATGCATAGTCCAGGAGTAGTCCAATAGTCCTCTGTCATTACTTTGTCCTTACGGGCCATTGCCATCCCCTGGAATTTTGAGTCACAATAGTGGTGGAAGGAACGCGAAGCGAAGTTGATTCGGCAACTGCCGGTCAACGCCAATTTGGCGATTTTTCTCGCCTGCAAAGTGAGCTTCAGATCTTCGCCGTGGACAGTGTCAAGTACATGTCCTGATCTCCCTGACCGCCCATCATCTGGGAATCACTCGGTCTGAAGGTATAGCAGGACAGTCTTGACGAGCAAGGGAAAGGTACGTACTCCCATCCCTAACCGGCAAAGCGACTGCAAGATGAGCCTGACGCCGATGACCGCCCATTTATTGTCCTTTGCATCCATTTGGTAGCTCAATTCCCTTGGAATCTCCTTATGCGCCTTGCCTTTTCACTTCGACAAAGGCGTCGCCTCCTCCTCATGCAACTGGACCCAACAAAAGGCCCGTCGTCTTCATCCTCCTCGTCTCATCCCTCCTTGAAACGACCCTACGGCCAACAAGCACACGCCTACGCAAGCCGCGCCGGCATAGAAGAAAGAAGCAACGAAGAACGAGTTCAGTGGCCGTCTGTCTCTTCTCCGTCTCCCCCGCCGAAAATACCGAGAGTCGATAGGGCCTCTTCACCTCCTGCTCCCGCTTCGATCAAAGGAACTGGTGCTCGACCAGTCTTTTCTCCAGAGATCCAAATGCCTTCTTTTAACGCTCCATCATCTTCACGTCAGCACCAACATCACCATGCCGCTTCCACCTCGTCGCCCCGTCAACCCTCCTGGCGTAACTCCCGTTCAACAGCCAACTCTCTACCAGGCGGTGCGTCCGCACCCGTCTCGCGCACTTCTTCCCTTAGTGGAGGTAGGAGAGGGTCAGCCCTGCCTATTGTTGCTGGAGAGGTACACGATGAAAAGTACATCATTGAAACCTTTGGGAGAGTTGACCCAGGCAAGAAGTTTACGGAGAACCCGAAAGGGACTCTGGGCAATTGGTATGCCATCGTTCACGGGACGAACCCAGAATATGTTTCCAAGGATGTCAGCATTCATGGTCGCCGATATGTTCGGTGAGTTTTACTGCATGTTTTCGTGTTGGGAAACGATGTTTACCTTTGTGGAATTGTCAGAACATCGGTTTTCATAGATGCTGAACCTATTATAGTCGCTCATGGAGATGCGGCGAGCAAAAAGGTTGCTGAGAGGTTAGCCGCTCTTTGTGCCGTTTATCAGCTCGCGGAGCGAGGCATAGTATGTTTCGTCCATTCATCTCATTTGTACCCTATTGACGACCTGTCCTCATCAGCTCGATGCCTCCGCCAAGAAAGATTCAAAGACTCCATCTGCTACCCAAGTCACCCTCACCGACGGCACTGCGGTCACATTCGAACAAGCGCGGCAGTTCATGGATTACTATTGCCGCAGATACGGCTTCCCCAAACCAGACGTTGATTTTACAACTCGCAAGAGCTCATGGGAAGCGGTGATGACCGTCGGTGGACGCCGCATCGGTATCGGTGCAGCCTCGAACAAGAAGATGGCCAATGTCAATTGCTACCTCGACGTGACGCAATATTTAGAGAAGTGTGATCCCGAGTTGTGGAAGACGTTTCTGGAGGCTGCAAAAACGGGAAAGGATTTAGGTATGGCGCCCAAGGTTCACTTGGGGGTTAGCGAGAGTTTAGGAGATGAGATCCGGGATCTTTGTGGGGATATCAAGAAGAGTACGCTATTCAAGAATAGGCCGGTGATTGGTGGTGGAGGGGATGGTCAAGGGATAAACGGTGATGCTATGGATGTGGATATGGTGCAGGTTGTTCCTACACAACCACCTACCGGTCCTCGTTTCCGCGCTCCCGACAACCGTTATCTCAAAGAAAAGTCTCAACGACTCGCTGAACGCCGAGAACGCTACTTGGCCGACCCCAAAATGGCCAAGATGCGCGACACTCGAGCTGCCCTACCAGTCTACGCTCGTTCCGCTGATCTTCTGGAGCATATCGCATCCAACGAGGTCACCATCTGCATGGCTGCCACTGGTTCAGGCAAGACCACTCAAATCCCCCAACTTATTCTTGACTCCTATATCGATCGAGGAGAAGGCGCCAAGTGTAATATCATTTGCACTCAGCCGAGAAGGTTGGCTGCGATTAGCGTTGCTGATCGCGTGGCGAAGGAGAGGAATGAGAGCTGTGGGAGAGATGGGAGTATAGGATATCAAGTTCGGTTCGAGACGAAGTTGCCTGAGAGGAATGGTTCCGTTACTTTTTGCACGACTGGTATCTTCCTCAAGAGGATGCAGTCTCATTTGCTTGGTGGGTCGGCGGGGGCGGACTCGAGGGGTTTGGATGACGTCACGCATGTTATTGTTGATGAAGTTCACGAGAGAGACGTTGACACGGACTTGTTGTTGGTGGTATTGAAGAGGTTGTTGGCTGATAGGAAGGCTAGGGGCAAACCGCTGAAGATCGTGTTGATGAGTGCCACCATCGACCCGACACTTTTCCAGACCTACTTCCCTGACGACCACGGATCTCCGGCGAAGGTTATCGAGATTCCCGGGAGGTCCTTCCCTGTGGAAAAGCGTTATTTGGACGATATCGTGCCGCAACTGAAGGCGTCACCCTTGACGAGTTGGGTGTTTAGGGACGATTCCGTCGCGAAATATCTGGAGGCCGAGTTGGCTCCTGTATATTCCGGGGGCGAGACGCCGAGAGCGAGGAGCGACGATTTGGAGTTGCCGTATCCGTTGATTGCATTGACCATCTCGCATGTCTTGCAAAAGACGGACGATGGTCATGTATTGGTTTTCTTGCCTGGTTGGGAGGAGATTATTGGCACTCAGCGAGCGTTGTTGAATGGGGGACCGTTGGGTCTTGAATTTGGCAACACCAAGAAGTTCAGCATCCATTTGTTACACTCCACCATCCCTCTCGCGGAACAGCAAGTTATCTTCGAACCTCCTCCTGAAGGAGTCCGGAGGATCATCTTGGCTACCAATATTGCAGAAACCTCGGTCACGATTCCGGACGTTGTTTACGTTGTGGACACCGCAAAGATCAAGGAGCAGAGGTACGATCCGGAAAGACACATGTCTTCTTTGATCTCAGCGTGGGTTGGTTCATCGAATTTGAACCAACGTGCGGGACGAGCTGGACGACATAGACCTGGTGAATATTATGGCATCATTGGTCAACGACGCGCAGACGCTCTTCATCCTTACCAGACCGTCGAGATGAAGCGGGTGGACTTGAGCAACGTCGTCATGCATGTCAAGGCACTTGATTTCCCTCAAATGACCGTAGAAGAAGTTCTTGCCGCCACCATAGAACCTCCAGCTCAGGAACGCGTGGCAGCAGCCATCAAAGATCTTCAAATGGTCGGTGCCCTGGATCCCAAGAACAACCTCACTTCTCTCGGACGAGTCCTTTTACAACTTCCTGTGGAGGTTCAAATGGGTCGTTTGGTGTTGTATGGTAGCTTCTTCAGGTGCCTTGATCAAGCTTTGACGCTTGCGGCGCTCCTCACAAACCGGGATCCCTTCGTATGCCCTATGCATCTGAAGAGAGAAGCTTCGGAGAAGAAGAGTTCGTGGACCCCTCAAGAATTCCGGTCCGATGCTCTTGCTGCTCTCCAGGCTTACAATGCTTGGTGGGCTCTCCAAAGTACAGGACAGTATGTCACTGCCAACAGGTTCTGCATCGACAACTTCTTGTCAAAACCGACGTTGCTCATGGTGGACAAAGTCAAGCGTCATCTATTACAGTCATTGTATCACGCTGGCGTCATTGACGTTTCTGCTGGTGGACGAGTTCAAACCGACGTTCCGAAGAGGGCAGAGGATTTGAGGGTGCCCGACGAGTTGAACGCGAACGGAGACTCGCTACCTCTGCTTGCAGGTCTCATCGCTATCGCTTCGCAACCGAAATTCGCAATCCGGACAGGTGAGAAGGGCTATAGGACTCAGCAAGACAAGGTGTGTTCACTTCCATGGGCTGTTATGTATATTATACTCACTTTATTTACGTAGATGGTCTTTATCCACCCCTCAAGCGTCAACAACCGCAAATTTGAGGGTGACGCACGAGAAATTCAAGGACAGAAGCAGTTGTTCGCGTTTGCTGAGAAACGCCAAAACATCTCCATCCCAGGACAAGCTGTTCCCCAAAAGAATATCGTGACGACAACTCGACTTGACCCTTTGAGCTACCTCATGTTCGGTGCATACAACATCGAGGTCACAGAGCGGGGACTCGAATGCGACGACTGGCTACCGATCGTTGGTAACATCGATGCTCTCGACGACATTCAGCGACTTAAGATTCTCATGGAGGCTTGCATGCTGAGAGTTTTCGAGGGTATTACGATGGGCCGACGACACCAGCACCTGCGAAGCATGCCTATTCCTATCCCTAGCCGTGAAGAAGAAGAAGAAGAGTCGGGAGACGAAGACGGCGAAGGCTCATCCCGAGGCTCCCGTCTTTCCCAATCAGAAATCAGGGACTTGGATGTGATGACCCGCGATATTGTTCGCATTCTGAATAGGTTCCATGACGAGCAAGCGAGTCAATCTCGCTCGAACTCTCGTCCTGCCACTCCAAGCGGATCCCCTGGGTACGGCTTAAGTCGCCTTCCATTTGTTGGTTCGCGCTCTGGATATAATACTCCCTATGGTGGTACCTACAATTCGAGGCCGAGCACACCCAGCAGACTGTCACGAGGAGGGTTTTAGAATTATCGTACTCTTCGTTGTATTCATTCATATTGCATACGTTAGACATTTCCATGTAGCCTATATACTAATCGACCACTCACTATCTTGTCCACTGAGTGAATGCACACAATCACAATCACAACCACGACTGCGATGCGCGCAAGTGTTGCAGCCACGTGCACGCGGCTCAGGTGTCTTGAGCTCGCACCACACGATCTGCTCATCATCCGAAACTTTGCCTCATACTTTATCTGACCCTCGCTGAGGGTTGTTGTGTTTCGGGAAATAACTCTTGTGTTCTCTTGACCTTTCAGTATTTCTTCAGCCATGGCGAACAGTATGCGAGGTCTGACCCAGGTGCGCTTTCACCACTTTCTCTATCTTTATGGGTACTCAAGAATGTATTTAGTTCATCGCGGACATCCGCGGTGCTCGGGTCAGAGAGTTGGAGGAAAAGCGAATAAACAAGGAGATGGCAAACATTCGGAAGCGTTTCAAAGGTCAGTCTCGTACCAGTGCTCTATCCATGTACCACTGACGTCGTTTGACAGATGGAAACCTTGACGGGTACCAGAAGAAGAAGTGAGTCTACCTGCGTCCCCTCCTCCCGACCTTCGCTCACCTTGTCCTGTTCAGATATGTCGCCAAAATCGTATTCACCTACATCCTTGGATACAAGGTTGACATTGGCCACATGGAGGCAGTCAATCTCATTTCTAGCAACAAATATAGCGAGAAACAGATAGTACGTGTCGGAAATCGGCTGTTGGATGAGGAATATTTACCTTGTTTTATTCACCAGGGCTACCTCGCAGTGACGCTTTTGATGCATGAGAATTCCGATTTTCTTCGACTGGTCGTGAATTCCATCCGTAAAGACTTGGACGACAACAACGAAATCAATAACTGCTTGGCTTTACATGCGATAGCCAACGTTGGTGGAAGTGAAATGGCAGAAGCTTTGGTAGAAGACGTACATCGTCTGCTCATATCTCCGTGTGTGTCGTTTGTTCAGTTTGGTTCGATATAATGCTAACAGGAGGATAGGACCTCACAGACGTTTGTCAAGAAGAAGGCAGCATTGACATTGTTACGGCTATACCGAAAACACCCTGACGTCTTCCCCGCCGAGGAATGGGCATTGCGAATCGTTGCCATCATGGATGACCCTGACCTTGTGGGTGTAACCTATCAGTGCCATTCTCAGCCTAACTGTTCGGCTTAGGGGGTTGTTATCTGTGTTACCAGTTTGATAATGGCGGTCGCTCAAGATCACCTGGAGCCCTACGCCGTATGCTATCAGAAGGCTGTGGATCGATTACATCGTGTGAGCACTCCGGCACATCCATTGAAGTCATCCTGACGTTCCACTAGCTTGTCATTGAACATGAATACTCTGCCACGTATGCCTACTACAAGGTTCCTTCCCCTTGGCTTCAGGTCAAGCTTCTTCGACTATTACAATACTACCCCCCTTCAGGCGAGTTTCAGAACTCTAGAAGCTCGAAGAGTATCTCACAGGATTATAGATGACCCAACGATCCGTTCCGTGTTGCACAATGTGCTCCAAACGGTCATGAACAATTGCGCCGAGCCATCTCGAAATGTACAGCACAATAATGCCCAGCATGCGATTTTATTTGAAGCCATTAGTCTTGCAATCCACTTGGACACCAGTTCGCCTCTTGTCTCGACAGCTGCAGTCCTCCTAGCTCGATTCATCTCATCCAAGGAGACGAATGTGCGATATCTAGGGCTGGACACCATGGCTCATCTCGCTGCCCGCGCGGACTCCCTGGAACCTATCAAAAAGCATCAAGGCACCATCATTCTATCCCTTCGGGATCGGGATATCTCTGTCAGGCGTCGAGCTCTGGATTTACTTTACAGCATGTGCGACATAGATAACTCTGAGCTCATCGTAGGCGAGCTCCTGCGGTACTTGAAAGTCGCAGACTATGGATTACGCGAGGAAATGGTGCTTAAGATAGCCATCTTGACGGAGAAGTATGCAAACTCTTACAAGTGGTATGTTGACACCATTTTGGAGCTCATCAGCGCAGCTGGCGATCATGTCGGGGACGAAGTCTGGTATCGAGTGGTACAGATTGTGACCAACACGGAGGACTTGCAGTTATATGCCGCAAAAGTTGTCTTCGAGTACTTGAAGGGTCCTTCCACGCACGAGAGCCTGGTCAAAGTCGGTGGTGAGCTCAGCTTCCTACCACAGCTCGGTCGAATCCTCATCGTTTGAGCCAAATAGGATACATATTGGGAGAGTACGGTCATCTCGTAGCAAACGAACCTGGGTACAGCCCTCTGGATCAGTTCCAGCTCCTTCACGCTAAATCCCAATTTTGTGGTGCACCGACCCGAGCGCTTCTACTGTCAACGTACATCAAATGGGTCAATGTCTTTCCGGAGATCAAACCGCAGCTCCTCAACGTCTTTGAACGATATCGACACGTTCTTGACTCAGAGTTGCAGCAGCGTGCTTGCGAGTTCTATGCACTTGCATCTCGTCCAGACGATGACGAGCTTTTGCAGAACGTATGCGAAGAGATGCCGCCATTCCCCCCTCGGCAGAGTGCTCTACTTGGTCGATTGAACAAGAAACAGGGTGATACGGAGGATAAGAGGACGTGGGTCATTGGGGGGAAGGAGGCGAATGTGGATCACGAAGCAACGAAGCGCCCGACCTTGAAGATGGAGAAGTTAGCCAATGGGTCGACTGGAGGGTCAACGGGTGCTGGTGCTAACGAGCACATCAATTCCTTGGTCGGACTCGATTTAACTTTGACCTCTTCCCCCACTCAAATGAAGGCGCCTCTGCTCGCTCCACATCTTTCTCTTGCGCCCCCTGTCGCGGTTGGGCCCAACGTGGAACGATGGTTCGATAAACTAACATATCACGGAGAAGGCGTTCTGTATGAGGATGTCCAGATCCAAATTGGCGTCAAGTCCAGATATCATGGACATATTGGCCAGCTGGCCATCTATGTGGGGAACAAGGTGTCTGCTCCTTTGACGTCCTTTACCACGACCGTGCAGGTTGGCGACCCCGAAGCCCTCTCCGTGACCTTTGCGAAAATGCCGCCCACCACGATTTCTTCAAGGACTCAGACCCAGCTGCTCCTTCACGTTGAATGCAAGAAATTCTTCGCCACTTCACCGACGATGACAGTATCATTCCTCGCTGGCTCGCATCAGGCTCTCACCATCCGCCTCCCCATCATAATCACGAAGTTCTTTGAGGGAGTGAAGCTGGGTCAGTCAGAATTCTTCGAGAGGTGGAAGCTTATCGGCGGACCCCCAAGAGAATCCCAAGCCATCTTCCCAATCACCTTGAATGCTGCTGGCCACGTCGATTTACAAAAGCAGGAACAGGTAGTGTCCGGCCAGGGGTTTGCAATACTTCAAGGCGTCGACCCCAACCCTCACAATATTGTTGCCGCTGGCGTTCTGCATACTGCGGTAGATGGGAAAGTGGGCTGTCTGATGCGTTTAGAACCCAACAAAGAAGCAAAGGTGAGAGTGCCGTCCTCAGTAGGAGCTATTCACTAATGACGCTCTGATAGCTCTCCCGTATCACAGTGCGAAGCACTTCCGAGGATGTTGCTGGCGAAGTTCAGAAGCTTGTTCAAAAGCCCCTGAAAGCCGCAGAGTCATAACTGGATTCTATTATTACAGCTCTTTTGTTCTATTCGGACAGTTGTATAGGATGTACCCACTAACGATAACATACTAATATCATACCCTCCTATTTCGACACGGACTATACACTCCTCGTCAATATGCCCCGCAAGATTCCCTTCCTCTTTCTGCTCTCGTCCATCATGTCGGGGGTCGAAGAGAGTGACGTTGACACAGCGGAGGTTTGTGCAGCTGAGCTCGGCGAGCTCGGTGAAATGATTGGAGATGCCTCGGTCGGTGGCGAGGATACGTCGAGGGCGACGGCGTTCGGGGGAGCCACGTCGGAAGGAAGGGAAGGGTTGATGGCGGCAGACGATCCCGCATTATCTCTCGCGGATGCAGCAGGTCGACGAGAAGCCTGCCACGATCTCCGCTTCGCCTTAGGGGATGAGCTGGATACTGAGCCCTTCCGGACGCACGAGTCTGAACGTTGAGGGGGTGATGGAGCTGCGGCAGTCGCCAGTTCCGGAGCGGACGACCGCCGATCCTCTGACAGGCGACTTTGGCCAGCGAGATGGCTAACCCGCTGAAGAGCTCGTTCTTCCACCTCCAGGCACCGGGCGCAGAATTCGTCCAAATAGACATCAGCCTGATCAATCATTCTTGTCCGCGAATATCCACGGGCATGGCGAATGACGGCAGACGTCACGAACGCCAGATGCTTTGGGACATCTAAAAGGTGGGGCAAAAGGGGAATGGATTCCCGATACAAATCAGGCATCTTTGGGCTTCTCTGGCGTAATGAATTGACGACGTTTAGTCGGTCGTGAGTCTCTGACACAGTATACGGATGTCCGAATGGTTGATCATCTACAGTCGTTGAGACCACGAGGATGTAGTCTATCATGGCAGGAAGGCTGTTCGATAAAAAGTCCTTGACGCCGCGCATGAACTCTTCCCGTTGGACAGTCTGTAAACATCATTTAATAACAAGACTCACGCGGGAACGCGCCTTGATTGAACGAAGAAATGGGCTCACGGCGTTGAGGTTGGCCAGGCTCTGCATCACTTTCGCAATCAGTGTCAGACTACGCTGAACTGGTGCTTCAGGGAGACCTGCGTGGAGATGAGAGTAAGTTATACAGAGTCGAGTGGAATGGCCAAGACGAACCAGGACAGAGGCCAAATAGATGGGGATGGAGAATTGCTGGTACGAAGAAACGAAGGAAGCAAAAGGCAGAGACGCTCTGCCATGGCAGTTCTCTGCTCTTATCCTCCGTCGAGCCCTTGACTTGATACCGCTTTTCGACCAGTCGGCGGATGTGAGCGAACAATTTGCGCATCTCGCTGCAGTAGGGGGAGGGGTAATAAAGTTAGCAATATCATTGGATCGTTTGGGGAAGGACGCACGAAGGGCATTCTCCTCGAGTTTCATAGATTTGGTTCCAGAATTCCTGACACCAAGAGACGAGCTGATCAACATTTCGCTCTATCTCTTTCGGGCTCTTTCCAGCACAGCGAACGGGGTCAACCTCGATGGC
This sequence comes from Jaapia argillacea MUCL 33604, assembly GCA_000697665.1. Lineage (NCBI taxonomy): Eukaryota > Fungi > Basidiomycota > Agaricomycetes > Jaapiales > Jaapiaceae > Jaapia > Jaapia argillacea. The sequence continues at coordinate 1,842,282 of KL197710.1, read as the reverse complement.
AACTTTCTCGGCGAATAAGCGTCGAATTACAGATCCGACACTAGCTTCCAGGAAAGCCTTGCCGTAGCAGGCCATCGCCAATTCCATAGTCTTCGTCAAAACTGTGTTGCCGCGAAACAACGTGTTGTGGGCTAAAGACGAATAGTATATCGATCGATGTAAGTAATTCACTACTGGATGACGCGATGGAGAGAAAGACCAACAGCTTGGTGTTCCGTCAACTTCCCGATCCGCCAATTCGAAAATGTGATCGATCAAAACATTTCTGGCAATGGCAATGGAGATCAGCTGCGTCGACAGGGTGTTGAGTTGAAGTTTGGATTCAAGGTCGGCCATCCAATCAAGACTATTTCGAGAGTTGATAGTCTAGAGTTAAGAAACTATTAGTCCAGTGGATCATGGGGCGAGCAATCCCTCCACATACTTCCAGGAGGCCAGAATAAGCTGACATGGGCAGAATGATCTCTCTGTCATCAGAGTCCGATATTAGGTGGATAGGATCAGGGGTGCACCATTTACAGACAACTTACTCATCAACTCGCATCTTCAACCGAATCTCACCAACTTGCACGCTGGATGACCCTGAATCCCCAAGCAGAATTGGAAACCATCCTTCTACCAACTCCCCCCTCCGGAAGTTAACGAGTGGAATCTGGACAGACCCAAGCGTCGTAGGTTTGAGGAGTTTCTTCTCTCGGAGTACCACAATCTCCAGGCTATCGAACGGAGGGTGGTCAGGGAATCCGAAGCTCTCGTGCCAATCTGGGGAGCCTAGGCCCTTCTTGGTGGTCGTCCGACCAACAATGAGGTCGTTGATAAAGATTTCGCAGGAAACGTCGAGGTCAAGTGCGTCATTCTCAGGCGGAGAATCCGGGACGGCTGGAGGCGGAATACTCCCCTCCATGAACGACTTGGATGTCCCCAGATTGCGAGCTTGAACAATTGTAAGGTCCACTTGTCGCCACATGCGGTAGAGCCCTCCATCAGACGACCCGAGATATCTCCCGTAGACTTCTGGTATCGCAAAGGATCGCAGAAGAGCAAGCCAGGTGTTGGCTGTGTCCGCGTTGAAGAAGTGGAGATAAAGAGGTTCTGTGTGTGCGGTCACCGTCCACCTCTGGCCTCTGACAACAATGAGAAACGTCAGCGACATTAAGTGATATGGCAAGGGCAGAGACCAACGCGGAGCAGTGGATTCCAAGGCAGTCTTTTCGAAAGAATAGGGAGCGGTCCACCGGGCGGATATCTGTGTGGTTGAGCAAATGGACATAGATGGACTGATATAAGATGGTTTCCTTCACGTAGACTATCAGTATACCGCCATCGTTGTTTCAGTGCACATACATCGATGTAGACATTAAGCAGACATCCCTCTGCCTCTTCAGATAGTCTGCAGGCACCTGGCCGCCAGCTCCCCGATGTGGTGGAACCTCGGGTAATACTGAGCCAACTCGACTTCTCTAGAGATAAACGTCGACTTGTAAATCAACGCCATCAATGAAGCGCCCTCACCTTTCACCTTCTTCTGTTGGTCCTCGGCGGCTCCAAAAGCGGGTCTGAGCGATTCACGCTTGTCGCTTTTCTTACGCGGAGCTTGAGGCTAAGGAGCGTCGGCAATATGTAACGTTAGCGGGGGGAACAGACATACCTTGCGTAATCCAGAAGCGACTTTGTTCGACACATACAATTCAACAGATACAAAGAACTCTTTGCTCGCGTCGCCCCTTCGCAGAGAGTAATCGTCAGATAAACGATCCATGACTGGGTGCACCCTTGGAGAGATATAGACAGACGCCAAAGGGCTCAGAAAAATGATATGGTGGAGTACTGGAGGGGCGAAGACGATCGCTTATTGGTACATTCTATATCACAGGTGCAAGAGGAAACGAGGCACGGAAAGAATGAAGTCCAAGTCCACGTTCTTTCAAGAATGATGGCTATCTAGAGATGATGAGAAGTCCTTGCAGATGATGCAGCTATTGGAGAGACCACAGATGGCTTGGGCGCGCTTCGGAGACACAAGTGTCGATGTTGCCGCAAAGCCTTGCAAACCGTATATCCGTACTGCATCGCTTTAGCCGGCAAAAGTTGGTGACGGCGGTCACATTTTGTCACACACCGCAGGGCACTTGATAGCCGAACTAACCGGAGTTTCCGTTGGCCTCAGCGTGCAGTCCAGTCGAAAGGAAATGTCATATACAGAAGAAATAAACGAATGGGTAAAGCAAACCAACGAACATAGACAGAATAATGCCCGTTGGTGGTCGGATAGCTTCTATTAAACTCATATGGTACTGCCATAGCAAGGTGTAAAGGATGCAATAAGAACACATGCAACGAATTTACTTCTGGCCCGTCAGACTCTCCGCCACTTGTATTCTCACTCGGATTTGTACCTGAGTGTAAGGCATTAGACAACGAACCGCAGGAGGAGTGTGTAGCACATACGCGTTTCCGTTCGCAGATCCGTTAGCAACGGCATGGCCGTTGGCGACGGGTTTCTTACCTTTGGCAGCTTTGGGATGCCTGTAGGTCTGGATGTAGAAGTTGATGAAGAGACCGAGGTAGCTTGTCAACAATGCGCAACCGAAGACGGCGGCACCCTCAGTGCCAGCACAAGTAGCGTAATGTGGCCATGTGTCCTTGAAGTAGTTGGCAGCGTAGTACGAGTAGGCTATCGCACAGATTAGCATCAGAAATGCTGCTGCGGGTATGATTGAGTACTCACTCCCGAAGTAGACTGCAACAAGGTCGATGATGAACTGGACGATTTGCATCGTAGTCAAATATTTTTTCCACTGCACACGGAGGATCGATGAGACTGCTTTCTTCATGTTCACATCGTCAGGGTACTTACCCAGATTCTGGCACCTCCAGCGGTAGCATAATAATAGTAATCTGTAAGAAGATGAGGGATAGAATCTCGGGCAAAACATGAAAGCACGCACACATTAAGACGTGGACCGTCAGGTTGAGGGTGATTGGCACCCAGGACTGAGGAAACGTAAATCAGCCGCATTCTCAATGAGAAACGAAAAGGTACGAACTATACTGGTCCTTCCGTTCAGTTGGGTATAGCAGAGTAAAGCGGTAGCAGAGTGATGGAAAACATGCAAGAACGCTGTCGTGGGGGTCAGAACAATTTCTCATCAGCTTAATGGTATCACTTACCAAGTGGTTTCTTCTTGATGGCAAGGAAAACGGTATCTAGGAGTTCCAAGTATTTGATATAGTAGTTGATCATGTAGTAAAATTCGAGGTTCTGAAAGCAAAGTTGGATTGGCAAAACCGTCTCGCTCAACTACAACGTAACTCACCCTCGTCCAGGCTTCGTCGTCACATAGAGCATGAAACAATCCTCCTCGCCAGAAAATTGGTGCAATCTCTTCAACCATCAGAACCAGCAAAAGACCGCTGCCGACACTGAGGATGATGTTATGTGCTTGGAACAGTTTCGTCATCTTCATAGCAGGCCTATCCGTCATTAGAGCGCGTATGCTGAAGATAACGGTCAGGTAGGATGCCAGCGCAGCGAAGACTTCGGTCTGTGTCGAGAGAGGTGTTTGGCCGCGAACATAATGTGTCAGGTAATAAGGTAGTGACGGTAGCGGTACATGGGCCAGTATCAAATCGGCGAGAGGAGCCATAGCGAAGGGAGAAGATCGTGACGGGGAGACGAACGACGCGTTGCACAGAGAAAGAGACAAGACGCAGTGGGTGATTTTTCAACTCGGTGGCATTGGATCCGGTGTATGTAAGCAAAAATCATAAATCACAGGCATCGTCCCATCTTGGACTTCTCCCCTACGTTTTGATAGCCATGTGCGATGCATGCAGTGGGTCATTCTCATGTGGATATTGATGCATTGGTGTGTTGGGGATGCGCTGGTGCGTTGGGGATGCGTACCCTAATACATGTGCAAGTGCTGTGAAAGATCTGCATCCCGGCAGATATATATTAAAAGTATTCACACAGCATAGCTACTGATACAGTTGGACAAAGCGATAAAAGAGCATATTGCGGTATTGCACAATGATGGGTGATGCAAGTATTAAAGTCCGGATTCCAGGAGGAAAAAGCATGAACAACCAAACACAATATTAGGTGATGACAAGAGCAGGGCCATACTCCAGATTAGCGAGGAGGACGGTATCCCTACAGCGACGGTTTAGCATCCGAGGGAAATCAGAAAACGCATTAACGCACCTCTGCGAGAACTTGGCACCCTGAATAGCTTCGAAAGCGGCCATTTTGACTTTGTTTACATTTTGTGTAGGAGACATGGGGCAGACGAGGCAGAGGGAGGAGTTGGCCGGGGCCAGACGGTATGAGGCAGGAATCTAAAAGGGGTGTCAGTATCGATCATCAAAACTAAGAAAAGAGTACCACTCACCCCGGACGAGCGCAGCGATTCGATAAGGTTGTGGATGTACGTTAGGGATCGTGATCGGAGGTCGTGGAGGTCATGAAGGTCAAGGCCTAAGGCGAAAGTACCTCAGTAATATGAACGGAAATCGGAGCGAAGAACATACAGGTGTCTGACATGGGGCACCATGTGGGGACGGTGCAGTGGAGGCGGACAGAATCCTCGCCTGAACACGCAAGCAGCCTAGTAGAGGTGAGAAGGTCAGCCCTGGCGATCGCAGCCATCGGTAGGAGCGTTTGCTCACTTTGCGAAGGCCTCTAAGGCGTCGTCAGGTTTGCCAAGCTGAGGAGAAACACAGAGAAGTGTCAGCCGCTTGAGGTTCAACTAATCGGATCCCCAGAACGGCTGGCTTGAAAGTTTACCTCGTTAATTTCAAGCGCACACTTTTCGTCAACATCGGATGAGAGTGAAGAGACTGGGGAGACTGGGGAGGCAGGGGAGATGGAGGAGGATTCAGGTAAGACGACGAGCATTTTGTGTAGTTGAAGGAGAAACGAAGCGGTAAGCAAGTGAGGTGGGGGAGGTAGATAGCTGGGATGGAGACCTTTTAAAGGCAGACGCCTCGTGAAGATATATAGGCCTCAAGTCACTCGATTTAGCGGGGGTTACCGGGAATGCAAGGAAAGCCGGGGATCATCGGATGAGAGCAAGGGTTCTGCGACAGCTTGCTTAGTTCTGGATGGCTGGCTTGGAACGTAAAAGGCAATACCCCCAAGTAAGAACCGTCCATTTTCAAACGCGAGGCAATGGAGTGTGAAATGAACAGATTGGGCTCAAGATTTCAGGCGTCGTGAGTAGTCGTGTGCAGCGGACCTTGCTTTCGGAGAGCGGGGAAACACAAAATCTCCTCAGGCTCATGTCGACTTGTCGAGATCCAAATCCGGTTCCGTCGTGGCGCAGATTTGGCGTAACGTAACGCATATTTATTGCTGTTTGGCACGTGCAGTCAGCCACAAACGTCATCGGCAAGTCAGCGGCGCTGGTCCGGCACACGTTTGGAACAGTGTCCCCTGCTTGTTTCCTACTATCTTCATCTACTGACGAAACATAACGCACCACCGGAAGCAACAGGATGTGGTGGTTAGATCCGGGGAAAGAGGTTTTGAATGTGGTTCGTTGCTTCGGCCACGAGTTCGAGACTGCGCGATAAATGACGATATCTGTCTAGGTGTTCAATCGAATACTGGCGCCCTATATTGAGAATTTGGATCTGAACCAGGTCAACTATGGAATTGGTCAAGGTATGTTGCACCCCGAGTCATGCTTTCGCGGGTACGGTGATGTCTGAGCTTCCAATTAGGTCAGCTAACTCTGAGGAAGCTTCGGTTGACGAGGGGTGCACTGGACAAGTTCAGATTACCTGTGGATGTGTTGGAAGGTCTGCGCTAGTCATGTATGAACATTCCTGAATGATGGAGTATATCTCTTACAGGTCACCTTGGAAAGTTCACCCTCTCCCTCCACTGGATGAATCTTGGGAATCAACCAGTGGAGATTCTCATCGAAGATGTCTACCTGCTTGTTGTCCCATCCCCCGAAACGAAGATTTCTCCAGAAGAAGAGGAAGAGCGAACTCAGGCTGCTAAGGCGGAGCGTTTGGAGAATTCAGAATTATTGCACATGCGTGGGGAGACGGACATGGCCCAAGGTTCGCCAGTCTTCGACTTTCCGAGAACGGAATCCACTAAATCACCTTTCAAGGCGATTCCCAGGAGTCTCAAGGACTCATTTCGTCTCTCATCACGAAGATTGTAAATAATGTTCAAGTCACTGTGAAGAATATACACATACGTTATGAAGATAAGATGAGTGTACCTGGGGTAAGTCGTCCTGAACACGCGGTATTTTTGACTTAAAATCCCTTGTCTAGCACCCATTTGCCGCTGGAATAACGCTTGCTGGATTTTCTGCGGTTTCCACAAACGAGGATTGGCAAGCCGCCTTTATAGAGAGTACCGCTGGGGCGATACACAAGGTTAGAAGGGCTTGCTATCTCATCTGCATGTTCTGACGTCATGAAAGCTCGCCAAATTAGAATCGTTGGCAGTCTATTTTGATACTGATTCGGAGAGTATGGCCGGACTTCCCGCCGCCGAGTCCATCCAGAAATTCAATGATCTCGTGAGTTCCACTGGGAGCCTCGAGGTAGACTGTCCGTTGATCCCATCATCACGTAGATATCGAAGGAGGATCATGTGGCCGAACATCAATTCATTCTGAAACCCGTGACTGGGGAGGGTAGGGTATGTGTATCCGGCCTGTCTTCATTTCGCCAAGGTCCCATAACAAATTTGTTCAGATTGTCATGAATAGCAAGATCGACAAGGACATACCACAGTTCGACGTTCAACTTCTTTTTGATGAAATTGGTGTCATTTTGGATGATAACCAATATCGGGATGCCATCTCTTTGGCAGAAATGTTCCACTTTTACGCTCGACAACATCAGGTGACCATCTATATCTGCGCAAAACAACCCAGTTCACATCCTAAGCCTTCTTCACATAGTATCGGAAATTCCGTCCCACTGAGGAGCAGTTGGCTGCCAATAAAGCCAAAGCTCGCCTGGATTTTGCCACGACAGCCGTCTTGGAAGGCGTACGGGAACGTCATCGGAAGTGGACTTGGACTTATTTTGCCGAAAGACGCGATGATCGAAAAAAATATGTTGATTTATTCAGGCAGAAGGCCTTGAATCCCCTACCACCGAATGTAAGTATTCCCAGAGTCGATCGTAGTTGTCCTCATTTTCGCCACAGGACTTGAAAACATTCCAAGCTCTAGAACGGAAATTATCTTACGAAGACCTCCGCTTCTATCGCTCAATAGCGAGGTCGCATCTTCGGAAAGATTTAGCTGCACGCAAAAAATTGGAGGAGGAGCGCAAGAAGCAGCAACAGGAGCAAGCGAAGAGTAGCTGGTCAAGTTGGATTTGGGGTTCATCGGCACCCGCCAACGATGCGCCACAGACACCAACTCCGTTCACTGGTGAGATGACTGATGAGCAGAGGAAGCAGCTCTACGACGTACTCGATTACGACGAGAAGACCGCGCTCGCAGAATCTTTCGAAACTCCCCGTGACGCATTGAAGACCCGTATCGTGGCTCGCCTCAATAAGGGTTCCATGGCTCTGAAGGCAGATCCTCACGGGAAAATCAATGAGGTCATCTCTGTCGTGTTTGACGACTTCCATGCGAACCTGCTCCAGAGACCTGATAACTTTGAAGCCGCTATTTCGCTTGGTGGTTTCGGCGTCTTTGATGGAACGACGCAGGACACCCTGTACCCTCAAATTGTACACGTCAAGGATTCTGAGCAGGGTGGGGTGGTCAAGACCAATGGCGATGATGACCCATTCTTCTTTTTGAAATTCGAACGGAATCCGCTGGATGAGCGTGCAGATTCTGCTCTGACCGTGAAGATGCGACACATGGAGATCATCTACCACAGGGGGTACGTGGAAGCAGTGTATAGGTTCTTCAAACCTCCAGCAAGCCAGCTGGAATCTGTCGAAGCTCTTCTGGTTTGTTTAAATTCATGAGAGTCTGGCTTGTCGCTGACACTCGCTGTATAGGATGTTGCTAGTCAGACTCTCGAAGGCCTCCGGAAAGAGACTCGCGCTGGCTTGGAGTACGCGCTTCAGACCCACAAGACCATCGACATTCAGATGGATATGAATGCTCCCATTATCATTATCCCTGAAGAGTAGGTGTCCCCATATAACTCTCTGCCGTGTCACTTAGGCTTTCTTCAGCATCACAAACGCACATTGCAAACATCTTGTAATTGACGCTGGTCACATCGCCATCGAAAGTGATCTCGCCGACAAGGACGCCATACGACAAATCCAATTGAAGCGTCTTCAGCAATACACTGAAGAAGACCAGAAGAAGTTAGAATCGCTCATGTATGACAAGTTTTCTTTGCGGTTGGAGGCGGCGCAAGTATGGATTTCGTATTCAAGTTCACGCTATGACGTTGATGTCTATTCCTCAGTTTCTCATAGGCAACGACCTACAGTCTTGCCGGAAGGCCCTGACAGCTGTGGGACATGACAACTTACATTTATTAGAGCGAGTTAGTCTTGGTCTCGAGGTGCAGAACTCGATCGTGCCGAGTGTTTTGACCCTCGCTCGCTTTAAAGTTTCCGGAACTTTGCCCACTCTCCAAGTCAATCTTTCGGATACGAAGTACAAGTCCTTGATGCGTCTGATTGACGTATGTATACCTCACTTTGATGACGAAACGGAAGCCGATGTCCCACCGCCGAAAGTCCAAACGTCGGGTGCCTTCCAGCTCCCTTCGCTGTTTGGTACGACGGATTCTGAATATGGGGTGGACACTGAAGACGAGGAGAATGGGGAAAGGAAGGATCACTCGACCAAGGCGGATGACGGAGATGCCGAGGTGAGCCTTACTCCGATTCGATTCCTTGGGTGCTGATACATGTCTCCATCAGCGGCTCGATTTACATCAACATATCTTTGAGTTCAACTTTCAGGTCGAAAAGCTGCGGGTATCGCTGTCAAAGTCCTCTCCTGATGGCAATGAGTCACCGGTGGGTGATCTGGGGCTGGAGGGATTTTCTTTGGCTTTTGCTCTTGCCAAGTTTGATATGAAAGTGGACGTGAACCTTAAGTTGCGGATGTCCTCTCGTCATAGCTCACCCTTCTCTAACTCAGTATTCCAGGTCACTCACAATGGACGTCGACCAGCCCGGACAAGAGCGGATGCAATGTATCTCATCAGCTATTTCAGATGTCAAGCACGACAAGGACCTCCTAACGGTAGCGTACACCCGCGTGCAGCAAATTTCACCCGAATACGCCTCCATTTACGAAGGCATCGATCAAAATGTCGACATACGGGTGTCCACGCTCATATTCCACGCCGCTCCCGAACCCGTCGTCTTTCTCTACGACTTTATAATGGGGACGTTTGTGCCTCAATCGGACCAGGTAGTCACATCTCAGCCTCTGGTAGACCAGAGACCAGAGCAATCACTCACTGCCGGTTCTGAGTCGACCGAGAAAATCCGGGTTCTCGTAAAGTTAGCGGGTGTTCAGGGTCAGTGGAAAGAGCAAACTTTTGACTTTTTCTGACCCTTCCTTCAGTTGTCCTGATCAATGAAACCATTTCCCTCGCGACACTTTCCTTATCCACCGCAGACGTATCTATCATCCTTCGCGGGGGGACTATGGGCATCACGGGTCGACTTGCCAGTCTGTCCCTCAGCGACGATTCTACCGTGACAACGGCCCTACCCGAATTCAAACAAATCATGTCCATTGAAGGCGACAATCTTGCAGAGTTCCGATATCAGACTTTTGACCCCAGTGACGCAAACGCATATACTGGGATAAAGTCGTCTGTCTATTTTAATGCAGCCTCAATCAAGTTCAATTTCCTTGAACAGCCGCTACACGATATTTACCTGTTTGTCACGAAGCTCGCAAAGCTGAAGGGTATCTATGACGCCGCCACACAAGCCGCCATCCAGAGTGCCTCCGAGATAGAGCGAATGCAATTCAAAGTTACCGTGAAGTCGCCGATTGTTGTGTTCCCTTCCGATCCTGCCCATTCGCAGGACGTCCTCGCACTACGCCTCGGCGAGATTGGGGCAGAGAACTCCTACGATGGCGATGCCAACACGATATCGGCCGGACTTCAAGGCATCCAACTAGTTTCGAAGCTTATGCATGCTGGGCAATCTGCTGTCTTGAAGATCATCGACGACATCAACATAACCGCCCAGGTAATTCAGACTAATGGCATAGACCGCTCCACGGACTCAGATTACCCCGACCTTCGCGTGAGTAATAACTCATCACTTCGGCCACGCTGGTCGGCTGAATACCCTCCAGGTTTCCATCAAGATTTCTGACATCAAGCTGCACCTTACCCAGGTGCAGTATGTCATTCTTTTGGCCCTATCTCAATCAATTCCACGCGTGCTAGCCGGTGCTCCGGAAGGTTCTGCTCAAGCGGACCAATCTATGGCGCTCCTTGGATCGAGCGGTGGTTCTCCCCGAGATGCGGACCACCAGTCACTCGTCGACCTACAGCCCGAACTTAGGCCCGTTACAGCAGCGGACGGATCCCGCCCGTGGACCACAGTCGACTTGATGGTTGGGGTGTCCGCAGTCAAGTTACATCTATACGATGCCGCTGTCTCCACAGAGTCTACTCTGAAAGAACATGGCATCGCTAGGTTTGCTCTCAATGAGAATACGCTGCGACTAAAACTACTTTCCGACGGTGCCGGAGAGGCTCAAATCGTACTCAAATCATTTACCATGAGTAATACTCGTCCCGGCGCCTCAAAATTCCGAGAGATCATCCCGGCAGCGCAGCACGACAGAAACCAAGTCATGATCCTCTATACTATGTCGAGCACAAAAGACCAGACCACTGTAGCCGTTGTGACTGTTGACTCGCCTCAGATAATATTCACCGTTGATCCGTTGTTTGCCCTCCTCGACTTTTTCACAAGTGGATTCCCATCACCTCCGCCCAGTCCAGTGAATAATGTTGAAATCGAGAGCTCCGCCACCACTGGCCCGCACACCCCATCATCTTCACTCGATTTCCGCGTCGATCTCCACGATTTGTCGATTCGGGTACTCGAGGACGACGCTCGCTCCGATACACAGGCAATACAACTTTCTATCAAACAAGTATCACTATCACAACAGGTCTGTCCCTTTTCCCTCTCTGTTCGAAACTATTGATTCGATTCGCTCTCATGTACAGGGTATCCTGGCTTTGACAGTGTCCCGTCTGGGCATGTCGTTGATGCGTATGGGAGACACATCTGAGAGTGTCCGTTTTCTCGATGAAGTGGATCTTACGTTTTCTCTCGACAGCCGCACGTCAGCATTACAGCAGATGACGAACATAGAGGTCACCGCGAAGCCAATCGTTTTTCGCGCATCCTATAGAGATATTAATCTTATCATGACTATTGTCAACAAGGCCCTCGAGTTGTATGCCAACTCTACCAAAAGTACGGCAGCGACCGAATCACAGCCCTCTCGCAAGACAGCCACTCCCACCCGAGCCGTGCAGAGTGTGAACAAAGAGTTCCGTGGCATATTTGGTCGTAGTTTGCCTAGGTCGGGAACCCTTGGCCAAGCTCAGGTTGTGGTATCGAAAGAACAGGTACCTTCCAACCTGGCTAATCGGGAAGATATCCTGACAGATTATCAGTTCAAAGGTTCTTTTGATGGATTTCGTCTGGTGCTTATTGGCGACCTATATGAACAGCCCATGCTTCATCTCAAAGTCAAGCCCTTCATACTTGGAGCAAAGGATTGGTCTGGGCGGGTGAGTTCAACCCACACCAGGCATGCTAACGCTTACAACCGCGGATTAGCTCCAAGCAACATCTACCCTTGCCGTACAAATCAGCTACTGGAATCTGGCGAATTCTCACTGGGAGCCTTGTCAGTGCCATCTAACTTTAGCGCGCACGATTTTCTCACCTTTATCCATAGTAATTGATCCCTGGGCATTTACATTATCGGTATGGCTCATAAGACTCGCATTACGCTCAGTGTTGGTAACTGTCTAATAGGTCGCCAAAGAAGACGTGTTCAGTGGGCCAGCGATCCGCATTTTTGCTCGCGAGCGTCTTGATCTCAATGTCAGCACAACATTCGTGGAGCTTCTTATGACAACAATCCGTATCTGGGGGAAGGAAGGAGATCGCGTGTTGCAAAAGGCACGGGGCAGTTCAGCTCCGTATCGTATCCGAAATCGTACAGGCTCTTCGATCTACGTGTGGTCCGACCTCGAGGGTGGAACAGCCAACGATGGGACTGGGATTAAGGTTGCGCCTGACCAAACAATAGAGTGGAGGTTTGACGACTGGAAAACCATGCGAGAGGTAAACAGCTCCTATATTTCATTCCCCGTCACTCATCCAAGTCAAAAATAGCATGTATCGTCAACTGGGAACCACACCATTGGCGTTAAGCTCATAGGAAAACCTTGGGAGCAATTACGCAGCCTCCCTGTCGATCGAGAGGGAGAATATACATTCCCTTTACGCCCGAAGACTGACAAGTTTCCAAGTCGTCTGCTCTGCGAAGTCAAGCTGCAAGAGAATGTGAAGGTTGTGACTCTTCGTTCCACTTATAAGGTTGAAAACCATACGATGTACCCCCTCGAAGTAACTTTAGTGGATGAGGTTGGCCATCCCGCCTATTCTCTTGAAAAGATTGGTGAGATTCGGTCACCGCTCGCAACATCTCGATCTGATAGCCTTGCATAGCTCCAGGAGAGGAATACTCTCTCCCTATCGAAGCTGTTGGTCATAATCGGATCAGGCTGCAGCCCGACCGTAAGTGTGGTCGTACTGGTGTTGTCATTGTGTTAACTTTCTTTGCAGAAGGGTTTGGCTACCGATGGTCCCCCGCGATCCGTTGGGAGGACCTCATTGCCAAGAAGAATCCAACTATTCGGTGCCCCCACGGTGATGAACGAGAGGCGGCATTTCGTTTCCAAGCTTGGGTTGATACAGATATCACTGAAGCCGTTGCAAGGTCAGGCCTGTCATTCTTGAGCCAGTCACGGTTCTGATGCCGCAGCAGGAGATTCCCAAAGATCAACCTCAAGCTCCGTGCGCCCCTTGAACTAGAGAACTTGCTGCCATATAATCTCCAGTACCGAATCTACGACAAGAATACAGACCAAAACTGGAGGAGTTATCTTCGCAGTGGAGGTCTCATGCCTGTTCATTCCATTGAGCTGTCCCACCTGGTGCTACTGAACGTTCAAGTGGAAGACACGGGTAGGTCGACCTTTCCCCATTTCCTGATCATCGACTCAATCCTCGCAGTCTTTAAGCCCAGTGAATTTGCTATCATCAACACGGACGGTAACGCTGACTTGGACATCGATAAGAACCTTACTATGCGTGATCCTCGAGACGCCAAGCTGGATGTCAAGCTGAATTATGTGTATGCCCGTCTCACTAGCAACCTTTCTTCGTTCTGACGCATTCGGTTTAGCCGGTACCCTGATTCTGGTGGCGCTTTTAAAGTCCAAATTTACAGTCCCTATATTGTGATCAACAAGACGGGTCTGCCGTTCAACGTGAAATCTTTTCGTTCAGGCAGGGTCGGTTCCCCTCAAGACGCCGCTGGCGAAACTCGGCCAGGTTCGTCCTTCTTTACCTACGAGGCCTTGGTTGTTAACTTCCCTGTTGCGATAGACATCCTCTCTCGATCGACACCTTTCAGTGAGCTTGCCGTTTTCACCGAATTGAGTCTGATGTCCATAACATCTCTACTAGTGTTGTCTCACCCACAAGAAAAGAAGCATGAATTCACATTGAGGGTTGGCGAATCTGCATGGTCGCGCGTGAGTTAGGCTATGCATTACCTACTGAATGAAGACTAAATTATTTGTGACCAGGCAATAAGCATGGACGCACCGTCTGCTGACACGTGTTTGGTGATACCCTCACAGAATCAGAGATCCGAAGAGGCTCACATTGGACTTTCTTGGGCCGAGGGCTCCGGGAAATACAAACTGACGAAGGTCATCGCTCTAAACCCTCGCTTCCTCGTCAAGAATAACTTGTCCGATCCGATATGTTTCCGCGAACATGGCGTAGCGCCGAAAGCCCGTTCGATTCTCAAACCCGGAGAAAGGATTGCATTGACCTACCTTCGAGTGGGACCAGAGAAGCTCCTGACCATCGCCTTCCCCGGTCTCAATGCTAACTGGTTCGTGCTCGATAATCTATCGTTCCCTGAGGTCCTCCAATGTCCTTTCTAGGTCCGCGCCTATCAACATTGAAGATATAGGGTCCATCCACCTTCGCCTGCAGCATCCTGGCGAAAACAACAATGTCCAGCTTGTCCGCGCAGACGTTCAACTTGATGGGTCGACAATCTTCATCACTTTCTCCCCTGCTGACGATGGGTGGCCCTTCGTCATTGAGAACGTCAGCGAGTACCCAGTCTCCTTAATGCAAACAGTGAGTTGGCCTGTGGTCACGACTGGTGTAATTCATGCTCATGGTATTCCTAAATTTTCTATTAGGATATAAGGAATTCGGAATCCGAACCTGGTGTCAAGGCGAGAGCCACCTATGCTCTCAAGCCACGCTCTAGTATGAACTATGCTTGGGACTATCCTTCTGCGAGAGATAAAAAGATACAGCTGAAGATCAATGACGCGCGTCGTACTGTGGACATCATGGAGATCGGCGATTTGGTCCCATTCAAGTTTGCAGTATGTTGCAGTTTTGTTCCTCTCTACCATATTCTGAAAGCCTGTCTGTCAATGTAGGTTAGGCAGGGTAGCCGAGCTGTCTCCTTGGACGTACGCGCGGACGGTCCCAAACAAGTCCTTCGAATAGCGAATTATAACCCGGAGGTCAGCCTCTACAAGCCACGGCACCGCCAATCCCTCTCAATTGCCCGATCGGACACTGCGACTAGTAGCCAAGAAGCATTCGAAGCAGTCGTCGAAGACATTCCGTCGACATTGAGCCTCAATGTCGAGCTTGAAGGTGTGGGCCTGTCGTTGATCAACCAGAAGCTCGTAGAAGTGGTCTACCTCTCAGCGAACGGTCTCAAGTTGGAATATTCCACCAGTGCTGCCGCTCAGACGGCCAACATCACATGCGGGGGCCTACAAATTGACAACCAGTTGCATGACGCGATCTTTCCTGTGGTCCTTCAGCCAACGCCTATATCGAAGGAAGTCAGCGGCGTGGCGGCATTGCCAACAATCCAAGCGTCCCTCATCTGGCTGAACGACGAAGGTGTGACAAAACCACGTAGCTTTTCACCTTTTTTAATTCCTTCGCGAGCAGAACATGGGGTCATTTTCATCAAGTACTGTTCGATCCTCCTTCAGGCTCTAACCATCGAGGCGGATGAAGACTTTCTATTTGCTTTGTATGACTTGTCTCAAGTCAAAGGCCTGATGTGGGAGGAAGGCCAGGACGAGTGAGTATCGCGTACGTCTTGCTTTGGATTCACTTTGACTTTGGTATGCAGCATCCTCGTTCCCTCATCCACCGAAATCGCTGAGCCGAAGAACATTGCCCATGGCCCGGATCTATACTTTGAGGTTCTCGAGCTTCAACCCATCAGACTATCCATATCCTTCATGCGCACGGAGCGTGTGAGTGGAGATGCGAAGTGAGATATTTCCTTTTGCAACTTGGAGTACGATCCCTTACCTCTCCACCAGACTAAGCACCAAGAATCCGCTGGCAGTCATTGTGAATGCACTAACCATGACTCTGGGCAATATCAACGATGCCCCTCTAGAACTGAACGCCTTGGCCATCAAAGATATGCGATTATCGCTCCCCGACTTGGAGAACAGAATCATGCTGCATTATCGCCAAGATATCCTTCGTCAGTTGTACCGCATTCTCGGTTCTGCGGACTTCATTGGGAATCCTGTTGGTCTCTTTACCAACGTGAGCTCGGGAGTGGCCGACATTTTCTATGAACCCTGGAATGGAGTGGTGATGCACGGGAATAAGGAATTGGGAATTGGGATCGCTAAGGTGCGCTTACTCCTTGATCTGATTATCACCAATCTAAACTTCGCTTTAGGGTGCAGCTAGCTTCGTGAAGAAAACAGTTTTTGGGCTGTCGGATAGTGTCACGAAGTTCACAAGCAGCATTGGCAAAGGTTGGCATCAATCGTGGAAGTCACTTGGATACCTTCAGGCTGACGCGTGTTGACCCAGGACTTTCTGCCGCAACATTCGACTCCGAGTATCAGACAAGACGAAGGATGAATCAGAGGCGCAATCGGCCACGCCATGCCATGTGAGCTGGGCACCATGGTATCCTATCCTCTGTACTGAAACGGTGATCAGTTATGGTGTGACTGCAGGAGCTGAAGCTTTTGCAAATAGCGTTGCAAGTGGAGTGGAAGGAGTCCTGGTGGGTGATTTGATTGGCGCGACCCTCGGATAATTGACTCTGTCCTAGATGAAGCCAATCGAAGGCGCTGAAACTGGAGGCGCCGCTGGGTTTTTCAAAGGAGTGGGAAAAGGACTCGTGGGGTATGAGCATACCTCACTATATCTTCCAACAATGAACTTACTGTAACGGTTACCTCCCTAGTGTTGTCACAAAACCTATGATTGGTGTTTTCGACCTGGCTTCAAATGTCAGCGAAGGTATGTATCACGAAGGATACAAGTGTCTTTGGTTGTTGGCTGAACTTTCATCGCCAAGGAATACGCAACACCACGACGGTATTCGACAACCCGGAAAGAGATCGCGTTAGGCTCGTATGTTGTCATTCCCTTCTTTCCCAAAAGAGCTTGCATAACGTTCGATGTAGCCACGGTACATCTCACCCGACGGGGTACTCTCTGTGGGTTTCATATCACTTCGAACTTGATTTCACCTAAATTCACGAATCCCTACTAGCCTTTCGCATCCCGTGAAGCCTTGGGGCAGTACTGGATGAAAGATTTGGAGCAAGGCATTTTTCGCAAAGAGTCGTATGTTGCGCACATCAGTACGTGGAGGCATCGAGGTTTTTCATTCAATGCCTGAGTATCATTCCCACCAGATTTGCCTGGAGGGGACAACGTAGTCCTGTTGACGGCATCGAGAGTCCTCTGCTTTTCGTCAAGGAAGCTCCGCTTGGAGTGGGAACTTCCGTTCACACATGCTCAGGGAGTGACGATCGAAGACACTGGAATCCGCTTTGCTCACAAGGCAGGCAAGGATCATGACAAGTTCGTATTCATACCGGACAAGGCATCCCAGAGCTGGTTCTTTGGGCAGGTAGCTTCGGTTGTGAAAAATTTCAACATTCGTAGACGAATGGACTCTTAGAATTCAAATGTGTATCCGTAGTTCAGAAATTATTTGACTGTAGCTGTATTTACAAGGAACAGGAAACAGACTAAGTAGCACACAGTGCCGCTTTGCCCGACGTACGATGGTGGGATGAAAGAAATGTTAACGACCGTACATACAAGCCACAGAGACGAAACAGAATAATAACTCAAGATCGCAAAACCATTAGAAATGTCTGTATGGTATCTTCTAAGGTGAGATCACCGGGGACGATCAGTACTCGGTCTGGGGGAGAACGCCCGTCCGGCGGACACAACAGTATCCTCAGTTAAAGTTGGACTGGGATGAGGTGCAGCAACCGTTGCTGTAGCAGTGCTCACCAATCGTTGTCTGGCTCCTTGGATACCAGCGAATTGGGAGAAAGGCCGTTTCCCAAATTCATCCTCGGTGTGCTCCGACAATCCGTCTTCACTATCCGGATGCTGGCCCGCATAGCTGCCTCGTGGGCTAGTGGAGTATGCACTTTGGAAATCTGTGTCCGAATCGTCCGTGCTCGCCACACCTGGTGTGAGTGCAGGAGTGGAGGGCGTGGGAGCAGAAGGAGATATTGGGCGCGTTGCTGTGATCGACAACCCCGACGGAATCTTGCGCAGGCGAGTCATATCAGGGACCCGACCGACCTTCACATCTGCGTGCATGGTCTCTGTAGTAGATGAATGGTTGTCGTCGATGGAGGGCACAGACTCGGCATCTTGATCGTCAAATCCATCACCCTGAGGAGCTCCGCGGGTCGTCCCGCCGGTTTGAGTAGAGGAAGTGGTACCACTGCGATTACGGCTTTTTCTAGGGACAGTTGCTGAAGCCTTGGTGCTTCGTGTCGGTCGGGAACGGACAGGGAGAGCTTTAGCGGAGGCCTCTGAATCAGATTCGCTGTCATGAGCTACGGCTTGCTCCTTCCACTGTCGAACACGGGCATCCGCGGACAAAGCTGTTTCTAGCTAAAGGATCGTCGCATTAGATCGACTGGCAGTGAGACAGGGCAACTTTTACTCACTTTCTGCTGGATTTGTAGGACCTTCTCAGCAATCCGGTCACTTCTCTCGCTGATCCCCTCGTCAACGGCGACCATCCCGTCTTGAGGTAGATCAGAGTGAGCAGAGAAACGCTTCTTCTTCGAGGGAGACAAAGGTGGTTCTTCCTCCTCCTCTTCCTCGAGGACTGTGCCCGTGGTACGTTCGATCTTGCCAACAGATTCTTCTTTCTCAGAGGACTCTGCAAGAGTGGACTCAGTTGCGAAGGAACGCATGTGCCTGGACTTCATGGTGGCATCGCTGACTTTCCTAGTCCTGCGGCCTGAAGTCGACGACAGGCGACTGCCTGGACGCGAACTCTCGCATTCCGAGTCGTCGTCGTACATCCCAGCGGCCATGGATGCCAACGCAGATTCAATCTGGGCTTCCACCTCAGCGACCATAGCAGCACGTTCCTCCTCCATCTTGTCCATCGTCGATCGCATCTTCTCCAGTTCGAGAAGAGCATCCTTGTGGGCAGCCTCGGTATCCTTGAGTTCTGATAATGGCAAGAGTCAGGGTGACGAAGCAACAACGAATTTGTCAAAGGCAACACGAACGAGATTGTAGCTTGTTCTTCTCAACAGTTGTCAGATTGATTATGCCAGACAATCTCTTCGTCTCCTTCTGTTCCCTGCCGATCTTGGACCTGAGTTCGCCTGCCTCGACGCTAAGCTTCTCGGCGTATTGCTCGAAAGTTACGAATTTGTCTCTCCATAAGTCAGACTCGGTCATCAAGAAATTGAGCCTGCGCGACAGTCGGCCAATCTTTGTCTCGAGGTCGTCACGTGCATCAACAAAGGCAGTGGCTCGCTTTCGGATGGAGAGTTGAATGTGCAGCTCTGCAGACGACAGCTGGGGGGCACGTTTGATCACCCCGAATGAACTGATGCGTTTCAACAAAGAAGGCTTCTTGAACTAGTTGGATGTCAGTCAACAAGCCAGATGCAGTGGCTTCCCGAGATATCGACTTACTTTATCCTGCAATACACTATCGAAAGCTTGGATGATGCGGGTCGAGTGCCACCAGTCAGGAGGTTTGATGGTATCGGCCACAGCGGTGGACGCTGCGCCTCTTTTGGCTTGGATTTTGCAAACAGGCCTGAAACGTCCGGCAGGGAAGGCTTCCTTGAACTCACTAGAAAATTAAGGCAGATTCAGTGAGCTGGAGGAGTTAGTAGAAAATCTGGACGAACCTTGGGACACAGTGGTCAGGGATGTAGTGAGGTTCAAAGGCGGCGAGGAGACGTTGGCGGTATCGCTCTCGCACTTGCTTAGTGGAGACAATTCCTTGTGGGGGGGATGCGCAACTCCTGTGACCAAATGTTGGCGAAAGAAATGACAACGACAAGGCATGAACTCACAAATAATTTATATCCCTATCCAATGCACATGGATAATAGCTGTTAGTAACGTTCCAGTCAAAATAGTCCGGGTACTTACAAATCACAGACGCAGACTTCAGGTCCGGGACGTACGCTGTAACGGGCTTCTGTGGCAAGGCCGATAATCCAGGGACCAGGATCATCGATGTAGATCTTTGCGTCGCGCGAGTGGACGGAGGGTAAAGCGATTCCATTCCAACCACGAAGCTCCACAAGGTACTTGATGGTGAGGACGGCAACCTAGACATCAAAAACGTGAGGATACGTGAATTGGAGAGCAAACGAATAGAGCATACACCGAGCATAGTGGGATGGCGAGAGTAGAATAAAATACGCCCAGTAGGTGACAGGGCAATCTGGTTTGAGGGTTTTAATGCGCGGGAAGATGATTTTTGTGTGAAAGGGGGACTGACCTCACAAATAGTCAAGATGTTGTCGATATTCAGAGCCTTGAAAAGAGGCCACATCGTAAAGTTGATGTCGACCAGGCCCCGGCCGAAATCCAAACCACCAGGAAACCTAGCAATGACCTCAAGATTCGTCTCTGGCCCTACGGCACCAGTTTCATTCTTAGCGCTAGCGTCGAGCCTGATAAGATCACCAGGTCGAGGGGCAGGATGCGAGAGGATCTTGGATATCTGTAAAGTGTGTGACTGAACGTCTTTGGAGAAACGGGCCCACGAAAGAGTGAGATAATCCCGCATTAAATCGTATATAGGATGGCGTGAAACGAGAGCTGAGAAGTTGGGTGAGCTCATGAATTGGTACAGCCGCGTCAGAATATCACGTACTGAGAGCATACGGTAACCAGAAAACGGTGTCACCGGGCAAGAAAAGGGTACTCTCGCCGGGGACGTGGCCGGCGTGACCATTGATGGTGCTGGCGACCTCGAAGTCACTCTCGCTCATGGCACCGCCTTCACCTTCTGTCAAATCGCCATCGATGTCAGTTTCACCATCGGTGGCAGCTCCAGCCCAGGGACCTCGAGCACTCTTCTTAGCGCGTCGGCGGGCCTGTGAAGTTGGATCACCACTGAGAGGACCGACTGCGTCTGCACGCAAGGACTTGAGGCGCGACGCGACGAGTGATTGGGCTGACTCCTTTCGGGGTCTATTGGAGGAGGAACCTGTTTCGAGAGTGCGGCGAATAGCCCCGGTACGCTCGCCATCGGCATGTGACCAAACAGTCAGGCAAACACCATGATATGTCACCGTGCCATTCGCAGAGTTCTCTGCGCCGGACGCTGTACCAGAGTTTGGCGGGGGAGGCGGAGGCATAACGGTAGGAGGACCGAGAAAGGCAGAGGAAGGACGAGCGTACGCGAAGGGGTCCTGGTTTTCGTACGGGTATAAAGCTGAAAGAGCGGATAGCGCCGCAGTGGACGCAGAACGAGGGTCGGATAGAGCAGTGTTGTTACTGAAAACCGATGAACGAAGAAGACCGCCTGAAGGAGTGGGGGCAAGTGGGGTCGAGGGCGCCGGAAGGGTAAAAGTAAAAGTGTGTACAGTGGAAGGAGGCTGAAGTGTTGAAGCAATAATCTCAACCTCGCGAGTAAAAGAGAGCTTGTGGAGACAAATCAGTTGTGTGACGTGGCCAGCGATGCAGGCTTTGACGTACCTTGAGGGCCTTGGAAAGCATCTTGGCAACCTCTTGCTTGCTCAGTGCGCCAGCACCTTTGATTGCCTCTTGCTCCTTGCCCTTCTTCTTCTTCTTCCCAATCGCAGGGCTGGTCCCGCCAGCGCCGGGACTCACAGTACTGCCAAGTACCTCTGGTCTCCACCACCTGCCAACCGCGCCTTCCGTATGGTGTAATCCTAGGACGGAATCAGGGTCGGATAGCGTCCAGGTATGAGGTGATTTGGGTAAGCCGGAAACAACATAGAGTGAGGTCAAAGGGAGCGTTGGTACGTGGGTAGGAGTTGTAGGCGTTTCCCTCGCTGAACGAGTGGAGACTATTGAAGTCCGAGTAGATGCTGGGATGGGCTCCATACTCCTGCGATGCTGAATGCCTAAGATACGAGAAGCCTTGTCCGGTCGGGCCTGAGGAGAAGAATCTGTGGGAGCTGTGACGGTAATATAATCTAAAAGATCCTCGTCAATGGTATCGGGTTGTTCTGGGACCCTGCTGGACGGTTTGTCTGATCCAGAGGCTACAACGCCGTTGACTCGGGAGGAGGGAATGGCTGAAGAGTATGAAGATGTTGTTGCGGCCGTAACCTTTTTGGGCTCAGACGCGCCGGAAGCAATATAGCTTCTGGTGGTCGTTGTTGAGGAGCGCAGGCTGAGGTTGGTTGTCTTGTGCGTCAACGAGATGATTTTTTTCGTATCTGCGTCAGCGTTCAAGGATTGATCGGACCAACGCGACCTCAGGTACTTGTCGCCAGGTTTTGGAGAAGCCGCGACGGCAGGTGCCTGTACTGACGGAACACGAGACGAAGCCATAGGATATGAAACGAACGAAGAGGAAACCGAAATAAAAGGCTGTGACGAAGACAGGGATAAGAGGGCAAAGCCCTTTGGGTGCTTAGAAAACGAACAGGTCGTAATAAATGCTCAGGGTTCCAGCGGGACAAATATACTGAAACGCCACCAGACAACATAAGCGACACGGTCTTCTTGCCTGTCAACAACCGACAGGAACCCGACATCCCCTCAAATTCCTCGCTTCTTCTGCTAATCCAAGCGACTTTGTCAAGCTTCGTTGCACTCTGCGGCACGTTTAAACGCGATCCTGGAGGGGATTTCTTGTGGTGTTTTCACATTCCAGTGTGCGACGAGGAAGGTGTGCAACGACGAGCCTTTCCGTTCCGGGCATGCTTCGATATGTGCCCACGTGGAAAGGAAGCAAATCTTTATTAACTCTAGCCTTTTCCTCAACAGGCTAGATGATCGACGAGCTTCCGCCACCACCTCCACCGTGCGCATACTCCCCACCTGGAACCACGCATGGTGTGCGCGATGATTTTTAGCCCCACTCTCAGCTCTGTGTTTAGATGCGGGCGACTTGGTATCTATCCTGAAGAGATATATCTGTTTCCCAATCACCAGCCGAACTCAGGCGCCTTCCCCCCTGCAGATCTGTGGAGATATCTCACAACTATTCGGGTAAGGCGCATTTATCCATCAGATTTTCATCCAAGGAATGGATACCGGTGGATACCTCGCTGGCTAATGGCGGCAAAGATTCAGCTGACAGTCGCTATTACCACAGAATGTGCGGCATTGAATAGGATATCTACGTACTCCATTAAACGGCAAAGGAATTGGTACACACATATGTTCGAGTCAGAAATCTACAATGTCAATGGGAAAGAAATCACGATGGTCGTCTCAGAAGGCTCCTCAACCACTTCCACCTCCCCCGGGCCTTTATTTTGCCCCCCTCGATATCCTCGGCGGGAGGATAACGATCCACACCTTCGTTCTGGTCTTCATGTCTTTCGGCATCCAGACCCGGTCCACCTGTCAGATCTCTGACATCCCCGTCACTGACAGTCCTTCTGATCGACCCTCCCGCCCTCGCCTTGCCAGTACTGGGAGGACCCATCCCGCTCACTCGTCTTCTCCTCTCCTTAGGAACAACGGAAAATCCAGGACTGACGGGACTCAAGCCAATAGAGAACCCTCCTGGTGGTAGTGGTGGCGATACGGGATAATTGTTTGAAGAATATGAACCGTGCATTGGATCTGCGACGGTGAGTCGCCGTTTACTGCGAGCTTGGAACGAATTGGGAGAAAGGGGGAGATCGACTGAGCGAGATAGATTGGGGCTCAGTAGGTGGGAGTCGGTCTGGCTTCGAGCATGCTGTGAATATGCGGGGGAGTAATCTTCGGGGGAGAATTCCTCGGACTCTTGAGAACCGCTTGGACCATGGATGCTGACTTCATCCCTCAATCCGGTGACATCTCCAAATTCAATCGGACTTGTAACAGCCTCGACCAATTCATCGTCCCAGGTTCCAACATCGACCCTACCTCCACCCGCGTAGACACTCACTACCCAGACCCCACCAAGGAGGACGACGATTCCGAGAATGACGAGAAGAAGATGCCGAGTTGGAATGACGGCGAATTGATCAAAATAGACAAGGCCATTGATGATGGAAGACAGATTGTAGAAGCAGAAAGCCACTAGATACAAGCAAACCCTTTCATCAGTCGGGATATCGAAGGAGGCCATGACCTTACTCACATGGACAGACGAGAGTCGGATCCGCCAGCACCAAACCTTTGTGGAGATACCAAAGCTGCAGTAAGGCAAATACAACAAGTCCCAGCACCAACATCCAAGCTTCCCACCGCCAAAACTGGTTGTGGCCTTTGAGGGTTAATACGAGGAGTTCAACCCCGCTCTTGGCGAAAAGGAGGCACATCCCGGACAGAATGCCTGAGATAGAAGCGTACGAAAGAGACAACATAAGGAGTGTGTGGTCGAGTTTCGGAGGCCTGGTATCGATGGATATAGAGGAGGGTGGAGACGACGCAGCAGAGATGGAGCGCTTGCGGTCAATTAGAGGAGTATTCTCAGTCACGAGCTGAGTAGTCACGGCGTCGGTTGGGAGAAGGGTGGGGGATAGAGGAGGAGAGGGTGACAAGTGGACTCGATGTGAGCGCTTGAACGAGTATTCAACAATGTGGGTCTAAATGACGATCAAACCAAGATCCTCCGCAGTAAAACGAAAGGAAGTACTCACAATGGCAAGCCAAAAGAATACAACCACTCCCAAAGATGTGAAGTAAGCCACGAATGTTGGCCTGGCGAACAACCGTAACAAGTCGTCGAGGGAGTGGTTCGGTTCAGGAACGATCCCAAAGACAGCAATTAGGACGGCACCGCCTGCGACCAAGAGGGTACCCAGAATCATCCAAGGGGAGAAGACGTCCCCAAGAAGGAACCGGGCAAAGAAGGCGTTCCATAAGAGAGAGACGGCACCTAACGGCGCTAGGATAACGACAGGGAGGGATGCGATCTGAAAGAGTGATCCAAGAATGTTCGAAGAGATAAAGATGGCTGGTGCGAGATAGGGAAGCAGGTTCCGTAAGTTTGTGGGTTCTGCTCAGTGAAGCAATTACCTTACCAAAGCCAATCAACCATAACCTTCAAAGTTGAAGATATGACCAACACCCACATCAGCACAGCAAAAGTAAGTACTGATCAAGAAAGGATCATAAGCAACGGAGGAACTCACGGTCTCCGATGCTCAACACGCTGTTCGCCATCTGGCAAGGCCTGGTTGAGCACATGGCTCTTGCGTTGAATCGTCAGACCTAGGGACTGAACACATGAAGCAAGGAGACCGATAGTGATGCCAACTGGAATAGAAATAGAAGTGTCGCCGACGTCGTCGAGCATGCTGTGGTGGTGCCAGATTGGTGTCACTGGCCAAGAAGTCCAAGTGAGCTCATCCAGTGAATGCCTCCGTTGCCACGCGAGCCTGTCCGGAATAGGTCAAATGCCGACGTACCCCGCCGACGCTTGCTACTTTCGGCTGTCATCCTCCCTCGACAAAGAATCGTCCTTCCATTTCGCTTGGGTGGAACGGCTTTGTAGACTATAACCCTTAGATCAAGACCTTCGTCACCTCCTTACAAGCTCGAATAGACCACCGAGTCATCCTGTTTTCATCCCCCAATATGTTACGCCTCCGAGAACTCGAAGCAAGCATCACAGTTGATGGAAGCGAACTCGAGCAATACGACACTCGTTTAGCACAGAGTGACCAGGAGGCGACATGCTGGATACCTTCAGAAGCTGGGAAGGTGTGCCACCACATCACTCACCCCTCCACCGGCGCTCACATTCCACTTCCACTGCCTTCATGTGCAGAGCTTTTCAATAACCTGGAATGATAGCCTCACATCTCGAGAAGACTGCATGGTTGCCAAGATTGAAATAGATGGAGTAAAGTGCGGTGGTCGAGTCATGTATCCTCCGAATCATGGGAAGTGGTCGAGTTCGATGCACAGCAAGAATTATGTTTCCGCCTCCAGCGCATCCACTCGGGCCTTCTTCTTCCAGCGAACGAAGTCATCAGGTGTGAAATTGTCCGAGGGTTTGCGTCATCCTTGAAACTCACCTCGACTCAGATCCCATCCCTCACCCCAAGATAGACGATCATCCAGAGCACACACGCGAGATTGTACTGAGGATATGGAGAGTGCAGATTGGTACCCACAGAAGATGTGAAAGAGCACCGATAAACCTCCCTGAAATGAGTGGCACATCTAATGGAGCGGAACCTCCCCGGATACAGTCAGTAGTGATCTCTCTGTTTCTCCATCGCGGGTCGCCTCATCGCATCGTTTTCAGGTTTGGACACGAGATCACATGTAGGAAGAGGACCAATCCCAAGTGTACAACATTAGACCCACAACCTTACGCTACTTTCATCTTCAAATATCGCCCTGCCGGTAAGCGCTACCGTTCAATCTTACAGTGTTAGACCTTGATGTGAAATCTACAATACTTAGAAGTTCTCAAGGCCCGTGGAATCATCCCATCAGTCAAGCCCGTACCAATAGACGCGGATTTAAAATCTGGTGCCAAGCGAAAGCGCACTACCCCTACTCAGGAGGAGGAATCCCAAGAGAATCAGCCGAAGGTATCGTATTACTCCCTTTTCGCCCCTTGTTGACACGTACCCCTGACGATAACAACTCATTTGGCACCTTGATTAGACCCAGCGGAAGACAGCACAGAAAGGATCCAAAGCGAAGAAGTCGAAGGGGGATCCTCTGCGAGATAAAGAGATCGTAGAAGTTGCTTGAATAATTTGGGCAACAGTGATTATTCCCGCCTTTTCATCACCTTAAGACCTGCTTTATGTGTCGTCTCATGCC
This sequence comes from Jaapia argillacea MUCL 33604, assembly GCA_000697665.1. NCBI lineage: Eukaryota > Fungi > Basidiomycota > Agaricomycetes > Jaapiales > Jaapiaceae > Jaapia > Jaapia argillacea. Next base: position 1,815,761 of record KL197710.1, on the reverse strand, counting down.
CTGTATCTTGCAATGCTTACAGTAATCACCACGGTACTAGAAATAATGGCATTTTTCTCCGAATCCATATTAACCGCTTCCATCTCAACCGCGGACTTACATATGATACAGTACGGTCATTCGATACAAAGAGCAATGTAGGGTAGAATAATGAGATATACATATACTGAATGAAACGAGGATAAGACGATGTGTTCATCCCATCGCGCCGGACGATCAGGTCAAGTCGATGATGTCTTCCTCAGCAAACACTCTTCGTGCGCCTTGTCGTTCCGACTTGACCTTCTTCTTCGCCGGTTCGTCCTTAACACCCGTCGGGCGCTTCTGATATGCTGTTTAGAACACAAAACAGCGATTCCAAGAAATTGTTCACCTTGAATTCGGATATCTCAATCTCGGAGACATCAGAGTTAGCTATAACTCCCTTCGGATTCTCCGATTCGCTCTCCTTGTCATTTCGTTTGCGCTTGGACTCGAGTTTCGGCTTCCGACTGGTGGGAAGAGGCTCTGACTTCACGGGTTCGCTGTGCACGATACCATTGGCTTTGAGGACATCTATCACTAGATGTGAGGGTTATTCGTCGGCGGGGTTCGATGGATTTACCAAGTGAAGTATATTTAAATGTAAATGTGGCGCAAGGAACGTTGCTGAGGCTAGTAACTTGGACGGCGTTTTGTCGCGCAGACTTCAACACCTCCTCGCCGAACCTATGGATAATCGGGACAGTCTCGACGGAAAAGAGAGGATATGTGCTCACTTCACTCTGTGAGCTCCGGCCTTCTTGGTACGTTCGTGGACTTTGCGATCTTCAGGTACGTGAAGGGGCTGCATAGGTATCGCCATGCCGACGGTTACAGGATAAAGCTTGACGCTGATCTCTCCAAGCCCTTTGACTGAGTTGTTGGCACCAAGGTACGCATCGTCGTCTGCAATGCAAGGGATCAGACCTCGCGCCATGATTGCGACACCGAAGACAAACCTGTCAGCTCGAGCGTGGAAAAACAGAGAGCCCTCTCTGTAGTACTGGAAGTAGATACTGCAGAGAATGTCGCCGAATTGTTTGCGCGAACGTTCTGTGATGAGTGAATTATCCTGCCTCCGCACTCAACTCCGTCGACTTGGAGATATGCCGAAATGGCGGTGGGTCGATATGGAGCATCATTGGCGACATGAACGGTAAATTTCTAATCACAAATTCGTGTCAATTTCATCATATATGCGCCAAGAAAACCTGAACGTACTGTACCAGCCTCGGACGCGACCCAACATGTTACTTGAGAGCCGCTAGGCACATTATTCGGAGTAGCGGTGACTTGATGTTCTTCAAGTGAAGCGTCTCCGACAGTAATCCAAGATGAGTAGGTACCAAACTGAAGCATGCTCTCTCCCGAGGTTGGAGTTGTAGGGACAGGAGTAGACCAGGGGATACCTATTTGCCTCAGATTTGCATCGAAATCGGAAGTCTCTGAAATCGGCAGGCGCGTGACCCACGTGACCGTGACCGACGCAGGTACTTGTTGTGGTGTTCTCCACTGTTAATATTGAACTCGACTAGGTGGAGTGCAGCGTCCTTACCTCTCTCTCTGGGCCTGAACAAAGCTGGCAACTTAACTATAGGAACACACCACACACCGCTCATGATCACTGCCTGTGAAATCTCCGCGTGGATCACCGTTGACGATAAAGAGTTGGGGCAGTACCAGGTCTCCGTTTCCCCAGACGGGAAGGAGGTAACCTGCTGGGTTGCGTCTGAAGCTGGAAAGGTGAGAACCATGCATGAATTCGATTACTGAATATGTTATGTAGACTGATTATGACTGCCCCTCAGCATTTCGTTATCCACGTGAAAGATGGTAGCCTATCGCGACGCGACGCGGTATCTACGAGGTTCACCTTGGACGGCATTCGTGCCTCAGGAAGCGTCATCTATCCGCACATAGACAAGCCCTCGCTAGAACTGTGCAAGCGCACTGTGAGGACGTCAAGCACCACCGAAGCTGCGCTCTGTTTTGCCCCTCTGGAGCTGACTGGTATGCGATCTCTGAATTTCTGCGGACTTGTCAGAAAGTCTGATCTTGTGAATTCAAGATGACGATGCCTACCTTGAAAGGACGGATTATGTGAATAAACTAGGCCAGATCGAGCTTGACTGCTGGAGAGCTGTGATTACGGGTAAAGACCTCACGAGGACTGGTACCGCCCGCACATCGCAGAAAGTACACGAACGTCTCAAAAAGGCTGGAGCCCATCGAGTACAGTAGGAAATTATTCGTCTCTTCGTATTGCGTTCCCATTTATCTTGAACCTCTCCGTAGGTTTGGGGAAGACATGCCCTGCGACAGGAAGGCGGTGAAGACCAAAAGACTGGACAAGCGTCCATTTGCGAGGTTTATCTTCAGATACAACTCCCTCGGTGAGCATTTCTCTTTTTTCATCTCAAAAGTCACTGGTTACCGACTCCACATTCTGAGAGGTGCTTCGGGCCAACGGAATAGTCCCTGCCGCTACTGGTCTCTCCGCATCCGCCGATGTCAAACCAAAGAAGACGGCTACAACAACACAGTCAACCAGTGGATATTCTGAGGCTGAGAGAATCAAGGCTCTCGAAGTGCGTTTCCTAACACCATATCCAACTGTCCGTGTCCTGATGGTAAACAGGCAGAACTGAAGAGTCTGAAGGAAAAGCAGCAGCCCTCAAACTCAAACAAACGGAAAGCAGAATCAGCACGCTCGCCTTCCAAGAGAGTTAAGCCCGAGCCAACGAATCGATCAAGCGGTGTCTTCGCTACTAAAGATGTGCTCGATTTGACCACGGAGATCCCGACGAGGGTTAAAACCGAGGCACCCCGCAAGACTACCCGCGTGTTTGCGGAGGAGGATGTTATCGACCTGACATGAATGGCCGCGAATTTCTCTTCATCCAGGTTTCCTCGTCACTTCCTACAATAAAGATAGTCAAACAAGTGCAGGAGACTGGAGTCATCCCAATTCTTGTGAGTTGCAAGTAGAGATTAATGGGAGAACGCGTGGAGTCCACGTGATGTGTGACGGGAACGTGACAGCGAGCTTTGAGTGACATCACCAGTATTCTGCGATATTCTGGATGGATCTTGTCCTGACTAGCAATGGACCCTTTGTTCTGGAATGTCCCTCTCGTCATTCTAACTCTCTATAAAATCACAATCCGAGCGTTGGGGTCGCTTCAACTATCATATACCCCCACGATATTATGGCTTCCAACTTTGACTTCACTGACAAGGCGCAAGAAACTCTTGCAGCTGCCGTTCAGCTTGCAAAGGACTACGCTAATGCACAAGGTACGACCACTGCACACCTCTTAAACTGTCTGGGATGCTCACCTTTCAACCAACAGTCCATCCTGCACACATTGGTTTTGTTCTGCTAAATGAAGGTGGGGGCGACCAATCCGTTCCAGGCGGTCTCTCCCAGTCTTCTGGTACACCTTTGTTTGCGTCCGTTGTCCAAAAAGCTGGCGGCGACCCTGTAAGCACTCCCTTACATCGTCGTTCGCATCTTTGCTAACTTTTCGCGAATCTAGACACTGGTGAAACGTGGTCTTCAAAAGCTCATTGTCCGTCTGCCTGCCCAAAACCCACCTCCTGATGAAACCTCCTTGAGCTCAGCAGCTCTCAAGGTTCTCCGCGAAGCGCAATCACTCCAAAAGACGATGCACGACTCCTACATCGCACAAGATCATATCTTGCTCGCCCTCATCAAAGACACCTCCATCTCACCCGTTCTTAAGGAAGCTGGATGCAACGAGCAGACCGTGAAAACAGCTATAGAGCAGATGAGGGGTAATCGAAGAGTGGAGAGCAAGACGGCTGAGCAGGGGTTCGATGCACTCAATAAGTACGCCATTGATCTTACCGCGCTTGCAGAGGAGGGAAAGATCGACCCGGTCATTGGACGGGACAATGAGATTCGTAGGGTCATACGTATCCTTTGTCGAAGGTATGTCTCCACCCTGTTACCGCTGCTTACTGGTTTCTGATGCTCTATTTCAGAACTAAGAACAACCCGGTGCTCATTGGTGAACCCGGTGTAGGCAAGACCGCTATCGCCGAAGGCCTTGCACAGCGCATCGTCAACCGCGATGTTCCCGCTTCTCTGATTGGCCGTTTATTCTCCCTCGATATGGGTGCGCTCATGGCGGGTGCCAAATACAAGGGCGAATACGAGGAGCGCATCAAGTCGGTTCTCAACGAGGTCGAGAAATCGGCTGAATCAGGGGCGAACATCATCCTTTTCATCGACGAGTTGCATCTTATCATGGCTGGGAGAGGCTCGGAAGGCGGCGGAATGGATGCTGCGAACTTGTTCAAACCTTTGTTGGCGCGAGGGAAGCTGAGGTGTATTGGGGCAACCACTTTGGCGGAGTACAGAAAATATATCGAGACGGACGCTGCGCTGGAGAGGAGGTTCGCTCAGGTGTTGGTGAACGAACCCAGCGTGAACGAGACCATCGGAATCCTACGTGGTATCCGAGAGAAGTATGAAGTGCACCATGGTGTCAGGATTTTGGATGGGGCGTTGATCTCAGCGGCCCAACTTGCTCACAGATACCTGACGTCAAGGAGACTACCCGATGCTGCCATCGATTTAGTGGACGAGGCATGCGCTAGGTATGTTCTTCCAGCAAGTCATGGCGATTCCATTGCTGATTCCATCCCCCAGCGTTCGTGTGACAAGGGAAACCTCCCCGGAAGCTATCGACAAACTGCAGCGTCGGAAACTCGAGCTCGAAGTCGAGATTCACGCTTTAGAACGCGAGAAGGACGATGCCAGCAAGGAACGCCTCAAACTCGCCCGGAAAGCCGCCGCAGATGTCGATGATCAACTTCGTCCTCTCCAAGCCGCCTACGAAGAAGTCAAACACCGAGGAGACGAGATTAACGACGTCAGAAGGAGAATTGACGAACTGAAGGCGAAGGCCGATGAGGCCGAGAGAAGATACGATCTCGCGACGGCATCGGATCTTCGCTACTATGCCCTCCCCGATCTTAACAACCGCCTCCAAGCGCTCGAGCAGAAGAAGGCTGAGGAAGATTCCAGACATGGAGGTGGAACAGATGCTGTTACTCCAGAACAGATCGCCGAGATTGTTGCGAGGTGGACTTCTATCCCTGTCACCAGGTTGATGTCCACCGAGAAGGAGAAGCTTCTGAAGATGGAAAGGGTGCTTGCGAACAGCGTTGTGGGTCAGCCTGAAGCCGTCAAAGCAGTCGCCAATGCCATCCGATTGTCGAGAAGCGGTTTGAGAAACGCTCAGAGACCTATCGCCAGCTTCTTGATGGCTGGGCCCAGCGGGACTGGAAAGACACTCTTGAGCAAGACGGTAAGTTCCTACCTTCGAACATCTCTGCTGAGCAACTTCTGATATATGTATTTGTTAGCTCGCACAGCTTCTGTTCGACTCACCCGATGCTATGATCCGGATTGATGGATCTGAGTACTCGGAGAAGCACTCCATCGCTCGACTTATTGGATCCCCTCCAGGTTATGTAGGCTACGACCAAGGAGGCCAACTCACTGAATACGTCAGGCGCAAACCGTACTGCATTGTTCTCATTGATGAGGTTGAGAAGGCTAGTCGGGAGTTTGTGACACTCTTCCTTCAAGTTCTCGATGACGGCCGCTTGACCGATGGACAAGGTCGTGTTGTTGACTTCCGCAACACTGTCATCATCATGACTTCAAATCTTGGTGCTGTCTACTTGAACGATATGGGCGAGGGTCCAGTCAAGCAAACCACCCGGGACTTGGTCATGGGCGCCATCCAGGCGCACTTCCCACCAGAGTTTATTAACCGCGTTGACGAAATTGTCATTTTCGTGAGTTTATCTTTGTCGTCCATTTGGATCATGATTGCTAACGCCCATAATGTTTCACAGCGCACACTTTCCCACAAGAACATTTTGAAGATCGTTGACATTCGCCTGAAAGAAGTTGAGGAACGCCTTGCGGACAGAAAGATTACTTTGGATCTCGACGACGAAGCCAAGCAGTATCTGATGTCCGTCGGATACTCCACGAATTACGGTGCTCGACCGCTTAACCGCGCCATACAGAGTGAACTCCTCAACCCGCTCTCCGTGATGATCTTATCCGAGAGGGTGCGTGATGGAGAATCAGTCAAAGTCCGGTTTGACCCTCCCCATAATCGGTTGATGATCCTCCCTAACCATGAAGGGAATGCGGACGTGGATGGCATGGATGTGGATTGGGACGATGATATCGAGATCGAGGAAATGGATTAGTAGAGATGAATGTGTAAACTGAGAAGGGACTCCTCATCAAAACAGCTTGTGTATCACCATGCATTGTACCTCTAGCTTGCAACGACTCCATGTAATGTACAATATATTGCCAATGTGTTCCACAAAAATGTGAAGTGGTCGACGAAGACCCGATGGCTTTCGGGCGCGCCAAGTACCAGACGCGGAGTTTGTATTATTCCCACGCATCCCGAACTTGCCCTCCTCGTCCCCGACGGCGACGAACTAGCCAACCATGATCAGTCGACAACTAGTTGCTCGACTCAGCTCACAGCTGAAGAATATTACACGAGCGGCTTCATCTGGGAAACCCGTCGCTCCCTCTTCCACACCAGTTCCTCCCGATCCTCCCTCCCTCCAGTCCTACGTCTCTCCTGCCACCCAGGCTCCCAATTACCCAACAACATGGTCCACTAACCAGAGACCACGCCCTGTCGCTCGCTCAGGTCCTCGATTTGAGCAGACGAAGATGGAGTTGCAACCAAATCCGCTGAGCGCTATGCAGCTCATCAGTGAAGAACCTATCAGAGTTGTCGAAGGGAGAAAGGCTGTCTGCGACGGAGGTTAGTTCCCGGAGTTGTCGTTATATTTATATGTTGGTGTTGACGTGCGTATCTGTTCAGGAGGAGGCTCATTAGGCCACCCCAAGATCTTCATTAACCTCGTGGGTTGCGCATTCGCTCTCTTGGCAACAAACTTACTGACCGTCGCCTTAGGATCAACCTGGTGCTCACCCATGCGGGTAAGTATCTCCATTCGCTAATCAGATATTGGAACTCATATAACAACATCGGGGTTCTTGGCGCAGATATTGGTGAGTCCGGCGAATGCCATTCCCCCTCTCATTCATGTCTGACCCTTAACCAGCGGGATTCGTTTCGAACAAGCACCTCATCATGGTCACGACCACTAGCATTGTGTATTCGTTAAATTCTCAATACATTTGTCTCTGATTGTTCTGAGACGACTCTTGAGATATGTCCCAGTCAATTGAACGCTTCAAGCCCCGTTCCCAACTGCTTACCCAGTAGGAGGCTTTATCCTCTCTCAGGTGACTTTCTGTCCATGATAGGTTTTCTGTGGCAGGAACTTCCTCCACACTACTTGCTACACCAAGACCTGCGAGCACCCTGATTCCTCAGTAGTACTAAGGTCATCTAAGGTAACAGAATGACATGGCGTTGCGGTGATACAGAGAGTTGATGTCTTCGTTCATTTCGGGCATCTCGGGAGAACGTGTTGTACGTACAGTAGCTAAACATTCCGGCAGCCATCCGCTGTCGTGAGCACCTGAAAAGCTTCGATATTCTTGGTCGAAAGGTGTGAAGTCGACGTCATGCTAAGGCCCTCTCCAGGCTTACGATTAGCTTGCACGAACTTTCAACACCTTTCAAGTCGTGAGAAGGCTCTCCCGCTTCACAAGAGATTCAGACCTCCAGAGTCTCGCTGTTTTACCAATACCTCAGCTACAAAGAAGCCCAAAGTAGATCAAGTTGGAAATGTAGCAGGTGAGATTGACGATGGCACGCCAACTAAGATGGTCAGCGTATCGCAGCGCTCTCTTTTCCTTTGCTGTGTCTAACTCTCTCGCACTGTAGGTAACTGCGCCGGTGGACCCCGAGTCCGGTAACGTTGGTCAGTTGTAGAACTTTGCGTACATACGCGGCACCGAATACCGTACTAGGTACACATCAGGTCCTCTCGACCCCGGAAGGTGTCTGGGATGCCACGCTTAGTCAAACTAACATTAACAAAAATGCGAACAAGTCAGTATCGTATGCCTCAGGAACTTGAAAAGCGTATCTGATACTCTACTCTACACATTAAGGTTCTACATCATGCAGTTGCTGCATCCTAACGGGAACCCTGAGTCCTGTACCCTCTATAACCGTTGGGGTCGAACCGGCGAGATTGGTCAGAGCCAGAGAAAGGTCCGATGATTCCAGCTTTATGACTCCCCCCCGTCTGACCCGCCCCGCCCCCGGAAGGGTCCCTTTGAACCTGTTGCAGCAGTTCGGGAGTTCAAACGGCAGTTCAAGAGCAAGACCGCGACTAGTTGGGGGGACAGAGTCGGAATGACCGCCAAGAAAGGTATCACATCGTCTCATTTTCTTTGTAAGTGACTGACTTGGCTCGTGTAGGACACTATTATTGGATTGGTATGAAGTCGTCTTTTCACCAGATAGAGATTGCTAACTGATCCCTCGTTTAGAGAGATCATTTGAGGACGACGATCACACCCCCAAGGCTGAAGAGTCGAAGCAGAAGGAAAAAACCCCGCCAGAGCCAGAGTCAACTCTGGCTGTGGAGATTCAGGTAAACTTCCTTACCTGATTTTGGATTCAAACTGGCTTTTGAATTCGTATGTTTTCAGACGCTCTGTAATCTCATATTCTCCGAAAAGTGTGCAACTTTACGCTTCTCTGGTGGTTATCCGTTGATTATCTTGGTAGACTCATGAACGAGACGTTGTCTTCGATGAACTACGACGCCAACAAACTTCCGCTCGGTAAGATCAATCTAGTGTCTTAATTTTCAAGTTGCTGACGAATGTCCCCCCCAGGCAAACTTGCAAAATCAACGATCTTGGATGGATTTGCAGCACTAAAGGTCCGCCCTTGCGCATTTGGAAGAACCGACCACCTTGCTCACTCACCTTTTCCCCCTTCCCCCAAGGTTTTGGCTGAGGTGATCCAGAAACCAGACGGCGATGCTGTGAAGCAATTTGACAATTACCTCACCGCTTGTGAGGAGCTAAGCGGGAGATACTACTCGTATGCGACATTTCTTGTCGGTCTTCGTAAGTAAATGACGGCCATGTTTGCATCACAGTATCATTCCACATGCGTTTGGTCGTAACCGCCGTCCGACAATCATCGCTGAGATGAGTACATTGAAGAAGGTTTGTCCGCTGTATGACGTGGCCTCCGTCCTCATATTGAAAACATCTCTCTAGGAACTCGAGCTTCTCGATGCGCTCGGTGACATGGTCAGCTTTACTATCCTTCAGATGGACCCACGTCGTTTGCTGACCACCATTATGCAGGAAATTGCAAAAAAACTCATCAACTCGACTATTCCAGTAGACGAGCACGGGAACGCTCTCAACCCTCTGGATGCTCACTTTAGATCCCTTGGCCTCTCTTACATGGAGCCCGTCAATCCCGAGAGCAGAGAGTTTGCCGCATTAGAAAAATATGCCCACGAAACACATGGTGCACATCATAGCTATTTCAAGGCCCAGGTACAGCACGCCTTTCGTGTTGAGAGGTAAAACCCCGTTTCCGTTGATCGGCTGACGCCTGTCTCACTGTTTTGTACCAGGAAATGCGAGACAGACGCTTGGAATGACGCTGGTTTCGACAAAACCAATGATGGGGACCGGCTTTTGCTTTGGCACGGCTCTCGCTCTACAAACTTCGCTGGAATTCTGAGTCAAGGCTTGCGTATTGCACCCCCTGAAGGTGTGTTTAGCATTATCCTCACTCCATTACCTATCCCGACGCGATCTTTGTAGCTCCCGCCTCTGGTCAGTATGAGTCAAAATCTCTGCGCAAAGCCCTTCTAAGCATGATCCAGGGTATATGTTTGGGAAGGGTGTTTACTTTGCCGATGTGAGCTAAGGTTTCGTCTTTATTTCAGTGCCACCTAACATCCTTCATAGATGATGTCTAAAGTCAGTGACTACGTGCAGCTCTCTCTTTCTAATCTCACGCAGAACATGTGTAGTCGGTTGGTTACTGCCACGCATCGTAAGTTCCCGCTGTTATGATTCCACCCTGGTAATTGAATTTGTACGATGCGAATAGCATGAGCGACCAAACGGGCTTACTGCTCCTTTGCGAAGTCGTGGCGAAGCCTTTCCTTGAAGAAGTAGTTGGGAACTACGACGCGGATGAGGACTGCATGTTAGGCAACAAAATGTACGTTATTCCGCCTTGCCATACTGATCAGTCCGATCCCTTGCTCATCTTGACTCCAGGTCCACAAAAGGCATGGGCAAACGCGAGCCTGCTGCTTGGCAGGACGCAGGCGAGGTGTTGGGACGCGACGACTTACGGGGCTGCCATATGCCAACAGGTCGTCGAAAACGTGGTCATCCAGACGCATTTCTGCGGTACAATGAGGTGACTTCTTTACTTTCTTTGGAAAGCTTCATCGTCTGAATCTATTGCAGTATATTGTTTACGATGTTGCTCAGATTCGCCTGCGCTACTTGCTCATGATCAAAATCGATTAAGGGCCTACATATCTCGTGCGCCATTGTGGTACATTTTGACCCATGGTAAATTGCTTTTGCACGGTGTGAGTTTCTCGTTCTTAATTTTAGGGGAAAGGTCGAGTGGTGTGGACCGGTCGATGCCTCTGATTTGGATGGGTGTCCCACCTAGTATCTATGTGCGGTCCGGCGTCGGGTCCCTCATTGATTGTAATATCTATATGGGATCATTGTTTCGCACATTCATCAGATGTCGACGAGACAGGCGCTGTTAAGTCCGGTGGAATGTGCAAAGATGAAGCTCTCGACAGCCAATGAGCGATCACGCTCATAATTGAGGAGTCTGTGTTGCCCATAGAAACCATGGCCAGATTTATCAAGTCCAATAGGAACCATGGCGGGAGTGTATATGCGATCGTGATTCAAGGAGTTACAATCGGGCGAAGATTCTTTCTTGAACTTTCCTACGAACGTTCTTCGCACCTAGCTTCTCGTCACCAAGCAACCACTAGTGGTGTTCAACCAACCGATCAGACGATGAACGATCGAGTATCCGGTTCTTTTGGATTGACCAAGCCCTGCATAAGAATACAATGCGTCTACTACTAGTATGAAATGAGTCCTCCCACTGTAGTAAGCAAATAGTGAACAATAGTGTACGAAGAAGTGAACAAGATGTGTAGGATGGGAGGGGTGAGGTGAAGGTATGCAGAGATCGCAGGTGTGCAACTGACAATCAGAACGCCTATTGGAAGCCTGCAAAATGGGAGTTGAGGTATGGTGAGGTATGGTTGTTATGTGGCATGCGATGGATGGTGAAACAGAAAGAAAAACAACGAGCGAATGATTGCGACAGGCAAACCCCCAAAAGGTGACGATGAGAGCAAAAAGAAAAAGAAAAAGTCTTAAATATACGAAAATGAGAGTGAGCGGTTCTAAGCTAATGCTACGAGACATCAGACGAGGTGAACGACATGGGTGAAAAGGGTGGATGCTCTCCCTCAGCAACAGCCTCGAGGTGAGCGAACGATGGGAGGGCATTCGGAGATGGTGGAATCTCCTTTGAGGGGGAAGGCAATGGTGGCTGGATACACGCAGGGATTAGTTAGCATGAGCGAATCCAAGAAAATTGATGAAGACTGACCACCTTGAAAATGGGGTTTATTGCCGATTTCGGCGCAACACCCGGACTCGTCGGATGCCCAGGTATTTGACCCCCAAGGTCAAAGGAAGCTCCATGTGGATGAAGATGGTGTGGATGTCGAGGTTGGATTGGAGGTGGTAGTGATATGTGAGTAGGTCGGGGCTGTCGCCGTGATGGCGTATTCGACACATCAGGTGGACATTGTGGTAACTGAGACCAAGATTGCTGTGACGGAGATAACGTCAAGTTATGCATAGGAGGCGGTGAACCGGCTTCAGGTAATGTCAGATGCGCAGCTGCGGGATCGAGGGCGGCTCGCATATGGAACTCTGTCGCAAGCTGTTGCTCCAGTGATAGCGACACCGACGATCGCGCCGATTGGGGGAACTCGTCACCGAATGAAGTCCGTAGTGATGAGCTCGACGTCATTCTATCAATGCCAAACATGCTCGGTCGATGTCGAAGTCGCATGGGTGTCGGATCACTGTCACCTGTCGCAAAAGACATGACGGACATTCGGCCAATGCTGCTATGAACGTCCGAAGAGGAAACGGACAGTTGGTCATCATCCCACTCCGTCCGCGGAACCTTGCTCATCCGTTCACTACCTCTCCAGTCGTTCATCCTGGAATCAGGGTCATGACCGAACCTCCCACCAGCAGCCTTGAGCGTCGACGAATTCCGACCACCCGACGATTGTCCCCGCAACGATCGTGACGCACCAATGTTACCACTCTTTTCAGGGCCAGGTAACTCTGGAGCTCGAGCGCTATTGCCAGCCACCAAACTACCCGTGTTCGCAACCCATTTCCACTCGATATCCTGGCCTTGAGCATGAGGCTGCATGAGAACTTGATTACGTTTCTGCATGACAGCTCGAGCCTGTTCTCGCTGACTCTTCTCCGCCAACGCACGTCTCTGCTTCTCAGCCTCCCTTGCAACACGTTCAGCCTCCTTCTTGATCTTCTTCGGATCCATATGTAATCCGGGCGGAGGTTCGCTAGCAAGAGGCGAGAGCTCTGATATCGATTGACTATCAGTGCTATTGGATTGTGTGCGTTTGAGCGAGAATGGCGAAGGGTCCACTGGAGGAACAGCGTGGAGCTCGTCAACTGGCGTAAGGACGTTCGGCTTGTCGCCATGTCCACCAAACAGCCACTTTGGATGCTTCTTGGCAAACCCAAGACCGAGTTTGCTGAACTTGGTGCCCTGAGGGGCAACTTGTTCTTGCTGCACGTGTTGCATCGGGTGGTCTTGGTCCATTGGAGGACGGGCAGGATAATCCTGTGCCATAGGCGACGTCTGGATATCCATCGGGTGACCGTTGGCATGTTGAGGGAACTCTTGGATGTGGACCTCCATTTGGGGGGAAGAGATGTCCATTGGCCATCCATTGGCAGGTTGTTGTGCATTCCCGTCAATCCAGACATTTCCATTCGCGTAAGCCGGTGGACGAACGTCACCATTCAGCGTATCCGAAGAGTGGGTAGTATAGTCGGAGAGGCCATTAGCGTATGTCGACGCCCCATTCGAGGGCAGCGACGTTGAAGACCCAGCATAGAAGGACGAACGGTGCGAGGCTGTCGCGTCCGGTATATGCGGAGGTGGAGGGAGTAAATGCTTGGTGGTGGAATCGAAAACGGGCTTAGCGTTGGAAGGTGAGTGTGAATATGATGGAGGACAATGACGAGGTGACACCGAGGGCAATGAAGCGCCACTCCGCAATGATTGCGTTTGAATAGAAACCTTGGGTTGCAAGGGTGGCTGAGTGGCTGCGATGATGACGGGAGGGGCAGGAGGGTTATTGCGAGGTGTGGTCTTGCGAAGATATGGATGGTCGAGACATTGCCGACTTGTCAGCCGCTCATCGGGTTCGTACTTTAACAAGTCCGATATACAGTCGACCAACTCGATTGGGACCGAACGGTCAAATAGAGCATAAATATCCTTGGGTTGAATCTGAAGACGTTCATTTATAGTCAGAAAATGATTTGCCTTGCCACCCTGAACGAACCTTTGGAAAGACCAAACCAACCCCTTTGGCCATTCGAACCCCTCTTGGCCATTTCCCACCACCAATAGCCTTCCCCCTCGCATCAAAACCATAATCTTCACACGGATCTCCCAACAGTTCACAAATCCTCGCCACCTGGTCGATCTCGCCGGATCCGGGAAACATCGGTCGTAAGTTGACCAACTCCGCCATGATCGTACCCAAAGCCCACATATCCACGGGATTAGAGTAATCTCGTGCCCGCAATAGGACTTCTGGGGCTCGATACCACCGTGTTGAGACATACTCGGTATATGGAGGCTTGCTTCGGGTTTCACGGGCCAAGCCAAAATCTGCGAGCTTGACGGTGACGACAACGTCTTTTTCTGGAGGTGCATTTGGAGGAGCTATAGGAGAAACGGTCGTGTATTCGTACAAACCAGTCGTCGTCACCAGTAGATTCTCCGGCTTCATATCTCGATGAAAGTATCCTGATGCGTGGATATGATGCAGGCCAGCAACAACCTGTTTGAAGATGGAAGAAACGAGACCGCCCGCGAGTGGTCTACCCTTGCGGGACTTGATGAGCTGGTATAAGTTACCTTCCATAGACTCGAAAACAAAGTAGAGTTCTTTCGTCTCGGGAAGGAGGAAAGCGTCGTAGAGAGGAATAATGTTCGGATGATAGGATATCGCACGCAACGACTAGGACGTAATATAAAGTTACGGCATGTAATGACAGGGTATGTGGAGTGGGTACTCACCTCGAGCTCCTTCAATTTTCGACACTCGTCCCAGCCTCCTTCCCACTTTTTCTTCATACGTTTGACAGCGACGAGCCTCTTCCCGGTCCACTCGGGCCTGGCACCAGCTCCGCACTGCATGGCAGACAAGGGCGTATTGGGTGGTAGAGTCCCATGCCAATCGCATAACCAGACTGTACCGAATGAGCCGTCGCCCACCACTTTGAGCGGCGTATATGCACGCGTCGACCCTGTGTAACGATAATATGACCATGTGAGAACGAGGAGAGAGGAAACGCGAGCAACAAGGGGACGCGACTGACTGCTGCTGGCGTCGCCAATAATGACATTGTTGCCTTGTAGACTGACGGAGGGGATAGCTTCGACGTAGATGGGATCTTTGGATGGCGGATGGTTTGGCTGTCTGTGGTTCGGTGGCAGTGGTTGTGGTTGGATCGGTGGATTGCCGTTCTGCATGTGTGAGTTGGCGTGACCGTGTGGGATGATATTTGAGCTATTGTGTTAGGGTAAGCAGAAAGCTATGGGAGACGAGCAAGGAGGGGCGAACATGATACGGGTATGGTGCGCATCGCCCAAAGACTGGATAGAGATTAAAGACGGCACGGTGAAAGGCGCATGGACAGACGACAGGAGATTAATTTAGACCGGGCGATGGGTGAGAAGAGTCTGCTGAGGAAGGTAATAAGATGGGCAGGGAGAGGGCAAGCCGACCAGGAGGCCAAAAAGATTAAATCGAAGAGGTAGGTGGGAGGAAGAGCTAAGCCGTTTGGTGGGACGAATTAGTTGGGTTGGGGGGGTAGGATTTGGGCAGGACGTCGGGGGGACAGGGCACGGCGAAATGGAGGGTGTCGGGGACGGGTGGTTGATTGTTAACGGGGGGCGGGGATGTTGGATAGGGTGGAAAGGGAAAGACAAAGAGAGAGGAAAAACGAAGGATGGGGGAGCAACGGCGAGGAGCCGCACGGGCGGAATAGAAGTTCGTCTGCAAGATTGATCAAAGAAGCGTTGCCACACCTTGCCTCTTTCGGGTCCCAATAATCATCATTTGTGTTTTTAGCCGCCTTCCATTCGGTCAACATGACACAATATCCTCTGGGAATACACAGCTGTTGACAGATATACAGTATACTCAGAATACTTCCCAGTTTCACCGCCATTTGCACCGGACAACATCCATTATACAGACCAGATAGCACTCGGACACCGCCGCATTCGCCGGTCGCTTTACCATATTCTCCACTGTACAGCAGCTTCTTTGCACAAGCTTCCCATGTCGCAGCCGTCGATCTTCCGACCACCATGCAGCCACTCCATCATCTGGCCACTTCTGGACCCACCCTCTCTGCCTTCCCTGCTTCTCGCTGACTCAATCTATCACACTTCTCGAAACACAATCTCCCTCGATCCACGACGACGTCCACGATCGCAAAGGATCGCAATCACAACGTAGTCTCTATCCCCACCCGCTAGTACAACTCTAGTACGGCACCTCGTTAAATAGTTTTGATATGCTTTCTCCGTAGTGACTTCTTCTAATCACCTCACCCAACACATTCCCAATATCGATCACCTCGATCTTGCTGCACTTTTCTTGGTTTTCTCGTTGCGGTAACGTATTCGTCACTACCAGCTTCTCCAACGCACTCTCTTGCAGCTTTTGCAACGCGTTTCCGCTAAGGATGCCGTGTGTGACGAGGGCAAAGATCCGGGTCGCTCCTGCTTCAGAGAGATGTTGTGCTGCCTGGACCAGCGTACCACAAGTATCCGCCATGTCGTCCACCAGGATAGCAACCTTGTCCTTGACCGATCCAACCAGCACCATCCGAGACACTTCGTTTGCCTTTTTGCGCTCCTTGTGAAACAGAGCAAATTCAACTCCGAGTCGGTCGGCCATAGATGTCGCCCTAAATAAAAACGTCAATCTTGGGCGTCTGGGCATAGCAAGTCTAAACACGTCACCTCTTGGCACCGCCGGCGTCTGGCGACACAATCACAACATTGGCCATATCAAAGTGCGTACGGATGTACAAGATAGCAGATGGCTCTGCATATAACTTGATCACCGACACGCAAGAACGCACGTGTGAAGCTCAACATCACACCAATAGCTAGCGAGCGCTACTTACGCTGTAACGTAAGAAACGTTCGTGGTAAGCCCCCCTTCCTGACACAACCAGACATAATCACTCACTTGTCAACGGGGACGTCGAAAAACCCCTGGATTTGTGATGCATGCAGGTCCATCGTCTGGGAGAGGCGTCAGAGGGGGGGATAGTGTGCGCCGACCAAGAATACTCACAATAACATGGTCGCATCCACTCTTCTGCAACATATTCGCCACCAACTTGGCCGTGATGGGAGCCCGACTCTTGTCTTTTTTATCCTGGCGAGAGTACGGGAATAGGGGAAGGACGGCGGTGATCCTTTTTGCGCTCGAAATCTTGCAAGCGTGAATCATGATGCAGAGCTCCATGAGGGCAGTGTTTACAGCACCGCATCCGGTGTTGATAATGTAAACATCATCCGAGCGCACTGATTCGACGATGCGGACGTGCGTTTCGCCGATACCGCTCTTGGTCACCTCGGCTTTTGCGACGGGGACTCCCAGTCTGAGAGGGTAGAAGGATGGTAAGAGACCCAAGCATCGTCGCTGATATCGAGAATGGACGCACCGTCGAGCAATGATTTCAGCCAACTCTGGGTGGCTGGTGCCTATACCAAACAAACGCGCGGTCAATTTTCACCCCCCACATCTCCACACGAACATCCAACAAAAACACACCCGTGAATATCTTGATTCCAGTGCCGTTGATCATGATTGGGAATTTGAATCTATAGGATTGCGGTCCTATGCCATTAACTGAGTGATAGTATGAATAAACAAGAAGAGAAAGGAACGGGGTGATCAGGAAGGAGGAGGGAAGAAAGAGAGGGGAAAAATGTCAGCCACTCCGTTGTAGGTATACCGGATCACGTGACGTGTATAACAAAATCGATCATAAAGTGATTAGATTATTCCCTTATCAGGGGGTCCGTTCCCGCGAGGGTCCGTCGAGTTCCTCACAGCCGATGAACTTTAGATGCACCGAGAGAGAACGAGCACTCACCAGAGCATCTCCAGAACTCTTCCCACCTGCGCCTTGGCTTGCATCACCCCGAAGTCCTTGCAATATACGCCGTAATATTATACGAGGGAAACGGCGTTTGCGGTCAAGCTTGTAGTGTCGTCATCATAACACACACCGCCGTGCTATCTCCAGAACCTTCTCCTCGCTGCTTCTGCTGCGCTCCATCTCTCGACATTCTGATCCATCGCTTGACATTTCGGTGTCGACAGGGTGCCTCCAGTGAGATTCTATCTATCTATCTGTTCACCCAAACCTCGTGACCAACACGAAGTCACGAGGGGTCTGTCGTTTGCACTGCACCCATGAAATTCGCCGCAGTCAATATGATGATCTTGCCTGCGCCGCCTAACTCGAAGTATGAAAAGTCAATCACCGATTCTAGGTTCCGCAGGATATGCACATTATCTTATATCCAACTCGACCTCGCACGTCCTCCCAAACCAACTAGGAATCGATGCAACCCTTCCTCTGGTTGTCCTTCTTCCTGTCCCCTCTCACATACAGGTTGGGAGGCGTGACTGACCCAAAATGTCGTTGCACATATGGTCAAGCATGCTGGCCATCCTCCTCGACCTTCTCCCAACTGGCTTCCCAACTTTCCCAGCCACTCATTTACCCTATTCCCCCAGAGTCTGCCTGCTACCCTTCTTCCCACCCCTCGGGTAACTGCTCCGCTGTACTTCAAGGTACCCGTGACGGGAACTGGCGTTCCAGCCAGTCAGGCTCGATGCAGGCCACCAACTTCGAGACCTTCATTTTTGACAATGGTACAATCAGTGCTTGCTACTTGAACACGACCCTTGGTATTCCGTGCCAACAGGGTAGCGTACCCGTGATTGGTGTCGACGCGAGGACCGTGCAAGACGTCCAGGCCGGTGTCAAATTCGCCGCTGAACACAACCTCCGTTTGGTGGTCAAAAATACTGGGTATGACCTGGCTATACGTCGCGTATCTGTTCGCCTTATCAAACTTGTCCTGCCAGCCATGATTTCCTCGGGCGTAGTACTGCTCGAGGATCATTCTTGTTGTGGACCCATAATATGAAGAACATCTCGTTTAACGACACTTTTACTCCAACCGGCGCCCCTGCCTCCGAACAGTACAATGGTGCGAACGTGTACTCTGTGAGCCAATTGATTGCTGACCTATTATCCGTAGCTATAACTTTGGAAGCCGGAGTACAATGGCACGAAGCATACTCTGCTGCAGAAGCAAATGGACGATTGATTATCGGCGGTGTATCGATCGGTGGGTCCGTTGGTGCTGCAGGCGGCTGGGTCCTTGGCGGTGGTCACAGCGCGTTGTCCCCCGCCTACGGTCTCGGTAAGTTCATTTCGAGCACCTCCGCTCAGGCTAGCTTGACATACTCTACGACTGGTAGGCGTTGACAATGTCCTCCAATTCACCATCGTGACCTCAGATGGTCAGCACCTCGTTGCAAATGCCAACAGCCATCCGGATCTTTTCTGGGCTCTCCGAGGAGGTGGCGGAGGCACCTTCGGCGTCGTCACCTCCGTCACTTATCGCACTTACCCTTCCGCACCCGTCATTGGCGTCTTCTTCGTAGCAAATACCGCAGACAACGCTACTCTCAGGAGCCTTTACACCGATTACGTTCGCACCACCCCTGCTCTAGCCGATGCTGGATGGGGTGGTTATGGGTACTTCCAGCCTAATGGTTTATCCTTCGCCTACATCAACCCAAAGCTATCTTGGGGCCAAGCAAATACCAGTCTCGATACATTCATGAATTCCGCCATGAATTTGACTGGTTATGGACTCGATATCCAGGCTGCGCTTACCGTTCCTTTCCCATCTGTCTACTCTTGGTTCAGCACGATTTTTGCCGCAGGAGTTGAGCAAGTGGGCAGTAACATCGAGATTGGTTCTCGGTTGCTGCCGCGCGACGTGGTCGTCAACGATGTAGAGAAGGTCGTGGACACGATCATGTCTCCGACGTTGACGTCAATGAACCCATCCTGGCTGTGCGCCGTCTGATTTTTGGGTCTCCCTGCTAAACAACCTCCTGACTTTGTCACAATTATAGACTCGTGGCCGGAGGCAATGTCTCAAAGGTTGACCCCGATTCGACTGGCTTGAACCCTGCCTGGAGGGATGCAATCGTCCATTTTGCCATGGGCGTGGGTTGGCCTGATGGCACACTCGCAACTGAAATCCAAGCCCTGAGAGGGCGGGTTTCTCAGGCTTTAGTAGCCCTGAACGACTTGGCTCCAAATTCCGGGGCGTATTTGAACGAGGTGGGCCATCTGCATGGTTCGCACGTTCCTGGATGCTGAAACTGAACTCTGTCCTTGTTGAGGCTTCCTTGTATGAGCAAAATTGGCAGTACACTTTCTTTGGCTCCCACTACGAAAAGTTGAAGTCCATCAAACATCTTTACGATCCAAAGAGCCTCTTTGTGGTCGCATCGGGGGTGGGCTCGGAGGAATGGGACGACACTCTGAATTGCCGTAAATGAAGAGTATTGCGACTGACCATCCTCAATTCTATACTAGTAGAACCATTGTATGAATGCGACCGAATCAGTAACTTTGTTTCTGTTGAGTACGAGGATAGGATGCTACATACAAAACTACAAATGCGAGGTGAGACTAGAGAACCAACATACTTACTACCCACTAAGAACGGGATGACTAGACAACAGGACAAGTACTATGCGAAGAGAGGGAAAAACCAGAACAGGAAACGACAATGCAGGGAGAAGCAGATCGACAGCCCTTAGGCGTAGAAGGCGCATTAGGGCCGGGAGTGCATACGGAAACAGATGCGAAAGGTATCAAGGGAATGGGATAGAGACGAGAAGAAATGAATGTGGGGGTCGCAAGAATTGGAATATATAGAGCTGGTGAGGCAATAACCAAAAAAGTGTGATAATATGGGCTACAAGGAACTAAGGCGTTGAGCCAAACTACTAACTTATCTATGAAGGATTCCCGGAGGTGGTACAGGAGCTGGGGAGCCAGCCGGTGGAGCACCAGCCGAGTTGAGAATAGACAGCAACTGTACATTGTTAGTCGCAGAGCGGGGGACGGTTTGGGCGAACATATCAAATCCACCGGGCCTGATCGGGGCGGATAGTGGCGCAGATGACATGGACGAAGGGAGCATACGAGAGGGTTCGATGCGCAAAGGGGGCATTGGACCAACGTGAGACATGGGCATCTGAGGTGGATGATCCATGCTGGGGAATTGAGGGGGAGGAGGGATGGCAGAGGGATGCATGGACCTCGCAAATCCAGTGGGATTTGAAGGGGCTGACGGGGCTGGCGCATAGAAGGGAGGTCCGGATAGCAAGGTGAGTAATTGCCTCTCGTTCATGCTCATCCGAGGATTTCCATGCCCAAGATGAGACGGATGGAAAGCCGCAGAAGTCCGAGGGCGAACTTGGAACGGGTCGTCGTACACTGAGGAAGGCGGAACAGGAGGGGGTACGTGCATGGGAGCCGGCATTCGCGCAGAGGGACCGGGAAGGTATCCAATGTTTGGATTGGACGAGTATATGACCCGCGAATCACCTAACCCACCATTAAAGGAGGTCATCGGGGGTGGGGGAACGGACATGCATGGCCCAGGATACCCTCCAGATCGAGGATCCATGGACATATTGCCAAAGGATGCGTTTAGCGGCAAGAAGCGTTGGCCCAAGACGGGTGTCATCCGAGCGGATTCGTCGGCCACGCTCTCCAGCAGAGCTAGCTGCTTCAATCGCTTCCCAGAAACAGGCAGCTCAGTCGGTTTTGACAGATACGGCGATATGTCGGCGGTAGCACTCGAACCCTTCCGGGAAACAGAAGGCCTAGCAGTTGATGCCGCTTCTGCAGCACTTGGAGAAGTTGATGGAGGGATTGGGAGTGAGTCCAGAGGTGTGCTGCGTTGGTTTCGAGTGGATGGCGCAGGAGTGGGCTGAGATGGCCGGACAGATGATGCAGGGGGGAAGTTCTCGGATGTCGATTTAGGGCTCGAACCGGTCGGTTGGCCAAGCTTAACGGAGGGTGGGGTAGATATTTTCGACCTATCTGAAATACGAGGAGGGACCTGGGTCGACCAGTCAGCCCGATCGGTGGACGTGGCAGAGGCGGGAAGAGAGGTCGTGGATGACGCGCTCGCAGGGACAGGTGTAGTCGATGAAGGTACAGGAATCACGGTTGTGACAAGGGCAGTGGGGGCAAGGTCTTTGCCATCGGCCATTTGAGCAGAGATCGAAAGAGAGTTCAACAATCGGGCAAAGTGTGGGTCGATGGCTTTCTCTGCCAGCACCGGCGGAGGGACTCGAGGGTCATCGTGATGAGCATTTTCGTCAACAATGTGTGCTACGACCGACTCCTGACACAGAGGAGAGGGCGTCTGTGGGCCACCATTGTCCGCTGATGATGATGAGCTAGACTCTTGATGATGATCCTGAGTCCGATCGCTAATAAGGTGTGGATGCGGGACAATCTCATTCTTGAACTTGGCAGGTCTACGAACACCCATCTTTGGTCGGCGCTCATTGATAAATGTCTTCAAAGCGCTGAAACAGAGTCAAGGGTCGACCAAATAGCACAGATATGAAGGTACGTACCCGATGAAGGGCGAGATCAAATAAAATTTGCCAGGTACTGCTTTATTCCGTCTCCATGTCGGCAAATCAACGAGCTTGAACCATTCGATTTTCTACATCGTTGAGGGTGAGACGGTATGAACGTCGCACACAAATGTCCGCTCACACTGATTTCTTTCCTCGTTTTCGTCTTGAATGGATAGTCTTCAGGCACGCCTTGAACAATATATAAAGAGATCTTCTGCTCTTTGATGGACATCTCGATCACATCCAGCTTGTTGATTTGACCAGCCAAGTCATATCCAGTCTCTTCTAGGACCTGAATGAAGGTAGATCTTATGAATCACTCCCCGAGGAGATAGATCAGATAAGAACTACTCACTTCCCGCGCAGCGCATTTGTGAGGCTCCTCATCTTGATTGATCTTTCCTTTCGGGAACCCCCACCCTGAAGACGCCTTCCAACCCTTTACCAGGATGCACTAGCATTCCGAGCCAATGTTAGTGACGTAAGGGCAAGGCGGATGGACTTAATTACCTTATCCCAGGAATCGTTTAGCATTATTGCACCACATACGGGGACTCTGGTCTTGTATTGCATGAAGGTATTGAAGGCTTGCTCGTGGTCGTGGCTCCATTGATGAAGCAGTGGGCATGCGTGGAACAACATTTCGGAGAACCTCTTGAGAGCCAGCGAAGGAAATCGAGGATTTTCTTCCCGGATGAAATCTTCATAGAACCAATGCCTGTTGACAGAATGAGTGGTAGAGCGACTAATGAAGAAAACGAAACACACGCTTGTTCCACTTGGAAACACACCCGTTCTAACGACGCCAGCTCCTCATCGGGAAGATTGAGAATGAAACGACTGGACGACCAAACCCAGTCAGTTACATGAAAACCGCCGTGAGTAGACTCTGCTCACCTTGAAAGGTCTTCGAGAACCTCCTCGATGGTTTGATACTTGGCTGAAGGACTGTCAGGAGAATCTGCGCCGGCAGCTGCAGACATTTCAGGAGAAGAGTTGGAAAAAGAAGCCATTGATGATGGCGGCGTATGCAAAGGAGAGAGCCAATGTCGACTTGGACAAGGATACGAGGAGAATACGAGAGTTATATACGGCGAGTTGTGGTGGAGAGTGGCAGTCAAACCAAGTCCGCCGCTTTGTCGCTTCCACAGATAAACATCCGCAAACACTGCCTACACAATTATAGTCGAGGTGGCTGGACTTCGCAGATCCGACCCACTGCCCCTCCATATCTGACTGCGAACATCAACGTTTCGAAAAATCCCTCTGAAGCTGTGACCTACGCCGTCATGCAGGGTACCTCTCTTAATAACCAGGCTTTGCAGCTTGATCGCGAGGGCGATCTTGAGGGCGCTTTGAGACTCCACCTCCAAGCTTTGGATGTCAAGGAAAGGGGGTACGGTCCCGACCACACGGCCACAGCCATCACGAGGAACGCTCTGGGAGAACTCTATATGCGAATGGGAAAATTGGACGAAGCAGAGGAGAACCTCAAGATCGCCATCAGGATTCGTGACAACCGCAGAGCTGCCTTCGACGCAGCCGTCTCCCGCGAGAATCTTGCCCAACTGTATGAGATGAAGGGTAACCTACGCGAGGCCAAAGATATTAGGCTTTCGGGAGGAAATCAGCTATGTTGCTCCAATTACACGGTAGGTGCTATGCTTGTTTTCTTCGATTACCTGGCTAAGGTGGGGTGTGCAGTGCACCGGACAACTTTTCCCCCTCCCCAAGCTTTCACAATGTGCTGGATGCAAGGTAGCATGTCCCCATCCGTGTGTGCGCACATCGTGGACCTCATTTTTCTTTTCTTGGCAGAGCGCGTTCTATTGCTCGAAGGCTTGCCAGGTCTGTTATATACTATCTCGCGACCTCTTCAACTTTCTCCTGATTCTCCGACTTTCTGTCAGGTTAAAGACTGGAAACTTCGTCATAAGCGTTACTGTAAGGCCCAGTGAGGGCCTTTCGCTGGTTGTTTGCGCCCATACATCCAGTTGGAGGTGGCATTGATTGCACGTAAATTGGAACGCTGTCATCCTTGCATAAGGTCGTATTTTCACTGCTCTGAAACCACGTTAAAGGGACTTTTTTTTAGGCGAAGTGCTTGTAATTGTAGTGTGTACATAAATACGATGATGTGGATTCGAAATGATGATGATGTCCGTAATCAACAATGCAAAGGTCTTGGAAATGTTATCTACTGATAGCCCATCCTTCTGGCATACTCTCTCTCCTCCTGAGCCGTCAATTGATCTGCACCCGACCAATTTGCAGAACTCGTCCTCGCTCTGAAACGACTATGTCTGGTTCTGAAGATTTCCTCCATCTGCAACGGTCGAACAGGACCGAAGATATCGTCTGGGTTGACAGAACTCTGCTCTTGCAAGGCTTGACGGAGGTGCGGAGATTGCGCCCAGTTCGGCGGATCAAATGTTCGCTTCCGGTCCTCGTCGTCCGAGTCCGAATATTCGCTGTTGATATCAGGAAGCTCGATGCTTTCGCTGGCAACGACAGGTTCACCACGCTGTTGTTGCTTCGAAGCTTGTATCTGCGCTTGAACACGCGCCGCCATTTGACCTTGAAGAGTGCGGCTTGGCTCTGGATCATCCATTCCATCTTCCGGAGCTTTGCCTTTGCCTTTACTCTTCGTGCTGGATGCGGTCGCTGCCTTGGGTTGGTTGGAACTCGGCAATTTGGAAGGTGCAGCAGCAGTGGAGGACGGGTTCGTTCCATTGGCTGAGGACGGAATGGCGGGTTGTTTGAAGGTCGTAGTAGGTTTCACGATACTCTTCGGAGCAGCCGAGGGTGCGGCGAGACTCGGCTTTGTTGCACGGGCGGGCAGCACGTCTTTCTTGTCCTTAGAGGGTGGCTTCTTCGACTCCGGTTTCTTCTCTACGTCAACCGTAACCTTTCGTTTCTTGGTAGTTGTATCCTCTTCAACCTACGGGGATGCTCTTGGTGAACGATACAAAATAAGTGACAAGAACGAACTCACCTTTTTGGTGCCAAGCTTGAGAGGTCGCTTGTCTGTATGTTCTTCCCTTTCTCGTTTCCTTCGGTCGACTTCTTCCTTCCGTTTCTTCTCCTCCTCGATCGCGCGAGTCTTCTCTTCCTCTGCTTTCCTTTGGATTATCAGTTGTCGTCGGTTCTCCATCTCTTTAACACGAGCACTCTTCTTGTCTTGTTCTTCTTGTTGCTGTGCGAAAGTGGCGTCAGATCAAGTGACATGAACCGACACAGAGAACAGACCTTTTTAGCAGCGGCAGCAGCGAGTTTGATGCTTTTGACATGTTTCTTGCTGCCGATACCACTAGCAGCCAACTTGCCCGCCTGCGACGAGGATGACGAGGCCATCGACATCTGGCTCTGACTTCTCGTATGTTTGAGGTGGAGGGGTTTCGGCTAAAAGAACTTAAATAGAAGAAATAAAACAGGCCCGAGACGGCATACCTCAAGTGTCCCAAGGGTCGAGTTGTGTGTAATATCCATCTCATCTTCAAGGTCATCGACCACCCCCCGGCCGTCATCTACGAAATCATCAATATCCATGTCGGAACCTGCAGCTATGTCTTGTTCTGGTCCAACTTCAGCCTCAACCCGCGCCCCTTCATTTCCTCGTTCTGGCTCTGGAGGTGCGATTGGCCCAGTGTCGCCCTTGTGGCTCTGGGTAGGTTGGGTACTCCAAGTCGCTTCATCATCCTTGTCAACAAAACCGAAAGGAGTCCACATGGGGTGGGCCTCTGCGAACTTCTTATCCAAACGCCAGCTATCGTCGTCGTCGTCGTCAACTTGCCGACTTCCAGCCTCCGGTGCAGGCTCCACCACATTTTGTGATTGTGGTTGAGATTCGAAATATTCGGTCTCCTGTGTCGACGGCATCCAGGCCGGGGCATCTCGATCGGTGTCAAAGACCGCGTCTGAAATGAGGCTTGCTGTACTGGACTGTGCTGATAGCGGAGCGGCTTTGCTATATAAGGAGTCCGGAACTGCTAGCTTGGCTGGTAAGCCCATCGCCATTGCAGCAGGGAACGAGAAGGGTTGGACAGGTAACTTGAAAACAGGCTCTTTGGCAGCTGGAGGTGGGACGAAGACTCGAGGAGGTGGGTTAAAGACCGGCCCTGAAGGTGCGACGAAACTGGATTTCGATTTACGGCTCGGGGGTGATGTGGGAGGGGTCGTCGAGGTGCTCAGATTCGCCTCGACGGGGCTCTTCCTGGAACCACTGGACGTCTCTTGAATGTATGCAGCCAAGGATGGCGGCGCGAACACAGGGTTAGCAGGAGGGAAGGAGAAGGCCTTCTCAACCTCCTTGCCCTGACTCCGAACGCCCGCTGCGGGCGCTAGGTCTGAGACGCTCAATCTCTTATCCGATTCCTTCGGAGGAGCAGGGGGAACACTGAAGAAATGCTCGGTGTCGAAAGTCTCTTTCGTGAACACAGCTTCCTTTTTCCCTTGCGAAGTGCTCGTTGTAGCCTCCGGCGCGTCGATGACGGGCATAGGATCTGGAGTATCTTCCTGGACCTTGTGACGCTCAGCAACCATTGCCTCAGCCTTGGCCTTCGCTTCAGCAAGTGCAGCAGCGGCCGCAGCACCTCCCATCGACTTGCCTCCCATGCTTTTGCCAATCTTGCCCAACCCTTCCACAGTTTTCTTGAACCGATCAAGAAATCCACCACCACTGCTGGGTGTCGGAGCATTGCGAACGGGCTCGAATGGTGGCAGAGGTGCCTTTTGCACTGGTTCGACCTCTGCAAGGATGGGTTCAATTTGAGGCAGAGTGGGATGGGATTGGGAGGGCGGAAGTTGTGGCTGAGAGGCAGGAGGACGGACCACACTCGTGACAGTGGGTTCTGTAATTTCACGCTGCTTCCCCTTGGTTGCCAAAGCGGCGTCGACTTTTGCGACCTTACTCTCCCTCTCCCTCTCCTCCGAAACGCGTGCCTGAGTCTCATCGTCTCCCGAGGCCAACATATCCCCGCTCTTCCTCTTTACTCCACTCCCACTAGCCATTTGAGGAGGCACCACTTCGTGAGTGATCACCCTCTTCACTGTCACGTCCAGCGCCTTGGCCTCTCGAGCTTTCGTCAACCAAGATGTCCGTTTCCCAAGCGCAGGGGCGCTCGTCCCCGCCATGGAGCGACGAGCATGACCAGACTGCAGAACACCAACGCCAATAGAAGGTTCTCTGGCAACTCGCATGCTCTTCCTCAACGGCGAAGGTGCCGGAAGCGAGGGGTAAATGCTTACGCTAGGCTTGCGCACCAACGTCTTGGTGTTGGGAGGTGAGTCAGGGTCGCGAAGTGGAACAGTAAACGTCTCCGAAGACGATGATGAAGACGCCGGAATAGAAGGGAGAGGAGCAGTCAGTGCACCGTCCTCATGACCTGAGGCAAGGTTGTGCTCCTGGTGAATCTTAGGAAGAGGCGCCGTATGCTGAGTTGGTCCAGATGGTGCAGGAGAAGGAGGCGCAGGGACCGTCTGGAATGTGCGCGTGGGACTAAATCCTGAGATTCTGGTGGCTTGTGTCATCTCATGGTCATCCAAACCAACGGGTGAGGTTTCGAACTGTTCATCATCTTCTCCAATGTCACTATCTCCATTATGAGCAACGATCTCCACCGCCAGCTGTGGTTGGGTTGCGATCTCCTGATTATCAGCGAGCTCCACGGGACCGCAAATAGGAGAAGGAGGATTGCTGAGGTGCTGGAGTGGAGGGAGTTGGCCAGACAAACGGCTCCGCTCAGCAGATTCATCGCCCTCCGCGATGATCGACAAGTCATTGCCATTGGATCGAGGAGTAGAAGGACGTGGGGCAGGTTGTGGAGGGGCAAGAGTGTCGGGAATGGGGAGTACAGACGTGGCAATAATTACAGGGGATGGGGGCGGAGGAGAGGCTGGTGGCTGTAGCAATACCGATATGTCAGATGAAGGTGGTGGGGTAGCATCGGAAGCTAAGGGTGATGAACCGGTGGATGAACTTGTGACAACTGCGGCAGGAGCGTCGGGAAGGACGAGGGCTACTACCTCTACCCGTTCTTCATCAGTCTCCATCTGCTCACCAGCCGAGGGGCGTTCCGGTGAGCTGTCAATCTCAATGACAACTGGTTCGGGTCGAGAAACGCGTTTTGCACTTGGTGCACTGGCGAACGCTTTGTGAGGACCTTTATTGCGAGGCTTCTCGGGCTCGGCAACTACAGGTTCTTGTGGCTGGGGTTTGGGCTCTTCGTGAGGATTATCGGCCATAATTTGTGTTTGTCGAGGGGGTTCTTCAATGGGAGCAGTCTTAGCCAATCGACTGTCTTCGTTCGCATGTTTGACCTGAAGTAGAGCTTGATGAAAACTGTTGACGGGTAGCACATTCTCTTTCGCGTCATCGGTGTCCTGCAGTTCCGTCTTAAGAGACCAGATCCTAGATAATAAGAATAATACTCACTTCTAATGACATTGATATTACGGACTTCATCTTCACAGCAGCAGCCGTGTCCGCACGAGTTCTCTTCGGGGCACCCCTCTTTCGGCTGGGCGTTTTCACGAGCTCGATAATAGGACTGCAAGGGCACATCAACCAGAGTTCAGGGCATCAAAGTAAGTACGCACTCCTTCTTGGGACCAGCGCGAATACCGGCAAGATAATCATCGAGGAAGAGGAAGCCATGAGTTTGAACTTGCTCCTCGAAGCGCTGCCGAACGGGATCGTTGGCCAAAGTAGTGCGGATCGACGTACACCAGGCAAGGATTCCATTTTCTGTATCTGCCATAGCCAAATCCAAGAACAAGAGGGGGAGAAGAAAGTGTTAGTCGCAGCCACAGACGTCGGAGTTCAACTTGAAGTGGATGCCCAACAAAGTCATTGGGTCACATGAGCGTGTCGCATCCTTCCCACAGCCCACGCGAGCATCTCCTTGACACCACTTACGACCAAGAGTACGACACTAAATGTCTAGTTGTGCACCATATTGTTGTTGAGGTTGGTCCACATCAAGCTAAGTACATCGTGATCAAGCTTGAAGCTGGAAGGAAGCTTCAGGCACTCAGCAAACTGGAACGATTCCATGCTTCATAGGGTTCACAAACACCACCAATTTCAGTTTCCCCAACTAATCGAACGAAAGAACGAGGTATTTAACAGTCCGAGCTGTAAGAAAAACACGACACAAATCCAATGCCTATCCCACATCGACGTATCACAAGAGCGAACTAACACAAACAATGCGCAACGCCTGAAGTGTTGGTGAGTAGGTGGAGTGTATCGACGGCAGACAAGGAACTCACAGCTTGATCAGTAAGGTACTACATTTCCATCATCCGACTTCGTAGCTACTTGGCCGAGTTTTCCACGACCACATCCCGTGGGTAGGAAGTGATCGTTCCGTCCAAAGACTGGGCGGCGTCCTCGACAGCCACATCCCGGGGGTAGGAAGTGATCGTTCCGTCCAAAGATTGGGCGGCGTCCTCGACAGCCACATCCCGTGGGTAGGGAGTGATCGTTCCATCCAAAGATTGGGCGGCGTCCTCGACAGCTACATCCCGTGGGTAGGGAGTGATCGTTCCATCCAACGATTGGGCAGCGTCCTCGACAGCCACATCCCGTGGGTATGAAGTGATCGTTCCGTCCAAAGATTGGGCGGCGTCCTCTACAGCCACATCCCGTGGGTATGAGGTGATTGTTCCGTCCAAAGATTGGGCGGCATCCTCAACAGCCACGTCGCGTTTAGCCGGCTGGATGACCCCGTGGAAGGATTTCGAGGCAACCTGAATGGGAACGGCTCTCTTGGAAAGTCGGAGTCTGCCTTCAGGAGCAGTGGCGGCAATTTCGACGGCTACGTCTCGCCTGATGTATGCGGGGATGACGTCGAATGGTGCGAACGGCTCCCGCACCTGTGCATGCATGTCCTGGTGGGATAGAAGCTATGAGGGATACGTTACCATGGAGATCAATTGAGGAACGTACTCGCATACGCATGGGCATGGGGGCGGCGATAACCTGCACCATAAACAGCGCAACCAAAGCGGCAAAGATGGCGATATGAGAAAAGAACATGGCAAGTGTGGTGGGGGTGAAAAGAAATTTGGTTCAAAAGGGGCTACTAGATGAGCGTTAAGAAAGATTGTGCGGTGCAAAGGTCGACCAGCGGCCTGCAAGATAAGAAGCAAAGGGAAAACGAACTGGAGGAAAGCAAAAAAAGATCAGTGCTGCGCAGAGAAACAAATAGGCGAAACTTACAAGAGGGGAAACAAAGAAAGAGGGGAAGTGAAGAGGCTGAAGGCAAGAAGCATCCGACCGTATTTAAGGGGTTTCTACTTAGCAGCGTATCTTCGCAACTCGATCAACTCCCACGCCTCCAAAGAAGTTTCTGCGCACAGAATTTTGCTGCGATGGCTTCTCATTGGTCCCCCTGCAGGCCTTTGGTACATCTTCGCATCAGAAATGCCTGACCCCCGCTTTGCAAGGCTAAAAACTGACCCTCGTTTCCGTAGACCCAAGAGAAAGGAGGCCAAGGTCGTCGTCGACGACCGATTCAAAAGTATATTTGACGATGGCAAGGGAAAGAAGGGCAAATCGTCCAAGAAAGGTGTGCTGGGGTCACAGCTCGTTGAATGTGCGACTGAAGCGATTCTTTGCTAGGGGGAGGCCGTGTAGACAAGTACGGGCGGCCGGTCTCAGATAATCAAGAAGGAGAGAATCTCAGGAGGTTCTACCGTCTCGACGATGAGGAGGAAGCTCAAGCCTCTAAGGGTCCTGATTACGCTCGAGGAGAAGTCCTACTCGAATCGTCAGACGAGGAAGAAAGCGATGACCCAGAAGTCGAAGATAGCGATGACGGAAAGATCGTTACTCTAGGAAAGGATCCCCATAAGCCCATCCGTGTCCCTGAAGTTGATGACGAAGCCGAAATCGACTTGGACGAGGATGACTTTGTTGACTTGGACGCTCAGGCAGCTGCTTACGCCAAAAGTCAAGCCGATGAGGATCGGGGAGCAGAAATCAACCCTACTCGTCGCTTGGCTGTCGTGAATCTCGACTGGGATCATGTTCGCGCAATCCACCTCTACAAGATCTTCTCATCGCTTGTATCACCCACTGCCAATATCTCTGGCGAATCGTCTCGTAAAGGATCTGGGTCCGGGGTGGTAAAGGGGAAAGTATTGAGTGTCCGTGTGTATCCCAGTCAATTTGGGAAGGAGAGGATGGCGAGGGAAGAAAAAGAGGGACCTCCGGCAGAGCTGTTCAAGAGAAATGAGGAGGAGGAAGAGATCAACGAGAAGAACATTATTGAAGTCGGAGAAGGGAATGATTACGACGAGGATGCTTTGAGGAAATACCAGCTGGAGAGGCTGAGGTACGTTGTTCCATTTATGCGGACTGTTCCTGTGTTCACCAGAAGGCGAAGGTATTACTACGCCATCGTGGAATGCGATGCAGTTTCTGCCGCATCTCATATCTACACAGAACTCGAAGGCACCGAGCTTGAGTACTCTGCAAATGTTTTCGATCTCAGCTATGTCCCTGACGACATGACTTTTGATGACGAACACCGGTAAGGGTTTGACGAGACTCTGTGGATGCGCAACTTATCGCTCACACCAGGGATGAAGCCACGGAAGAGGTCATGGGAAGCTTCAAGGGGTTGGACTTCGTCACCGATGTTGGTTATCCTCGGTATCTGTGCCTGGCCCACATCTGATTTCTTACTCATTTCCTAGGCCCTTCGACACTCGAAAGTCAAGCTCACGTGGGACGAAGACGATCCTGAACGGAATCGCATCACCCGCCGTACTCTCTCCCGAAAAGAAATCGACGAAGCGGATTTCAAGGCCTATCTCGCTTCGTCTACCTCGGGTTCGGATTCTGAATCCGAAAACAATGTCACAAAGAAAGGTGCAAAGGCGAAAGTTGCCGCAGAGAGGGACAAGTTGCGGGCGTTGTTACTGGGCGGAGGTTCGGATCAGATGCCAGAGGGCTGGGGAATGGACAAGGACGACACTGGTGATGTTGATATGGAGATCACCTTCACCCCTGGACTGAGCGAGGCTAAGAGTAATGATGCTGATGAGACGACTTTGGAGAAGTATCAGAGGAAGATGAAGCAGAAGCGGAAAAAGCGGAAGGAGGAGCTCAAGGAGAAACCTGTGGATGGAGATACAGTTGGAGATGGGAAGAAGGACGAGTTTTTCGATTTTGGGAGCGAGGAAGGAGACGCTGACCATCTAGATGAACCTCCTGCTGCTTCGAAGGGCGGGAAACGTGACAAGGGAAAAGGGAAGGGCAAAGGTTCTGACGAGCAACATCCAAGACACCTCTCAACCCCGGAGGAACTGGCTCTTCTCGCAGGTTCGGATAACCCCTTTGGAGAGGTGAAACATTTCGACATGAAGGCCGTTATCAAGGCGGAGAAGTCGAAAGGTAACCGGAAGAAAGGGAAAAAGAAGGGTGTTGTGAACGTCGAGGAAAGCGAGTTGCAGGAAGACTTCAAGTTGGATGTTAAGGACGATCGGTTCACCGCGCTACACGAGGACCACACTTTCGCCATTGATCCTAGCAATCCTCAGTACGTTGGTTCCGTCCGTTGCACATATAGCTCATCTAATTGCTTGATATAGTTTCAAGAAGACAAAGGGGATGTCAGCTTTGCTGGAAGAGCGCTCGAAGAGGCGGAAAGGACAACATGACGATGGCCGCCCTCGCTCCGCGAAAAAGGACTCTGAGGGCGGAAAGGACTTGCAAAACTTGGTAGAGAGAGTCAAGCGCAAGAGCGCTTCGATATCGGATCAGGGGACGGGTAAGCGACGAAAGGTGTAGGCACCACAATTGCACACATTTCGATTACCACTCCAACTCCAAGCAAATACATTCTACAGACGTTTTCCCAGAAACCTACCACTTTGACTCAGCTATCTTGAAAGCGCCCCTCATGATATCTTTGCGTTTGAAAAGTCGAGCTCTGGGTGAGCGGCCTTAAATTTCTCAAGAGCCTAAAAAGATGGAATGAATTCGCGGACTCTACGAAAAGCTGAGTGCCTTACCTCCATCTTCTTCATCTCGTCAGATGTCGGTTTGCCCAATTGCTGGCGGGCAGGCATCAACATGGCGGAATGGAGGGAAACGGAAAATTCACCTTCTGCTGTTGATCAAACTGTACAGAAAGGTCAAGATAACAGAGCAGGATGATCAGAGGGCTCGACATACCATCATTTTCTCCACCATCGCTCTGAGACGTCATCAGGAGGATGAGGATAACGCATCAAAAGCATTAGACAAACCTCGTTTCCCCGTCAAGGTCGCTCAATTTGCCGTTTTCCGGTTGGATCTTAGTGGTATCGATCTTCGGGTGGTGGGTTAGTACGTTCTCCCACCACTGCTGTTTGTTAACTTTCTCCAGGTGAATGAGAATGCTCTCCTGGTCCTCTGTGAAATGGGTTTCTCAGATCAGTGGTTATCGAAGGAACCTGGGTTATTGCACACCAATTGTCCAAGTGCTTTCGTCCACCTTGATCTCCTTGCAGAGCTCCCCATCCATGATCTTGTCTTTCCCTTTCAACCCCACACTGAGCTTCTTTCTCGCGATGATGACAGTCAAATCTCTCGATCGTGTTCCCTTAGGAATGGGTACCGTAATGTCTAGTTCCCCCAACTCTTGACGCCAGGTGTACGGCAAGGCTGTCGAAGATCTCAGAAGCATCTCCATATCGTACAGAATTGAGCTTACCTGCCTGTTCCGCTATTTCGCGAGCTCGAGCCTCTTTGTCGCGGGTCTCTCGCTCCTCCTTTGTGAGCTTGTCGTAGTCTTCTGGGTTGCTCATCGTAAAGCTAGTGAATTGGACTTGGTGCCAATGAAATCAAGAATCGATTGAAAGGAAGCAACACATCTCGGATATTGAATCTAAATTTACCATTTGTGGGTTTTGTTCGGCATGGGTCTCCGGGTGGCGGACTCGTGGCACCACGCACCTTCGCCAGGCTTCCAGTGTCGCGCTTTGATACTGAACACTTTCCCAACTCTTTCATTTCGCTCGGCTTGACTCGCAGTGACCATAATCTATCAAATCGTTTGTTGAAAGCCTTCAAGCAGCCATCCTTAGTCTGTTTCACATGGCCAGTTCCGACCCTTGGCAAGATTATGATGTGCGAATTCCCCAAATTTCCCTCCATTCCATGTCGTCTGACTGAGTGTTACAACACAGGGTTTAAAGCATGGTGTCAAGCAGAACACCGTCGACCGCCTCAAACAAATTATTGCTGGGCTCAACGAAGAATGTAGCACCCTCCTTTCAAAGGGGGGGAAGAAGCAGGATTTGATCGATAGAATTGTTCAACAACTGGAGTACTGGAGAAGATCAAACAGTTCGCTGCTTTGGATGCGAGCCAAAGCAGTTCTCTACCAAGTCAGGAACTCGGGAATGTGAGTTCTCTTTTCAATGTTAACGTTTTCAGTTAGCGACAGTGTGGTCTCCCTTCAACCTCGTGGCGTTTGCACATGCCTTCCCTTTGAGTTCCTGTCATCGCCTTCGCAGAGCATCTAACCACCATATTCTTCTTGATTAGGTATACTGCTTCAAAGATGCCGGCAGACGGTACATCGTATACAGCGGCAGCGGTGGCGCATAACCCGTATGCATCTAGCAGTTCGAGCCGACCAAATGGCTACCATCCAGTACCCGGAGCTATCCCTGGTTCTGTTGGCCGTTATGATCCCTACGCCCCTCCGCGCAAGCCTTCGGGGCCACCGGCGTCCGCTCTCCCTCCACCTCCGAAACCAAGTATGTTGAGATGGCTGACATTTTCACCACCACTGAGAATTGAAACTTCTTTAGCGATCCGATTTAAACCCTCTCCCTTTTTTCGCATAGACCAAGCGGTTTCTCCTATAATCGAATGCCCAGGTAATGGTTTTCTTTCGGTCAGGGTGTATTATCTTATTGTTCTAATATCCATTTGCTTAGAATCAACAGGCTCCATGGATCGTCGGCAGGGTAGCTTAGCATTCTCATTAAACGCTGACCAAGTCGCCAAACTAACTTCCCCCGGGTACGTTTATCTTAGTCGTGGAACTCCACAACGTTAACATGAGGTCGCAGATCAAAATATCAACTTCGTCTTTATTGCACCTCTTCCCAATTCCATTCCCAGAGCGCTTTCAGGCCGATGACTGGGCTTTGTCCGATCGAATTTCCTCCTACTTGCGAGATTCGCCTCAACACCGTCCAGCTAACGGCGAGTGTTAAAGGACTGAAGAAGAAACCTGGTACCGCCCCCCCTCCAGATCTTGGGAAGACAGTGAGGACCACTGTCGGTGGCCAAAATCGTATCGAGATGGTTTATGTAAACAGCCAACAGGGAGCACCACCGAAAGTGCGTTCTTTCGTGTTTCTTTCATGGTAGCTGTCTTAACTTGACTTATTAGAAATATTACCTGGTGGTAAACCTCGTGGAGACAACTTCGGTTGAACAATTAGTCGATAAGCTGAAGAAGGGCAAATATAAGTCCAGCAGCGAGATTATGACGAAGCGTGAGTGCACGTGGTCCTTCCAATGAAACTTTCACGAATATGCGCTTCAGGAAATGCCGTCAGCACAGACGACGACGATATTGTTGCAGAGTCGCAGAAGATGACACTCAAGTGCCCGGTATGTGTGAATGCATCACCCACTGTTCTTATGTGGTGAACTCATGCTTCCCAGTTGAGCTACACACGAATCAGTACTCCATGTCGCTCAGATCTGTGTGTGCACATCCAATGTTTTGATGCCACTTCTTTTTTTTCTGTGATGGAGCAAACAACGACCTGGCAGTGTCCTGTGTGCGAGAAGGTTTTAAACACTGATGACCTTATTGTTGATGGGTACGTGCCTCCATCCTCTTCACCCTGCCTTCTTCTGACGGGCAGTAGTTATTTTGACGAGATTCTGAAGGCTACATCGGAAGACGTAGACGACGTCATCGTGGAATCAGATGGCCAGTGGCACACGACAGATAACAAGTTTGCCTCTGCGCAGTGGAAGGCCTTACATCCCCCTGTTTCTCCTGCCAACTCATCTCGCAAACCTGGTCGCAAGGACCCTCCTAGTCGATCTCCTTCGAAACCTGTGATCAATGGCGCGTCGACCGAGCCGGGTGGGAAAGGGAAAGGCAAGGCTGTGGATGAGATTTATATATTGGACTCGGACGATGAGGACGATGACAGAGTGAAACGAGAGTTGTCACCCTCCGGAGGCAGCAGCACACAGAACAGCTATTATCAGTCACAGGCCACTCTACCGCCGCAGTCTCGAGCACAATCGCAGGCTGATAATGTCATTGACTTGACTCTCGATTCCGAGGATTCCGACGACGAGCCTGCGCCTTACGTGCCCCCCACGGTGATGAGGAAGGACAAGAGGAAGGCGCCCGATGACGATCCTATTTCACCCACAGAGCCGATATGGAAGAAGTCTCGTCCAGACGTCACCGCTCGCTCAAATGGACTCAATGGCAATGGTCATATCAATGGTGCATCGTTGTCGTCTTCTTCTGCGGTGGCATCTAATAACGGAGGGGGGAGTGGATATAGTTTGATGACTGGAATCTTGTCCAGTCTGGTGCAGCGCCCGTCCGCTACGTCTCCTGGACCGCAACCTGCACCTCCCGCCCCATCACGCTATCCAACCCTGAATAACGCAGCCCCATCAACGTCCGTCTATCAGTACATGCCGCCTCTATCCCCCTCTCTACCTCATCGGTCGACTCCATCCCAGAATCACTACACAAGTTCCATGCCGAATAGTTCCTATCCACGGTCAAGTTCAAGTTCCCGGTGGCCATCATCATAGTTCATACTGCCGTAGATAGGCCAAGGGCATTATTTTTATGTAGTGTATTGCATCTAATCAACACTGTACCGTTTTCCTCCGCCCGTCAAGGTCAAACAAAAATAATACTCCTTCCGTGTCACGTCCGCCCAATCGCAATCCTCACCATCCGCAGAGTCCGCGCGAGAGTTGGGACCCGTTTGATGGCATGAAACGCCGATGCGATGTTTTCCGTTGCGTGAGAAGGCAGCATCGACCAATCGGGCCGTCGAGATGATAGGTCGAAGGCTCGGCGCAGAGCGGAGCGGAGATAGAATATGCCCCGACGAGCCTTTTTTGGGCGCAATTTTTCGCGTTGTTTCTCCAACTTGTTCATCTCCCATCACCACCACCACTCCCCACTCCTTCCCCTTTTCTTTCCATCGCCATGTCCGAGGTTAAGAAGTCAAAAAGCGCCAAGGAGTTCACAGGTTTGCATCTCTCCATAGCCAAGCGTTTTGGCTTTCTTGATATGTTTGATTGTGCTGAGCTGGCGTATCTTTCACAGTGGACTTCCTGATGGGTGGTGTCTCTGCGGTTCGTTCATGGTATTTGTGTTTGCTGGAACTGGGATTGACGCGTTGCTGGTTCACTAGGCTGTCGCCAAGACTTCCGCTGCGCCCATTGAGCGTATCAAGCTCCTCGTCCAGAACCAGGATGAGATGGTACGCAAACCGTTTATCATGACCACAGTTGTACCTGATCCTTCTCCCAAATGCACTAGATCAAGCAAGGGCGTCTCTCACACCCTTACAAGGGTGTCGCTGACTGCTTCGCCCGAACGTACGCTGATGAGGGTCTCGTCTCGTTATGGCGTGGTAACACTGCCAACGTCATCCGATACTTCCCCACCCAGGCCTTGAACTTCGCCTTCAGTAAGTTTGCTCTGCATGCTTTCCGAGTCTATGGCTGAACTTGTAAACAGAGGATTACTTCAAGTCGTTGTTCGGTTTCAAGAAGTCGGAGGGTTACTGGAAGTGGTTCGGTGGAAACGTTGCTTCTGGTGGTGCCGCTGGTGCAGCGTCGTTGCTTTTCGTTTACTCGCTCGATTATGCTCGTACTCGTCTCGCCAACGATGCCAAGTCAGCCAAAGGTGGAGGAGCTCGTCAATTCAACGGTCTGGTCGATGTCTACAAGAAGACCCTTGCTTCTGACGGTCTTGCTGGTCTCTACCGTGGTTTCGTTCCCTCGGTTGTTGGTATTATCGTCTACCGTGGTCTCTACTTTGGTGTCTACGATTCGCTCAGTGAGTTCTCTATGATGTCATTTCGTGCTTAGCTAATTGCTCCCGCAGAGCCCGTCCTCCTTACCGGTGCCCTCGAGGGTTCGTTCTTGGCCTCCTTCTTCCTAGGATGGGGTGTTACCATTGGTGCTGGTCTCGCTTCGTATCCTCTTGATACTATTCGGTGGGTCCTCCTCGTTGAACCTTGACCACTTCGGCGCTTACGTGCTCTCCAGTCGTCGCATGATGATGACATCTGGCGGTGGTGTCCATTACAAGTCCATGTTCGATGCTGGTTCCCAGATCATTGCCAAGGAGGGTACTAAGTCACTGTTCAAGGGTGCCGGTGCCAACGTTCTCCGTGGTGTTGCTGGTGCTGGTGTGTTGTCTCTCTACGACAAGCTCCAGCAGGTCATGTTCGGCAAGGTCTACTCTGGTGGTACGTCCATTCACTCTTCATTTATCACTTGTATCTCACCATTGGCGTTTCAGGATCTGGCTAAAAGGTTTCGACCCCCTTCCCATAGATATGAGCATTGGCCTACCTTTCTTTACCTTATTACGCCTTACGACTTTAGCGATAGACACTCCTATATCCCTCGTTATGGTCCTTGCTCTGTTTTGTTGGGTTCGAATGTCCACTACATCGGGCTTGTGCATATGGATTCAAAAAGACATTCAAACAGCAATCTTCTGTGTGAAATTAGTGCCGATATGAACAAGATAAAGGAGTCAGCTGGGATGTCACGTGACACTTGCGCTTTCCGTGTCGTTCAGAATTTAGACAGAATTACTTGGAAATTACAACGACTTAAACCCAGGTCTCCGCGTTTCTCGTTTTGCTGCCACAGATCCATGCTATGGTTACTTAGGAGTCGACCAGTTGGTGCAGGTTTGTTGCTTCGCAGTTATGCTGCCTCCTCCGCACAGGCAATCGTTCTCCGGCCATATCAGGAGGGCTGTTTAGTTGCCTGTACGGACGCCCTTCAATCTGGTGCTTCTCGGATAGGTGTCTCACTCCCCACTGGTTCTGGCAAAACCACTGTTTTCATTTCTCTGCTGTCTCGGATGACTCCCCCATCTGTGAGCCCGAAGGCAACACGCTCCTTGATCGTCGTGAACGGGATCGAGCTTGCACGACAGTCAGCTCAGCAAGCAAGCAGGATGCGCCCAGATTGGACAGTGGAAATCGAGCAGGGAATGACCAAGGCTACTGGATTGGCTGACGTGTAGGTATTCTCTCATTTTCGCCTCCTTAAATCCCCAGTCTCACTTGAATTTCATCGTAGTACCATTGCCACTTACCAGACGCTGCTGCGACCAGACAGACTGGCCAAATTTCAAGGCTCATATCTCAAGGCTATCATCATCGACGAAGCGCATCATGCTGCTGCCCCTTCGTAAGTCGCGAAATTTTGAGCGCTCGAGTCAACATAACCTTCCCGTCAGTTACCGCCGCATTATGGCTCATTTTGACGCCGATATCAAACATCCTGACGTTGGATTCGAGCCTCCAGTTCTCCCTCACAAGGTTCCTATTATTGGATTTTCGGCAACATTCAGCAGACACGACGGACTAGCTCTTGGCTCAGTATTCGATCGAATCGTCTACCATCGCGGATTCCTTGAGATGATCAAGGAACAATGGTAAGCTACTCGTAATCGCCCTTTGCACTTATCTTACGGAGATTGGGATAGGCTATGTAACGTCAGATTCACGTCTGTGCAAGCCAGCCTTGATCTCGCCAACGTCACTCTAAGCGGCCGGACCGGAGACTTCAACGCGACGAGCCTCGCACATGTCATCAACACTGATACAGTGAACAGACTAGTAGTTCAGTCCTGGTTAGACAGAGCCGGTACTTGTGATCATAACTTGCGTTAACTCTTCTGTTCTGACCACGCCTTTCAGCCACCAGGAGGTCGACTTTGGTCTTCTGCGTAAACCTGGCCCATGTCAGAGAGCTAACGAGGACATTTCGCGATGCTGGCATTGACGCACGATACCTCTACTCCGGTACTCCTGCCGCCGAGCGTAAGGCTCTTGTTGACTCTTTCAAAGCAGGACAGTTCCCAGTGCTCGTAAACTGTGGTATGGAGGCTTTCATTGGTTAGCCGTGCTCCCACCTTCTCCGCTAACCCCCTTCCGCTCAATAGCGATTTTGACAGAAGGAGCGGATATACCCAATATCGATTGTGTGGTCGTGGCGAGACCAACACGATCACGAAATGTTTTTGCTCAGATGGTATGTTTGTTACATGCCACCATCACTCCTTGTGACACTGTACCATGGGTCAGATTGGTCGAGGCATGCGGCTTTCACCCGATACAGGCAAGGAAGATTGTCACATTATCGATTTCGTCGACAGCACCGACCGCGTTGCTGGGGTTGTCTGCACCCCGACGTTATTCGGCTTGGACCCTTCGGAGATGGTTGACGGTATGTGTGCCTTACCTCCAGTAGGATTGGTCTCTGATTCCACTTTCCAGATGAGACCACGGAATCCTTAGAAGAGCGATCCGCTGCTATGGAGATGATGGGTGGTTCTGATACCAAAGACCACATTCCCGACCCGAAATCCATTACCTACGTCGATCATGAAAATCCTTTCTCGCTTGTTGACCATGCATCTGGGGCTCCTCACATATCTAAACTGAGCAGCCATGCTTGGGTTGGTTGCGGAGGTGACGTGTATGTTCTTGAATGCCTCGGAAAGGGACATATTCGTATAGAACCCCTGAAAGGGGAGAATGGTGCGCGTCCCATCTGTTAGCTTTGCTTTTTTTAGTCCTCATTGGACAACCCAAGGCGAGAGTCATTTCCAGGCTCATTTCACTCCAACGATGGTGGATAAAGGAACTGCGCATACTCTCAAGATTCCGATGTTTGCTCGAAACCGAAAGGTTTTGACTGCGGAAACGTTGAGCGACGCAATTCGTGGCTGTGATACCTATGCAACTACAAAAGTCGTCTTTGGTCCACATGCTCTAGGGTGCGTAACGCCCTGCATCGCAACGCAGCTCTCATCTCATGGTTTCTCAGGCTTCTCCGGACAGCACGTTGGCGAAAACACCCCGCTACCGAGAGTCAGAAACAGTTCGTCGCAAAGCGTTGGGGCATGCGTGGTCATCCCATCGAATCGGATGGGCCACCTTCATCCGACAAAGCCAAATCACCCCAGGACCAGATTGCGAACATGACCAAGGGGCAAGCGGCTAATATCATCACTCGTTTCAAACACGGCGCGCATGTGAGTTGTCGCAACTTTTATATTTCCCTGAGACTTGACAGCTTTGACAGAAACGGTATGAGAAAAAGATACAGGTGGAAAGGAAAGCGGCCATCGCTGCATCCAAGGAAAGACTTCGGAAAGCTCGCGAGACTGTACGGGTGGGGGTATTAGAAGCATGAATGTATCGCAGTATAGACTAGACTACGTGCAACATTCAAGATCTACTCGACAATAAAAGGAGAAACCGCGAGATTGCTCTTTAGTGTCATAACAGCTGCTTGCTGAGCTCGTTCAATTACATCGTCCAGACGCTTCGGATGATGAAACGCAGTAGGATCCAGTACCAAACTGGCGAGAAGTGATCCGACGAGAGTGTCTCCTGCTCCCGTAACGCTGACGATCTCATCAGGGCTGACAGAAAGAGCAGGGAAATGTCTGATAACGACCATCTCCAAGTCATCTTGACCTCTGGCGACAATATATCGTCCTCTCGGATTACTCCTCTCCCCCGCCCACCCCGACTTCTTGACGTCCTCACCCGAAACTCGCAAGACGACCAAAACACCCCTCGGTCCAAGTTTAACAACCAGATTCTGGAAAAACGGAAGTAAGTTGACGGCCATCTGGGCTACACCATCCTCAATCAAGAAACCCAAAGTCTCAACGCAATGCGCGTTATCGTTCACTTTGCGTTTTGAGAGATGTTCGAGATCGCGGCGGAATTCGGATGAGAGGGCGAATGAGTCGATGGTGCGCC
The DNA here is from genome assembly GCA_000697665.1 of Jaapia argillacea MUCL 33604. NCBI lineage: Eukaryota > Fungi > Basidiomycota > Agaricomycetes > Jaapiales > Jaapiaceae > Jaapia > Jaapia argillacea. The sequence continues at coordinate 1,773,584 of KL197710.1, read as the reverse complement.
ACCAGGTGTCGTGGGATGTTAGTTCGAAAGGTTCGGATTGGGCTGTGTGGAATAGGTGGGTGAGTTCGAGGAGGTTTGGGGATGCGTATGTTATTGGTGCCGAGTGGGAGGGGAGGGAGAGACAGGAGGAGATGGCTGGGAGGATTGAGGTGGATTTGGTTATGGAGGTTGGTTCGCTGAATAGTAAGATGTTAGCGGGTTCGGAGAGGAGATTTGAGATACGTTAACGGACAAGAATGCTGGGAAAGTAATTGGTTGGTCATCCGTGATGAGAGTGAAGGAAGGGTATGCACTCACTGGAGATATTATGTTGGATAGAATACTTGACAACGTCCTCAATAGTCTTCGGCGACAAGTTCCCATCAAAAGCGACCACAACCGGTTCCTGCTTCTCCAACCTCTGCACCACCTACACCCAAATTAGCCATCAATCACCTCTCAAAAATGTGTCAACAAGGTATCCAAACGACATACCACATCACCTCTTAACCCATAAACGATATCCATATCAGCAACACCTCCAACCAACCCACCATCCCCATCCAAAACCATATTACAAACCGCCGACCTTTCCCCTCCCACCCCGCGCACAAACCCATCAACCCTCATACCCTCCCTCCCACTCTCCTCCAACACCAACCTCCCAAACGCATCACCTCCAACAGGCGAAACAAGCATCACAGCCCCATTCAAACCCTCAGAACCGTTTAAACATCGATGAGAAGCTTCGGCAATGTTCCGCGCTACACCTCCTAGTGATAGGGAGACCGTTCCGGGTGAGGTTGTGGCGTGGCCTTGAGAGGGATTGGGGAGCAGGAGGGATTTGGAGGTGATGTCGATTGCTGAGGCTCCTATTATGGCTAGTTTGGCTGGGGGGAGAGGGGCGGAAGGTTGGGGTTGGGGTTGGTTTGGTGTTGGTGGTGTCGGTGGTGGGTAAGCTGGATGAGGAGTCTGGGAGAGGATATTAGTTGGAGTGCGGTAAGGTTGTTAGACGGACTTGCCGTGCTCGATATGGATTCTCGATACTCTCGTTCCAGCTTTGCATACTCTGCAGCAATCTCTCCACCTACAAAACACGTCCGTCAGTCCTACACCGACCAACAACGAAAAAAACCTCCACTCACCAACTCTCGCCGTATTCTCAATCAAAGCCACATCTACCAACCCATCAGTGAAATCCCAAACTCTCCAAAATGCAAAGCCGAAAGAAAACTCACTACTCTCCAAAGATTTCCCGCTTGTAAGTTCCCCAACACGTTTCAACAACCAAGGAGTAACTTCCTTTCCTCTTTTACTCATCCCGTTCTTTTCTGATTCTGTTATGGCTTGTTCGACTGCTGCTTGGATGATAGAACCCGTGTGTTCGTATTGAGAGGGGATGGGGACGCCGAAGAGGGCGCCGGTTTGGAGGGATAGTTGGAAGTGGGTGACTGTTGGTGCTGAGTGGGTGAGTGGGGTCGGAAGGGAAGGGAAAGGCTTACAGAGGATTTGGGCTGCTGTCGATGGGGATGTCGTGTTCCATGGGCTCTGGAGGGGGTTAGGAGGGTGGAAGTGAGGAAAGTGGGATGGGTACCTGGAATCCGCTTCGGGGTGAGTAGAACGCGGGGAAATCTTTCGTTTCAGAGTATGAGATAACAGGTACTCCGAGAGTTTCCTGATAATTTATCGAGTAAGTTACAGTTGTTTCTGGGAGAGGCAGAAACTTGCGAGGTATTCTAGTGTCCTGAAAATAGAGTGAGATGGGGGACGAGTGAGGTGAGTGAATGGCGTGAACGGTACCTCCCAATGTCCAGGATTGATTTCACGCCTGCTGAGACGAGGCCGACTGGACAACGGGTGAGCTCCGGTAGGTCAGCTGATATGTCCATTGCTATAGGAAATAAGAGTGAGGGGAGAGGACAGGGAGGGAGAGAGAAGGACGTACAGTTCTCCGCTCCACGATGAACGCCTCCCAACCTAGAGGACATATCAGTAAAGATGCGTAGTCAAGTCGGAGCGACTGACCCTCCTGTTGCAAACACCTCTTGACATATCAGTGTTCATTCGATACACAAGTGAAAGTGAGGGCACACTTTTATTCCAGCCAGAGCTGCTAATATCAAAGTCGTACTACAAGTCGTCCCGCCGTCCTTGCGCATTGCAACAGCGCATGCAATATCCCTCCTGGAAACCTTGACGGCGCCTCCCTCGCGCTCTGCCTTGCCAGCCGATTCAGCTAACCTCTCCAATTCAGGTTGCTCCAGGCCAATCTTGATCCTGCCGCCAATGATGGCGATAGTAGCTGGAGTGCTACCAGTTTCACGGACGATACGTTCGACGGAGAGAGCGGTGGATAGGTTTGTTGGGTAGGGCATTCCGTGAGTGATGATAGTTGATTCGAGGGCTACGAGGGGGGCGTGGGTGAGGAGGGCATGGTGGATTTGGGGGTGAATGTCGATGGGTGCGTTTCGCTGCAGGGACTTGACCAGAGAAGACGGCAGCGAACGGGGCAGCCTAGGGAGAGCCATCGACGTTTGGTCCTCAAGCTTAGCTTCAAGTTGGTCGTCGGCGTTCAAGAGTGGGCCACGTGGCTGTGACTGCACGTGAGGGCGCACAGCCACCCGCTTATACTTGCACCGCCTGATTCGGTAAGTGGGTTTAAAGAGTGTTTATAACTTACAAGTTTAATCGTTGTGCGTACGTTTGCCTCTGAACCGTACTTGCACCATCGATGCTTGACCACAGGCGACAAAGACGGAGTGTGTACCGTATCCTGACACATGCGCCACAATCTTGTTCAGCGAGCGCACTAAAGTGGAATACCCGCCGATCCAGTTCCTAGTAGAGCGGGAGATACTTGAGAAAGGGGTTCTCCACCTCTTTCTCTTCGTCTCTCATCTCCTGCTCTGCTAGGTCAGTAGCTCTACGACCTCTTACTCTTCGTCTCACTGACTTGATCTGATTGACAGTATCTCGCGCACCCTCCCTTTCTTCTGTACTTTTTGGTCTCATTGCTCCGTGCTTCTGTACAGTTCGTTCGGACTGGAATACATAAAGCACTCCGGCCAAGTCCAGCCGTTTCTCTCCCCCGCCTCGCCAACCATCGGCGAAGCGTTTACTTCCTTTCTGCGCTCAGCATGGACTCGACTGCCACAGCTGTTACCCGGTACCTTGTCTCAGAGTACGAAAGAACCACCTACTACCACGGTATCTCCCTCGACCCCCCTGAGCTCCTTTACCGCTCCGACCTCCTTGATAATCCCTTCCCCCTCCCCAATGGTAGACACACTCCTACCCCTACCAAGACCGTGCATGGCGTGTTCAACACCCAGCTCAACAAGGTTTGGCACGATGTCGCTCCCCAGATCTGCCAACTCCTAAAAGCTCGACATATTCGCTATTCAGCCGTTAACGCAGCTCGATTCTTCGCTCACGGCGAGGAAGGGGAGGGTAGTCTCGGTCCCATCGTCATTTGGATTGCGACCCATCCCCAAACCACCACCGCCGAGAATGCGCACGACGCTTCCCCCGATATCATCAGTCTTCTCGAGAACTTTGGAGTCGAGGGAGCCGTGACAGAGTGGTACGAGGGCGCCGTGGAGACGCTAGCAGGTCCACCCCTTCTACGTGTCACCCTTGACACCGAACCCACCTTCTACGTTCGTCGCTTCCTGACTCCTGTGCTCGGCATGCCCATCGCTACCAAGGAGGGGGAGGTTGATGATGTTCAGGGGAGCGTCGGGTTCTTCTTCCACGAAAATAGGACCAAGTGCGACGAACCTCGTGCCAGGGTTTTCGGCGTTAGCAACTGCCACGTGCTCCGCAACACAACCAACATCGACTACCAGTTCAAGGGTACTGGCGCACCTCGTCAGCTCGTTCGTGTCGCCGGAAACCGTCGTTTCCAGCGCGGTGTCAACGAGGTCAGGGCCCTCATCGGTCGCCTCGGATCTGACGCCGAACTCTTGGTGACGGAGATTTCGGCCTTGGAGATGCAGTTGGAGAGTGACCATCCGGACGAGGTGGAGGAGGCCGAGGTGGGCGTGAAGGCCAAGCAGACTAAGTTGACTGAAGTCAAGAAGGATATGGGCCTACTGGAGGCTTTCTACAATGAACTCAACACCCAGTGGAGCGACATTGGGCGCCGAAATATCGGTCACGTTGATTGGGCTCCCAAGATCACCGTCGACGTTGAGGGTGACCGCTACACCATGGATATGGGTACGTTCGAGCTTGACGAGGCAATGTTCAAGCCCAATTTCAGGGGAAACGTTATCGACCTTGGTGCGTTTTGTTTCATCTTTCACATAATTACCTCGTTTGATAAAAAAAAAGACTTTTAGGAGCCAAGTATTCTTCCGGGGAACTCACCGACATGTTCTACCCTCTCAACAACAGTAGGACGGTGTTCAAATTCCCCCCAATCGCCAGCTCAGGATCACCGGTATCGTCACGCGCGAGCGCCTGGCCAATCCCGACTGTTTCGATAGCAACAATGAGCCCTGCCTCGTTGTCTTAAAGGACGGAGGCACGAGCGATCTCACCGTGGGAAGGTACGCGGGCCTGGAGGCTTACCTCTGCGATGATCTTGGGCAAGAGTCCATAGAACTCGCGATATATAATTATAACAAGCAATCCGGCGATTTCGCCGCCAAAGGCGATTCGGGCTCGCTCATCGTCGATGGCATGGGTAATATGGTCGGTATTCTCCACTCCGGCATGCCCAAAGGCGCGAGTAGCCATGTTACCTACGCCACGCCCGCCTGGTGGGTTGTCCAGCAGATCAAAGTCAAGTATCCCCACGCCGACTTCTATCGCACTACGTGGTAGATCATCGGCTTTCTCAGCGCTCGATTCTCTACTGGTAAGTTTTCTCCTTCTGCGTCATCCTTTTCGTACACATAGCTGACTACGTCGAAGCCCTGGAATCTTGAGCTCTTCGTTCAGGTATGTCTCCTCCTTTTTCCGTTTCTCAATTCACGTAGCTAATAGCTTTCGTCGACGGTTTAGGCCTTGGGATTCGTGAATTCATCGCGTCGATCACTGTAGCTTCTTGTTATCTGATACTCGCAACTTCTGTGTACTATCAATCCCTTTCTCAAGCCGTATGTTTCTTTTCCCCCAATCCCACTCTCCCAGCCTCTTCCAGTTGTATAAACTCCACACATTATTACTGCTCGAAATGGACATTACCGTTGATGTTGTTTAAACCACACATGATGAGTAACTTGAAGTCTCGACGGCTAGGTAACGGTTGAGTTAAGCATTTGTGCCTCTGACGTTGCAAAGCATTTCAGTTTCCTCTCGTTGATGTCTTTGAAAGTCCACGAGTCGACCTTTTCTAACGACTTCTACCTACACCTTCGCTGCTATGACTTGGGACTTTCGGCTTTACTCTGAGATACACACCATCGACGCAGACCAAGGTGCACATCATGAAACCGTGCTGAAGACGATGTCGATACGAGAGTGGGTTCATTCGAGTTCAGTGTCGTGTTCGCCACGATGTTCTCACCTGGGAATTTCGGCCGTATCGAATGTTTTCTCACTCACAGACGGCGACGGTGGTGCCCACAGCCGTATTTGACGTTACGAGTTGACTTGGTGAGAAGATGATGTCTTGGGATCAATCAGAAGGAGCAATAGTGTGCACAGCCACGCGCTTACACTTGCCCCGCCACGTGATTCGCCAAGCAATGTCAGGACCATCGCCATATTCCGTCGACGCTCGATCAGAAACAGACTGGGGCATCTGTGTACTCACACACACGCCACTCGATGTACCGCAGATCATCCAATCAGTCGGCGATCCTGCTGCAGGTGCCACGGCCGTATTCATAGGCACAACCCGTAACTCCTTCAAAGGTGCGACCCATCTACGTCCATCCGCTCCAGCTCACCCCATCCCCAGGGAGAACTGTCACACGTCTCGACTACCAGGCCTTCTCCAAACTGGCCATCAACACAATGTCTCACATCCTCGTAGATGCCGTCCATCAAATCTCCCGATCCGATCATCACACCTCAGACAACCCCGTCCCATCCCTAATCCGATGTGCACTCCATCACCGTCTGGGCACTGTCCCAGTTGGCGAACCCTCTATCGTCATTGCCGTCTCCTCGCCCCATAGGAAAGAGGCGTTTGTCGCTTGCGAGTCTATCTTGGAACAGGTCAAACGCAAGGCTCAGATTTGGAAGAGGGAATTTTATGAAGGCGATAGGGAGGAAGATGCAGAATGGAAAGCGAATGAATAGGTTCTGTTTTTCGTGCACTTGTTGTCTTGGATCGCAATTCAGCTCTACATTCCCTTTCTGCCCAACTAACCCTAACCCGGCACCCTTCAACTTGCCACTCGCCCTATCCTGCTCCAACAGCGGCAATGATCTCACATTCCGTCCCAATCAAAACAACCGACATTAGCTTCCGCGCGGAACCTACCCCAACTCCCTCCCACTAAATACCACATCCACCTCCCCCACCCTCCCCTCACTCACAAATGCTCCCACCATCTCTCCTCCTCTCCTTCCTGGCCCTGCTGTCAACCGTAGCTGCCCTCGGAGCTCTCCAAAGGACTTGTGCGACAGATATGGATTCAGAAATGTTTAGAGCTGCTGAATCCGATTTTGAGGATAAGATGATACCGCCCCCTAGTGCAGGGAAAGATGTTGTGATACATGTCTATTGGCATGTTGTTAGTAAGGATTCGACTGCTTTCGGTGGGAATATCCCGTGAGTGGGATGCCTTGGTTTAGTTGTCGTTTGGGATTGGGATTAACCACGACACCCTTCGCCTCATGCTAACGATACCTTCGCCTTGCGCTAACGATAATTTATAGGAATTGGCAGATCAACAAACAGATCAACGGTCTAAACCGAGATTTCGCGGATACGAGCATCCAGTTCAAGTTGATTAGAGTTTCGAGGACCATCAACGAAGATTGGTTTAACAACGTCGGTCCAAACACGTACGTCTTCCTCCCCCCCCCTTCCTTCTCGCCCCTCTCACCGTTCTGCAGCCATCAACAAATGGTCATGAAGAACAATTATAGGAGAGGCAGTCGTTCTTCCCTAAACATCTACTCAGTCGGGTCCGTCTCACATCCTCCTCTTTACCTAGCGGGAAATTGACGTTGGGGGCGGTAGATTCAAAGCTGGTTCGGGGGCTGGGTTGATGGGATACGCGACCTATCCTTATTGGTACGGCGGGAACCCAAAAGACGACGGAGTTGTCATCCTATTCTCAACAATCCCAGGCGGCTCCTCAGAAAACTACAACCTCGGCAAGGTCTCTTCCTCCCTCTCCCTCCTTTCTCCCCGCACTCACCCGTACCCCCAAACAGACTTTAACACACGAAGTAGGCCACTGGGCAGGCCTCTTCCACACCTTCCAAAACGGGTGTTCCTCACCTGGCGACCTAGTCTCTGACACCCCACCTGAAGCTTCACCGGCATACGGGTGTCCAGCCTCCCGTGATTCTTGTATGGGCGGAGGGTTGGATCCCATACATAATTTTATGGATTTTACGGAGGATGGGTGTATGCAGTCTTTTACCGTTGGTGAGTCCTCCCCACAGAAAAAGGGGTGAAGAGGGAGCTGACTTTTTGTGGGGTGTGTAGGGCAGGTGAAGAGGATGCAGGCGCAGATGAGGACTTATAGACGGGTTGATGTTTGATTCGGGATGGGCTTTTCCTTCATGGTGGTTCATGGTTTCGTAGAATACTTGGCGCCCGTTGGTCGCTTGGGCAATATGGGATCGTCGTTATTGTTGTATGTGTTGCTAAGGCATCTCTTACCAATGTATACAACCTACCGGTTCCGTTCCTGTGATCTATCTCTGCTGCCAGCAATAGTGCAATAGGAACGATTTGGGGGCAATTCGGTCTTTGTTGACTATCCGTCCAATTTGGGAGTTTCGAGTGGTGGACGATTTAAAAGAACTACAGCTTCTGCAGAAGAATGTGAATGGTTCTTAGAGGCCGTTCCGTGACGGTCAATCCAACGGAGACATTCAAACCATCCCCAACCCAAACCAACTTTGAACCATTAACCCCACTCCTGATCATCACTAATCTCACCTCTCTCCCAGCGCCGATCCTAACCGAAATCCCAAATATCAATCATCGTACCCTTCTTGGTCGAGTGCGCAACGGCGCACCACCTCCCCTTAAACACTCCCCACCTCCCGACAGTTTCTTCACAACTCAACGACTTGACTGTGTTTCGGTCCTGGTTGTCGACTATCCGTCAAATTATGGAGTTTCGAGCGATAGATCATACAGGAAAACTGCAGCTCCGCGGAAGAATGTGAGGCGTTCCGTGAAGGACAATCCAACGGAAACATTCAAGTCATGCCAAACCAAATCGACTTGGAACTAGTGACCGTACTCCTCATCATCACTACTCTCACCTCTCTCCCACCGTCGGTCCTCACCAAAATCCCAAATATCAATCATCGTACCCTTCTTAGTCGAGTGCGCAACAGCACACCACCTTCCTTTAAACACAACCTGCCAAGGCAAACACTCCCCACCCCCCAACAAATTCTTCAAAACTCTCCCACTTCTTATATCCCACAACTTCACCGACCCCTCACTCCCACTCGCAACTTTATAATCGTCGTGGTGGAAACAAGTGACAGCACCTGTGTGGCCTACTAATGTGTGTTGTAGTCTCCCATTAGTGGGATCCCAGACTCGGAGAGTGGTGTCAGCTGCTGCTGAGACGAGATGGGAGGGGGAGAGACGTAAGAGGCCGACGAGGGAGGTGTGGCCCGTGAGGAGGTGATGGCATTGACCGGTTTGGAGGTTCCAGATCCGGACTGTGTCGTCCATTGAACTAGTGTAGGCGTGGTTACGATTTGTATCGAGGGCGACGTTGTAAACTATAATTGAGAATGATGGGTGAGTGAATGTTGAGAGATCAAGAGAGTTGTTGGACCTTTCCCCGTGTGACCGATCAGAATCCATGTACAATTTCTAGTGGCTATGTCCCATACACGAGCGGTACAATCGTAGCTTGCGGAGACGATCGTCCGACCTTGGGCGGCGAGAGCTCGAACAACGTGGTCGTGGCCCTCTAGGGCAAATTGGTGGTAAGAACTAATCCCGGCACCCTTCTAGACATCGAGTCCGAGTGAGCAAGGGGGGCTTGGTCAAAACAATGAAAGGGACTGTACTCACGTCTGTCGATTCGCCATCAAGGAGATCCGTTCCACAGCCCCGACCCCGATACTCTTGATCTCCAGGTCGGGGAAGTCCCCACACCCTCACCGACCAATCCCTACTCCCCGTCACAATCAGGGGTTCTTTGGGCCACTGCTCTTTCGTAATCGCTCCATTGACATCCACCAAATCAAACCACTCGGGTTCAACAATCGTCAAACACCTGATAGTGCTAGTATGTCCGCCGAGGACATGCGTGCACGTCCCGTTGTTCAAATCCCATACCCGCACGTTACGATCGGCAGAACCAGAGACCAGGGTGTTCCCGATCACAGCCAGCGCCCAAACGCCTCCCTCGTGCCCATACAGTGAGTGTATGCGGGAACCTGTGCGAAGGCTGTAAACGTTGATTGAGTTGTCGTCTGACGCGCTGATGAGGAGGTCGTGTGAGATGAGGAGGCATGTCACGATCGAGTCGCCGTGTGCGGGGAAAGTGATGTGCTCGCCGGGTTCGTTATCTTTGAGTCTTTTCATTGTTGAGTGGATGAGTGGTATAGTTCAGCACTAATGATTAGAATTACTCACTCTAATCCGCGATGGATATGGACTATTGTGGGCGTCAAGGACCTCAAAGTTGAATCCCAGGAGGAAGTCAAATTCAACGACTGATCAATGATCGGAACCCGATCCCGAGCTATGCCTGCCTCAGGCTTGAGCCAGCTTGAAGCAGTCTTGCACATTACTTTGCTTCAGCATTTCGCCTCTGTAGATCGCGATCTCCAGTTATTATACACCAGAATGCAAGCTGTGGTGACAGTGACACTTTTGGCAACTCTGACATAACTTCCTTCACACTTTCTGTCTCCAGATGGACTCGATAAAGTCGGAATGAGCGCTCGCATGCATGGCCTTGTTCCTATTTGCTGCGTTGCTCTGAAATGCTCTGAAAAAATGTGCTCGGCTCGGCTCTTAAAACCTTGGATTCAGTCCTCTCCTCCTTCTCCTTTGACACACCCATCGAATCAACGCTTGACGGACCACTGCCAAATTATCAATACTACCTCGACATGGCGGACAAACTAACGAGACTTCGAGTACAAATGGCGAATCAAAAGCCTCCATTGAACTATTAGTGAGCAAACCCACTTTGGGGATCGTAATGGACGGCTGACGCGTTGAATGCAACAGTGTAATACCGAATCAAAACGCTCATGGTTCGAAGCCACACCCGGAGTGCGACAGGCGGCTGAAATGGCTCTCTGGGTACTCGGGGGCGTCTGGCGTGGCGGTCGTATCGCAGTCGACTGCCCACCTCTTCGTGGCTCCTCAAGACTACGACCTCGCAAGCCAAGAGCTATCTTCGGAGCCGTGGTTTGTGCTCTCTCCGGTGGAACCTGGATCATCGTATGAACAGTTTTGGGCATCTTGGCTTACCGTGCGTCTCTATTTGGGGTCCATTTTACCTCCGTCTCTGACGCTTTTTGCAGATCCGTTGCGACGGGAATGCAGTTGTTGGGTTCGACCCTCGCCTGCTCAGCCATGAGCAGGCGGAATCCCTAAACTCACTTTTATCTTTCAAAGGATCCCGGGTTTCGCTGCCGAAGCGAAACCTTGTCGATCTTGTCTGGGACGACAAGCCCGAGAGATCCGGTGAAGCATCTGACATATGCCCACCAAGACAAGTTTTTAGTGAGCCTTCTCTGGTGTTCTCAAAGTCTTGCTTCGCTGAATGGTAACAGATCCTCTGGTGCGACTGGAAAGAGTGAGGGACTGGATTACCTCTCAATCTGGCCATGCTGCGGCACTTATCATCTCCCCTTCCTCGATTGGTGAGTTCCCCGTGGAATTCGAGCGAGTTTTGTTGGAAACTGACATCTGTTTTAGCTTTCTTACTCTATCTTACCGGAACTCGCATGTTCTCATCGTACTTGTTCGTCGAGCCGGATAAGTGTGTCTTATTCCATGACTTCCATACCGACGATGGCCTCGATCAACACTTCGAGACCATGGGAGTTGAGCAAAGAAGATACAGCGACGTTTACATCTTCCTTCGTGAGCGCCAGAATATCCGTGGCAAGGCAAGTCCCCCTCTTCCATGTCACACCGACCCTATCTAAACCATTCGTTTAGACTCTTATTCCCAACGATACATCTCACGCCATCATGCGTTTGCTCACTCCAGAAGGGTGCACAGTTGCACCTGTATTCGCAGAGCATCTCAGGATGCTCGAGGTTGGCTTCGAGAAAAGTGTACTTGGTTGGCGGGACTGGTGCCATCTCCTATACCAAGCTGAGCCCCAGCTGACCTCCGAAGTGAAGAGAGAGCTTTCCCAGAATGCAACGTTTTTCGAGAGAGCCCAGGAGGCATCCGCTCTCACTCTTCGGGCCAGTCTCAGTGGAAACCGACCTAGAAGTCCTGCTGAAGGAAATGAAGATAATTCCCTCCCGAACGCCATCCACGTTATGATCATTTCTTGGTTGCAAGACATTCTCTACTCCACAGATGCATGTCAGCACATTTACCAGCTACGAGAGAAGGAGGCAGAGGGGTACATGGAGGCTCTACAATCGGTGAGTTTATGAGTTTTTGGTTTCCTGTGTATGGTATCTCATCGGTCCCGATCGGATTAGGTCCTTGATTGGGTGCGCGATGTCGATAAAGTTCGCAAGCTCTTTCCCAGTGTCTCGGAGGGCGATATGCGCAAATTGCGCCGCCGTGCGACACGACTATTGACAAAGTTGGTCCGAGAGTCGAACACTTTCCCTCCATCGTTGTTCATCGAGGGCGCCAGTCGCGATGGTCGCGACCCCTGTGCTGGCGGCAACTTCGCTAATATCTTCTTCGGCCATTATGAGGGCAAGGCGGTGGCGCTTAAGGACTTGCGAATCTTTTTGACAAGTGAGGTAAGCAATCGAAGGAGGATTCAACATGTGAGACCTATACTTCCTCTTATCGTGCCAGCTACTCAAATTCTTTGTGCACCGTTAGCTCTTCTGTCGAGAAGCTGTTCTTTGGCGACAGTTTAATCACCCTTCAATCCTGCCCTTCTTGGGAATGTGGTCTGATCCTTCCGAGCCTAATCATTATCCATTTATCGTCTTGCCGTGGATGGTGAATGGAAACGCTCGAGATTTCACTCGGAAACCCGAGGTGACCGGTCCCATGGTTGACAGCCTTGTGTGTGAAAATTCCACTCAGTGAAATCCATCACCTGACACTACAACCTTGCAGTTGTTTGATGTTGCCCGCGGCCTTGAATATCTCCACGACCTGGATGTTACCCACCGCGATCTATGTGGGGTCAGTTTTGATCCTTTGACTATGGAATGGCCGTCACTAACTCATGCGGACCACAGAAAAATATACTAGTCGACCAGGATAATCGTGCCCTGCTCTGCGATTTTGGGCTCACCTCGCTATTTACCGATCCAACCTCCATTCTGTACGCAGCATCCAGCAGTGGCCATATCGAGGGAACAACGAGATGGATGGCCCCGGAGGTGTTCACCGACGCGGGACTCCCCATCAGCTCACCAAAATTCCCGAGTGACATCTATTCGTTTGGCATTGTTGGGTGGGAGGTGAACTTCATCCGCCGACTTATTCGTAATAAAAGCAGCTGAATTCTGACCATACGCATTTGCCCACAGTTGTACAGTGGACGTACACCTTATCCCGAGCTCCCGACCGATCCGCAAGTTATGTTTCATGTTCTCTCCGACAGGCGACCAGACTTTCCCGCAGAGAAGCCCCTAGGAAGGGACATGCCTCTTGACCTTTGGAATCTCTTGGAAACATGCTGGGTACGCGATCCTACCGCCAGGCCAAAGGCCAAGGACTTGGTAGAGAGCATGTCGGCTATTGTCGGATAAGTTTGTATATGAATCACGATATCACGTACATGCTACGTAGCTTGATTCCAACTCATAACAAGTAAACTATCATTGGTTACGGAAGTTGACAAGTATGCGATCATAGAGAGTCGCCGCGTGCATCACGTTGACTTCCAGAAATTGTACGCTAATACCAATGTTTAATCGACTTTCCATTCCTTGGTCCCAGTGATCGTGTCATCGTCTTGCCCACTCACAAGAAGCTCCACCGTCCAGATGACGAGAGTGAAGAATATATTCATCCATCGCCACCATATCTGCGAGCCGTGGTCCAATACTGAATGATGAATGCCCCAAACATGAGATCAAAATAAGCAGTGAGATGATGGGACTTGACTGACGCAATAGGTGGGAATAGACGGTTACAAAAATCGCTTGTCGGTACGTCAGTAATAGGTGCGTTAACTTCGAGGTCTAAATGAAACGCGCGTGAGTTGAACAGGCTATCGATATTGGCTGGTGCTAGTGACTCACGGGACGACCATCCCATCCGTCGTCGACTCCGTAATCTGCATCCCAGCTATCGGCTCCGATTGTTGGGAGGATGCGACTAGCAAGGTGCAGAATCGACAAGCGATACACCAATGAAACCAGGACGGGCTTGGGTAACGTGTTGGTGACAAAATTCACAAGAGTCTGTAGATGGGGAAGAATATTGGACAAAAGGGGCGCACTAAATAAATGCAAGTTAGCAACAAGTTGAAAGGAGAAGGTACAGGATGAGACTTACTAGGCCGACGCAGGATCGAGGAAAGACTGTTGATCAAATCCGCACAACCAGACATTGTAGGCAAGGAAAAGGGCTAGGCCGGAAGATTCGATTACATTCGTCCGTCGCAGGCCAAAACCAATGAACGTCAGGAAGAGAAAGGCCGTCAAAGCTACGCCAAGGAGGGTGGATGACAAGGGAGACGTCGCAGCAGCAGGATATGCCTGACGGCGATATTAGCTTCAGGGGAAATAAGATAACACGACCCCGACTCACTATAACAATCCACCAAGCAGATGCGACGTAGGCTGCGGCCGTTACGATCAAAAGTCCGAATTGATAAACCTCTCCTTCATCAACTAATTTCTTCCCCTCTTGACCCAGCTTTTGCACAACGAGCAAGCTCGACAGCCCCTCCATGATAATGAAACCAGGACTGGAGAAATGCAGAATCTTCCCCCACCACGAGGCTGCTGTGATGAGGAAGGGCGGTACGGATTGGGAGAATGCATTGAAGCAAACGAGTAATAAGAAGGGGTGCATTGGGACCTGCATTACGGAGAGGGCCTGGTTACCCCATAGTAGCAGTAAGGTGCCATGGATAAGAGAGTGGAGGAACAGAAGTAGGGAGAGAAGGAGAAAAGCAGATGTCGATAAGGTGGAAAGTGTGAGAGGTAAAAACAACAGAATCTGCAACACCGTAGAAAGTCTGTGACATCCAACGTCGATGACTGCAGTTAGATTGGATCCTCGGGACAAAGGAGAGCGCAGGACGGACCTAGCAATGTTGGAGACAGCTGTCCACAAAAGCCATCCTCGCGACATTTTCGTTTATCTGCCTTCTGGATGGAGCTCCTCGAGGGTATAGTTCGACGACGGTCGGTTCGTCAATTGGGTGCTATGGGCATCGTCGACCGCCAGGGCCAAACAGAAGATATTGTTGTGGCCGACCTCGAGGCCTCTGTCAAGACTCAACGCGTCGAAGGTGGCACACGATGAGTCAATCACAGCCTTGACTGTGACACTCCTTTCTCCTTTGCTCCTTGTTCCTACTCCGCATCGCGATCGGTCTCGTAATTGGGCGGGTTTCTCGCCTGCTCACTCTAGATTGGCACACTAGATTCGTGATCAAGTTGCAAAGACTGGCGCTTATCTCTGTACCAGGATGGGTGGAAGCCAGTCAGTTCCCAAGGTCACAGCGCAGGATCGCGCTATCCTCGAGTCCGTCCCTTCCTGTAAACTGCTCTTCATCAAGGGACCAACGTGGCCATGATTGTACCTCTGCAGTCTCAAATTACAAAGAGACAAACTGAAGCAGTACCAGAAGAAGGTATGTAACTGCTCCAATCCCTTCCAACGTGAAAGATCTAATGACTTTACTAGATTCAAGTGGTGTTGGACCGTGAGAAAGAGATAGCGAAGCAACACTTGGCCACTGGTCAGAAGGACCGTGCGCTGATTGCACTGCGCAGAAGAAAGTATCAGCAGAGTATGTTGGTCAAGACGGAGGAGCAGATGACGAACTTGGAGCAGCTGGTTTGGATTTTTTTCTAGTGTTTGGTACGCGTTTAGAGTGACTGAGACCCACTGCAGGTATCAACCATTGAGTTCTCCTTGATCGAGGTCTCTGTGTTGCATGGGTTGAAACAAGGTAATGATGTGCTGAAGGAGATTCACAGAGAGATGAATGTGGAAAGTGTCGAGAAGCTTTTGGAAGAGACTGCAGAGGCGCAAGCATACCAAAGGGTAAAATCTATTGTTCTTTTCCTTTAGTCCCGGATATTCATGGATGTTATTAAGGAAATCGACGAAATGCTGGCAAACACCTTATCGCGAGAAGACGAAGAAGAGGTGGAAGCTGAGCTTAAGCAGCTCCAAGCGGAAGCTCTCCCTGTACGCGTCCCAACTCCTTTTTCGTCACGATTCCCTTTTGCTCATCCCGACGCAAAGCAGCAAGCAGACGCCGAACCGAAAGTCAAACTACCAAATGCACCTACAGCCGAACCTATTGTTGGCCAACCAGAGGCAGAACCGGAAGAGGCCACGCTCCAGCGAGAGAGAGTGGCAATCCCGGCATGATCATAATTTATGGACGATCTTATGTGCACCCCTTCGGACACTTTCCCCACTGTAACCTTACACACGCACAATACGGAGTAGTTGATTCAATCGGTCCACAGAAACATGGGCTTGAAATCAGAGGACTCGGGAGTACGACTACGAGAAACTTGGCTACCACCCCTCAAAATTTCCGAACCCAAGCTTCTTTTTCTTCTTCTGACCGTCATCCGCCCCGCCCAGGTCTTGTTCCGAGTCAGCAGCAGTGGCAGATAATGGTCTCTTCTTGTTCGTGTTGAGATCCAAATACTTTCCAACTCCACCTCCAACTCCGGTGGCCGTACTCTCGACGCCAACCTTTTCACCAAACCAGTTGATCTCGTCCCCGTCCTTCTTCTCCTTCCCTGCGGGAGCGCCCACCGTCCCACCATTCGCTGCTGCTTCCGCTTTCTTTGCAAGTTTCTTCTCGAGACGGGATTTGTAGTCCTCGAAGGGGTCTTGGTAGCTATCTCGCGTGGATCAAAGACGCGGACCTATGAGGACCAGATGAAAACTTACATGATAACTTGTGTGATTCGGATGGGTTTCGCCGGTCGGTCAGTCCCTTCCTTCGTCGGTAATTTCTCCAGCGTATCAAGCAGGTCTTCTCCACCGACCAATTTCCCGAAAACAGTATGTTTCCGATCTAGGTGAGGTGTCGCTCGAAAAGTCACATACCACTGGGCCCTGTTCGCCATTCGTTTCAGCAAATGAAAGCAAAGGTAAAGAACAAGAAATCTCTTACCCGTTGGTGGAGGGACCTTTGTTGGCCATAGCTATGACACCTCGACCGTCATGCTTGGCAGCCCCCTTCAGCTCGAATTCGTCCCGGAATGGTGTACCCCAGTAAGACTCTCCCCCCGCTCCTGTGCCGGTTGGGTCACCCGTTTGAATCTAGGAGGGCTGATGTCAAACAATCGTTCAACGATGAGGTGAACCGGAAAGGCTTGCCATGAAACCGGGTATCAGTCTGTGGAAGAGACAATTGTCATATTTCCCTTCCCTCGCGAGCATAAGGAAGTTATAACATGTTTTTGGAGCCTAATCAAGATGAGGAGTATCAAGAACCACACCATACAAACATGACGAAAATTCTGACCTTTTCACAAAAGAGCTCCAGGTTCAAACTTCCTCCACCTAAACTCGTGACCACTCGCACGTACGCACGACGTTTACCCACGTCTTTCTCCTTGCCTTTTCCCTTCGGGGGATTGGCAATCGCTTCGAACATGATTTCTTCCTGTAATGCACTTCAGCGGCACTCAAAGATAGCAACGGAGCACAACACACCTCGTCCCACACTAACCGGGACGTTGCCGTCTGAGGATCTACCGAGGTCGAAGTTAGAGATGCTCCCGGCATACCCGTTGAATACGGTGACACATTCCCTGTTCTCGTCGTGCATTAGCGTTGAATTATGGAGAAGGAAATGAGACTGACAAGGAACATTGGCTTTCGCTTTCACTGCGGAGACCCCCCCTGCTAC
The DNA here is from genome assembly GCA_000697665.1 of Jaapia argillacea MUCL 33604. Taxonomy (NCBI): domain Eukaryota; kingdom Fungi; phylum Basidiomycota; class Agaricomycetes; order Jaapiales; family Jaapiaceae; genus Jaapia; species Jaapia argillacea. The sequence goes on along the minus strand of KL197710.1, from coordinate 1,756,256 downwards.
AGGTTTCGCCGTCACTGCTTTGCTCTTGTCTGATGGAGGTGCAGCCTTCGTGACCGAACTCGAGGTACTCGGAACTGATGCAGACGGGAGACCATGTGGATTTTGAAGAGTGATAACATCCGACCTGAGTAGTTCACGATGACTCAATAAGACACCTTGGTGCAAGGGCAGGAGCAAACGCACTTCTTGAACGCAACGTCGGCGACCAAGTCCTTCCCACCTTTCACACTCTCCGCAAGGAAAACATTCCCTGTCGTGGCAATCGCGACGATATGCGAATGCATACTGAACGGTTTGAAAGAAATTGGGTCGTGAATTTCGCCTGATGATTTCCTGGCATAGTGGAGGGGAATAAGCTGCGCAGGGGTGAGTGCTTCTTGAGATATAGGGTTAACATTGTCGTGGGCTCTGAGGAGGGACACCTGGGTTCAGCAGGAGATGCCAGTGGAACGGCAAGATCCAACGTACTTCAGCCACGGCACAATGTTGATCAAATCGAACACATTGCCAGTCCCATCTGTATTCCTTGCACAGACAGGGTTCGTGAATGGCTGCCCGGTAAGGGTGCAGCTGTCGAAGGGCGTAGCACTAGCAAGACCACCAGTCTCCTGCTTCCTAGATGTGTGGTTGTGGTTCAGAACATGTAATTCCAGGTAAATCTGGATAAACGCACGCTTTGAAACCTGAAGTTCCAGCTGTGTGTTGCCCAAACCTTCCGGAATGCTCTTCGTGAGTGATGTACAACTTGTCCGAGTTTCCGTGTCCCATACTTTAGCAAGCTTCAAGAGTTTGCAGAATCGAGGTGGAGGGAAAGACAAAGTGCGCCGGAGTCTGCTACGTAGCCTCACAACGGCGATGCAACACATTTTCGGGTGCAGTAGAGCCACGCTGGGACACAGCGTTCCTGTTGTTATTGACGCTGCACCGTGAACGGCCACCAACGTCAGTCACCGGCTGGGATCTCGGATGGACCTACTACATAGCATTCTTGCCTTCGCCGATGCAATTTTACACTCGACAATCCAATCACATTCGTCACCCTTCGGCCGTGAAACCCTTGTGACGGTGTGTGCGTTGCCCATCCATGCCGATGGAATTCGTACAACAGGAAATCTGCGTACTTGAAGTCGCGAGGAATGAATGATTGGGCTCCATAAATCATCAAGCTCAGCTGAATTCGAGAACCATGTCTGTCCTCCAAGTCCTCCCCAGCACTAGTATCGTATCCAGCGTCCGCCTGGTTCCTCTCGTAGCTCGTGCTTCTCGACGCTCGTTCTTTACTATTGTGAACCAGGGTCATGAATCATGGAGGCTCGCTCTGGGTACGAGCCCCACCAAGCTCGAACCCGGGATTCGCCTCGCCATCCCTTTTTATCACACTGTGCAGGTCAGCTATTAATCCCAAATGAATGCGCTGCTCTGGCTAACTGTCGAGACTTCAGAACATTGACATGCGAGAAACCTCGGTCAGGATTATTCTCTGCTGACTTCCCCATCCAAACTTACATTTCATTAGGTGACGGTCGACGACCTCACTGGATTCACCAGCGACAACGTCCCCGTGCTTATATCGGGATCACTGTTCTATCGTGTCCGCAATTCATACGACGCATGTTTTGCGGTCCATGATTTCAGAGAAAATGTCAAAAATATCGGCACTTCGGCAATCCGCTCTGTCGTGGGTCACTTCACCGTAAGTTCAACTCATCTGGTTGGTTTACTATGGGGATCTAAACACCACCCCTTCCCAGTACGACGATGTTATTGGAGACCGGAACAGAACCAACGTGAAGCTCCATGAGACCATTGGAAGCAGCATTGACAAGTGGGGCGTCGAATGCACCCGGTTCGAAATCCAAAATTTCAAGCCTCTTAACCGGGACGTCGAGAAGCAGCTGGAACTTCAGATGGCTGCTGAGAGAGAGCGGCGTAAACAGTTGCTTGACACCCAGGCGATGGTCAATGTTGCCGAAGGTCAGAAAACGAGAGCGATCCTCGAGTCAGAGGGAGGTGAGCAGTATGCATCACCAATGTACTTTATCTTGATAGCTGACATTCTTACGACCATCCTTCAGCCCTTCAGGCACAGCTAAACCAGGCTGCGGGTCAAAAAGAGATGAGCATCCTCGAATCAGAGGGTGCTCGACAAGCCTCTTTGAATGAAGGTCGGGCACTGGCTGAACAAGTCGAACTCATTGCGCGCTCGCTGTCCGTCGGAGACGAGAACCCGAGTCCTGAGCTGAGAATCAAGGCTCTAGAAGCCCTAGTCGAGTTGAGGAGATTGGAGCAGCTCAAAGCTATCGCGAAGGGGCATGGCACTTCGACCTATTTCTTCGATGGGGCGAAGGGGCTTCTTCGCGAGCCGTATGATGTCGACAATGCTGAGAAATGGAAGAGGACATTGACGGACAGGGTGAGGGTTGACGCCAGTGTTGACAAGGCATGATGTTGGTCGGACTGAGGACACCTTTGCCTTAACCTTGTATACCTCCAGATACCACTCTCACTGGCAGGACCTTGCCAGTAGAGTAAACTTATTCCACCCTCCTGCTGTAACTAACGATTGATGTATCTCTCCACTCGTGTTCCTTTGCAAAGTTCTTGACGCCACATTCGCAAGGAACCGTGTCGATGACTCGCTATTATATGCAGTCTCTGATATAAAACGGAACATGGAGTCCTCCAGACCACGATTCACCAGTAGCGATAACAGAGAGCTAGAGTACGTGGATCACATACTTACAACTGACCACCCGAAGTCAATGGGACGCCAGAACGTTCACAACTTTTGAAAGTGCCTCATCACAAACCAACGAGAAGAGATCGCCGCAGTGGATATCAGGTGCAGCTCTGCAACGGTCCATGTCCAAAGGATAATGAAAGTACGAGCTTGGGCCCTGGAGCCGTCCATGCTTGTGATTGGTTCCGTTGATTTGATTTGACTGTGGCAATTCATCTCCGAACTCGCTTTTCCGGGGACTGGCAGAGACACTCTTCCAGTAAACTTAATCCATGCTCCTTCGCCATGCTGGTGCCAAAGCCCATATCTTGCTCCTTGACTTCCTCGCCCCGAGTCTGCTAGCACGTAGAGCTGCCAGCTCCGTGGCACGTCCCACCACCCGACGACCTCCAAGAACTTCCCCTGTATCCACACATCCCGCCGCCGTTACCAGTGCAGATATCCCTGCACTTATTCAATCACTGAAGCGGAAAAGCGCGGAGAGCGATCATATTGAAGCATTCAATGCTACCATCGCTTCCTTGAGGGGGGCGCTCAGAGCGGGAGACATCAGCTCCGCAAGGAAGGAGTGGGTGAACCTGGAAACAAGGGGGTTTCTTGGACTGTTGGGACCTTCTCAGTCAGAGAACTTCTCCAGAGAGGTTGCCTATTTAGTTGCGAAGGAGAGGGTGAGTGCGTGGAGTGATGAGGACCTGGCGGCGATAGAGAATATCGCGCTTGTATCTGCGGCAGGACGCGCATGGGACGGATTGCAGGCATGTATGCTCGCTCGCATTCGGAAGAACGACCCAGACGGAGCGCTCGCCTTGTATTCAAGCTATTTGGAGAGGTCAGATCAAGCAGAAGTTATGGCGAAGGATTCAGATGTGGGGAAAGAGGAGGATGAGGAGAACGTATACGGAGGAAACCACCCTCTTATTTCGGAGCTCCCAGGTGGATCAGAAAGTCACCCAGCTCGCTATATCCCTGGGCGAGGACCACTGGTGCTTGCCGCGATTGCTGCTCACGCGTCGAAGGATTCTTTTCAGGGCGCTCTACATCTTACCCTGACAACATCGTTCAAATTTGTTGCCTTTCTCATCCAGGAATTATTGAAACGACTGGACGATGACTCTCTCCGCGTCAAAGTGGAGGAATATATTCGACGTCTCCGGGTAGCTAAGCTACTGTCGCAGCCGCCAACGTTCCACAAGCACGTGTCGAACCTCGCCAATGAATCTGCAGTTGCACAACTGGAGGACCTCTACCAATCCGTCCTTGATGGCTTTTCTGGTCCCTACTCCTGGTTAGCCGCCACGCCTGAAGCGGTTTGTCCTCAGAGACCTGTTCTCATGGTACCCATGGCATGGGGTTGCTTCATCTCTGGCTTTCTTTCATGCCAGCAGAGGGCGCTCGCCGATAAAGTCTGGACGGAGCTTGGAGAGAGGGGGGTGCCACCCAGTGTCGCGATATGGACATCGCTCATCGAGGGCTATTCCCACATCAATGCACCCCAGGAGGCCCTAGTTGCTTGGAAGAATATGCTTGCGCAGCAGATCAAACCCGATACCAAAGCCTTTCTTGCCATCATATCGACGCTCTTCACCTGTCGGAGGCCCGACGAAGCCATAGAGAAGTTCCGACAGTTCGAGAAGGCCAAGCCACAGTTGGAATCCACGGAAGGCAATCCAGCGTCCCTGATTGTTTACAATGCTGTCCTTCACGGGTTTCTCATCAACGATCGTGAAGCCGACGCTCGGGCCCTTCTCGACAGGTTGAAGCAAACCGGACCCCACCCAGATATCGTCACTTACAACTCACTCCTACGATTTTACGGGAGGAAGGGAAGTCTCAAGGCCCTTGCGGCGAGCCTTCAGTCACTCGTTAGTGACGGGCTTGTTGGTGATGTCTTCACCTTTTCGACGATCCTCTCTGCTTTGCTTAAAGCTGGTCGAGAGGATGCGACGACGATGGTGACCAACCTGATGTTGAAGCATGGACTAGAACCGAATGTCGCTACCTACACCTCCATCCTCGACCAGCAGATCCGCGAGGAAGATATCAAGAGTTTCCGCGCCGCCTTTGATCTCCTCAGATGGATGGAGACCCAAAGTCCACTGATCCAACCGAACGACGTGACATACACCTGCGTACTGGCTGGGATGTATCGCCACAACTGGCTCGATCCTAAAGTCCGCGAGGATTGCAGGAAATGGATAGTGCAACGGATGGAGTCTAGGAAAATCGCCCCCAATCGGGTCACCTATCACATCCTATTGAAGGGATGTTTGGAGAACCCCAGCCCAGATGGTGTGAACGAAGCTATGAAGTATTATGATGAGATGCGGAGACGCAGGTTCTATTTCGCGAGCGACACGTGGTGGGTGTTGTTGGGAGGACTGGTGAGGAGGAGAGACTGGAAGTTGGCCATGCAGATTGTCGAGGATATCAAAAAGTCAGGGTTTGTTCCCCGTGGAGGTTTGCTCAATCTGATCCTCATAATCCAAACAAACGCTCCAAGAACGTAGATAGACCATGTACCCTCTACGAATCCACCCTCCCTATCATAGTGACGCTAGTAGCAGATTTTCCCCGAGAAAGAACGCCTTCCCGAGTCCGAGCCGAACATATCGGGCGAATGCTGGGACGACAGCGGTGTTAGCGGCTAGCTCCTCAAATTTGACACTCAATCACTGGTACTCACCCCAATGACTCCATCTTCTGCCTAGCCATTTCCCAAAGAAGGGCAACAACACCATTGACACGAGTTGTTGGAGTTGCTGAATGCTTTCCTCCCACTCCTGTTGTGCGAGGCGGTATTCGTCGTCTGAATCGTAGTAGTCATCCGAAGATGTTGTTGATGATGAATCCAAGGATGAGACAGAGCCTGGCATTGACGTGGACTAAGTACGGGGGCGGCGTTCTGCACGGGGATGGTGAAAGATGGGCGTGACCGTAAGCGGAAGTCGAGTGACGCAAACGGCGCTGTAGCCGAAAGAAGAGTGGTTCTCCATAAACATGCCTGAGAGGCTGAGACAGAAATTCTCAACCACGGCTTTCACCCTTCCTTTCGTTTTACTATCATTGCTGCACCATGGTAGAGGCAGCAAATCCCAAGACTCGGTATAGGCTTGTTGGCCAGCCCCTCCTCTATGCCATATCTATCTTTGCAAGTTTGGGTGTGTTTCTGGTAAGCGCTGATAGATGAGCTGAAGTCTCGCAACAGATGAGCTGATTTCGCCCGTCTTGCTTCAAGTTCGGATATGACCAAGGGTGAGTCCTTTATCCCTTGTAGTCGATATATTTACCTACCCCACACCTACATCCAGTGTCATGTCCGGGATCATTACAGGACCTCACTTTCGCCAGTTCTTCAGCTATCCGGGCCCAATCGAACTCGGTACCATGGTTGCTGTATTAGAGGTTGGCGCGTTTGGTATCAAATTTCCTATCCTCCCTGCTGCATGCAATGCACTGAATAATATACCAAGTTACTTCGCTTGCCGCCGGGCGCGTCGGAGATATCTTCGGTCGCAGGGGAACATTGTTTGCGGGAGCCGTTGTTTTCACAATCGGTGGTGCTATCCAGACCTTTACCTTGGGCTTTAAGACCATGGTAATAGGACGAATTGTGAGCGGTTTCGGCGTCGGACTACTGTCGTAAGTATCGACGACGCTCTCAACGTGGTTCCTGATTTCACCTTCGCGTCCAGCACCATTGTGCCGATATACCAAAGCGAGATATCTCCCGCAAATCACGTTCGTTCTTCCATCTCTTTCCTTCAAAGCCCGGCTAATTATCCTCAGAGAGGGAAAATGGCATGCATGGAATTTACTGGGAATATCATAGGATACTCTTCTTCTGTCGTATGTTTTGTCGCCACTTCGTGGCTTCTCGTTGCTCACTACTGGGTGATAGTGGGTGGACTACTTCTGTTCGTTCATAGATTCAGACCTTTCTTGGAGAATTCCTCTGTTCCTCCAATGCGTGATTGGATCTATTCTGGCTGCTGGATGTCTCCTCATGCCGGAGAGCCCACGGTACGTATTTAATCCCATCATTACTCGACTAATCTTCCTTCTGATGCATAATAGGTGGCTCATTGATGTCGACCGAGATTCCGAAGGAATGCGCGTCTTGGCCGACCTACACGGTGGAGACCCAGAGGATCTTATGGCTAAATCCGAGTTTCGTGAAATCAAGGACAGAGTTATGGAAGAGGTGGGGAGTTCCGACTGCTGCATCTTAGCTTTACTGACGCAGAGCAGAGAGAATCCGGTGAAGGTCGGACATACAGTAACATGTGGAAGAAGTACAAGCGTCGTGTCTTACTGGCCATGTCTGCCCAAGCATTTGCACAACTGGTAAGCTCCCTTTGTCATTCAGTTTCACATTTGGTCACATATTTATCCTATAGAACGGAATTAATGGTAAGACAAATCTCTCTCCTATGATACACTTTTCTGACGCCTGAGGGTGGCTCCCAGTGATATCCTATTACGCACGTAAGTCCCCCATCGTTTGGTCGGTGACAATGAGCTCATCCACGCAAATGTCATATAGCTAGAGTATTCGAGGGTTAGTGTGTTGTCTCGCCCGTCCTTACCGCAGATAAACCTGACATATATTAATTCCAGAGGCTGGATGGTTAGGCCGTGATGCGATCTTAATGGCTGGCATAAACTCCCTTTTCTATGTCGCAAGTACCATCCCAACGTAGGTTGATGACACCGCTTGGCTCGGTGATGAGCTTACCTTCTCTCCAGGTGGTGGCTTGCAGACCATTGGGGGAGAAGGCCAATTCTCTTGTCAGGAGCTGTCATGGCAAGTCTTCTTATCCAGGTCCTCAAATCTGTTCCAATATTTGAAGCTGATCCGTCCATAGACGGGTGTCTCTCTTGTTGCCATAGGTTGGTGGATGTATATTGACGTCCCTCAAACTCCTCAAGCCGTCGTCATTTGCGTCATCATCTACAACGCTGCCTTTGGGTACAGGTATAATACAGACTCCCGTTTCTCATAGCCTTACTCAATGTTCTTCATCTCCAGCTGGGGGCCGCTTGGGTGGTTGTGGGGTGTGGAGATTCTTCCACTCGTCGTCCGAGCCAAAGGCGTATCGTTGTCCACTGCAACCAACTGGGCCTTCAATTTCCTCGTGGGCGAGGCAACGCCATACCTCCAGGAAGTCATCGCATGGCGTTTGTATCCTATGCATGGTTTCTTTTGCGCTTGCAGCTTCATTGTCGGCGAGTATCTCCTTCACACTTTCAGACTTCACCGGATCTAATCCTTGTTCGCTTCAATGCAGTATATTTCTGTCAGTATTGTTCTTGGTTCCGCCATGGCATTTATTGACCACCGGCTGACCATCTATTAGTGTATCCCGAGACCAAAGGAATTCCTCTGGAAGAGATGGACGCTCTGTTTGGCGAAGGTGCGAATGTCATGGACATGATTATGAGCGTCACCTGACAGTCTTTCAACACAGATGAACTCGAAGAGAGATTCGACAACGAGTCGGAGAGGGCATCTCTGGTATCAACACCACTTCCCACTAACCATCAGGCTATTACAACGCCTCATCGAAAGTCGAGTTCACCTCGCAGAGGCTGGGTTAGTCGTCTTTTCGGCCGGGGTCGACCAACCTACCAGCCGATTGCCGACGGGGAGGAATAGGAACTCGTGAGGATGGATGATAGTAGAGCCGAGATCAACGACGACACTGAGAGCTGAGCATCAGCATCGGAGTCTGGTGTCGTAGGACGGTGTGTTGCCAGTAGTCAAGGATGCTATCTCCTCCTACTGGCTCCTCCTGATCTTGGCTGGTGTCCTTCCGTCCTCGCCACTTGTATCTCTCCCACCTGTACTACACTTGTGTTCTCTAGTCCCATGCATATGGCGTTAATTGCCGCTGTAACTACTATCCAGAGTGACTCGCGAAAAAGTGACTTCGACTGAAACTTGACTGAAACCGCTTAAGAAGTATATATTCATGTAGTCAAAGGCTACGTCACGTGGCATGCAATTTCTCATTCGAACCAGCTCACCAACGCTGCGCTCACCGTGTCGCTGGGCCCACAAGCCATGGTACTGCCAGGTTCGATGTCTGAGCGACCAAGTCCAGGAAACCCGGCGGCCCCCCTCCAATCAACCCGCTTCGCACTACACGTTTGAACAACTTGGCGTCCACCAACCACTCATCGCCGCACTGCAAACCGCCTTCCCAAATGTCAGGTGCCCAACTCAGATACAAACCGAATTCATGTCTGCTGTTCTCAGTGGACGAGATGTGTTGCTCAACGATGGTACTGGGACGGGCAAGTGAGTCGCTGATCTCGTCTCCTACTCTAAGACGGTGACCGAAATTTCTCTCCCTTGTCAGGTCCTTTGGGTTGACTTTGGCTTTACTCAATTTACCCCGGGTTCGGAATTTGGACAGCAAGAAATACCAGCAGATGGGGAATCACTGCATGACTTCCTTATTCCTTGTGCCCCACCGGGACCTTGCCTGTCAAATCTTTTACTGGATTAAGTCGATCAGCGCAGCCGCCTCAACTCCGGACGATCTGTTTCCAGAGGTTGCCCAACTCCTCATCCGGGGCACTTCAACGTCTTTGGAGGAAAAGATCTCCTTGCTTCGTTCGACACCACCCCACATCCTCATTGGTACCCCCCAAGCTGTTATGGAGGCATACGATGTCGACAAGACTGCGCTCCAGCTTGACTCGCTGTCGTCAGTCGCGGTTGACGAGGTGGACTACCTAATAGAGGCCCCACCTCGGTATGCCACATTGTACGCGCAGCAGAAGTATCAAAAAAGGGTGAAGCGACATCCAGGCCCCACACGTCAATTATTGGACATCATTTATCGTGGACGGGTGGGTCTTCACGGATCGGAAGGTGGTAAGCACCGGAACGCTGCAGAATATCCGCAATTGATCATGTCCAGTGCGACGTTTCGTGTCAACCTCAAGTCCCTGGTACTGGAGAGTGGATGGGTTACAGCCGAGGAAGGGAAGTTGGTTCGGGTCAGTGGATTGCCTCCGTCCAGTCACAGGCGCGTACGTGCTGGTTCACAGACCTCGAAGCTTCTCCACTGTGCGATAGTAGTGTCGAAGGATGGACAGATAAGGAACATTGATGGGGCTGTCGAACCAGGTTCAAATCCTGAATCCTCTCACGTCGAAATGACTTCGGGAAAGGTCCCAGACGAAACTTCACTGAGAATAGATGATGACGACGGCAGTTTCAATCCCCAGATTGATGACATGCTATTAAAAAGCGAGTCCTCTCAGCTTATATTTCACGAACACAATGCTAATGTGCAAGCAGAGCTCATCACTACTCCCTCTCAGTTCGAGCCTGCTGCTCTGGAGGCTATCGCGGCCACATTCGCTTTGGATGTTCCACAATTAGCTCTCCTAGTGCTCCCCGCTACCGCACCTGTTCATCGTGCAGTCCTCGAACTGCGAGAGCTAGGCGTAAATGCTCATGGGTTGGATCTATTAGCTGGTGACAAAGGGCGGGCCCATCTACTCAATGATAAACCCGACACTCTCCTCGACAATCCGGTACTCCTTGTATCGACCTTGGCGACAACCCGCGGAATAGATTTGCCCGAGCTGACACACGTATTTGTTCTGGGAATCCCAGAAGGCCGCCGAGTTGATGCGTACCTACATATGGCGGGGAGATCTGGTCGGTTCGGGCGTGATGGGAAGGTGATCAGTGTGCTGATGGAGCGGGAAGAGTTCGCGAGGGAAGATGGGAAGATTGGCGTGAGGGATGAGCCGAAGCGATTGAGCTCCATGTTCAAGGAGATGGACATCACGCCCACTAGACTTGAACACTTCGAATGAAAGCGCCCTTGCGCACTAGTTGTGAATTGTTCCCCTTGAATCTGAGATTCCAATAGCAAATGCCAGATGACGATTGCCTCGATGCTTCCGCACCCTTGTCGTCACGTCCTGAGAGCATTTTGCTGATGCGTGGGTCGCCGAGATGAATTCCCCAGGCCAGGCTGTCGACGGTCCTGAAACTGATTTGATGCCCGGAATAGTTGCTTGGCACTGGTGTTCACCCACCGTTGTCAGTTCGTCTATTTCCAGGACTTCTGTCTCCGTTGAACTCACGATAAGGAGGGCAAGGAAGTCAAGAATATTCGCCGAAAGCAACACGTTCGGTTGCACCAGCAGGTATTATTTTGTTGTCATCACGAGGCTACCCACGAGCTTGTGGCTGACCCATGCCATTCGCCTAGGTCAACTTCGCGACTTGCGGGTTATAATACCCTGCGTGCCCACACTCTCTAATTTTATTCCTTTTCTTCTTTCTTTCAGCCATGTCCTCGACGACACCCCCGTCCACAAGACGGGGTTTCATTTTATTCCTGGTATTCGCCACTTGTCTTTCGTTTGCAGCTGCTCAGTCATCCACGCCGTCCTCGTCCGCACCGTCCTCGACCTCCGTCTCAAATGTAACAACTACATCTCTCAGCCTTGTAACGAGCTCGGTGACGAGAGTCCTTACCACCCAATCTGGCGGACAAAACATTACAGTAACGACCGTGGTACCTTCCATCTTCAACGTAACCATTACACCAACTGCGACAGCGACGGCATCAGCATCGGCCACCCCAACGCCCATTAGCCTTGCCACAAAGATCGATCCCGCCTTTGGTGTCCTCGGTGCGCTTCTTATTATCACTGGCCTTCCCACTGCAATTCTGGGTCATCGGAATAGATGGTACGTCCGTCTTGGGGTGCATAATATTGAAGCTTTCTGAGACGACGACTCTTGTGGTTTTAGGACATCGTTCTTCCTCATAGGATTCTATACCCTTGCACTGGTCTGCTTCGTGCTCATTCTCCAGTTTGGGATTTTGAAGGCCATCCACCCACCTACAGCCACGATTCGTGGCATGTTTCTGATAGCTGCTGTTGTAGCCGGGATAGCTGGAGGAGGTATCACCATCTTCTTCTGGAAAGCTACCAAATACTTCCTGGGAGCTTGGGGAGGATTTGCACTTGGGCTTTTCATTCAGTGTTTCAGAAATGGGGGGTTGATTGGACCCATCGGTTTTAGGTGGATCATGTATATTGGTGAGTAACTCACTGCCTTTGCATCCGGCCTGAGCGTGCTGTTACTGATGAGGAAACAGTATGCACTGTCATAGGATTTGTCCTGTGTACCATCCCCAAGATCCATTACCATATCCTTCTCGTGGCCACATCGTTTGTTGGCGCCACGGCTTTCATGTTGGGTGTCGACTGCTACACAACCGCTGGACTCAAGGAGGTGGGTATTCTATACCTGGTTTGTTGACTCCAAACTAATATGACCTCCTGGTATAGTTCTATGTCTGGAACCTCGGATTTGAATCGCTCTTCCCGAAGTTCACAACCAATCACATTGCATTCCCCGTCAGCCAGACGATGCAGATTGAGATTGGTCTGATGGCAGCTGTTGCTCTGATGGGGATGGCGGTTCAATTACGCATGATCAAGATACTGCAGCGCAAATTGGAAGAGATCCGCCAAGAGCAGCGGCGACGCGACGAGGAGGAAGAGGCTCGTGCGGCTGAAAGATTCGCAGCCGTGGATAAGGAGCAATCAGAGTGGGAGAAGCAGCATCCTACGCTTGGTAGGCATGGTAGGCATGATAGTGGCTTCTCCAACTCTCCTTTGATGAAGGATAACGACACGCCCACCACGCCCACCTCCGACCTCCGTTCCAGCTTCACTCTTGGTAATCCGAACCCGCGCCCACGTTATCAATCAGGAGTTTCCGATCTGTTCGCGGGACCTCCCCCTGATGAGGAACTGCAACGAGCGGCTGCGAAACAACATCCAAGTGTTTTGCCCGCCCTCGATCTTGGGAGTGACATTGAGGCTGATGTCCCCCGAGATTTCATCGCCGACGAAGCCAAGGTGCATAACGGACCTGATGCTGAGGAGCTGAAACGCAAGGAGGATCTGTTGGCAGAAATACAAACCATCCGACGGTCTATCGACTGGTTGAAAGGGCCCACGCCAACTCCTTCCTCGTCATCTGGCTCTCGCCATCCTTCATTCTCTGCAAGCCGTGAACTGACCACTTCAGACGCCTCCCATCTCCGCCCGCCTCGACAACCTGACCCCCGTGGTCGAGTCCAGTCTTTGGAGATGTCGAGCGTTTTCCAAGCTTCTAATGCTCATCTTAGCGATTTGATCGGCCGACCTACCAGTGTACCCCTTCGCGACCCCGATTGGGATTCATATGTCCAGGATCGCAAGCTGCTGCAACCTCCATCTGGTGTTTCTCCTCCGATTGCTACGACACCGATTGCCCCGACGCCCAGAATGGCTGTTCCAGCTGCTGTAACCGAAGCGTTGGCTCGTCGTCATCAAGTCGAAAGCACTTATGAACAGAACCCGCATGACCGTGTCTCGTCGGGAAGCTCGGGAAGTCGTCTATCCCCCATTCCTGCAGGAGCGTCCGTATCCGTTCATAACAAAGATTACTTCTCTGTCGATGCCCCCACCTTGCCTCCGCGTGTTCATCAGAAGAAGCCGAGCTCTTCGCAAGTTACGGTGCTTCCTCCAGCTGTCACCGCATCAGCAGTGACCGTCCTGCCTCCTCGCAAGTCTCAGTCGCCACCAGCACCAGCGAAACCTGTTGAACCTCGCACGATCACTTTCGAGGAGTTAGCTGAGAGGCATCGAGAGAAACTTCGAGATCTTCAGGCACCGTTGACTCAGGCTACGAGGGAAGAGGCTGAGCTCGAAGCTGCAAAAGCACGATGGGAGAGAGCCAAGGCTTTGGAGAAGCAGGCCGTTATGAAGAGGCAAGCTGAGAAAGCTAGAGAGTTTTCGGAGAAGCAGGAGAAGCGGGGGCGATCAGATGATAAACACCGCACAGAACCTTCTCGCAAACCCACCCAAAGCAGGAGTCAAAGTGCCGATAAACTTGCTGCCCCTGCGTCGTCATCGAAGCGAATGTCGTTGATGCGGGTCGAGGATTGGCAGAGACAGCAGCAGTCACCGGAGACGAGCACTCGTGGTCAACCCAGGCCAAATTCTCAGCGACGGGTATCAAGGCCCCCTGCATTGGGCGGAGTTCCTTTCCCTGAATCGGCTACCAAACCTCGAAACCCTGCCGGCCCCACATCACCGGGTCAGGAACAAGTACGAAGGTCGACCGTCTACTACGACGCCCCCAACTAAATCATGGGATATTCGGTCATGTTACGACAAAACGAGCACCTCCATTCGGGTGTCATGTACTACCACCATCACTATTTAATCTGCGCGTTCTGCCATTCGCCTTGGGCAGGTGATCACGAACTACTCGATGACTTTTGGCAGAGATGCCTGGGACTTTCCTCTGAACTTCTTGACCATGGACTTATAGATTAGCGCATATTGTAATGCCATTTTGGCGTCGACATTGTCTCAATTTCTCCACCGTCCCATTCCCCTACTTGCATCATCCATTTTCGTCCGACCATGTCTAATGTTTCGAGGCATGGCCGCTTCTTCTTAGTCCATTGTACGCCTTGTGGTTGTAGTACTTTTAGCCAGGATATGGACCTTGGCACCTTGTGGCATGCATACCTTAGGGAACATTAGGCTTGTCTCTGGACGTCTCTGGACCTCTCATCTCAGTACTTCCCGAAGACATCCGCGACTGAGCCGACTTGCTCCGGATGCCGCTGAGCTTGAATTCCCCAAAGACTGGGGAAACAGAAGTTGCAGAACGGTCTGGTTGGGGCAAAGATCGCGACTTTGGCTAGGACAAAATGAAAGCTTCCGTCTCGAGCAGAACGTCATTTGGATCGCAGCCTGCGATATAATCCCCCCCTCCTTATCCTCACTCCTGCATCCTGCCGTAATGTCGATTCCTCGTTCCAAATCTGCGCCTCAGTTCGTTGCACACCAGAGACTCGAACTCCATACCCATATTCATGGCACGCGCACACCACCACATGCAGGTCGACGAACCCTCGGGATCCAAGACCACCGTTCTCTGACTGCAGCGCATAGTCCCATTCACTCGCCTGCAGCTACTCCTCGCGTAGAGGACCCGTTCAACCTGGGGGGTTTCTTCCCTTCGCATATTGGCATCGTAGAAGAGGAACAAGAGTGGAGTTGGTTGAGGTACAGTGAAGAGGGAGGCGGGTTTCAGGCTCAGAGGGAAGACGTTCACCCAATGTTCTCACCTCCAGTGTCGGAGGGTGAACCATCCTTACCTGCGACTCCTCAGTCAGAGCCTCTCACACCCCAGGAGCTTGAGGAGGAAGCACGAAAGACCATTGAAGGGGAGGATAAATTCGGTGTATTATCTATCCGTTAGTCAATTCCCAGTCTCATTTCCCCCGCTTAACCTGACGTTACATTCAGACAATCCCTTCCATATCACTGATGCTCGGCCGGAATCCTACTTCCCCGACCTTAGCTTGCTATCCCCTTACACGGATGACGATCCTGTGGATGACGATGCACTATACAACGTGTTGTGTGCACTCCGTCGATCGCATACTTTGCCGAAAGAGTCGAAGGAAACTCGCGTGGGGAACTTGGGCGAACTGTTCTCACCCGTCGACGAGAAACCAGCTGAAGATGGATGGACTTGGTCACTTAGTCAAGGTCTTCGTATGCTATGGGCTTGAAGCTTGAATATGGCCGCTTTTCTTTCCATCGTCGTGTATACCAGGCTACTATCAAGGAGTTTGTGTCCATAATTCTCGGTGGCCAGACGCTGAGAGGCCTCCAATTATACGACAAGGGTGACGGAATTTCCCAAACCTTTCTAACCCACGACCAATTCAACACCGACAACTACGCCGCTCTGCAGCCGCATGTATCGACTACGAGTACGGGATAACGAAGTCTCTGTGTTGTAGCGATGGCAGATTGTCTGAACAACCAAGTAGGATACTATGTTGATAATGTCGATAATGCGCAACTGGTGGCCAAGGGAATCAGCCACCCGGAGCTCTGCCGAATGACACCGAGGGTGCTGGCCGAGAGTTCCGGTAAGGTGCCGTAATCCGGGACGGAGCCGATTGGTCTGTGGGATTCTTATAAAGGCTTTCACCCACGAACAAGCACGTGTCGCCCTTTTCTTTCTCACACTTCCCACACCCACACTCCCAGGCAGACTTGGTGGGAATAATGAGGACTGTCCATCCCTTCCCTTCTGCAAATCCAGCTCACATTAACATGGCCTCTGCTGCAACCGCAGACCAACGATCCCAAATGCAACCCCCGCAAAATATCCACCAACCTTCCCGCTCTGCGTCCCCAGCGCAGGCCAACTTAAACTTGCTTGTAAACGCTATCTCTTCTGCTTCTTCTTCCTCGAATATTTCCAACCATAATACGACCCAGGTCTCCAATAATTATCAGTCAACATCACATCCGTCGTCCCAGTCTCCAGCATCCGGTCCACCGCCTTCCATGACTCCACCGATAAACACAGCACACTCTGCATCTGATCCGAACGCGTCCCTCCAGTCGATCCTCACCACATCCGACCCGGGGCCCCCTCCTCCGGGTACACAACTCCCCCCATGGAACTCGAATGCTGTCGTCATGCACCCCTCTCAACGTAACTTGCCACCCTCGGGACCACTGCCGACGATTCACGTGAGCTCACTTAACTCTGTAGATTGTCGAGTCTCATTATTTTCGGTAACGGTAGCCCTCCAATGGTAAGCGAAAGCTTGATGAAGGGGAGTCTGAGGATCCCCACAGCAAAATCAGACGCGTCGTCCGCGACCATGTCTCCGCAGACTCGGCTCGAGTCATCCCCATGACCACTGTGATATGTCTCCATGCAGCGGTCGCGCAAAAATCATATGGCAGCGAAAAGCGTTTTCTTTGCCCTCCCCCAGTCGTTCACATCGAAGGACCCGTTTGGCATATGCGACAGCAACAGCTGTCGATGGCCGTTGTGTCCGAAGATGGGTCTCGCTCCTTCGAACAAAAGGGCACTCTGGACAATAGTATGACAGCCAGCTTCAAGTTTTTGCATGTCACTGGAACAGCCAAAGCCAAGAGTTTCCAACTTTCATTAGACATTGCCGAACCCCCTCCCCCGAGTCTCAATCCTGAAGGTGCCGACCATCGAAGTGGTCGAGTTTGGGCGACTTTCGACTCTGCCCCTGTTACCATCATTTCGAAACCATCGAAGAAGACGGCCAAGACGCGTAACATTTCGTCGTGCATTCTTGCCGGTGGTCCCGTATCTTTATTCAATCGCATCAATTCACAAACTGTACGGACGAAATATATGACCATTGATCATGCTCAGTTGTGCGCCAGCAATGTATCATGGTCCGCCTTTAATGTGAACGTCGTTCGTCGTCCACCCGACGCGCCGCCTCTCGGTATGTGCCCACGTGACCCTGGAACCGATCGTGTTTTTGTGCTCACGCCTCTGGTCGCACACTAGGTGGTCCGCAACCCGTAACTTACGGTTCGGAGATCGTTCTATCTGACACTCATTCGGGTATTTCTACCGCGCCTCTCATCATTCGCAAAGTTGACAAGGGCAGGATCATTTCGGATGATGGCGGTCCTGTTAGTCAAATGCAGAAGATCGCACTTCAAAGGGTCAATCCTGATGGTTCGCGACATTATTTGTCTGCTGCAGGACCCATGCCAGGTACACCAGGTGTCATCGCCCCTCCAGCCCCTGGCATGTCCCAGCAGGCAGGTACGCATGCGCTGATATTCCAATCTCCGCGTATTCGTGACGAGATGAAGGAGGGGGTGCGGGTCATTTCGGACGAGGTTGACGATTACTTGTGTTGGACCATTGTGGGCATCTGTATGTCTCTTCCCTTTGTGCAAGACACCCTTGTTGACCGTTTGCGTAGCCAAGTTTCAATATACGTTCTTCGATGCATTCGGGCAAAGTAACAACATTCCGGAAATGCCGATCACTCCCTTTCCGACGCTGTTCACCGCTCCAAGCTATCGCCCGCCGAACAATACGCTCGACCTGACAGTCTCCAACTTCTTCTACGAAGATCCCAAGACGCGAACACAGACGCCACTGGAAGTTTATCTGGGGAACCTCGGTCCATTACGTCAGCGAGTGTACCAAGCTACACCTCCGGGTCCCTTGACGAATATCTCGCCATTCGTTCACAGCTTGACAGGACCTGACACTTCGGGTTCCTCTGGAGATACTGGCGCATCAGGTCAGATGTCACAGATGCCAGGTCCACCACGATTCATACCTTCTGGTCCATTACACACCATCGTGGTCGTCGAGATGCCGCCACTGCCTGATATCATTAAGGCGTTGGAGGAGGATGCATCTGCGGCAAATGGCGATGAGTCGAAGCCTTCTCCCCGTCGAGACCCTTCCACACCTGGGTCATCGAGTTCACAGCATGAGCGTGGCACGAACGGTGGTGCTCCGAGTCCGGCTTCCATCGCTGGACGAAGCCTTCCTTTACTGTTCATCCGAGCCTATGATGGTGTGGGATATCATTCTGGCAGAACAGTTACTGTTGAGAATATGTTTCACTCAATGGACATTGGGAATCTCACTTCGGGGGCTCCTAGTGCTCCTACGAATGGCCTGGATAATGGTTGGTTGGCTGCTGCCCAAGCTGCTGCCGCTGCAGAGGGTGGAATGCATGGATGGACCTTGAGAGTCTTGTAAGCTACCCTGTGTGCCCGTATGTCCATCCTATTATCCTCTATCGCTTTCGTTGGTTGTTCTTGCTTCCACCCTCCCGCAGTGACCGCCGGTCTTTCTTGTTGTAGCCTTCTTTGGGAGTTCTGGAGTTTGATATTTGTACATCCTTGACGACTGGTATCACAGTACTAGTCCTTTCTGTATAAATTATTTGCGATGCCTGTGCGATACATCATCTCGTGAGGGGACAGCATATGGTGAAGCAGCCCAGTCTCTCATCGGCTGCCTTGGTTGATCATCCAGAACGACAGCGCGGATCAATCTTGAGAGTTGTGTCGTGCGGTCCGAAGGCGCGTTCTATATAAGTCCGAACTATTGCTAAGGGCATGGGCTGTCCCCAAGCGTTTACAACGACGAGAACCCGAATGTGCGTACAGTAATTGGTTCCCTCCATCTACGATCGGCCTAACGTTTTCACACCCAATCGATAAGCTTGGTCGTTGCTTTTAAAGTGAGTCAAGCCTCTTTCCACACAGCACGTTCCTTTCAACCTTTGTCGTTGTAGGACTATCGCCGTCAACCTCTCCGTTCCACCAACATCCATCCAAGATGCCTCCAACTGGAATTACTTCCAGAGTTGAATGGCTGGCTGGCCTGAACACCACCGGTGCTCCCCTTCCAAATGATGAGACGAAGTACTTGCGCAAGGTGTGTGCCCATTCATATCGAGTGGTATATTCGTTCAACAATGTATAGACTGGTATCATCGCCACCATCGGTACGAGAATGATCACCGCAGTAGATAACGAAATCCTGACATTCACCAGGACCCAATACAAACAGCGTCGAAAAGATCGCTGCCTTGGCGAAAGCTGGTGTGAACATTGGTGAGTCCATCATCAGCAGTGTGATCGGAACGGATTTGACACATCTACAGTCCGCATGAACTTCTCCCATGGAAGTTATGAGTATCACCAAAGTGTAATCGACAATACCAGGAAGATGATTGCAGGTGAGGCTTTGCTTCTTTACACACAGTGCGCGCTGAACTAAAATATTGAATCAAGCCGATCCGGCGCAACGACCTGTGGCCATCGCTTTGGACACGGTTTGTGGTCGCCTAGTTCAGGTGATTCGTCCAAGCTAATACGCTCGATTCGCAGAAAGGGCCTGAGATCCGAACTGGTTTGATGAGAGATGGCATAGATGTGCGTTTACCCTTGTCGCCTGACGACGTTGATTGAATAGCGTCTAGATCAAAATCACAGCAGGACACGAGTTCACCATTTCCACGGACACGAAATATAGCGAGATCTGCGATGACAAGATCTTGTTCATGGATTATGTGCGTGCAGTTGTTGATTCCAAGAAGGTTATCTAAGTGGCCTTTTGTAATTAGCAAAATCTGACCAAGGTCACCGCACCTGGCAAGCTGATCTACGTCGATGACGGTCCGTTCCATCCTCTGTGTCCACAGTATCAATTTGACCAGGATTTTTAGGTATCCTGACCCTTCTTGTCCTATCCATCGACGGAACGAACGTCCGAGTACGCGCCGTCAACAACGGAGTTCTTTCCTCCCGCAAGGGCGTCAACCTTCCGAAGACTGCGGTTGATTTGCCTGCCCTCTCTACCAAGGATAAGAACGACTTGTTGTTTGGTGTGAAGAATGGCGTCGATATGATCTTTGCCTCTTTCATTCGTCGAGCACAGGACGTCACCGATATCCGGGAAGTTCTTGGCCCCGACGGTGCGAATATCAAGATCATTGTCAAGATTGAGAATGAGCAGGGAGTTGCCAACTTCGACGAAATCTTGGCTGTGGCAGACGGTGTAATGGTTGCCCGCGGAGATCTCGGTATAGAAATTCCCGCCAGTCAAGTCTTCCTCGCCCAAAAGATGATGATCGCTAAGAGCAACATGGCCGGGAAGCCTGTTATCGTGGCCACGCAAATGTTGGAGGTAAGTTTTAGCTTTGCATGTTGGTTGGGAAAGCTGACCGATCTTTCGTACAGTCCATGACAGTAAGTTTAGAATCATCAGTCGAGTTAAAAATCCTCCGTTGATGTTGGGTGGTCACAGTACAACCCTAGGCCCACTCGTGCGGAGGTGAGCGATGTTGCCAACGCAGTCCTTGACGGCGCGGATTGCGTCATGCTCTCTGGAGAGACTGCCAAGGGTGCCTACCCTATTCAGGCTGGTCAGCACTCATCACCGATACAAATCGCAGTCCACACTGACTCCCCTTTGCAGTGCTTATGATGGCGGAAACTTGTATGTTAGCCGAATCCGCAATTTGCTACCCTCCTCTCCACGACGAGTTGAGGGATTCTACACCCCGTCCCACCGAGACTGTGGAGACCGTGGCTATTGCTGCGGTAACTGCAGCGTCCGAGCAAGACGCGGGGGCAATCCTTGTGCTGTCCACCAGCGGTCACACCGCTGCCCTCCTTTCCAAGTACCGCCCCACCGCCCCTATCATCATGGGTGAGTGTTTCTTGGATCTAATTCTCACGTCGGCGAATTGAACGCTTTGCCTCTCAGTCACAAGAAATCAGGTGACCGCGCGTCAAGTGCACTTACACAGAGGCGTGTATCCCTTCTGGTATCCCGAGCCCAGAGGAGTTCCCAGCCACCAATGGCAGACTGATGTGAGTACGACAAAGTTATCACCGATGCACTTACTTAGTCAAATTTTCAGGTGGACAATCGAATTCGCTTCGGTCTCAAGAACGCGCTTGCATTGAACCTCATCAAGACCGGCACCACAATAGTTGCTGTCCAAGGATGGAAGGGCGGATTGGGTCATACCAACACACTGCGTATCTTGTCCGTGCCCACGGACCCCGCCGACTTGGAGATGCAGCCCTTAGGAGGAGTGTGAGAATGGGAGAAGAAGAAGTGTACAGGTCTGCGTAGCTGCTCCATTGTAATGGTTTCAACTAGTGTGTTTTGATGTACAACAGTAACAATAGATTGACCGTTCATCAGCAGTGTGGTCGAGATTATACTGGGAGGCGATTCGGAGGGACAGTAACAGTTTGCTTCCCGATGTTTGTCGGGGCTATGCTGCTTTCCCACGAATACAAACTTGGAACCATTCCAACGAGAGATTTCAGTTTTTACCATTTACATATCAGACGGCTGACGGGGGTATCGACGTGTCGAATACTCTCCGCCCAATAGGTCTCCCTTCGACGCGAGATTTGTTCTCTACGGGCATGTCGACGTCCTCTTTTTTCCCGTCTCCGCCTCGCACCAATGGCTTTCGCGACAAGCCTCGAATGACCAACGGACTACCAACATACTCCTCGGCGGTCCAGGAGAAAATGCGACTCCATTCCAAGGGTGCTGCCTCTTGGTTCATCCCTGTGTCATTGGCAATCCCAGGAATTCACACTCGGCGGCTTCGTTTGCTGTTGCCAAACCCTGTTCGCCTCCAGCACTTCGTCGTGTCGCGTTCGGGGCGCAAACGAGGAACCCTATTGCTCTTTATTATCATCCTTGTAATTTTCTATGCTACGTTTGCTCTTGCCAAGCGGTGGGGGTCGAAGGAAAAGCAATGGCCAGCTCCTCCCTGGCAAGGCCCACCTTCGACCCTCGTATATCGTCGTGACGACCTACAGCGGATATGGGAGTGGGAGATTGCGAGTGGCCATTATCCAAGCAGTCGGAAAAGTGGGTGCTTATACTTTCATTGGCATTGACTGGCACTAAAAACATAACAGTCCCCGAGCAAATCGGTTTCACTTCCCCAGCCATCAACCCAGCCCTCCCTCCTAAGAAACCGGTTTCATTGCCATCGCGATTTCGACCTCCCTTCGTCACCAACTCTCAAGGCATTGGCCCTAAACGCGTGTACCTCGATATTCAGAGCCAACCACCCAGGGTCGCTTACCCCCCACGTCCGGTTCCTGGAAGTGTTGCTGACTTGGATGTAATAATGGAACACTGTGATTTCACGAACAAAAAGGTATGTGTCAAATCTCCTACCATGCATTTCCGTCTGACCTCGTCCTCCAGTACGTTCGCGACTGCCTCGAGGTTCTCCGCCTTGGCGGAGGTCTCGATAATCAAGCTCGACTGAGGCGGGGAAGGATGGACGACTGGAAGTACATCTACGCCGAGCAAGGGGACGTCGACTGGAGCTTAAACGTTACCGAGCGACCACATGCCGCCAAAGATGCAGCAGCTCGT
Source organism: Jaapia argillacea MUCL 33604 (assembly GCA_000697665.1). Lineage (NCBI taxonomy): Eukaryota > Fungi > Basidiomycota > Agaricomycetes > Jaapiales > Jaapiaceae > Jaapia > Jaapia argillacea. The sequence continues at coordinate 1,733,703 of KL197710.1, read as the reverse complement.
GGCATCATATCCCGCTCAGGAGTCGAGGCTAGCGCGGAATTGACCAAGAAGCGAGGAGTAGACTGGGAGCCTCCGTTGAAGCTATCGTCCCCGCTACAGTACGAGCCCGCATCTGCCTTGTCCTCGCCATGTGATGAGAACCACCCTCGGTTGTTCCACATGTTTTGGGCAGGGGCATTCACGGACAAGCCTTATCTCGCTCTCCTTTCATTCCTTTTCACCCAGAATGTCGGACTTCATACATCACCCGACGAGCATGCGACCAATGTCTGCCGCCCTCAATTCTGGCTATGGATCAACCCCGGTCCAGCCGCTTCCGTTCCCAATCCCAATGCTCAACGGGACATGTTTGACTCCCTCAAAGCGAATCCATGGGCCGCACCATTTCTTCACCCACGTTTCAAGGACGTTATCTACTTCAAGTTGTGGAATACCACGGAACAACTGGACGGCGTCCCAGAGCTGAAGGAGGAATGGAGGGCATTGAGCGATACCCTGTTCAATTCCGGAGGAGTCATTGTTAACGTCCCTGCCGACAAGCAACAGCATCCAGCTGGTGTACCGGTCACTGCAGCTACGACAAGCACTCAACACGAGTTTGCGGAAGGAACTGGAGCGGCTAAGGCCTCTCCAACAAGCATGCCTACGTCTGAAGATGACGATCCTCTCCACAGGTTAGGTTCGAAATCTGTCGACACCTACGACCGGATGTCGGTCATTCTCTCTGACATGGCGCGTTTCGTGCTTTGCCATCGATTTGGGGGCATATACTTGGATGCCGACACTATTTTCTTGCGCGATTGGGAAGAGCTGTGGGGCTGGCGGGGTGCGTTTGCGTACAGGTGGTCGCGCCTGGAGAAATACAACACTGCGGTTCTGAAGTTGAACAAGAACTCGGCGCTTGGAACCTTCCTCTTCAGGACAGCCTTGAAGAACGGGTTGGATTTCCATCCTATGACGGTATCGCAGTATACAAAGGACGCCTTCCTCGAAGACCTGCTGCTTCGTCTTCCTGATGCTCTCTTCGATTCTGCATGGCTGAATACCGAGTGGTTCCAGCGGGATCGACCACCGCAACCATACTTCACGGAGTGCGTGTCATTGCTTCATCACACGTTGACTTCTCTCATCTTGGCGATCATAGATTCGTAGATTTCTTCGACACTCCTCTGCAAAATAGCGCTTCGCCAAGTGCTTTAGGCTTCGATGGGTTCTTCAAAGGAGCATATTCCTATCATTTCCATAACTTCTGGTGAGATAGTTCATTTCCTCGGAGCTGCTATGTCCAGATATTGACCATTATTAGGTGGAAACCCTTTGACCCTGCTCGCAACTGGCCTGATCTTGGAGTCCGTTTCGCAGCCACGGAACGCATCGCCCGGGCTGCGGCTGAGATTCAGATGGAGCAAGAGGAAATGGTTGCTGATGACAAGCGGGATCTAGATTGGGCCACTGTTCTGAAGAGAACGTTCGAAGCATATATCCGTGGTGAGCGGCCTAATATGTATGGGGAGTGGATTGACTGGTGAGGAGGTAGATTCGAAATACGGACAGCGGTACGATCTTTGCGTGGACTAATTATTTGTGCATCCTGTATGGCGGAAGAGGATAAGGGGGCGCGGTGTGCATATAGCTTCGTTGGGCACATTGTTTATCTTCTAGAGATCCTGCCTCGCGCGGATATTTTGCTTTGTGGAATTTCTCTTGCTCTTTCCTTGTTTTGATGTTTATCCCTCTTCCCTTTCTTCATTGTCCCAGACTGGTGTGCGCCATGTTGCTGGCAATCGATGGTGAGACGCGGTTCAGCACAAAATAATTCTTTATCCCTGACAGTCCGTCAGGGTGCCATCGATTAGTTACCCGTCATGCTTTGATCATGTTCATGATACTACATCCACATAATGAATTTCTACGACTTATCTATTGGTGTACATGTGTGTAAGGATTTCTGTGGGGATGCCGCTACTATTTGGCGGTGGTGATCCTAGCTTGTGCTGCGTCCACAGTCGCCTTGAGGGTCGCAATGACCTTCTCTGGTTCCGTAGCACCAAAGATGGCGGTGCCAGCCACAATGACATTGCTACCTGAAATTCGGGATCCAGGTGACACTCAAGGGTAGAAAAGAATACAAGTCGACTCACCAGCATTTGCACAAAGATCAATTGTTTTGGGACCGACACCGCCGTCGACCTCAATATCCTTGTCTGGGAAGCGTTTGCGCAGTTCGGCAACCTTGGGAACACAGCGTTCTAAGAAAGCTTGGCCTCCCCGTCCTGGGAAATCGCAGAGTCATCAGAACAAGAATAGTTTCTGGGAGGGTTGTGAGGTACCCGGGTAAACAGTCATTACCAGCAGCATGTCTGCAATTGCTGCGACATCATCTGTAATAGCCGTCGAAGGAGTGTCGGGTGATATTGCCACACCGGCCTTCATTTTCCTATCATGAATAGTCTTGATCAAAGAGACTGGGTCGGCTGAAATGAATCGTTTCAGAACGTCTGCTTCGGCTCGAAAAGATATGCGTTACATGTTGCTTCCAGGTGGAAGCAATAGAGAGCACCGCCAGCATCTGCGATGTCGTTTACCCACTGCAGAAAAAAGGATGTCATCGGGATGCCAGGGCATGCGTAATCCGGTGCCTACCTTCTCGGGCTCTGCGACCATCATATGGCAGTCCATGAAGATACCTGGGACGCCCTTTGATACACAGGAAAGGATGGGTGCACCTGTATTGAAAGGTTAGATGAGAATTGCGGCCTTTCCAATGATGTGACGCACCCATCGTGATATTTGGAACGAAATGGCTGGGGTAATTGTGTTCAGGAGAATGGTGAAGACACTTGGAAAGATGTATTCACCCATCCATTACATCTGCACCCACATGAGCGCTGAAAAGCGACTGGAGGGGAGCAACCACATACCCATATGCAGCCACTCCGCTCCTCCCTTGATCATCCTTTTACATTCTGCAGTCAATTGACCAAAGTCTGAAGCCAAGACTGACGGGGATATGATCGCTCTAGGCATATTGGAGGGGTGAAAGAGAAGGGTGGGATGTGGGGGGTCAGTCTCCCATGTCTGAGATAACTCCCGATGTGGTATTCGACCTTCCGTATTCGGTAAATTTCTCTCTACGCGATCGGGCCGGAGCTTAAGGGTGTTGCGGAGGACTGCCCCCGACGCCTCGGTTGTCGATACTCCACTAAAGTGTCACGCAGCCTGCCGCAGCCATGATGCATGGCCTCGAGATTTCCAATAAACCAACGACATCTTCGAGATCATTTCCACTCATTCCTTCTCCCCCACATACATCCTAGCCTGCTTTTCCAACCTACAGAAATTCACGTATAATGGTCTCTGTCAAGTATTTGCTATGCTCCCTCCTCGCTGTTGCCAGCGTTAGCGCAATGGAGGAGAAGCGCCAGAATGGTATGTGGTTGGCTTAAGGCATGTGTAGGGTATTACTGACAAGATATCTTGTAGTGGGAGATATCACTTCATTTGCTGGCTCCATTATCTCTGTTGTCACCTCTGAGGGTCCGTCGTCTTCATCGTCATCGTCTCCCCTCATAAGTTGACACCTGCTACTAGGAGGGAGTATCTTCACTGAGGTTACATCCGTCGCTGGTAGCGTCGGTAGCCAAGTAACCAGTGGGGCTGCCAGTATATTTGAAACTGTTACCTGTCGGTGCCCAACCTTCTGTTTCCCTCACAGGATTCTAATCTTCTCACTCCACAGCTGTGGGAGGGCAAGCTGTGACAGTCGTCACTTCTGCGGGAGGTCAGGCCATCACCCTGGCTACAGGCGAGGCTGGCAAAGTGACTTCCTTTGGTGGTTCGGTGTACACAATTGCCACTGCGGCAGCTTCTAGTGCCCGAAATTCGTGAGCTCTTCTAGCTTGATCGAGCATCTTTTATTGTACTCACGAGTATCGTTACTATGTAGTGCGAACGCTGCTCCTGGATCTCATCCCTTCTCCATGTCCGTACCACTTCTGAGTGGTATGGCGGGAGTTGTTGGTGGTATTGCCGCGGGCGCCTGGGCAGTGCTTTAGTATTGGAGTTAAATTGCGAGTGCTGTTGAGGTATGTTCCCTGTGACGGACAATCAACATTTCCGTATCTACAGATATACGACACTTGCGTTCATTTCCAGACTTTCGTTCAGATGGTATATACATATGTAATTTGCTTTCGAGTTCGTGTAACCAATACCATATGCCGGCTTGTCCTGATGTTCAAGCCGTTCAGCTGTGTTTCAATGATCTGTAGATAATTACCCATGCCGATCACTGAAGAACGAGACCAAGGCCGAGGCCCCTCCGAGACCTCACCTCTGCTCCGGAGGAACGACGCGGTCAGCTCAACTCTTTGGCCATCGTATGAGTTCATAGCCAGCGCACATCGATTCAAGACGGGAGCATAAGTTCAGGAAGTGAAATATGTTTCTCCAGTTACACAACGACAACAATCAAGCCTGGCTCAGATCCTTGTTTTTCTGTAAGAGATGGTCATTGTGAGATCGAGATGGCGAGAAACCAAGAGAACTGACATGGGGATTGAAGAAAAGAGTGTTGTTGCCCCAGGGGAAAGGCTTGCCTCGCCTGTTCAGGTACTCGTATGCAGGGGGCTCGACCAATTCGCCGCCGTTCTCCTCGCGGGCGTGGTGCTCATGCTCAGCATGTTCCGCCTCAACTTGTCGGACCCAGAGAGCGCAAGCGATGACTAGATACAACGCGTTAAATCAGCAGCGAAGAAAGCCGGTCGGGGGAATGCTACTGACTTCCGGGAACACAAACATAGAAGCTGGGGATAACTGGTTAACAGAGTCACTACTCAAGAGCGGGTTCTATCCATACCTGACCTTGCGCCAGAGCGCGGTAGTTTCTGAAATGGCATGTAATTAGTAGAACGTTGACCTGGATGGGTCGGGTGAATTCGCACCTAAAGCGTGAGCGTTCACTGCAGCCTCTTTCTCGAGCCACTCAGCAGAAGCATAGCCGCGAGTGCGGGGTGCAGCACGGATAACGGCACGGGCAGCACTACGGGCGAGGATGGCAGACATTGTATAGTGAAATGGTTGAGAAGACGATAATAATACGGAGCAGGTCGGTTTAGGTCGGTTAGTGTTGGCCACGTGGTTTGAACTCCGCCTAAAAGGGAGTGTGGCTGAATCTGCCCAAGGGTGACGCGTCTTCATAGTGTTTCTGGTCTACTTCATCAAGTTAAAGTCCAAATGGTCGTCCGTCACCATTCCTCTGCTGCTGGTGTCTTAGCGTTGTTGTCAGAACCAGACCCTTATTTAAAGCAATATGCTTTGAAGGCGTTGAACCCTCTGGTTCCCCAGTTCTGGGCTGAAATATCAGAACATATTGCTATCATGTGAGTAGCATTCTCGTGCTCTCCAAGTTTGATACTAATGGCTCACCTATCCCCCAGTGAAGCTTTGTACGAGAATGAGGGGTTGACCAAGGACGCACGGGATTCAGCAGCTCTTCTAGCCAGCAAAGTCTACTACTTCCTTGGAGAGTATGACGAAGCCTTGTCCTTTGCCCTCGGCGCGGGGAGCGCGTTTGAAGCCGAAAGTCGCGCACGAGGAGCAGAGGAGTATGTCGAAACGGTTGTTTGTGAGTTATTTCTGTTCCTCTTAACCTGATGATCTCTAATTTCTCGCTACAGCCAAAGCTATTGACCGATACATCCAAGTAAGGTCTGAAGAACGAGGTAGCAAGGTGAAGATGGATGCAAGACTGGACAATATCATTGAGGGTATATTCAGACGATGTTTTGCCGACGGAGAGTACAAGCAAGTGAGCCGGCTCGTGATTTTGTTCGTAAGGGGGCTCATTTGAACTCCCTTTCCTAGGCCATCGGCATTGCTCTTGAAGCTCGTCGTCTGGACATCATATCGCAGGTGTATCAAGAGACACGCGACATATCTCTTCTGTCTTACGCAATGGAAGCGGTTCTGGATACCGGTTTCTCGCTTTCATACCGCGACGAAGTCCTTAACTTCCTATTATCTCTTTTCCCCCGACCCACCCCCCAGTCAAAGTCATTCGATATTCACCCCTTGACTCGGTTATTGGTGACCCTGGGCAACCCCTCCCTGACACTCCCCCTCTTCACAACCCTTGTTCCCAAAGAGAAACTACTAGCATATCAATTTGCCTTTGACCTCGCAGAAGGTGGTTCTCAGGATTTCTTGGAAAGTATTCGGTCTGAGCTTCCCGAGGGAGAAGATGTAAGTGCCTATCACCCTCTCCACTTCTGAAAACTCAACGATGTACTAGGAATCCAAGGAGGTGTATGACAACTTACGGCAGATTCTGAGCGGCCAGGAATCTGTTAAACTGTACCTGGAATTCCTCAAGCGTAACAACAAAGTTGATTTGCTAATTCTGAAGAATACGAAGGTAAGGTTTGCTCTACCAGAATCTATTCGTTGATGTGAATAATTGATGCACCCCAAAGGATGCCCTGGAAGCCCGTTCTTCCATCTTCCACACCGCACTAACGCTTCAAAACGCGTTTATGCATGCGGGAACGACCTCGGACCTTTTCCTCCGCGAAAATCTCGAATGGCTCGGGTTGGCATCGAATTGGGCAAAATTCTCCGCCACCGCTGCCCTCGGTGTCATCCACAAGGGTTATTTCGAGCAAGGAATGACTATCCTAGGCCCCTACCTTCCTCAAGACTCAGGCGAAAGCAGCATGACGGGTGCTGCGTACTCCGAAGGCGGCGCTCTCTATGCGCTGGGCATAATCAACGCAGGATGCGGGAGTGGGCGGTCTGTGGAGGGCTATCTACGGGAGACGTTGAAAGCTGCTTCAGGCGAAGTGGTCCAGCACGGAGCTTCCCTTGGCTTGGGGATTGCAGGGATGGGAGGTCGAAATGCTGAGGCATACGACGACTTGAAGCAAACATTATTCACGGATTCCGCTGTCGCTGGGGAAGCAGCTGGGTATGCAATGGGGTTGATTATGCTTGGCACGGCGGATGGGAACGCGGCAGATGAGATGCTCACGTATGCGAGGGAGACGCAGCATGAGAAGATCATCCGTGGTCTTTCTGTCGGCCTCGCCTTTATTTATTACGGTAAGCAAGAAGAAGCGGACGCTATTGTAGAATCGTTACTGGCCGAGAAAGTATGTTCCTCTGTCTCGTTCACTCATTCATATCGTCTCTGATATTGTTATTAGGACCCTATCTTGCGTTACGGTGGCGTGTATACCCTCGCGCTGGCGTATGCTGGCACTTCAAATAACGTCGCCATCCGTAAACTCCTTCACATTGCTGTCTCCGATACCTCCGACGATGTCAGACGTGCCGCTGTTACTTCCCTGGCATTCTTGCTGTTCAAGAATCCATCGCAGGTACCGCGGATTGTCCAACTTTTGAGTGAGAGCTATAACCCCCATGTGAGGTGTGGTGCTACCATTGCTTTGGGTATTGCTTGTGCTGGCACTGGGCTACAGGTAGGATTTATGCTCGAAGCTCCCTAGTGTTGTCGCTGATCCCATCCGGTTTGAAGGAAGCTGTTGAAATCCTAGAGCCTATGACCAAAGACGGAGTCGACTTCGTTCGTCAGGGTGCGTTGATCGCGCTCGGCATGATCCTTGTTGAGCAATCCGAGGCTTCATCACCGTCCATGGCTTCTACGCGAGCTACATACTCCAAGATTATCAGTGACAAGCATGAGGACCCTATGGCTCGGTTTGGCGCCGCTCTTGGCCAAGGATTTATTGATGCTGGTGGTCGGAATGTTACCATTAGTCTCCAAAGCCGGGCAGGAAGCCGAAATACTAGCGCGATTGTCGGGATGGTTCTATTCTGTCAATTCTGGTATTGGTATCCTCTAGCCCATTGTGCATGCTTGGCATTTGAGCCAACTGGTATCATTGGTCTGAACGGCGACTTGAAGGTGGGTTCTCCCGCAACTTCTCATACTTAGCCGCGACATACCTCTCTCTTCCAGGCACCCAAGTTCAACTTCGTGTCAAATGCGAGACCCAGTTTGTTCGCCTATCCACCTCCGACGAAGCCGCCGAAGAAGGAGGCCCCCACAAAGGTGGCTGCAGCTGTCCTCTCCACAACTGCGAAAGTGAAGGCGAGGGAAAAGAAGAAGGCTGGTGCTGATCGCATGGACACTGTGAGTTTGTCCGACAATGCCATTACTGTCTTCTAACGTTTTCCTGAAGGACGAAAAACCTGATGTCAAAAAGGATGTCGACGTCGAGATGAAAGCAGATGAACCAGTGTTATCGAAGCACGGAGACGTCTCCCCGCTCGCAGGGTCTCTCTCTGACCTCGCAGATGGTGTTCCTGAAGGCAAAATAAAGTCGTCACGGAAGCCCGAGCCTTCTTTCGAGGAGATTTCCAACTTTTCTCGCGTTACACCTGCACAATTCTCCTACATCACATTCCCAGCCGAGGGTCGCTATCAACCCGTCCGCCCTGTGTCGATGCATAGCAAAAACGGCAAGGCCGGGTCAAGATCACTCGCCGGCAGATATGCTGGTGGAGGCGGTATCCTGATACTCGTCGACCAGAGTCCCGACGAAGATGCCGAGTTCATCGAATTCGAGACGCAACTGCCTATATCTGCTCCCGCCGAGGTCCCAAGTGTGCCCAATGGTAACGCGAATGTTGCGCAGACGTCGTCGGGGCCTCATATAGCCTTAGATGATACAGCTGCAGAGGCGGACCCTCCAGGGCCATTTGAGGTGTGTGGATACATTCCTTTCTCACAACTCAATCGCTGATTCGCCGCTATAGTATCCATTTGATAATGACGATTAGATTACACCTTGTCACTAATTTTGCAATCGAACTTTCGTGGACTTGCCTTTAGATGGCGTGATAGTTCTCCTCTTGGTAACACATGTTCGCGATGAACGCTATTGATCGAGCTGTCCTTTAGATGCATCGTCCCGGGTACCGGGCCTTCCCAACTCGCTGTTCTCCGTGATAGTGAATGTCATGGCTCGTACAGCCATAATTCAGAACAGCTCACCATCTTGACCTCTAACATTCAATAATGTCGACAACAAACTTGGTACCAGTCGCTATCCTGGATGATTATCAACAAGTTGCCTTGAGCAGCGCTGACTGGTCTTCTCTTCGTAACCAAGTGACGATCGATGTCTTCACTGACACACTCACAGACGAGAGCGACTTGGTCAGCCGATTGCGGCCCTATCACATTATATGTGCTATGCGAGAGAGAACCAAATTCCAGCGATCACTATTGGACCAGCTACCCAACCTCAAATTGATTGCCACGACGGGGCTTCGGAATGCTGGGATTGATGTTGAGTACGCACGAAAGAAGGTGGTGGTTGTGTCAGGAACGTCGGGGAAGGGGAACGTTACTCTGGAGCATATCTGGGCTCTTATTTTAGCCACGGCGCGGTTCGTGGCAATCGACGACGCGAACGTGAAGAGGCACAACACTCAGTGGCAAACGAATGTTCCAATAGGGCTGTCAGGAAAGACCATAGGTCTTGTTGGTCTCGGTAGGTTAGGGGTTCAAACTGCCAAGGTGAGCTATTGGTTCAGAATGGAGATTGCCCGACTCACAGCTGCGGCATGTCAGATCGCCAAGGCGTTTGACATGAAGGTTATCGGTTGGTCGCCAAATTTTACTCCTGAGCGAGCGGCGAAAGCAGGGGTCGATTTTGTCGAGACGAAAGAAGATTTATTCAGACAGAGCGACATCGTCTCCCTGCACTTGGTGCTGTCTGATCGAACCTTCCACTTGATCACCGCATCGGAACTTGCGCTTATGAAACCCACGGCCATCTTCATCAATACTTCGAGAGGGCCACTTGTTGACGAAGCGGCGTTGATCGATGTCTTGAGGGAGAAGAGGATTGCCGGTGCTGGATTAGATGTGTTTGATGTCGAACCCTTGCCACTCGACCATCCCATCCGGGATCTGGAGAACGTCACTCTTACACCGCACACTGGGTATGTCAGTGATTCGAATTACGAGGTCAGATCACCGTCTTCTTCGACCTCTGGAGCGAGTGTTGAATAATCACACATAGGCCTTTTGGACCGAAACCGTCGAAAATATTGCAGGATTTTTGAGGGGTCATCCACTGAGGGTTATGACATGATTTCAGACCTACATAGGTATTATACAAGGCGAAATAAATATGGGGAAGTGAGAGCGATCAGAAATTTGTCCTTCTGTCACGAGCGTGTTTCAGTCATCCACCGTAGAGTCGACGAGCTTCCTCGCCGCTTCCGATCGAGGTTCGATACTGCAAATGAAAGGCATAGGGTGGCTAGAGCAACCACGATTGAGCGTAGCTCAACAAACGATGGTCATGAAATAATACCTCACTAATCCAGAATGGTACTCAATTTTTGGCTCAATGTCGTGTCCTTCGCTGTCAACGGCCTTCCCAATATCAAAAGTAGACAAGATGGAAACGATGGCGATCCAGACGGAGGCTTCAGCCAGATGTCGACCAGGGCAGATTCTGAAGACGTTTGAGCGTTGGTTGACGCCCTTTGTTAGTCTACTCACCGCCTTCCAAATCCAAATGCCACCGTCATCGGGTCACGGGCGCATTCCCCTCCCTCTCGTTTCAGGAAGCGCTCCGGTTTAAATGCAGACGGATCCGGATACATTGATGGGTCGTGGAGAATAGCCCTGGTCAGTTTCAGAGATACAATAGATTTGTGATCGGAAAGAAACAGACCATGCGTTACCGGTGATAGTGGTACCTTGTATACAGCTCAGAAATCTGATGCAGAACCAATATGATTGAACGTACCTGCAGGTATGAAGTATCCCTCGTAGACGTCGTCTTCCATGCTTGCATGGGCCAAGGCTATTGGGACGGCTCGTTCAGACATAAGTACATCAAGAGCCAGAGAAGTACTTACCAAGCGGTGTGACCGGATGCCATCGCAGGGTCTCAGAAATAATGGCGTCGATGAAAGGTAAGCGACTGCGATCCTCGAAATCGGGAAGCCTGCCCTCCACGCCGACCACTGCATCCAAGTCCGCCTGGGCCCGTTTCTGAACCTCGGGGTGCAATACCATGGCAAGGATAAATGTCGTAACCACCGACACAGTCTAGTTTGGGCGAGGAAGTAAGCTGAGTAACTGGGGGTTTGGAAGACCCTTACCGTGTCCGAACCAGCTACTCACCAAGTTGATGAGCTCATGGAGTGGATTTGAAGGAGATGCATCACTTACCTAGGTACGCAATCCCTGCACAATTTTTAATCACTTCTTCCTCATCTGGCGGGGATTCATCGGTGAGCTTCTCCAGATTTGTGGAACAAAACGACGGAGTGGCGGTGTTTTGCACCTATTCATTGCATTGTTTATGAAGGAAGGCTGTTACTGAATCAAGGGACGTACCATGGCCTCCTTGACGAGCTTGAAGGGCGCTTCTTTCAGCTCAATGGTAGGTTTTCGCCATTGTAAGGCTTTTCTCATGAAACTAGCCCCAGGCATCCATGGGGGGACATATTTCACTGAGAATGGAGTGTCATTTAGTAAATTGGAGATACGGAAATTATTGCCTCACGGATTGGGATGAAGTCGACCAGATACGTCCCAGCATTCCCCGCACTGATGAGACCCTCCATAGCCCTTCCAGCCAAGTCAACGTAGTAATCGTCCTCCGACTCAATCTTGTAGCCGTAGGCGACCTGAAGGATGATGGAACCTGCATGTCTAGCTCAACCGTCATTCAGCTTGATCGCTGGATCGGGAAATTGAATACACACTGCCGGACGTGAGGAATGAATCTTTCTGGGGAAACCAAAAGACGACGCAAGAGTGCATGCGTCTCCTTGATCTGAATAGGTCGATAGGCAACAATAGCGTTGGGGTGGAAATATTGATGGAAAGTCTTCCGGTGCTTTCTCCACCAATCGCCGTAATGCATATGCGCGAAGTCCCAATCCCAGCCTATAAGTTCGTTCACCATATACATCGCTACGGTGGGGTGTCAGCTCCTAGTACAATCATATATTGAGAGAGAGGTCATTCACGTGGTCTATCGGAGTAGTTGGAGGAACGCTTGTCAAAGAGGTCTGTTATTGCTTTAACAGAGTTGAGAATTAGCATGCCACGGCCGAAGACTTCGACGTAGACGAGTTCCCCTGGGAACAGAATATTTAGGAAGATGAAGGATGTTGAGGGCTGGAAAAACTGCACCATAGTTTGCTGCCCATTCGGTGTACGTGAGCCAAGGTAACTCCTTGGGTAGATCACGAACGTTGCCGATGAATGGGAGGCCCTTAGGCCCCGGTGGGAGAGGGAGTCTCGGAGCCTGAGATGTTGACCACAGTACATATGCCACTAGGCTTGCGATGGCTATTGCGCCGAAAACCACAGTGGGACGTTCGTCAGCCAAGTCCATGGTGAGAGGGGCCAAACTGGGTGAGAGAAGGAGATAATGGGATTATATAGCTCGTCTGTGCTATCATTGCAACAGTCCTCGTTGCTCATGTTGTTCTTACCCCAGATGGTCATAGAGGAGTGCATCAGCGGAACACCATCCCTTCGGTCATGAGTGGGGGATGAAACGGGTCAACAAACCGATAAGGAAGAAGAATTCGACTTAACTCCAGTAGGTGTTCTCGGAGCAATGGAGATATTAAAAGGGCAAACACATTACTAGAAAGTTTGCATGTGAAGAGAAGGAGATGACGATGCTACACGGGGTCCCTTCGAAATCTCAAGGACACGCATATCGTGCAAGTTCGTGAGATGTTGCGATCGTTGATTCCATGACAGACTTTTTAACGCGAAACGCCTACAGCTGGGCGATAGCGGTTTCAAAGTTTCAAACGCAGTGATCGGCGACTGGAGTAATTTGGGGTGAAGGTAAGCCGCCAGCAGACATGAGGCAGGCATCTTTCAAGCTCGAGACAACAGAGACCATTCTTTGGTGTCAATGGGCCCCTTACATCACGACGAGCACAAAGGCACAAAAGCACAGCAGCAGCAACAATAAGCCACAGGCCTGTCCGACAAAGGGTCGACGCAATGAAGCAGTAGGTCACGCCGTCACGACCATCGTGACACGATGTGACGATTTGAAGCGCGGATAGTGGGCACAATCTTTCCTTCCAGCCTTCGTGAGCGTGTCGCATATCTTCCACAACCAAAACCTCCAAATTTTCATTCACGATGGATACGCAGGAACGTCGCCGACGCGGTATGTGCCTATGCCGATGCTCCATCACCACCTTTGTCTCACTTTTCTTCCTCGTGCAGAATTCAAGAACAAGGGTGCCCTCAGACCTGACGACCTTAGACGTCGCCGAGAGGAGCAACAAGTTGAGATCAGGAGGCAGAAGAGGGAAGAGAACATCTCCAAGAGGAGAAACTTCCTGCCCTCCAACATGGCTGACTCCGATGAGGAGGTTACTACCGGCCAATGGGACACTCCTGTACGCGTTCGCGCCCTTTATGATCAGTCGCAACAACCCACTGATGGATTTCTTCCCAGCTTGCGGAGGATATGATAAGTGGAGTTTTCTCTGACGACCCAGAGAGGCAATTGGATGCGACAACCAAGTTCCGAAAACTCCTCTCAAAGGAGAAAAATCCACCCATTGAGAAAGTAATCGAGTGTGGTGTTGTGCCTCGCTTCGTCGAATTCCTGCGTGGTAACCATTCTCTGCTTCAAGTGAGTCGTGAGGCGCTGTTTCTTTTCCCATTGTATAACAATTTCTGGTAGTTTGAGGCAGCATGGGCGCTCACAAATATCGCGTCCGGCACTGCCGAGCACACCCAAGTCGTCATCAACTCCAACGCTGTTCCCGAGTTCATCAACTTACTCTCCTCCCCTGTACTCGATGTTCGGGAGCAGGCGGTCTGGGCTTTGGGCAACATCGCCGGAGACAGTCCCCAGTGTCGCGACTATGTCCTTCAGCAAGGCGCTCTCAGGCCATTGTTGACGCTCCTGAGCGAAAACCACAAACTCAGTATGCTCAGGAATGCAACCTGGACCCTGAGCAACTTCTGCAGAGGGAAGTCTCCTCAACCAGATTGGGAACTGGTACGTCTACTTCGCTTCGTGAGCATCTACCGACCGTCGTTGAGTTTCTATTCTATCCAGATTTCGCCTGCTTTGACGGTCCTAACCAAGTTGATCTACTCTTTGGACGATGAGATTCTCATCGATGCCTGCTGGGCCATCTCCTACTTGTCTGATGGCTCGAACGACAAAATCCAGGCTGTCATTGAGTCGGGGGTTTGCAGGAGGCTTGTCGATCTCCTCATGCACCCCTCTACATCTGTCCAAACCCCCGCCCTTCGCTCAATCGGCAACATTGTCACTGGCGACGACCTTCAGACTCAAGTTGTCATCGCGTCAGGTGCTCTGCCCGCCTTGCTTTCCCTGTTGTCCTCTCCCAAGGAGGGTATTAGGAAAGAAGCCTGCTGGACGATTTCCAATGTCACCGCCGGTTCGCCACCTCAGATCCAAGCCGTCATCGATGCCAATATCATCATTCCTCTTATCAACATCCTCCAGAACGCCGACTTCAAGACCAAGAAGGAAGCCTGCTGGGCTATCTCCAACGCTACGTCGGGCGGCCTTCAGGAGCCTTCCCAAATTCGTTATCTTGTGTCCCAAGGCTGCATCAAACCCTTGTGCGACCTGCTCACGATGATGGACAACAAGATCATTCAGGTCGCCTTGGATGGTCTCGACAACATCTTGAAAGTTGGGGAAATGGACAAGCAGGCTGCAGGACCTGGCGCCGTGAACCAATATGCCTTGTATGTTGAGGAAGCTGGCGGAATGGTGACCATCCACAACCTCCAGCAGCACGACAACCTGGAGATCTACAAGAAGGCGTTCAATATCATGGATAAATATTTCCCCGACGAGGAGGAAGTCGATGCTGGGATTGGTGCCCCCAGCTTTGATGCCGCCGGCGCGTTCGCGGTATGTTCGACGTTCAACATCCTTTCGTTTATCAGTTCTGACTCTCGTCCCTTTCACAGTTCCACTCGGACATCAACGCCCCCCAAGGCGGTTTCAACTTCGGCCAGTAAATGGCTTCCCATACATCTACTCCGCTGTACTTTCCATTCTCTCCAGACTCCTGACTCTGTTTCCTGCTCCCGATTGTTATATTCTGTTACACTGTTGCCCTAGTCATTCCACCCAGCAATATCTTTCGCACTCGTTGGCGTGTCACTACCACAGCATCGCACGCAAAGCATCATTTCTGCTAATTGTATCTCTCGCGCTGAAGGCGCATCACCACCCCACTATTTTTTGTCACATTATCAAAGATTAGGTCTAGCTCCACACAGTTGTATCATTTGTTGATTTAACCTCGTCGTTGAATGCATGCTCAGGCAAATGCACTGGAAGGAGAAGTGTGGTTGTGATTAACCTTTTCCTCTTGACCACTACGACACGAATGGCGTCTCAAATTCTACCTCTAGGTTGGATTGTTTCTCCTTGTCCTGCTGACAACTCCTAGTAACCATCATAGATGTGATCAGAACTCATCGATAGGTGTATTGGCTCTCGGATATGGGTCATTATGAAGAACGAACGCGAGTTCTCTGGGACTCTCCTCGGATTTGATGATTTCGTCAGTATGTGTTCAGTTCAGTTCAGGTGTTCTCCGGCGACCATTTATCTGTGATCTCTCAGACATGGTACTCGAGGATGTAACAGAATAGTTCGCAGTGTTTTGCCGTTTCATATCGTAACCTCGGGCTGAACTATTCACCTCCCAGTGAGACAACGCCTGAGGGTACGAAGAAGACGAAACTGAATCAAACTCTCCTTAACGGCAACAATATTTGCATGGTACGTCCGTCGTAAGGATGATGATCTCCTCTTAACAGTTCATTTCCCTAGTTGATACCCGGAAGCAGCGGCCCCGAAGAATGAGCGGCGCGGTCAACAAGGGCAATCCGCTCCTTATTCTTCTCGGTCTCCGGAACTCTAGAAGTGATTGGGAGGTGTTGATTCAGTTGAAACAAGATATTCCTTACTTGCCCAGGGAAGAGACAGCTGCTTCAATCCCTTTTTTGTAACGCAAGAGCGTTTCTCTCAGTTTGTTTGAACAAGTAGAATATCAGAGCTGAACGCTTGTAGTTGAGTGCAGTTGAATGATGGGGGGTTCGACTCTGACTTTCGACCAAGCACCAAATTTCTGTACATTTGAAATTCCCACCCTCCTTACCACTCCCAACCATGACGGTTCGTCTACGCCTGTCGATGAAAGGCCGACGCCATGACAAAATCTTCCATCTGGTGGCCATTGATATACGGAGGCGACGCGACGCAAAACCCATAGAGATGTTGGGTATCTTTGACCCCCGACTGCAGTCTGGTCAACCGTACAAGTCGGTTCAATGGAGTGTTGATAGAATAAAGTATTGGTTGGGAGTTGGAGCCCTTCCAAGCAAGCCGGTAGTGCGTCTATTGGAGATGGTGAGTACCAACAGTGTTTCCCCCTCATCAGCTTCATTCGTCCCTGATGGAACGCCTCAGGGTCAAATCATCCCTCCCAACTCAAAGTATCATCCAAAGGCGCTCGGTCCTTTAGCTGCTCTGAAGAAGTTAAAACCGAAGCCTGTTCAGCCTCAGGTCCAGACACAGGCTCAGTCTCCAGCTCAGCCCTCGACTTCATGATAGATATCCTGCCGCTATGGAGTCAGCGTTGGCCGCAGGTTGGGTGCTAGTGATAGGTCGGACAAACTCCGAGAGGATGGAAAGGTTGTGCTAGTGGAGCGTGGCAGGTCGAGGACTGCTATTATACAATGACTCGGTGCTACTTCCTTTCCTCTAATCTTCACTCATGTTCAGCAAAGCCATGTCGATGCTGCGCGGCGAAAGGAAGAATCAACTGTCAGGCTTCTCCAAAATTGCGACAATGTCTTCGTGACCAGCTACTCTTGCCAGCTCAATAGCTGTGAACTCGTCCGCATCCTGACAACGACGGTCAATGACGAGGAGATGTGACTCGTTTGACACCTTGATCGCACCTTCACATTTTGGTCAACACCTTTTCTCAGTAGTTCTTGGACCATGATGGTGTTGCCCCGATCGCAAGCCAGGTGAAGAGGAGTGTACCCCTGCGATCATGTCTTCGATAAGCTTGCAGATATCAAGCAACTGTTTCCCCTGGACTCACAAACTCGTCTCGTTCATTGAGATCAACTTCAGGATGCGCGTCGAGGAACCCCTTCAGTTCCGCAACGTCGCCAGAGAGTGCGATCCCATGGACAGTGTCCGCATCTTCACCCAATGGTGGAGGTGCAACGGAACTCACAGTGGCTCCCATACCACCACCTCCCCCGCCCGCACCTGTCCCTCTGTTTTGGGGTGGGCTCTCGTCATCCCAGTCTATCTCTTCCTCTTCCTCTCCCTTTTTACCTAAGCTGGGTGGAGTTGCGATAGGTTGATCCCTCCACCCCAAACTTGCCGCGATCTCTAGGTATCTGGCCTCGGCATCAACAAGACGATTGCCAAAGGTCTTTCCGGCAGAGCTCCATGCGTCCCATTTGGCACGTCCGGTGAAATCAAATATCGACGGGCGGGATGAATTTGGACTTGAGGATACTGTCAGACATTTGAACAAACCATACAACTAACGAACACGTCAGTGCAAATTAAGCAACGGAGTTAGAGCAGGGTGTCGACCTCCAGCTTCGTATCGTTTGAGACCTTTGACAAGGATGATGCATTCGAGAGGTAAGCAGCAGCGTTATGAAAAGCAAGAGAAGGCGTGTATTCTGACGACATTCTTTTGCGAGATTTGGGTATGATAATGAAGGAATGAAAGGCAGCAGGTAGGTTAGGACATTACGTAAACAGATTTGTACAAGAAAGAAAATCCACAGAAAGATATCTAGTCTAGTGTTACGCGAGCCCTGCCGCTTGCATCGCCTAAACAGACTGATGAGACTCCAGTCGAAATTTAAATAGTGCAGGCTTGCCTTGAGCATCATGGGACCGATCTGTGCAGGACTTTCAACAACGTAGGCACCAGCCCTTTGGAGAGCAGCAACCTTGTCTGAGGCCGCACCTGTACAGAAGAAATCACTCAGTTCAAGAAATCGGCAACGGTGGATGAATCACGTACCCTTTCCTCCGGAGATGATGGCTCCCGCGTGACCCATGCGACGTCCCGGAGGAGCAGTGCGACCTGCAATGAAGCCCACAACAGGCTTGGGCTTTGCGCGAGTCTTGTTGTACTGCTCCAAATACTCCGCAGCCTCTTCCTCCATGGATCCACCAATTTCACCAATAAGGACGATGCCTACATGTAAAGTTTGTGAGTGGGGGACCTAGGGAAGGTTGGCTCGTGG
This sequence comes from Jaapia argillacea MUCL 33604, assembly GCA_000697665.1. Lineage (NCBI taxonomy): Eukaryota > Fungi > Basidiomycota > Agaricomycetes > Jaapiales > Jaapiaceae > Jaapia > Jaapia argillacea. Next base: position 1,715,375 of record KL197710.1, on the reverse strand, counting down.
ACGCGCACCCTCAGTCCTGTCATCCTCCAAGAAGACCTTGAGTACGTCCACATGCTTTGTGCCAGGGAATGGATCGCCACCAATGCCAACACAAAGACTCTGACCCAGTCCCACATCTGTTGTTTGAGCCACAGCCTCGTAGGTCAAAGTTCCGGAGCGTGAAACAATTCCTTGGAATAGTGTAAGGACAGGCACTACTTAGAAATAATGATACACCGTACCGATCTTGCCAGGTTTATGAATGGCGCCAGGTTGAATACCCATCTTGCAACCTTCTGGGTTGATGATCCCGGGGCAGTTAGGACCAACCAGACGGGATTTAGATTGGCTTTTGAGGGCATGATAAACCTAATAGGTGGTTCATGGATAAGGAAGGGAAACACAAACAAATGGAACTAACTTTAATCTCGTCGGCTTGTGGGATTCCTTCCGTGATGCAGACAATCAAACCAATCTCGTTTTCGATGGCTTCGAGAATGGCATCAGCCGCTGTAGGAGGAGGGACGTAGAGAACAGTGGCGTCGGGCTTTGCCTCTCTCACAGCCTGAAGATGACGCGTCAAAAGGGGGGAAAAAACAAGTGAAAGCCTCTCCACTCACCTCTGCAACAGTACCAAAGATGGGAAGACCAAGATGTGTCTGACCAGCTTTGCTGGGCGATACACCTCCAACCATCTTCGTCCCGTACGCCAATGCTTCCCGGATGTGGAAAGTACCCTAAGAGACTATGTCAGAACTGACCGCGTCCCTGGGCTCACAAATGGTCACTGACCGTCTTTCCGGTCATTCCTTGGCACAAGACTTTTGTGTCCTTGTGTATCCGCAAATTTTCGATGGTATCGTCATAACTTCTTCGAGTAGCAGATTGGGAGAAAGTCCGACGTCCTGCTTCGAAGATGTCCTGTCAGATCTAACAAAAAGCCAAGATCAAGGTGTAGTTGATCGCACCTCCATTTGCCAAAGATCGACCAGCACGAGAGAGCATTGTAGCAGCAGTAAAGGGCTCTAGGCCGACAAAGATGAACTGGCGAGTTGGGGCTGGATATATGTGACGGTGTGGGGAAAACTCGTGAGGATGCTTACCAGAGGGATCACAAAGTTTACTCATGTTTCCTCGAACGTGGCAATTAACATGTCAACGGTTCCGGGTCCCTACGCCTAATGTCATCTCCCGGTGTTTGAGCAGAACCCAGGAGCAGGCAAAAAAAACACATAGTATATAGAGTATTTCTACGGTTTGCAATCATATACGACTAGTACACCATACGGTTGAAAGATAACTTCTTCTAGACTTTATGCCCTTCATTGATCCAATGGTCCCACCCTCCGCCGATCCCGCGCCCTTCTTGATGCACGATGAAGGGCGAGAATGGCGTATTTCACTTTATCAGGCTCCTTCGCATTGATCGCGCTGTAAAGAAGCTGATTTGAGGCGTCGATCAGTAGACACAAACGATAAGCACGTACCTATTCACGTCTGCGAGAAACTGTGCTTTTGCTTGGCCAGGCGCTGTTGCCAGAGGTAGTTGCTGCAGCACCGAGGGCAACCATACAAGCACCTGAGAGGGCCACAGACCCGCCAGCATTCGGAAGATCGTCACGACGATGGAAGTTGACTCCTCAGGGAAGTCTCCGACAAGACCCGTCAGCAAACAACCAACCAGTTCCATACCCTCCTTCTCAACCACGGGCCGGATAGCCTCCGCATACAGTGGGAATTTCGGCGGTGGAATCACATTAGAAGGTGGCGATAGGCAGTCGTGGGTCAGGATGGCACGTATGAAATCCAACGCTGCGAAGACGATTTCAGTATGGACGAGGGTGAGGGCCGCCATGGCTACGCGGAATGCCAGTGGGAATACTGAAGACTGGAATAAGATATCGGGAGTGAACTCGATCATTTGCAGAAGCATTCGTAGGTAATCCTCCAAGACTGTCAGAGCAATGTGAGAGATCACACAGCGTGATTGGTGTGGAAAATATGATAACACACCGTCGGGCATATCTCGGGGTGCCTTTTGTTGGAGCATGGATACGAGTTTCGCGGTTGAGCGTTCATAAACATCCCTGTAGGCACCGCGTAGAGCAGGATCTTCCTCATTGCCAAAGCGACCGATGACCTTGCCCGCAATCCACAGATAACTAGGGAAACCGGTAGCCTCGAACGCGATCGACATTCTTGACACCACAGAGGCCGCGGTGGGTAATACCCCGACCCCGAAGAAATGTAGCGAGTGGCGGAAAACTCGCGTCACTCGCTCTGAAATCTCGAATTCAGATCCGTACTTGGCGAGGAAGGGATCGAAGATGGACCACGCCTCTTGGCAAGTGTTTCGGCAGGAAGATGGGAGTTCATCCCCAAACGTTTGGATGACATGCAGCATGATCTCTAGGTTTTCAAGACCACCTATGACGCACCCAATCAGGGTGCAATCCGTTGATGATTTGAGATTATACTCACTGCAAACGTCATCCAATTCTTGCTTAGTGGCTCGCGTGGGCTTCATTGCTAAGGCATGAACATGGGCAAGTATGTCCATAGAGAAGGTACGCAAAGATTGCGCAGCCTGCTCCATTGGCATAGCTGAGATCACGTAGGCGATGGCCTCGTAAACCTGAATCTTGTCTTCTTGCGCAAGTTTGGAACCCGAGGAGCTCAGGAAGGTGTGAAGTTGGGGCAGGAATTCGATCAAGTGCTGGTACGTGGCATAGTTAGAGAAAGAAGATCATCTTATGAGGGATGAAGGGATTTACTCTCTTACAATCCTGACACATATACTTCAGGGCCTGACCAGCCGCCGCATTAACCTCCTGGATGGGGTCGTCGAACCCAGCGGAAATGTACTGGAGCTGGTACTGAATGTATTCGGGGTGGAGGTTGATCCATTCAGTATATCGCGAGATGATGAGGAGAGCAGCGTATCGAATCTTCGGGTGGTTAGGGAGTGAGGGGATAAGATCCATGATCTTCGGCACGGCTTTGTCATCCCGTGGGTCAATTTCTGCTCCCATGGATCTCATTGAGAAGAGTGGCGCTTCAATCTCCTGCCAAGAAACATTAGGGCCTCTGGCTAACGCAGCGTGAATGACTTCGTATGCGGTCAAAAGACAAGTATCGGTCCCAAGAACAAAACAGCAGTCTTTGAGGGTATCGCCCATAACATGCCTGAAACCACGAAAGCTGTCGGCTTCTTGTCCCGTCATCGCCCCTGGGTCGGTTGGGAAGTGGAGGTGCCCAATGATGACTGTCATGAGAGCCTTGTACGCGTCTTGGAAGAGCGGCGATACCGAAGGCTTCTTTCCAATACTCTGCGCCAGTCGCATCCAGAAGTGGAATGTAATTGGAACGATATCCAAATCGGGGTATGCCGAGCACTCGCCTATTGCCTCGACGATGGGGAAGAAGGATTCGGTGTGCTGGAGAAGGAGGAGACGATATGTCTCGCCCGCTTCAGTGAAGATACGGGCGTACCCTTTGATCTTCTCGGGGTCATCTTTGCACTCTGCCAGTCGAGGCCTCAAAGCGATGACCCGCGGAACAATGGCTTCAATTACTTGCATGTTCTCGTCAATCTCTTGCGTCTCGTGTATCAGGTCGCAGATGACGTCTACAGCGGGGTCGAATAGCTCCTCGGACGAGAGTGCCTCGAACGAGTAGCCAAGAAGAGGTGTTCCGGCGAGCGACATAGCCGAAATCTCCCCTGCCACCAACCAGCTGCGCAAGCAGTTGAACACCTGCGCTTGAATAACATGGGTCACCCCTAAAAAATCATGAGATTCCGTCACAGAAGCGAGTATACCTAACGTACCAGGAGCCTGGATATACATGGACAGCAAGTCCAAAACTTGTTCAGCATTAACCGTTAGTATGTTGTTGGCCCTCTCTCTATATTCATCATCCTATCCAGGGGATCAGGATCTGAGAGTCGGGGGGGGGGAGTGAATGTAGCCACTGACTGTGACGGGTATTTTGGTGTTGGTGGTCAACTCTTCAGGTAGGATCGCCAGGAAATGGAGGAGCGCAGGAACTGTGGGAGGATTCTTTCCGAATACATCGATCATCGACTGGACGGGGTTGCTCCAGGATGGAAACTGTAGCGCAAGCCCAGACAGGGCTAAGCATATCTGTATCATGATCGTGCGAGGGCCATTATGATAGTGCTGAAGAGCCGTGATCAAGGTGTCTCGCAGAGCGGGTAAGTTGGCATCATCAACTTGGTTGATGTCGTATGTGACCTGGGCACAAGGATCAAGATGGTGGCACAAAAAGCGAACTGAACCGATGGCGGACCTTCGTACGAAAAGTCTGGGCAGCAAAAAGCTTGGCTGCAGGGGGGGCGTCTGGGGAGAGCAGGAGGACATTACAAGTGGCCCAGGCATCAGGCTAAGACAAGGAAAGAGGGTCGGCTAGTCAGAGATCGCAGCTGAATGTCAGTCGAATTGAATGAGAGAGATTTACGGAATGTTGAAAGTCCTGAAGCCAGGAATTAGCGGTTTCTAGCGACGCCTTGTCTGGGGCACGACTGAACACATCAAGTACAGAAAGGAGAGTCTGAATATCGGCCATGCCGTCGTTGAAGTAGCTGAAAGAGTTGTAGAGGCGTCAGGCCAGTTGTCCCAATTGTCGCATCGCTGCTTGCACATATTGACAGTGTGGCAAGGCGAGAGGATGTCAGTCCTCCCGATTGTGTATCATATTAGAGTAAAGAATTGAGAACCGTCACTATCACTACCATCCGTAAACACTCCATGAAAGGCATAACAAACGAAAATCAACTAAAGGTGAGATGGTATGGAACCTGGGATATCTTGTAAATGAGTGTGGGAGCGTCCGAGACGCGCTGCAGTGGAGAGAGCGGAGGGAAGGCTGTTCTCAATAATAGGAAGAAGTACGCAAGGAATACTGTACGAGAGGCAAAAGCCCAACAGAACAATGTACAGAAGGGGGGATCCATCCCGACAAGCGGAAGGGAACGGCATATTTTCCAAATGAGAAACGAGATCACTGGCGTAGGAACCCCTTCTTCCGGCCCGTCTGTGACTAGGTAATGAGCGCTGGGGAATAATGGGCAATCGCACAATGGATCAACTTACACTCGGTTTCTCGGGAGTTAATGGCCTGCCGCTCTCGATTCGCCTCTTCTTGTCCTCGAGATCGCCACGCTGCTTCTCCAGCGCATCCTTCATGTCCTTGTGTCGCGCGTAGAGCTCCTCTTCCGACTGCTTGAGCTTCGCCTCCTTCTCCTGGACCTTTTGCTGGAATACCATCTTCATCTCCGCCTCCATCTTGGCAAGCTTTGCCTCGTGCATGATACGCTCCTCTTGCATCTTCGCGGCAGGGCTGGAACGAAACGTCAGATGCTAATGGAAGACAGAAAGTTGTACAGGTAACGTACTTGACCTCCTTGAACACGCTGGAGTCTTGCGCCACTCCCATGCTGAGAAGCTTCTCCGTTCGCCAATTCTCGTACAACACAGCGTTTGTGTGCTCTCTGAGTTCCTCCATATACGTTCGAATGAGCATTTGTCGGAGCTTGACGAAATCACAGTGGTCTTCATTGTCGACCTCAACGACACCCCACGGGTATGATCGACCCCGGACGTGACGACCGTCAGGAGTCTCAACTACTTTGTCTGACCCAACCACGGCAAAAGGAATCTTCCCTGCAATCTCCTCAGCCTCAGCAATGGACTCCTCATCTTCATTTTCATAGGTGGGGGCTTGGAAGATATGGATGTTATGGTGGGCAATGTCGGCCAAAATCTGTCCCAAGGGTCATTAAATGACACAGTGATGACGGGACACACAATAAACGTACTCGTGCTTTGAACTCGGCAACCTCTTCGTCAGTGAGTGTATCAGCCTTGGCGATGATGGGGATCAAATTGACTTTGTTATGAAGCCGTCTCATGAATTCGATGTCGATCGGTTTCAAGCTGTTCGGGGGAAAATAAGCAACGTCCCAGGTTGTACTGCCATAGAGAAGAAGCTCACGAGTGACCGGTAGGTTGGATGAAATAGAGGCAAGCATGGACCCGGTTGTCGACGATCTTCTGTCGGTTGACACGGTTCTCTTGCTCCAAGTAGGAATCAAACCGCGACTCGATGTTCTCGACGATGGGTTTCCAGCTGAAAGACGGAATTAGACGCGGTCACCAAAGACAGGAAGGTACCCGTGTACCTGTCGTCATTGTTGACAAAGTCACCAAAACCAGGGGTATCTACAACAGTCAGGCGGAGGCGGACGCCGTTCTCCTCGATGTCTAGACGTAGGAGTGGTCAGCAATACAGCGAATAAAGCTAGGTGAGGGGAACTGCGAACCCGCGCTAATACTCTCAATGGCAACCGTTTTCGGCCGCTCGGCGCTGGGAGGCAACGGCTCCTTGGCTGGGTAGAGAGGGGTATTGAACAGCGTGTTGATGAGAGTAGATTTACCGAGGCCAGATTCACCTACGCAGGGGTAAAAGCAAAATTTCAGTACAATATGTTTCGGATATTGGACGCGTTTGACGACCTACCGACGACCATAGCGGTGAACTGGAAGCCCTTCCTCACACTCTTCCTATGGACCTGATTTGGCAGGTTCGCGAAACCAACATATCCCATGAGCTTTTTCCGGATGACAGAGGAAAGGCCAGCATTATGAGTTTGAGACGGGCTGGAGCCGTTGCCCAAGGCCATTCCATTCGAGGAGGGTGAGAGGTCTCCGTTGGTGCGAGAGGAGGCGTAGGAGTCCGTCATCTATATAAACGAATAGATAAGCCTGAAAGCTGGCGCTGGCGACGACGACGAGCTCACTTTTACGTTGACAGCGACGGGGGGGAGGGAAGAAGTTGAGGATGCGCGTTGGCTTTGGTGATGGCCGTGTTTGCTTTCTGTGGCGTTTAACCGAAGCTTCGGTCGTGGCAACAACAAACTCTACCCATTCCTTTCATCACTTTTTGCTGGAATATTGTCTCTAGATATTGGTCTTGCTCACCCATGAAAATCTGTTATTTGTTCGCGACGTGGAGGCCTCCATTGTTGAAGTGCAAAACACGCTAAATGGGCTCGCAAACATCTCGAGACCCTCCTCTTGTATACCCATGCTCTAGACATGCGGCATGGAGGGGTCGAGTGCAGATCCCGGTGATAACATGTTTCTGTCCACGATCGTTATAATTTGGGGCCCTTGGGAATCTACGAGTCCCAGCCAAGTGACTAAACCCTGGCATGTCTGCTCACACTTGATCTCAGTCATTGCTAAAGTGAAATTGCCATTAACTCATTATGCTTCCGGATACTAAGGTAACCTGGTGAACTCCATCCCCGGCAAGACGGTCTCCTCAAAGGTTCCCGTATGCCCCCTTGTCGATATACATCTCAAACATCTCATCAGCGGCTCTCCGATCAGTCGCAGTCCATCTCCCGGAGCCCAATGTGGACGAGCACCTGCTGACCACCATTATGGGCAACGACATCGTGTTTTCAACGTGACTGAGCAAAACCCTGAATTAGACTCACTCAGGGAATGGGTAGGACGAGAAACTTACTCGACTTGACCGAAGGTTTCAACACGCCGATCTGTGCTGAAAGCCCTGTCGAACGGAATCCCTTCTCCCTGCCTAACCTCGTTCTTAACGACGGTGGGGATGTCATCCTCCCACATCCGCTCGGGTGGTGGTGTGGTAGGACCGGCGCTCGATCGGCTGGAAACACTGGAATAGCTTGACGCTCTTGAACTATTCGACGTCCTGGAGCTACATGAACTCTCTCGCTTCACTCTCCGAGCGGCCGCGGCATTTCCGTAGGGTGAATAGATCGTCCTTCCTGGGGGGTTCTTCCATGAGCTGCGCCCACAGCTGGCTTCTGAATTCTGCTTTGGGCGTGTTATGTTCAGGGATGATGAGGAATGCCTCAATGGCGGTGACGATGATGGCGAAGGCGACGGTGATGGTGACGACCAAGATGGTGTTTGTGAACGACAGGATGGTGATGGTGATGACCGCGAAGGTGACAATGATATGCATGGCGAGGGTAAGGACTGTGAAGGCGGCGTCGAAGGCGAGGGTGAAGGCGGTTGTGACGGCCTCGCCAGCGAGTCCATTCGCTTCCTCCACATCACGAAAACAGCCTCTCTAGCATTGGACGATTCGTCGCACTGCATAATTATCTGGGTATAATGCGAGAAGGGATGTGGGTTTCCAGAACAAGTATCACGTCGTAACCCTTCAAGGGTGTATGTTGCGTTCTCCTTGCCTAAAATCCGCACTGGCTTATATGTGTCGTCGCTTTGATAAAGACATTGACACGAGGCTCTGAATGCATTCTAGCTTTGGTGGGACGATCTGGCAAACCAATCTCTTTGTCGGCCCAAGCCGCCACCCATGTACGTACACGGATATGCACAAAGGGCGCGAACTCTGCACGTTGTGGGCAGGGTGGCTCACATGCCCTTTGCAGAGCCAGCCACAGAAAACCCTAATATGACGCGACGTAAAATCGCAGTGGATCGGACCGCCACAAGAACTGTTCTCTGTGGACCCTTCATTAACGTTCATTGATAGCCATCGGGCTCATGTCAGAAGAATGGTTAGAGGTCATGCATTGTACCTAGGTATGATCAATGCGCCGTTGACATCAGCAGCCACTTTTCATTTCAGCTCGACGTCCAAGGATGACTACACCGGGCCGTTATCCACCATCGGCTCCCTGGTCGCTCAAAGGAAAGTGGTCAACTCACCCCACCGAATGTTTGCCACTCCCTCAGGCAGGGTGGAACTCGCCAAAGTACCACCAAAATCACTCCCCAGTTCAACTGGACTGCCCAAGCACCCTCAGCTGGAAAACTATGACCAACCATCAAATACCGCAAAATACTAGATAACGAAAACTCACTATCATCCCTCGCATAATGTCCTACAACGTCCAGATCCAAAACCCCCCTAACCCCATCATCCAAATCCAACTCTGCACTCAACACAATCTCGCCTTCACCCCACACCGGCCCTGCAAGTACCTCGCCAAGCGGACTGATAATCACACTACCTCCTGCAATCATCACATTCTCTGCCTTGCGATTGAGCGGGTCAGCTACAGGATGTGAAGGAGGATAGTGAGATTCTTGGGCGAATTGACATGCGGATAGGACATGGGTGCGGCCTTCCAGAGCTATGTGAGTCATGGTTGATTGCCATGATGGGCGGGAATCAACTGTGGGTGCGATGTAGATTTGGGTGCCTTGGCTATAGTAGTAGGTGCGGACTATGATATCAAATCGTTAGCTACACAAGGGCTAATCAGTGGAACGGGAACGAACGCAAAGGCATGTAATTCTCCCTACCAAAAACAGCGTCAGAATCCCGTTCGTTAACAGGAGAAACCTTACTTACCAACAAATAGCAGCCGACATCTTCGCACCCACCCCCTCTCCTCCGACCTTCCGGAATTCCTTCTCATAAAGGCTCAGGTTCTTACCCCCACCTCCCGTCCCCCAAACCAACCTCTCCAAGGCAGTAGGAACCAACTTCCTATGCTTCCCAACCAACCCCTCCTCAGGGTCCACAAATATCGCGGTACAATACAACGTACCCCCTCCTCCAGTCACCACAACACTCTCCTTCCCCACCTCTCCGGATTTACCAAATGGATCAATAGACACCACATCCTTTTCGATAACCCCCACAACCAAAAACACTCCCGTCTCCTTACTAATGGCACATATCCTCTTGATAGCGGGTGAATCTGGGTGAACGGGTATGGCGGCATTGTGGTAGGCTAGGTATTCATCTCTGCCTTCCGGATTACGGAGTCCGACTACGGCCGAGAAGGTCGAGTGCTTTGGGTAGCCTCCGATACTGCAGCATGAGATGGGTAAGGTTAGATGCGATTAGATAAGATGTGGAGGTGCAGAGGGCGAACATACAAAGCTTCGGGAAAGACAGCCAACTGGCTCCCATCCCTATCTTTTGCGATTCTTGTCAGCTTCTCCAACTTGTCTAGAGTAGCTTCAAGGTTGTACGATTCTGTACATGTTTGAACAACAGAAGCTTTGATCGTTCTCGGCATCCCAGAGGTGGTGAAGTGTCTTGGAAAGGAGGTCAAGAGTTAACAGCAGACAGAGGGAATGTACCTTATAAGTGGGAGAGGATGAATGGACACGAGACTCAAGTACTCAGTACTCAGGTACGACGCGTCCCGGAAGCCCGTCCATGAGAACAAGGAATTGAAGGCGTGATCACATCACATAACGAACGCGCCCAGACGAAAAAGAAGCTTCAATGAGCAAAAAATCATCTCTATTATGCACTCGCAGCGGGTACAGGAGATTCTTCAGCATTAACCATAAGTGGAAGCGTAACCTCAGCTTCATGTAATGATGCGGGTTCTGCCGCAATAGTGGGCTCATGAGCGAGTGAAGCTTCGGCTTCAGCGGATAGCGCAACTGCAGCTTCGACCGCAGGAGCGACCTTGGCGGCAGGAACAGGTAACCATTCCTTAGGGAAATCCTTCAAGGAAGGTTTCGCAGCTGGCCTTCCATAGCGGTGATCGCCCTTCCTTGCTTTCCTTGCTTTTGCGTCGATGTGTCGCGTATCGAGAGGGAGGTCGCTGAACCGGTTGTTGGCCTAAATATCATCCCGGTTAGCTAGTACCCGGAGGAGGAGGGGAGAACGAAAGACGCACGTTACACTCCTTAATCAACCTATCCAACGTGTCGCTCGCCCACTTCAAATTCATAGCAGGCTCCTCAAAATCCTCACAGGCAATCTTCACATATCCGTCCTTGCCCTCTTCTTCCGCCCCAGTATACCCCGAGTCTTTCGGAGGTGTAGGCGACCACCTGGGGCCTGCGACGACTTTCATTTTGTGGATGGCTTGAGGAGATGTAAGGGGTAGGCAGGACACAGGTGTCACGATAACTCGCTTGGCGGTTGCCGGGTGTTTTTCACCAGAGAACGAGATGGAACGGATGGTGAGAGGTGTTGCGGTTAGGTTCGGAGGTACGAATGGTTTGCGGAACGCTGAATTCATCATATAAGTCAATACGAAACGACACTTGGCTTTTATGCATTGAAAAGAGAAAGGAGGAACTAACCGACGAGTTTTGGCATCTCGTGTTCGATTAGCCTCATATAATACAGACGTTGTCTGTTCTGCCTCAATATTAAGTGACCAAAAGTGGTACTATCATCGATGTCGCTCTCCCCGGCGTTTTCCACGTCATCGAGGTCCAGCTCTGGGCCACGGGGGACATTGATTCGTCTGCTGGAAGAGGGGGCTGCTGATGAAGCACCCCGTGGTGTACGAGGCATCTGGGATGGCGCAGAAGAATGGAGTGAACGAGCAAACCGGTGTGGGAGCGACGGTAGTCGATGGGGAATGGGTGGCCGCATGCTGAACGATTGCGACGCTGTCGCGGGAGGCACGGGTTGGACAACGGTGTCGGCAGTCGAAGACAAGGTAAAATCGACGTGACGGTCCAGTGATGTTGTCACGCGTCAGGTCACGCATTCCATGGCTGCTGTTGAAAATACATATCGACGAAAGTCACGGTGGTTGAGCTACTAGTAAAGCCGTACACCGAGAGTCATAATCGAAACAATAAGCCTACATACAACGAGGAAGGTAGGATGGTAATACTTAACATGCAAGGCTCCAAGGGGTTCCAAAGCAATGTGATAGCAACGAAAGCAAAATGACATATGGGTGCCAGTCCCAGTCAACATCCCCGCCAAAGTTGATACGAAATTGTACAGTGGAACACTCCTGGACTTTCAAGACCAGAAAGCTCAAAAAAACAGGGACGACCGCAGTGAACACGATGGTGAATACAATGAATGGTGTAGCATAGACAGATTCGAGAATCACTGTGGTGATGATTCCAAGGTTTGGAATGGAATTAGAGCAGTAATGGCAGGTATGTCAATATACCGATGTGACCACGAGAACAGGCGAAACGCGGGGGGGCGTAAGACCTTGACAATGTTGGGGGAAGAGTGGTGGACAGCAGCCCTGGACACCGAGGCAAAGAGGATTAACGCAAGAGAAAGTGAAGGGCCACGTCGGATTTTATGACTTACGCGCTGTATGAAACTTCACAATTGCCGGTTCACGGAAATGATGATGAGTGTACCTCCAAGAGAGCAAACAACTAGAGTTAACGACCTGGTCAATCGTGCTTCAGTGAGAGACAATCGTTTTCAGGGTACAGAGGACGAGTCGCTGCATCAGGAACCCAGACCTCAGGCTCAATATTTGTCCAGGTCGACGAGACGTCCAGGATGTAGTACAGGTCATCGAGTTGGGGATTATGTAGAGGCATGGATCTCTGGTAGGGTGGTGCTTTAAATCGTGTTCATGAACATGATGGATGCTTCTTGATCATGACACGGAGAGTTGGATCGGAAAAGCGATAAAGTACCAGCCCTGAGGCCTGAGGCCTTCAGTAGAGCACGTACTTGCCCCCCGCGCGAACTTACCCCGCGCCAAGTCTGACCCTGCAGGAAAGCACCCACTGATCAAGAGCCAACAAGCACTGTGACTACAGTAACAGTAGGAATCCCGTCACAATCAGTTACCTTTGCACGTGATGCGATTTCATGTGCTTGATTGCAAGTTGATTGGATGACATCAGGGTCTTTGCTCATGAAGATGTCGAGGTATAAGTAGCTTCCCCAGCGAACTCGGTGGTCCCCATCCTTGCTCTCATCCACCAATGTCGCTCGTCCTCGCAGCATACACCCACAACACCCGCGAATTCATACACGAATCCCGCAAACTCATCCGCCAAAAACACTATCTTGCCCTTCTCTCCCCCTTTCGCATATATGCTTTCCTCTTGAGGTTCTTTTATATCACCATCCAGGCCTTTATCATCTTTTTCTTCAAGCCAGTACGTGTCCACCTCTTTCATGTGGCTGGGTGCTAACTCAAATCGATGCGTCGTTTACAGCCCCCACCAAAGGACTCAGGCAAGTTGGAGAAGCCGCTGGGGAGGATCGCCGTCATAGGTGCGCTTTTCTTCGGTAAGAGGTTCAGCGCATGCTGATACATGAGCTACAGGAGCTGGGTTGACTGGCATATCGTCTGCTGCGTAAGGTTACTGATATGGGCGCTAAAGTTTCCCTGTTGATATTTGGTTGATTCAATCCTCAGGCACGCAATCGCCCATGGCTTCGAAGTAGTCATCTACGAAAGTAAAAATTTTCCCCTGTTGTATGCTGCTATCCGTCTAAACTGATATTTCGAACAGGGACTGACCGCGTAGGAGGAATCTGGGCCCACGTAAACAAAACCTCAGGTCTCCAACTCAATTCCCTCATATACCGTTTCTTCCCCGGACTCCTTTGGACACACGCTTTCCCTCGTAGAGACGAAATCCTTGGAGGTGAGACTCTTATCACACCATCGTCTCATGCGGCGTAGCTTATCCCGCTCTACAGAAATACACAGAGTCTGGAAAGAGTACAAACTTGATTCCAGGACTAGATTCGAGGCAAGTCCATCCCTCCTCCCTCCCTTACCCACTCACTCACTCCTTCTTCCTCTTAGACCCCGGTGACATCAGTGAAACGCGCGCCAGCCCAATCCGTAGATGTAGATGCAGAAGATTTAGACCCTAAAAAAGCAGGTCACGCCCGCTGGATCATCAACGACGGATCAGATGGAATCTTTGATGCTGTCATTGTCACAATCGGGACATGCGGCGATCCTGCACGAATCGGTTTCCCTGGTATGCCTGGTCAAGAAGAAGAGGATTCCGATTCTGGTAGTTCTTCAGGCACGGGAGGACCAAGCAATGGTAGGGACAAGAAGCATGCAGGTGACGATAGTCCGGATGAGTATGAAGGACAGGTTTATGGGGGTGTTGTCTTGCATTCGAGTGAATTGGATGACGCGGATTTAGAGGGGAAGAACGTCGTCGTCGTCGGGAGCGGAGCTAGCGGAGTCGAGGCTGTTGAAACTGCGCTTGGGAAAGGAGCGAAAGGGACTGTCATGCTCGCTAGGGACGATAAGGTCAGTTCTTTTACTTTTGGGGTACATGCTTAGCGGAACTGGTTTGACGTGATTGGTGATAGTGGATTATACCTAGGTGTGTTGAAGTTGCCGTTTACTCCTGGATAAGACTGAATGGTGGATGACATAGGAACATCTTTTTTGACACTGCACTTGCTGCTCAGCCGTTTGGACGAGAAATGCCTCTTAGGTCAGTCGTGGTCGAGGCGCTGACCCTTTCATGCTTCGCTACTCTACTAACCTTTCCACTGTATCGCAGTTTCCTCTGGGAATGGTTCCTCAGAGCTTGGCAATATCATGGAATCGAAGACCTCTCTCCTCGAGGGAAAGGTATTTTCGAGGGTACTCCCGTACGTTCTTTCGTGTAAAAGAATACGGACAGGGACTTACACTGGTCCTTATCCCCTGACTCTAGATCGTCAATGATGTGTTTTTAGATCATGTTCGAGCTGGTAAATGCGATTATGTTCGGGGTGATACGTTGCGATTTACCACTAAGGGTGTTTTGGTGTGTCCATCTTGATCTTGCTGCTTTCTTAGTCGTATTTTTTGTTGGTGGCATATTCTCACCGATCAAGTTTTTATAGGTCAACGTCCGCGACAAGGACTCCAAGCCAGGTGATAGAGGAGAAAAAATGGTTTTCGAAGGAGACGTGGTGGTGCTCGCGACTGGGTTCAAGAGACCCCAGATGGATTTCTTACCGGGCGATCTGTTCCCTGATGGATATGATGTGCGTAAACCCATACTTTCGGTTAGGAATGAACGGGAGAGTCTGATTGGGAATGCGTTCGTAGAGGCCGAATTTGTACTTGCAGAATTTCTGTACCGAGGATTGGTCCGTGTTGTTGACCAACTCGGCTTATATAAACGCCATCGGTGAGTCGTTTGTTTTTGTCTGAGAGGTTGTAGGCTGACCTTGCCCTTTTAGGCACTGTGTAAGTGCCCATCCTTGTTTATCCCTTGACCGCGTTCTGATGGCGTTTGCTTGACTATGTTCTTAGTGGTCATTTGTAAGTCGCCCCTTTGGCTCTCCGAGTCGCAATGGCTGAGATCCTCCATCCCACCAACAGCCACATTGGTATCTGTACGTGCGCTGCTACCGGCCCTACTCTCTCCATATGACCTTATTTTGCCTCTAGATACCCGTGTTCTGCTGGTTCTGCTCATGGATAAGGGCGCAAGACCTCTTCCCAAAGATATGAAGTTATGGGTCGACAACATTCGGTTCATCAAGAGTGGTGCTCGTGGGGGCGCTTTGAGTTTCTTCACTTACATGGAGCTCAGTTGAGTGGTTTGACCCACCGAACCGTCTTGTGGGTAGCAATGCTGACTTGGGTGGACAGCGATCTGGGTTTTGTTGTTCCATGTCTTCAGGCCAGATCGAGTCAAGTGGTGAGTTGATACATTTCGCGTACGATGTAGTAATTGCTGTTTGGATAGCTGACTTTTTTTTTCTCGGGAAGGTTGTTCTTTATCATGCAAGGTTGGGGTGTGTATCCCAGGTCGTCCAAAAAGTTCATCTGAACTTGAATGGGATGGCAAAATATGATGATAGACAAGAAAAGGTTTCCAAAGAATAAATGTGGGACTTTGAGTTCACCGTGTCGTTGTAACAGCTTTTCTGGTTGTATTCCCCTAGATTCTTAGCGTGTAGCTTTTCAATCCCAATATCATCATAGATTTTTGATCCTACCAAATGTGGAAGCGGCACGGCATTATCATTAGTTCTGACGATGTGCCTCCTGATCTCTGTCTTGAACCACACGGCATCAGACCACATCCTCCAAATTCAACCTCGTAGCAATGGTCGTGAGTGCAAGCTCGGCCTTGAGCACTCTTTAGCATCTCATAACGGGCAGCGTCTCCAACTCTCAATCAAAGCCGATCTGGAGAATGTCACGGATCTCGTCCCAGCCGATGAGGCAACGTTCGAATATTTCTTTCAGGTTTGTCTCGTATAATTAATTTCCTTCTTCACGTCTCACTCTTAGTCGTCGATAGGTGAAATGCAATAGCTGCCACGAGATCCACCCTAAATTCGTTTCACTAAACCGATCAGTGAGTGTCGAGCTCCCTCCCCTCGTTTCCAGCGACACACTCAATCTGGTGATGACAGGAAGAACGAGAAGTATCAGGGAGCAAAGGAGCTACTGCCAACTTTGTCTGGAAATGCGGCTTGTGCAAACGAGAGCACTCTGCTAAATTCGACCCTCCAAGTGTATCTCCTACTCTGCCCTACAAAGCCGAAGCCAATGGCCAGTTTGCACCTCTGCTTACGATAGATTGCAGGGGATTGGAATTCGTTGGGTTCGATCCTAGGGTGGGTAATACTTTGCCATTCCGATCATGCTTTAGGCTTGGAGAGTTGATCGGAGCCTTTAGGGAACCTGGAGATGTGTTGGGGCCGAGTCGGGGACCGTTTTCAATGAGGTGTCGATGGAGGAGGGGGAGTGGGTAGATTACGATGAGAAGGTTACTCTCCCTCATTCTCCGCCCTGTTTCGATGTTGACATATCGTTTTCTTAGTCTGCTTTGCCTGTTGGAGTTTCCAAGATTGAATCGGAGTGGAAGAGAGCTTGAGGCTAAAGTGATCATTTGGGAAAGTGAAGGCGGTAGGGTCTCATTCGTAAAGTATATGAAACATGTAAGATAGCGAGGATATCTGTCAACAATATGCGGAACGGGGGAAGGTAAAGTCCGGGAATATCATGCAGTCCATGATCCTCCATCAACGATCAACCTTTTCATCAGCGAGACCTTGTGGTCGACGATTCCATTTGGACTATTGCTGGCGGCCTACGTGTTGGATTGATTGTCTGTTGGGGGTTGAGTGTCTGCCTCCCCCAAGCCTTGACAATGTGGCTGCTGGAGCTAATGCTTGTCACGGCTCTCTGGTGGCCCTTCGGAAGCAAGGGGGGTGTCTCCACCCTCTTTACCTTTCCCCTTCTCACTCGTCTTTCGACCGTAGAGAATATCCTTTTTCCAGGACCCCAGGTCTTCGGTGATAAGCGACTTGCAATCAACCTTCTCATCTCCACGACGCATCTTCGGGGATGGCTTGAACTCCTTTGGCAGTGCCCCTTTCTTCTTTTTCCATTTTCCGATCTGCTCTATCCTATTGCAGGGAGCGTTAAGTCAGTGACTCAGTACGGTAGAATGACCAACGAGGTGGATGAGTAAGAAAAACTAACCCCCAAAGGGCCAACTCGGCTTTCGTCTGTTGCACTTTGTGAGTGTCAACGCCGCGCTCCTTCAGGATACTGAGGAAGTGTCGGTAATGCTGCAAAAGATTAATCAATGGTTGGCTCAGTCCGTCAGCTTGGATGACATACCTCAACAGACGTCCTGCGAGTGTACACGATGATTAGCACCAGAGAGCCACATGATATTCATCGTGATCCATGTCACCTGTAGTGGCCTGAGAGGGGAGACAGGGAATGGATCACTCCTTGATCGACAGATATCAGGCCGGCGGAAGTGACCAAGGCACCGCCGAGAAAGGATGAGTGTTGAAACCTTCCCGTTTCTACGAACAAAGGTGATTAAGTCAAGACCACCGAGATGAATCAGACAAACCTTTAATGCCGACAAAAATGTTGTCTGACGCAATGATCAGGGACGTTGGGACAGGAACTCAAGATACGTATGACGCACAATTCTTATCCTGTAAAGTGACCTCAGCATAGGCAACCTGAAAACGAGATGGATGATGTACCGAAACGTATATCCAGGTATTCCTCTTCACGGTCTTTCTTAATAACGTAAAATGCTTGCGGAAGCTTCTAATGATAGGATTGTTACCTTTCGGAGGTTCTGTATAATGCATGGCGGCTGCAGACAACGAAGACCTGGAGGACGAAGGGGAAGGCGGCAAGGATCCGAAGCTTTCACGACGTCTTGGAGTAGGCTGCGCGCTGTCGATGGGCACTATTCCCTTGCCATCGCCAGCATCCTTCCATTCCCCGGCAGACGTGTCCACCAGCTCGTGGTTTCTTGCCCACCGAAGTTTGCCTTCGTTGTCAATTTCTACAAGATAATTTCGACCTTGAGGAAGAGCATCAACCGATAATTGAATTGTCGATGAGAACGAGGAAACACTGACGCTTCTCAGATGACAGATAGCTACCCCAAATTAGCTCCTAATTATTGAAATCCATCCGACTTGGAACTTACACTATACGCTGGGTTGCGGTTTAGCTTTATATGATGAGACGGGATGACTCGTTGAGACAAACCTCTTGTTCCAAATGATCTCTTGGACACTCGTCCAGAGATAAATCTTTCCCGCCTCCACGATCCAACCTACATCATGTTGTCAGGCTTGTCAGAAAGGTATGAGAGCAAGACAAATTTTGGAAAAAATGACCAGTGGAAGAAATTCTCTGTAGTGTCTTCTTGCCGCCACCTCCTGTGATAGTACTGCAAATGGAGGTGTAAAATGGAAGAAAGCATTCAGGTGGAGGAATCAACGGGCCTTTACTGATGGATAGTCAGGACGTACTGACCACCAATAGATGAAAGGTAAAATCACTCAACGGTTTGAGCCGTAACGATGCTTCCTACAATAATCTGGTAAGTTGACGGCTCCTGCCAGTGGTGGGAGTCAAACGAACTGACCCGTCTATTAGCTCAAGCCAATGTTGCGTTTCAAGGATTTTGCTCATACGGTCAGGATCATGAAAACCTCCTTGTGATAGTGTCTTATCATCGTCCTGGAGTCGCCCGGCTGAGAACACTGCTCTGGCCCAGCGAGACTGGACATCGTTTTTGCCTTTATCTGCAGCAGTTCGGTCAAGCTTCATCCGGTTATTATTCGTCGATCACTCGAGGACGATATCTGGCTTACTTTCATCCTAGTATGCACAGCTGCGTCGTTCCACCTTGCATGGGCGCTGGTCATCCCTCTGTCCCTCCATGCCCTCTGGATGCGTGCTGCCGCCTCTGCTTCGCGTTTGTCATCAGACGTTGGAAGGTCGCGATGAGGGGTGGTTGTCGACGATGGGGAAGCCTCCAAATCATTCATGATGCAAGAGCAGTGGTCGAGTCGATCGTTTGGGCCATAGTCTTATTTTGATCGATGACTTCATAGCACAGCATGGGGAGTTCAACCCATGGCCGATCTCGATGCAAAATTAGACGTATGTTTCAAGTATTCGTTGAGAAATGCTACATCAGGTTTAGAGGTGAAGACTATGCTAGAATGCATGAAATGATGAAAGGGTGTTGTGTTGCGTTCGACAAGATGATATGAAATGAGATGTGACCAGACAGGACCAGCAAGACACGGCCGATGCACAAGAGGAAAAAGAATGAAACAAAAGAATAGTCCGTGACGTCAGTATTTACAGCTCACTTGAAGCCCGTGAAGGTCCAGCCTGGAGGGAGAGTTAGGTATGGATGTTGCCGCAGTTCAGTAGCGTTCGGTCGTTCATCCGGATTGCTGAGATGGAATCAGTCCCATAAATCGCTACGGGTTCGAAGGTGGACTTACACAGCGAAGCATCTCTTCCTGAAATCCTCGGCCAGGGGTGAAAGATGGACATCGGCGGGGACTGGCGGTGTCGTCTTCCCATACAGCTGGTGGATGCCACATTTAGACGATTGTTTATGGAGTACAGGAAATACGGTTACCTTGAACATGACAGCGACCATCTCTTCCGAGCTCCAAGGTCGCTCTCCTGCCCACATCTCCAATACAACGCAGCCGACACTCCAGATGTCAATTTTGGCGTTATATCCCTTTTCTTTCGAGTTGATCACCTCTGGCGCCATCCAGAAGACGGAGCCCTGCATAGCAGTGAATGCTCCGTTGACGTTCACGTCATCAGTGCGCTTCGAGATGCCAAAATCAGAGATCTTGCATATCCCCGACGTCTCCACAAGAATGTTGTCGGCTTTCATATCCTGCAACAAGGAATGAGCCCAACTTCCACTCTGAAACCGATGAAACTCACCCGATGGAGAATACCCTTGGAATGGAGGTATGCGAGACCACCAAGAATCTGGCCGGTGAACGACTTGGTAACATTCTCGTCGAATTTGCCGTGTTTCTTGAGACAACTGCCAATAGATCCACCAGGTACATATTCCAAAAAGCTAGAGTGACCATGTCAGCAGTGGATTTGGGGAGAGAACCGGTGTACCCACATGCTCAGATGAGTGGGAGTTTCCTCGAAGCCAAGATATTGGACGATGTTCGGGTGGTCCAAGTCTTTCAAAGTCTCACTCTCTTGTTTCAAAGCTTGAACGATCGTCACCTGCCGGGAATCGTTCTTGTCGCTGGCAGTCCGAGGGATCTCCACCTGCTTCACGGCAATCATCTCTCCGGTAGTTGCGTTAAGAGCCAAGTAAACACGTCCGTAAGTGCCCTTGCCGATGAGCTCTCCTCGTACCCATTTAAAGATGGCTGGGTCGGATCGTTAGCGTCAAGAAATGAGTTCGTGGGGTCACAAACGACGACTTACGTTTTGGTCCAGAAGGCGATGGTGAATCAGGCCCCGACGCAATGGACTTGAGCTTCTCAGTGGTGACCTCCTCCGTCTTGCTGTCCCAAAGCTTCGTACTGCGATGTCGTCGGACGTTGCTGTTACTTAAGGCAGCCTCCATTCTGGACGTGCGGTCGATCTTTTTCTTGTGCTCAGCAGCAACCACTCGGATCGACTTCTTATGCTTGAAACGCTTTTCGGGAGCTTCGATCGTCGGCAGGGGGGGTATGGGGTAGTCGGTGCTTGTGGGAGACGTCCCTCCCGAACTAGCTTCAATGACTGGTTTGTCCAGATCATGCCCAGGGAAGAACTCCTCTAGTCGTTCGTACACATCCTCGGGGGGAGGACGCACAGCCCATGTATCCTCTGGGTTGGTGATAAAAATACTATCTGGCCGAGGTTTCCTCCCTGAAAACTCGGGTTTCGGAGTGGCCGTAGGTATGGCTTGTGTTGGCGGAGGAGTTGGAGGGATATTGTGAGTCTCAAGCTTCAAAGGGGGCCTCTTCCATAAACCGGTGCCCGCGTCGTCACCACTGTCAGAGTCATCATCACCGGCAAAGGATTCGTTGTCCATGGTAATGAATGTACTGCCATCAAAGCCAGAATACGCCGACGATGAGGTCTGCAATGAGGATGCGGAGATTATTGACTGGGAGGATGATGGCCAGTCTTTCTTGGGAACAGGGGGTACCACCGTGGACTCTGCAGAATCAAAGACCTTGGACATCCACTCTCGTTGGCCCTGCTTCATGGTTCCGTCGGGACTATCCTCGGCTTCCAGGTGGACCTGACGAGAGAGATCTGAGGTGGGCATAGCAGGCTCAGAGTGTCCGCTGAACCTATTCGGAGAACGGAATCGGGGGCTGAGTGGGCTTATTGGACTGCGAGGAGGTGTGTGATGGATGTAGCTCGAGGACGAGGGTTCTGCTAAGCCGCCATAGATGTCGGATGGCCTGTCGTAGAGTGCCGAAGGGTTGATATGTAGCTTCGAACCAAAACCAGCCGCAGACCTCGGTTCTGGGGTATCGTCCCTTGAGGCATAGGCGTTTGTCCGTTGCAGCTGAGCAGTATTCTGCCGCGGCCGTAACGTCGCCGTTTCATGAGACGAATCTGGCTCATTCCAAGGTAACGACTGCACTCGTCTCTCTGGTCGCTGTGTGGATGGTGACGATGTGATATCACCCAGAGCAGATGACGGCCGGGCATAAGGGTCCTGACTGGGAGTGAGCATACTGGAAAAGTTGACAGAGGGCGATGGAGGGCGTCCCGGATAGTTAACTTGGCGGCCTCCAGCACCACTTTCGTAGGAGCTTTGCGAGGTGGCCATGGGTGCGAGAGGTCGGGAACCGTAGTTGGGCGGGAAAGCATTTCGTAGAGGGTCGTAAGATTTAGGAAGGCTGCCCGGCATACCACCATCTCGTGAATTGGTCGGGGAATGATCCGGCAGATACGATGTAGAGGACATTGCGGATGGCTGGCCACTCATCGGTAGTTTCGGGCGCCGCGCACCTGGCTGTAGGGCGGTAGGAACCTGCTGTCGATACGCCGCACCAATATCACCCATACTTTTGGTGGAGTTCAAACGATTCCAAATGTTAGTGGGAGGAGGAGGCGGTGGCGGCGGTGGAGGCTGCGGTTTGCTGTCACTCTTTGGAGGGCTCTTGTACGAGACGACCCAACTCGGGGGAACAGTTTGGCCAACAGGCCTGCCTTGGGATGTCATGCGCGGTTCGGCTGCACCAATAGGCGGGGGTGGAGGGGGATTACGCGGAGGATTGGGGATAGGCAGACGACTTGGAGACGGTCCTGGTCCTGTCTGGTAACGAGAGGGTCGGTATTCTCGATCACGCATGAGCGGCCGCGATATCGAAAGTGGAGGTGGGGCACGATTGCTGTCCGGGCCGGTGGTTGGCCGCACCTTGGGGTAACCATACGATGTGGAGGGCACATCACGTGGAACGACAACCCATGGATCTCCTTGAATCTTCCTATCACCATCCCCATACTCAGTATCCTGAAACTTCTCTCTCGCTCGATCTGTCAGGCATTTCGACCCAGTTCCTGCACCCCCACGATAGTCTCTCTCGTTCCTTTTCTGTCGCCATAACCTATCCGCGTAATCCAACTGATTCTCTGATTCTTGCAAGGCTCTCTCTCGTTCAGCAGCTGCATCGGATCCGGACCGGAAATGGGTGGGACGATATGTTGAAGGAGTTGGTGTGTTGTCCTCCAGAAAGGGAAACTTGGAGAGGTTCGAAGATGTCGAGGGTGTCTGAAGGACTGGCGTAGGCCCCCCATATCTGTCGTAATCTGGACCACGCACACGACTCCGAAGTGGCGACGAGGATTCAGGGGGAGAAAGGGGTCGCGTGGTGGGTTGTGGGACTGGCGAAACTGGCCGCAGTGGTGCCAGCGGGGGTAAACTCGGAGCTCGGTGACCGCCTACAGGGGAAGGAGGGACAAAACCCTGAGAGATTTGTGGGCCTGAGTTGATTTGTCGGACTGGAGGTCGCAACGTCCCTCTGCTTTCACCATCATTTAAATCATCTGAGACGGACGGTTCGTAACCAGCTGCTACATCTGGCTGCAAACGCTCACTCAACGATGATTGACTGTCGTGCCTTGACCCAGGTCCAGGTCGTGAGCGCCCGGGAGTGGGATAGCCACGATTTGGTAATATCGGCGGAGGGATGGTATTCACAGTCGGTGATGCTTGGTTGGAATGCGATTCGTGAACAGCCGCAGATCCATGGGAGACAAAGAATATCAGGGAACCCTTTGCATCTCCACGATTCATACAGATATCGAAGATTTGGTCGTCTGAGAGCGCATCTCCCATAGCAAACGCCCCGAACTCCGTCAGGTATATGGAGAACTGATCTTGATCGTCGTCGGCGATTCGCAACTGCACTCATCGTCTCGTCAGTAACAACACAGAGCGTCAAACAGACAAAAGGCGCACATGAGTAAAAATCCGCTCTCGTATGTAATCTGGGGATCTCGCTCCAGAAATGTCCACTCGAACGTAGTTGTCGGCGTCGGTGGTCACGAGTACAGCTCTTCGTTCGGCATTTGCAGACCGTGGTGATGAGGTATAGGAATCCGGGGTAGTTGCAGTAGGAGACTGGTCAAAAGAGTTCAGTAAAAGTTAGCGAGAACGGTCTTGATGATACGAACAGTGGTGGCACGACTGGTGCTGGAGGGTCGCCGGGCATGGCGAGAGGGATGAGGTAGATGTGATTTGATTTTATCCAAAAGGTTCGTACGCGAGCCAGGAATATCTCGGTTCTGTTGTGCCGAGGGTTCATTACGTTCGTTAGGCATTGGTGCGATTTGAGGCTCTTGTCTTTGTGGGGCATCGCCCGCCAGATCGACTGGGGGAATAGACTGCCCAGGTGTGCTTGGTGGGGGTGTAGATTCCACCGCAGGCGAACTTGTGCTGGATGGTGACGACAGAGCTGGGTTGGACCGTGATGAATTGTAGAGATGGGCGTGGTCTTGCAATTTCGTGTTCAAAGGGGGCGGGTGGTGTGAGGATGGAGGGAGTGACACATTCTCTAAGGCCGGTGAACGAGAGGCAGGACTCGGAGGTATAGTTGGATGATAATTATTGTAGATTGGAGGTTGAGAGGAGTAGTAGCTCGAAGGAACATTGTTCGAGTCGTCACTGCTGCTGTCGTCATCTCCAGGATTCGTTACGACCAAGATATTCTTTCTGCGGGGTCTGGTCGCTATTGACCTGTAGTCGTCTGCCATGTCTCCTGCGGAAAAGGGCGGCGGCAAAGTCAGTGGACATGAGACGGGTGGAGCCAAAAAGAATACAACGAACTGCGACACAGGGCTTGCGGTATTTAATTTGAGGGATATGATGATGAGGGAGCGGGTATAGTGAATGGCCGAGGGAGTTGAAGGTCAGTGATTGACCTGGCCGGATGGAAAACGCAGCGAGATACAGAAAAGGTTTCGAGCCCGCAAGTGGCTGCAACCAAAGGTCCGATATTGCTGACAAAGCTTCCTCCATCTACTGCCGATCCTCTACACTCGTTATTTCCGATTACTTTCCTCACTTTTATTCTCCAAGTGCATGTTTGGCGCCCACAAATTCTCTCCTAGCGCCGTATGTTTGACGTACTGGCACATGTACCTCGTGTATCGTGTCTCACCCTGTCTTTTCCTTCACATCGGGACCGGTCCCGAGACGGTGACTTGTGCTCTCTGCCAACTCTCCGGCCTCCTGCTTTTCGCGCAAACCTTGGCGCTCACCACGTCGTAATGCCTTCAAAACTACCGACCGGAAAGCTCCCTTGTCACGAGAATCCTGAAATCTAAGATGGAACCCTCAAATGCAGAAACACCTTGAGGAGTCGGGCCTTTGTCTGGGAAACCGCCGACGTTCCAAATGAAACGGTTGGGCAGGCTTGCACCACGCTATTCTTGTCTTCGCTAGCGCTAGTCTCCTAATTCCAGAATCCGTTGTCGTGCCGTTATTATCCCCTTATCTGGTCGTCTATACCCCGGTGGATCCAGCAGATGAAACTCAGCGAACAATGGCGTGACGGGACAATGAATTATGACATCGAAAATGGAACCCATATGATACAACTGAGCCGATAGAGTGCAACAAATACACCAAATGGATCGATTATCCGCGCATCGTAGAATCCTGTCTTCCCTCCGGCAACAATTCATCTCGTAAATCGACCTGAAGGTGAGCCCATTGATAGTCAGGACCCCATTCTAGCAAACGCGATGGTCGATGGGCACACCTTCGGGAATTCGGCCCTCTCGTCCAACATCGATTCACCCCAACACATCAGTTTTAATAACCCTACAGCCTTTGCCTCCTTGCCTTGGCTAAAGCTCTCCAAAATGGCAGCATTCACTTCCCCAGCGGTCTTGATTCGCTGAGCTGGAGATAACAAGTCGGCGATCGCGGGAGGGGCAGAAGACGCGTCGAAAGCGAGTAGCGCCATAGTTCGTTCGAGTTCGGACAAGAATTCCGGACTTTCCTCGCCACGAGGAGCAAGCTCGTCCTGAGCAAACTGAAGTGCATCTCCGATACGACCTTCTCGAATACACTCAATGAGCTTCTGTTGTTGTAGATGGAAATAGAGGGCTGGGTTGGTGTCCAGGATCTAAAGGGTGAATGTGAGCATTTTTCGAGACAAACTACGAGGGAGCGAAAAGTATCATATTGAAGACTGAAGTTTTGGAAAAAGTCTCATCATCGACCCGAAGGGGCTGAGAGTGGTGCATGAAAAGTTTTAATCCTCTAGGAGTCTGCCAGACAACAGACTCGGTCACCGAAAAAGACACTAACCTCCGGATTCAAGTCATTCATCCGCGTGATGGCGTCCTCCACATCACCACGATGGAGC
Organism: Jaapia argillacea MUCL 33604; assembly: GCA_000697665.1. Classification (NCBI taxonomy): domain Eukaryota; kingdom Fungi; phylum Basidiomycota; class Agaricomycetes; order Jaapiales; family Jaapiaceae; genus Jaapia; species Jaapia argillacea. The sequence goes on along the minus strand of KL197710.1, from coordinate 1,689,515 downwards.
GCTTCTCGAATGTTCATTCTGCTCTCAATGCTCTCGAGATCCACAGGAGGCGGTAAACCGGCTTCATGACTGAACTCCTCCGCAGCGGATTTATAGCCCTCGATAACAAGATAATCCATAATCAGACGGTTGAGGTCCCTGAAATGAAAATGATATCAGCAATTGCAACGAATTCAAAAGACAATAGGGCGGTCGGTTCAGATAATACATGCAATAACGTTTTACTCTTCAAGGGGTATCAGAGAGATTCCCAATGTTACTTTCATCCCATTGAACCGCCCATGTTCTCACAAACGATAAACACATTGTAAAACGAAAACTCACGTCTTGGTCACCTGAACTTCGTGTAACCTTCGCTCCCATTCCTCATTTCTAATCGGAATCTTAGGGGTCTGAGTGTTCGTGCCTCGAATGAGTATGAGCTAGAGGGCAAGGAGCAATCCGAGAAAATGCACTGACCATGACGACCGCATGGACAAAAGGAAAGAAGTTTAAAAGTCAGCGGTGAGCTTGAGGGCAGGTCGGCAACCTCCGAGTCCAATCACGAGCCGACCCTTAAGGACCTGTGGCGGGAAGGTGCATACAGAAAATCGTGGTATAGATAAGGTACAGGGTTAAGATTATAGTGTGCATATGGAGAAGCCTTGACTAGCTTGACTCAAGGAAGGTTTGTGCTTGAGGAGGGTCAGGCGAGGATGCAGCGCAAGTCCCAAACTTTCTTCTAGCCTCCAGATTTCTAGAAGATGTTCCAACACTTAGGCGAGAAACCGACCTCCATTCATGTGCCCGACCTGTGATACAGACTGTGCCTGATGGAAAGGTGAAGCACGGGGCTTGTACACACCTACATAACTTCTCGGACGACGAGCTAAATCCGATGCAGCTTAGTCCCCCAGAAAGCAGGTGCGCTGCGGGCCTGTGTTGTCATGACTTTGAAACGACTCCACCAGAGCGAATAAGATCGAGGAAATCATCTTTCCCGAGAGCAGCTGAAGCAAGGAAGGCATGAGACCGATCTGCGCAACTGTGCTGAGAAATGACGACTTTACCATCTTTCCCCCCACTAATGCCAACATCCTTGCGCTTCGCTTTTTGCTTAGCTTTTGCCTTGCTATCATGGGACGGTGCGGGAAGGGTTGCCTTGCCTGTCCCCCTCAGCGTCTTGACGTCCTCGGCCTTTTGAGAAGCTGCTGCTTGTGATTGTTGAATCGCGTTGAACAATTTGACGACTGGTGTAGATAAGGATCAGTAGTATGCAAGGTAAAATGAGCACAACACTCACCACCTCGCTGGGCAACCTTCCTCAAGGCTCTCTCACCTTCCCCACCCCAACCACCGATGACATCTCTTATCCTCCCCTTGTCCTCCTTCTCCTTCCTTTCGACCTGCAAGACTTTTTTCGCCTTCAACTCCAATTTTTCATCATTCCGCCTCCGTGCAATTGCGGGTTTTAGGGACAAGGGGAGGGTCGAGGGAGCATCGGTATCCAAGAGAGACTGGAGTGTAGCACCAAAATTGGACGGCTCTGTGGCACGCCGCTTGCGCTTCAGAGTCTTCTTCGATTTCATTCTTTTCGTGTTGTTGATTTCGTCCTCCGTGTCAGCCGACCCATCCTCCTCCTCCTCCCCAGAGTCCGAGTTAGACCCATAAGACAGATCTCCACCCAAGTCTTCCACGGCTACATCCTCTTCCGCGTCACTATACATTTCTTCATCCGCGGAACTCTGCACGTCTTCGCGAATTTTCTGTCTTTTTGCTGCTGGCATTGTAAGTGGTGGACCGAGCAGTGGTGCAGAAGATAGTCAAAACGTGATTTTTGAGATCGAAACTCGGATTGATGCCGGCGCATCTGTGCCCAAAAGCAGACATCCACAACTCCATGTGGCACCAATCCCGCAATCGTTGGGCAACCGGGCCCTGTGTCGTTGTACTTTGCGAACTCGAATGATTGACCGCCTGCTTGCCTCGTTATAACCATTCTCATCTGATCTACACACTAGAATCTGCCTCCAATCTCTCAGATTTTCTCCCTGTCGCCACAAATCAGTAGTGGGAGAGTTGAAACCTGTCACGCGCAGAAAGGGGCGTTGGTTGATAGCCCTCTGGTATTTGGGAACATTTCAAGATGGCGTCTTCATCGTTCCAAAGGTTGGATTTATCGCCAGAACCGGACCTACATCCTCTGTACCCGCTGCCATCGCAAATCGCCCCTCTCTTATCCCGACATTCTGGGCTTTCACCCGCTCAGAAGTCAGAACTCGTCTCCCATTGCATGTCCCGTGCCTGCGTCTTTGGAGACCTTTCGCTGTTGTCATATCTGTTCACCGACTCTCAGGCGCAAGCTTACGTTGACCTGGGTGTTCAGGACGAGGACGGCTTAAGCCTGATCAGCGTCACGATACTTGGATTCGGTTCGGAATCCGAGCGAGACGTGGAAAGGGAGGAGTGTGTGCGGCTTCTCGCCTCCCAGGGTGCCGATATTCATGTGGCCGATAATTGTGAGAGACTCCTTCGATCCGATGGAGTCGCATGCTAACCCTCGACCCGGACAACAGCTGGGTGGACGCCATTACACCATGCGGCTCTGTTTGCGCCACCTACGTTAGTGTCGTACCTGTTAACACGAGGTGCTTCGCTCTTCGTGAAGACGAGGCGGAAATTGACAGCCTTGGATATCGTCACGGCTCATTCTACTGTTCCCGGACGCGAGGATGTTGCTTTGCTCCTCGAAGAGGCAATGCGCAGTGAAGGTTGGAGTGGTGGCAAACTTGAGGAGGCCCGACGACTTCTGGAGAGCCGTAGGAAGCGGAAAGGGAAGGAGAAGAGCATAAGAAATGAGATTGGATCAACCTTGGGAATTGCTCCCAAATGGTGGGGTGCAGACGACTCAGACACAGAGTCTTCTGAGGACGAGGAAGAGGAAGAAGTCTCCGAAGAATTATATGTGGGTATTTTAAGGCAATTCTCGTCATGATCTCATTCCCCCGCAGACACCTCCTTTGGACTACACGTCGATGCTTGTCTATTCTCCGGAATCGCTACCATACATCTTCCAATCTCTCATCCTCAACTTTCCAATATCCCTAGGAAATTCCCATCCCGCCAAGCTGTTGTACCGACTGGCTCGATTCGCATGTCTGACATGTGACCATACATGGCTGGAGGAGTTTATTCTCGGCGCTACGGATTCCATCGAGGCAACGATGTTGGTGAGTTCAATTTTTTCCGATATACCTTGGAGCATCTAGCCAAATATTTTTCGAAATCGCAGAGCCAAACTGAAGATATCACCTGTCTGGTTTTCTGGCTTTATAACGCAACAGTGTGGCTTCACCTCATGAGGTGTGACGAATCTATCAACGAGGCTTGCCTGCTTCTTGGGTCGTTCGATATTATCGAAGAATTAATTAACTCGATCTTTGGTGCGTCTTCTCTCAGCATCTTCGTCCTCCAGTAACTCAAATGTCACTCTCCAAGTGTTCATCATCCGTTTCGCGGAGCAGAGAATAGATCAATTACTCGATTCCGCTCTTCTCGATTACTCGCCACTCTCCTCCGAATTCGAATCCATCCAGTTTGAATCGGAGTGGTCGTTTTTACGCTCATTTGGAACCAAGAAGAAGAATACAACTGCGACAGTCACACCTTCGACCTCTGGAACACCCCTTCGCAATGGGGTCGCTCCACCATCGACCACCCCCAGCCGCCCTCCTTCGCCTCCACCCCAGACTCACTCCAGAAGCTTCTCCTCGTTCGCTCAAAGCTTGTCTCGTGCTCGCGGTCCTCCAACACCACTGCAAGCACTCTTTCAAGATATATCTACATCCCCTACGATGGCTGATGTGACCGGGTTTTTGTCCGCGCTCCACACGCTTCTGACCCTTGCAGGAGTTAACCCGGCTCTTATCACACAGTTATGGTCGCAGATCATGTACTGGACAGCTTGTGAGCAAACCCTTCCTTCTCAATTCATGAGGCGACACTAATAGCGAGGCAGGCGAAACATTCAATCGTATCCTGACTCGCAAGAAATATCTTTGTCGGTCAGTCACCACACAATTGACTCTCATCCAGTCTTATTGAGCGTCGTTTAGATCGAAAGCTATCCAAATTAGTGTTAACGTCAGCACGTTGGAGGAGTGGGTGGGTAAAATGGCCCTCCCTCGTGGAGTCGAGTCGCACTTCGCTCCAGTTCGAGAGCTCCTCAATTGGTTACAAGTAATTTGATATCCTTCCCCTGCTTCCGAAGGTCTGACCGCCTCCTCAGTGTCTGTCCTCTATCACAGAGTTCGCCAATCTTATTGCCACCATTCAAACCATGAAGCATCTCAATCCTTTGCAGGTGAGGGATAATCAGATCATGCCGCACGAGGCGAATTCAACGTTCCACAGATGCGACGAGCTGTACGCGACTACAAATATGAGGTCAACGAGGGCCGGATGACTGAGGAGTGTACACAATACCTTGCTCAGCTCCAGAAAGACTGGGAACGGCATCGAGTCAAGCTAGGAGTAGAGGCACTGCGTAAGGAGGTTTGTGTTCCGTTTTCTCTTCACGTACGAAATACTGAATCCCCCTCCTTAGATTGATCGGGATTACGAGGACAATGAATCCTTCAACGATAACCTCCGCGCCACCTCCATTTCAACCACTTCGTCCGAGTTGGGTACTGCTCAACGCAACATCGATATGTTGTTTGATAGAGCCCAAGAGAAGTCTGCTTGGGAGCCTGCGAAACCTCCCCAAGCTCTGGGCGAGCTACTAGATTCAAGGTTCATGCTCCCGCTACTGTTCCCTTCTGACCCTCGTATGTTGGGTGCAGCTCCCGTGCTGCCTCCAAACGAGAAACGGCGTAGCGACCAACTCGAAGCTCTGGATGTGACTCGGAGTGCGAGCCGCGCCAGCATGAACCGACGTGGTGCTGTCTCCTATCAGTTAAAGAGCAAGCAATTGCGAGACGTTAGCGTCGATACTCTCCGTTGGGTGGATGGCGTCAGGTCAGCTGCTCGATGGGTCCAGCTTTCAGAGCCGGAAGAGGAGGACAGGGAACCCTCTCCGGATATTGATCCTATGGACACCTACGAGAATGAAGACGATACCACCCCCCATATCACACCATTCACTAGGAAACCGTCGGCTAGGAGTAGAGGCAGTATTAGGGCTAGCTGGGGTGGAGAGACCACGCCAATAGAATAAGGTTACAATCAAGGATATCTGGACTCTCTTTCTTTCTTACGTGTTCGTCGCTCTTGCATATTCATTATCAAATACAACTCATCCTGTACTATCTGCTAATCTGCATACATTTGATTGGTCTCTGTTTCTCCTGCTGTCTTCGAATTCTGCAAAGCTGACGAATTCCCACCGTCTAAATCTGCTGCACCCATAAGACTCGCAGACGGCGATAAAGGCTATATATTGTCTGCTACCTACTATGACTCGCAAATTCGCCAATGCTGTCGCGGCGGTAGATTTTCCGGCGACGCTGCTATTGCTACTTCCGTCCGAATACATAGGGTGGTGTGAGCAGGTACTTGTGATGATTTATCGTTCATATCCATATAATCCCTCACCATTGCCAACAGTTCTCCCAAGAAGGTTATACGGTCAATCACATCGATTATCCACCCCCTGACGACAATGTATTGACCGATACACTGAGTGCATCCTTTTCCGACCTTGGAAAGGTCGAATGTGCCATCATAACCTATGGCTTGAGCGCAGAGGATGCGAAGGTCGTACATATGGCGGCCAGCCAAATTGTTAGGTTGAAGGTGTTGGTACATTACTGCCCCAGTGCGGAGCCAAAGGATCTCCTCGTTGAAGGCCACCAAGGAGAATATTTGCCGTGAGGTTCCCATTCAGCAGCACGGACATGATTCACTGAGCTGAATTGGCGGTATTGCAGGACGATTATTCACCTGGCCTCCTCCCAGGAACTTCTCCATGCGCAGATCTTAGCCCTGGCAGACTCGAACTTGGCATCGCATCGGCTCCCTTCATCGGCATACACCCCAATCACGACCTATACTTATCCCTTTGTCCCGGAGTCTCCACCTTTCCCTCTACTAAAGAAGGCACCAGCACAAGTCAAAGCCGGCGAAACTTCGGCGACAGATCCGTACATACGGTCAGCGACCGGTGTGTCCTACACCCGAACACTGGCGTTGTTGCGAAGACACCTTGGACCACACTTCGATCTGGAGAAGCTATGGGAGAGACACACCTACTTTGTATGTCTCGCGAAGTCCTATTCGCAAAAAGCTAATCCAACGATCTAACCATAGGAATTTGTTGAACGAGACGCACCCAGTTTGTCCTCTTCAAATTGCAAGCTGATTAAACTCATTACCAAATGATCCAGAAACAATGGCAACCATGGTCTGACTCAGGAATCCTTGAAGTAGAAAATCTAACTTCTGACGCTCTAAGTAGGTTAGCGCACCATATGTGAATCATATTCCGACCATGACTGGTGGAGTTGGCTACGAGGATTTGGCTCGGTTTTACAAGGTCTGTACCCTTGATGACAATGTCAACGCGACCTGCGGACTGAATGCTCCAATGTCAGTATCACTTTACTGGAGTCGATGTGACACCACCTGACAGCGAGATGATAACTATATCTCGAACTGGTAAGGCCATCAGCTTTATGAACTGACAAGCGAGCACATCATCCCGCCAGTTGGTGCCGACCGAATCATTGACGAAATGGTGTTTAAATGCACGCACACTACTGTGAGTTGGTCGTTGAGCACCACGCGCCACACGATTAGCGATTCATGATGCACAGGAGATTGACTGGCTCGTGCCGGGGATCAAGCCAACGGGTGGGCAAGGGATATCATGGGGTTCGACAAATTGATTATCAACTGAGGCCATATTCAGGAAAGAAGCTCGAAATCGCGCTGGTGGGCGTAGTTGCATTCAGAGGGGACAAATTGACCTTTGAGTAAGTGACAAAAGCCTGTTTCCCAACTATTCTGATGGGGCTCACCATCGCATAGACATATGTGAGTTCTACCGATTTTCTCTCAATAGGGTGAGATCCAACGTCTGCGTAGATATTGGGACCAAGCTTCAGTTCTCGTGCAGGTGCGGGTTTCGCCATTGCAAGCAGGGTAGATATAATTATTCGGGCCTCGCAGCTTGGTATCCTGAAACCGGAGAAACTCCCCATTGCAGGGGTAGAGGTTTCACGCAAAGCGATGGATCCCTTCGGGATGCCCAGCAATGTATTGATGACCAAGTGGGACGACAGTAAAGGGTTGAACATAAACTGATTGCGACTGGTTGCTAACTTGAAGGAGACCGTTTCGCTATAGTAGTAGCCTGAGCAAAGGCCACAATGCTAGCACGATACGTAGGAATATGGTGTTCGTGTCGTCCCAAAATCAATAATAATCGTGAAGTCCCGAGAAGATGGAGATGAAAGTGGTCCATAAACAGATCGAGGGTGGTCGCAAGTCCTTGGCGTGTTCTGCTCGCATCGCCGCGAACGAAGGATGACATAGCCCGCAGTGCAGCCGGCGCTCTGACGACCAACACAGCCTGTTCCAGATAAGCTCGAGAACTCCCGACACCTCATACAGTCCCAGAACTCGGAAGCAGGCTTCACATCTTCCTCTCATGGCCTCCAGCCTTCATTACAACGAGTTTCCGCTGGAGAAGTTACCAAACCACCACGATTCGGATGACTTCATGAATTACAGCCTTTCCAATCCTCACCCACAGTATGCGCCAGGCTCTCCGGAAGAGCGTTACGACAGACCAGGATCGTCTCGGAGTCCCTCAGACGCAAAAGCCGGTGCCGCTCAGTACCGATCGTCTTCCTACCACTATGGCGCCGACGACGACGACAGGAGCCCTGTTGACGCTGTGCCCTATGTCGATTCTCACCAGAAACAGTTCGGATATTCCGACCTTGACATCGATCGCACCCCGAGTCCATTTCCCAAAGATGTGAACGACAAGCCTGATGCAGCTCTCGTCTACAAGGCTGCCGACTATGGCGGCGCGCGACCAGCCAGTTTCCAGGACTTGCGTATGGCTTCTCTTTTCTCCTGCCATGCCCGCCTCTGACACCATTCAGACGTTGCAGAACCTGAGAATCGGTCAGGGCTTCTTGGGGACAAAACTCCATGGGCGCAATATCTAAGCGATGCGAAGTATCCTCTGGAGCAGCGGATAGAAAACAAGAAAAGAGGGATTGGTCGTCAGAAGCACCCGTTTGTAGGTAAGTTGCCCTCACATTGTCTTGTCGCTAAGATAATGACTGCGGCACAGTGTGGATATTAACGACCATCATGGCGTCTGTGTTCATCTACGAGCTCGTTGTGAATGCCAGAGCTCAGGGTTCGCCAGTGTCCTTCAAGGTACTTGTGTTTTATCTTGCCCTGTTTCTGAGTTTGTCCTGAGCCTTCTCGTTGTCTAGCCGGTTGTATGTTGACCACTCTCTCATTCACGAGCGAGTGTATGGTAAACGTTGTTGTCCAGGTTAATCCCATGCTTGGACCTTCCGAGAGTGCACTCATCAATCTTGGGGCCCGTTTCCCTCCCTGTATGAAACTGGTTGAAGGTCTGCCAGTGGACACTCAGATTGCTTGTGAGTCTCAGTCGCGTCGATGCCCAGTGCTGTTGTACCGACATTTTCAGGTTTGAACGATACCGCCAACCCTCCTGATCAGGTATGCTCTTTGGAGGATGTTTGCGGTTTTGGCGGGTTCCATAATCAAGCACCCAATCAATGGTTCAGGTGCGGTCACCTCAACTATCTCCTCTCCTGGATTCTCACAATCATGACCTCGAAGATTTATTACTCCCGTATTCCTGCATGCGGGTTTCATTCACATCATCCTCAACATGATTGCTCAGATGACGGCCTCTGCTCAGGTCGGTTAATTGATGTATGGACGCGACCCATGTGTTTATAAAATCTTCAGATTGAGCGAGAGATGGGCTCTGGCGGCTTCTTCATTTTGTACATGGCTGCCGGTATTTTCGGGTGAGCTCATCGCCACTTGCTCGTGACGCACAATTCTTTTGTTGAACTTCATTTCCAGCAATGTATTGGGTGGAAATTTCGCTCTCGTTGGCGCTCCATCAACAGGTGCCAGTGGTGCTATTATGGGAACTATCGCAGTATGTACCAGAAACCTGCCTTCAATATCTGACTCATGCCCTTGGCAGGTGTCCTTTGTCGACCTGTTTGCACATTGGAAGTATCATTATAGGCCTGGGCGGAGGGTGAGTTTGACCTCCTTCTCCAGTAAGAATCATCAGGAAATATCTGAAATGCTCACTAGCTGGCTGTGATGTTGATCGAACTCCTGATCATCGTTGGCATTGGATATGTGCCATGTACGTTCTCGTTGTCATTTGCCTCCTGACCTACGATACTCACATTCCCGATCATCCTCCAAGACGTGGATAATTTCGGTGAGCAGAGTCCGACCAGCATCTGAAGTGTCACGTTTTGACGATGCCATACAGCCCATCTTGGTGGATTATTGACTGGATTCCTCCTTGGGATGACGTTTTATCCCATCATCAGCACGACAAAGAGACATCGTTTAATCGTTTGGTCCCTCCGGCTAGCGGCCATCCCCATTGTTGTGGTCCTCTACGTTGTCTTGGTTCGGAACTTCTACACTTCGGACCCATACGCAGGTTTGTTCTTCATTGCCTCGGTTGTTCACCTGCTGGTCTCATTACCATCCACTCAGCCTGCACCTGGTGTCGATACCTATCTTGTTTCCCTTCTGCCTCCAACAATCATTGTCAAGGGTGTGTTATCTAACATCTTCCTCCCTGTGCTCATACATGCTGACTTCTAGCTTTTCCTGTCCTCCGTAGAACTGGTACGCGCTACCTTTGTATAGAGATTCGACGATGTACTAAGCTGACTTGCTCTTTGTTCACAGGCATCACGACCACGACCACGACCACGACCACGACCACAACTTAAAGCGGTTCGGGAAGTATCTGAGATGCAATCACCTGGACTGAATCGAACACCTCTAATTTGTAGCATTACGCTGGACTTCTAGAGAACTTTCTTGATCACACATGTATTACCTACTTAGCTTCTCAATGGACACTTTTCTTGCAATCCTCCGAATGGTTGGGAGTAATTATTTTATGTGTACCGTGTATATGTCGAGTCGATGTCTATAATACGCCGGCGCCGTTGTGGCGCCATCACCGAAGTTTCGTGAGTGTCACGATCAGGTCCTCGGATGTTCCTAACTGGCAGTGCACCCCATCTTCCGCTCGGCTGCCACTTGCCTACCAACAAGCTCGCAACTTTAATGCCCAGTCTCTTCGTCAAGTCTTAAAATCTCGCCTGTCTCAGGTCAATCCTTGTAGTACAACGACATGCCTCCCTCCAAAAGACTTGCGTTCTCACTGAATCCGCTATGGGCTCATTATGTCTCGTTAGGATGTGTTCTTCTGGGAATCGTGGTGGGGTTAGTGCGATATAGCTTATTAGGTCAGTGATTTTTGCTAGGATAGACGAGTGTTCATCATCTTGGGCAGACCATTTTGACCCTTTGCATTGTGGTGCGCTTTTGAGCGAGGGAAGTTGGCTCGACCAAAACTTCAAGAACTGGCAACCCGAAGGTACGACAGAATTCAGGTGGTCTCAATGATCTCTCATCTTGTCCTGGCAGGATGTATGTTGCATTCATACCAGCCAAAGGACGTTTCCGCATGTCTGTCCAATCAACAAGAAGTCGTGTTCGTTGGAGATTCTGTTACACGAAAGCTTTTCTTCCAAATGGCCAACCTCGTCGATTCGAAGCTTCCCACTACTCCACCAGACGACGACCACAAACACTCCGACTATCGACTGCATTCTAGTAGTGGCATTCAACTCTCATTCTATTGGGACCCGTTTCTGAATGCCACCCAGACTTACAATCGTCTCAACTCGTATAATGGTCGTGGATCGACCACTCAGCGTCCTCCTCACGGGAGGCCAGCTCTCCTCGTCCTTGGATCGGGCTTATGGTACCTCCGCTATGCGGATTCCTCTGGCGGACTTCCTGCTTGGGAGATCACCGTCGAAAACATACTCGAGACGATCGCTCGTGGTCGCTTCAAGCCTGCCGACGAGGTCGTTCTCCTTCCAATCGAAGAGGTCGTAATGTCGAAGTTATCGCAGCCACGAGCCACGACCATGCGATTATCGGATATAGATGCAATGAATTCGGATCTCTTCCATCGAATCAATCCCCCTTCAGGCAGCGCGTTAAACCTATTTTACCCCCGAGAGCCTTCGATGCCCATATCGTTTCCACTCGTCTTCAATCGAATGCTGGATGCATCCCAGACGGATGATGGTCTCCACTTTTCAGACTCTTTGGTCCGGCTACAAGCAAATGTCTTGCTTAACCTCCGTTGTAACGATGTCCTGCCCAAGAAATTCCCGATGGATAAGACATGTTGTCGAAGCTATCCGTGGCCGTCCCCTTTACACTTCATTGTGGTTGCCGCTGTCGTCTTATGGGGTCCCTATGCCCTAGCCCTCACCTGGCAACAAGGTGAGCTGTCCTACTCCGCTGATTCCTCCCGTGGCTTACCCGAGTCCCAGGGTCAAAATCATTTGGTGCCTCCCTCCTCAGCAGCGAACAAATGCCAGCTGTCATTATCAGCGCCTCTCTTGGTCTCATCTATCTGGCGGATAGAACCGGATTTTGGCTGAAGGAGCAGAAACAATTTGACCCATGGGCCTTTGCGTCCCTATCCATAGCCAGTCTCGGCGTTGGACTGGCAACTGTCAAGCGCTCCGACAAAGACCTTGGGTTTTTGAATAGAGAGCAAACCGATGAGTGGAAGGGTTGGATGCAAAGTACGTGCCTAATCTCCTGTCTCCTTTCATTCTTCGATTGACAAAGATGCCACACAGTCGCCATCCTCATATACCACTACTTCGGGGCTTCAAAGATATCAGGAATATACAACCCCATCCGTGCCCTCGTCGCCGCCTATCTGTTCATGACTGGCTACGGACACACAACATTTTATGTCAAGAAGGCAGATTTTGGCTTCCTGCGGGTTGCTCAAGTATGGAATTCCATTTGTATCTGTCGGTTGGATACTTAGTGGTCTTTTCGCAGGTTATGATCCGCTTGAATCTGTTCACTGTCTTCCTGGCTTACGTGATGAATACTGACTACCTGTCGTATTACTTCACTCCTCTGGTGTCTATGTGGTTCCTCATCATCTGGGTGACCATGTACATTGGATCGCAATACAACGATCGCACCGTGTTCTTGGTGTGCAAGATTCTCGTTTCGATGGGTCTCGTTACCTGGTTTATGAGCGAACCATGGTTGCTCGAGGGTCTTTTCGAGTTCTTGGAGCGGTTTTGCAACATCCAGTGGTCTGCGCGGGAGTGGGGCTTCCGTGTCAATCTCGATCTATGGATCGTCTATGTTGGCATGTTCGCTGCACTGGCTGTCATCAAGGCCCGAGAGCATCGCCTCATGGACCACCCGCAGTGGGCCTTTGGGGTCAAAGTGGCCACCATGCTTTCTGGTGTTATCATGGTATGGTTCTTTGCCTTCGAGCTTATGCAGCCATCCAAATTCGTGTACAATGCATGGCAACCATACATATCTTTCCTACCCATCCTGGCCTTCGTCGTCCTACGGAACGCCAATCCCGTCCTACGTTCGGCATCGTCACGCGCTTTCGCCTTCATCGGGACCTGTTCACTGGAGACGTTCATCATCCAATTTCATTTATGGCTAGCGGTAAGAGAACAGTAGTGTTATCAAACCTTCATTGGTTATTGATTCCTCCCTTCCAGGCAGACACCAAGGGCGTCTTGCTCATCATACCCGGCACCCGTTGGCGACCTGTCAATATGATACTGACAACGATCGTATTTATTTATGTCAGCCATCGGGTCGCGCAAGCCACTGGAGACATCACCGCCTGGATATGTGGGACTACCAAGAAGTCGCTGCCAACCATCGCTGACCCTCCACCAACATCCGCGGGTCGCTCCAGCGGATCTGCTGTAGAGACAATCCCCCTCACCTCATCGAGCGATGGTCATGTCCGAAAGGACAACGACGACAACGTGCTGCCTCCAGAACCCGAAACCCCCATCAGGCCTGTGCGTCGCTGGGCCGACCGCCTTGCAGAAGGCAGCTCTCCCCCGTCAACACGTGGATTCCGCTTGTGGTATGGCGAGAAGGAATGGACACCTGGTGTAAAAGCGAAGGTGGCCATTGGACTGGGAGTAATGTGGTTTTTGAACGTGATTTGGCCGTCATAATAGTGGACTATCATACCCGCTCCTCTGAGCAAGGGAAGGGATATCATATATTTGTGCATAATTAGATTCGCAAAACTATATACTGGACATATGTCATTTGGGAACCAGGTCAAGATTCTGACTGTGGAAATGTGGGTCAGCATAAGCGCAAAGATGGGGGTCAAATGGTGGAATCATTGGGTTGAAGACAAAATTTTCCGCCTTACGCCGGAGCGTTCGGAAATCTCGAGTAGAAAGAAACTAATCATATGATGGAAGGAGGAAGTTCGACTCACCAAGAAGCGTGCACGAGCCAGAACATGTCTGAAAGGGTGCGATTAGTCAATGAAGGACGATGCAGACGAGGAGAAAGTCAGTATTAGCATGGTTGCTCATCAACACCCATCCTTTAGACGGGGTCAGGGCTTGACTTCTATGTTGTTCATCACTCCATTCGATAGAGAACCAACGCTCACCATTCACTCCGATAGAAAGTTGGATGGGATACCTGGAAGAAACGGGGCGTCGTGAGTGGGTGCAATCAACGGAGGAACAAGCGTAGAGCTCAGAAATTTGGGTATAATGAATAAAATTCATAAGCCCGAAAGCTTCGAAGTAGCGATTCGTATTTTTCTCGTCACCGCTGCGGACTTGGTAGGAATATGCTCACCTTTTGGGAGGAGGACAACCAACACCACCACAAAGAAAAAAAAACTTTTATAGCCGACTGCAGCCATAAAAGGAGAAACCTCGTGTGAAGCTTAGGGCAGGTTGTGGCAAGGCTGCTTGGTCGCGTTTCTTTGATTGCAAGGCTTACTTCGAACTTCGACCACGACGACAAGCGACAATGGCAAACGTTATGCAACCGCATCCTCAAATTGGGTTCCATCCTGGACCAGTGAAACAGGCTCCATCGCCCTTCGGTTTTGGATTTGGACTGTCCTCGCAGGCACAGGCGATGGGTTACGGTTGGTCCGGCCACGCACTCGCACACCCTCCCCAGTCTGGTTTCCAGCCAGCGTCTGCTGTGATTCAGCCTTCTCCACAGCGTTCGCACAAGAGGAGGCATGAACCAGATGATGACGCAGACGATGAGAATCGACACGTACGAGATCACTCCATGGACAGGAGTCCCACTCCCGAGCGACCCAAACGAGGAGTTCCGAAGAGAGCCCGAGTTGCGCCCACTGAAGAGGCTACAGGGAAGACGGACAAGCAGGGGAAAGAGAACAAATCTCCAGGTGCCGGAGAAGATAGCGACGTTGACGTTGGTGTGCTCCTCGGTACGTTCATCCTTTTATTCTCTTCTCCGTAGCATTCTAACAGGCTGTATCCCAGCGAGCCTTCCTCCACAATCATTGCTTCCATTGCTCACCTCGATGTTGAATGCGCAACCTGCATTGAAACCCTTGGTCCTTTCCTTGATCCCTCGACCAACACTAGAGACAGCCACTCAGGCTTTGGCCCAAGCCGCTCGAAAGCTCCGAGATGCTTATCCTTACTCAAACTCTCCATTTTCACAACCCACTGCTACCAGTGCCGCAGGTTTTGGCTCAGGCTATGGCTCACACAAGCTGAGTTCGTCGATGAGTTTTGGGTTCGGTAGCTCTGCTCCACAGTCAGGCCAAACCCAGCCAAGTCAAAATGGCGGGATGCGAGACTCGTATATCTTATCACGCCTACGACCTCACATCCACGAATTCGTTACAACGTGCCTATCTTACCTTCCATACTTTTCGTACATCCCCGTCCCTCCGTCTACCACATCCTCGAACTCTGCGCCCCATTCAAATTCAACCGCTCTTCAGTCACAACACAAGGATAAATGTCACCCATCGGAAACGTTTACTTTCCTCTCCACCCTCACAACACACATCCTCTCCCAGCCTCAGCTCGCACAGTCTTCCTTGTCTCCAATGTTGCTCACGCGGCTCACGGAGGAATGGAAGGCGTGGGTTGACAGAGTAGATGAGGTTGTCAATCGGGAAGGGGGGATGTTCGGTGGTGAAACCGTTCGACAGTGGGAGCGAGGGCTAGACGAGTTTGCAGAGGCGAAGGGAAATGGGTTTGAGGTGTTGAGGGTGGTTAGAGATAATTGGGTGCAGAAGGTTGGTTGGTTAGTTGGCAGGTCTGCACATCATCCGATGGAAGAGCTGTAGCGGTCATAGGGCTTCTATCATAGGTTATTCTGCGCATCGGATTCTCAGTCCTTTCCTCCACGTCCTTCATTGTGTCATTAGCTACATATCTGCTTTGCATTGCATTATTCATGACTGGCATTCATCCCTAATTCTCGCCAGAGTACAACCAAAGTCCACACATCTCGGAAGCAAAGTCTTGAATTACCTTTTCTGGAAACTCGAAAAATCTTTCCGTGTCCGAGTCTCTGGCAGTGACATTCTCCTACGCACGGTGGATTCGGGTCGTCCTGGTCGTTCAGATTTTGGATTCCGCTCAGACCCATGTCTATGCATGCTTCATCATGTGCTTCGCAAAACTGTTGCTGCCCCTCCATCGCTGAGCACGATTTTGCAAGCTGCAGCTGGCAGAGCATGGACGCGTCGAGTGTCTGCTTACCGGGACCCAAACACCGAGAAACGGGGTGTCAGTGCGTGTGCGGCGCTTGGTGAGACCAGTAGGGCGGGTCGAGCTGCTGCTGGAGCTTCAGAATCCAGGTGTGTGCTGACTGGTATTGCCTTCGAACCACGTCCTTAGAATAATCCTTTCAGTGGTTGTCCCTCGCCTATTAGTCTCCCGAATCCCATCCCTGAGTCCTCATCTCCCCTCCCTCTTGAAGACTCGCGGAGGTCGGTTCCATTGGTGTCGCCGAACTCTGCGCCTGCTCAAACTACATCAGCGCGTAGGGAAACGGCGTGCACCATCCGTGCGACATTGATTCACGCTCCAGAGATGCCTGCGTCGCGGAAGCATCCTCCCTCCAACCAATTTGTTAGCCTTAACGACAGCCCTCCAGCGACCTTCGCAGAGGGAAGTCGATATCCCGCGTCGAACAATCCCTCACCCCACTTTTCCTTGCATGCAACTCGGCGCAGTCAGATCCATTTTGCATCTGCAAAAACAACGTCCGACGAGATTTACCTTCAGCCATCCGACTTCATTCTCGTAAAGGACCCCTTCCCCCATGACGCCCTGCTCCGCGAAGTCGACTTCAACCCTGTAGACTTTGGGAGGGACTTTCCTCCCCATCCCCGTCCCAGTGATACAAAACCGGTCCCAACCATCACATACAGTGCGGGTATCGACATGCAAACTGATCATTCACCCAGCCCCCGCCACCCACGTATTCCTTCCGAGCACACATCCCACTCAGTGTCTCTTCGGTGTGAAGGTCCCTTCGCTTCAGTTGTTTCCGCTGGACTAGAGCCCACTACTCCGAATCAGTTCCGGCAAGGTCTTGTGTCGCAACTGTACACGTCTCCTCCACCGTCCCTCTCCGATCTCATTCGCTACCACGATACCCATGCCTCTTTGCATTCAGTCGATTCTTATAACATCCTCATCGCCTGTGCAATCAAACACGCTGCCTTCGGCACGGCACGTAGGCTCCTAGTCCAGATGCAAACCGAGCACTTAATGGGTGATATGCACACTTGGAGGCTTTGGGTTCGCCTGATGGTCCGCAGTGGGAAGTGGGATGAAGCCTGGGGACGGACCTTGGCGAACTTTGGACATGATCTTCCACTCGATGTTTGGTTGGAACTCTGGGGACAGCAAAAATCGGGTGCTCTTCACGAACGGAAGGCGAAGACCCCCCGCCTGCTTCCTTACGTCCGTTTCGCGGAAGTCCCTGACAAGGAATTTCTCGAGAGGCGGTACCAGACCCTTCTGGATCACATACCCAATCTTCTAATGGACAAATCTGAAGCGTCACGAACTCCCATTCGTATGATATCCACTGTGGTAGCAGGCCTCCTCCGAATTGGCAACCGTCAGTCCGCCCTTGACTTCACGAGATCATTCTTTGCTCGCCTCCCTCCGCATCAGAGTTTCAACAGGCGCAACGCCTGTCTTGACATCGTCCACTTGCATATCTCGTTTGGACTGAATTGTGCTGGTGGGAGGTGGAAGGCCCACCAGGAGCTGGTTCGGACAGTTCTCTCACTAATCCGTGACTTTCCGAATCTCAATCTTCGTCCAAACTCGCAAACCCTCTTTCTTCTTCTCGGCACCCTTCACGGTGTCAAGGACTCGGGTCGTTGTGCAGAGGAACTGATACAGTGGTTCAAGCACGAATGGGGGTCTTCTGTTGAAGATGCTCGAGTGCGCCGACGGCTCGTCTCCCTTGCCCTCAAGAGCGGAAGACCGGACATCGTCGAAAGGGGTCTGCGTTCTCAAAATGCTGCAGATATTCGTGGTGGGATGTGGCAAACGCAAGAACATGTCCTCGGGCGTACACACACCTTACGCAAAGACCCTGAATGGATGTTGCAGACCGGGGTGGGCTTGAACTCTGTTTGGCCGGAGCGCGGCCAAGAGAGGTGGAAGTGGAGTGAGTTGAGAAGGAAGGTCGAGAAGTCAAGGTCAAGATGGGAGGAGGTAGAAACTTGTGGGGATTTGGACGGAGATGGTGTGGTTAAGTCGGCGGTAGAGTGGGATTTTCAAGGTGACGATGAGGATTCATGTCGGTCCCACAAGCGCACTCGCAGCGGTGCTAAGTTGGGGTGGCAAGAGGGTGGCCCAGAGAGTCGCAAAGTCCCTTAGAAGCGGAGGAAAGGAGGGGCGGTGAGGTGTTCTCTGTTCGAAGACCACCATCTCAGTGGAATACTTAGAGTAGATATAACAATATTATCCTGGTAAGGACTCGCACAAGGCACTCGTGAGTGGTATAATAATGTGCTTCGAATAATTCCACGAGAAGTACATGCATGTGCTGATCGCGGAGGGTACATCATTATCACTACATGGTTACGGTCTACAAGGTCGCAGGACTCAGAAAGAAGAAATAATAACATCCGAGATGGCGTCGAGGCTAGGGGCTACATAAATTGTTCACGTTCAGGGTAAACGCTGTGTGGTGAATCTTGACGCTACAGTATTCATTAAGAGGTACGTCCGAGAATAAACCTAAAATATCAGTGGAATGGCAATGAGGCACCGGAAATGGCTAGTCGTCGATGCATATGGGATTCAACGAGGAACCCAGAGGTCGTGGTTTGTGTGGATGATGGAGGATGCGAGTTGCACTGTCTGTGTGGTTTTGGTCCAGCCAAAGGAAGGAAGTAGGATGTGGAGGTTGAGTTTGAGGAAGGGGTGTACTCGTTTGCTGTTGGTAGATCAATATGGGGAGAAAGGTAGGGAACGAGACATCAAAACAAACCTTGGTCAGCGGTTGGTCGTCTCTAAAAGTAGTCCGATCAGCTTGGCTAGGCGTCCCGTTATCGCTGCCGTCTTCTTCAGCTTCTAAGAAAGCGGCTATGGCGTCTTGTTCCATGTCCTCGTCGTCGTCTTCAGCGGTCAGATCAATGACCTCCGTCGCGGTTGCCTGAGAGTCCGGACAATACTGTTGCAGCGCAAGATGACGAACAGAGGCCGATAGACCTGCCTTGGGTTTATGAAGGAGTCGCTTCTGCAATTTGTTCTTCTTCAGTGATTTCAAGCCGGGTTTACCGTGTTTCATGAGGCGAAGTCGACGAAGTGTCCTGGACAGTGTCTTCTCATTTCGGTTGTGAATCTTCAGTTTCGTCCTGGAAGTTGCAGATATCAGAATTTGGTAAAAGGCCGAGCAACTGATGCTGACCAGTGGTTGTATGACCGGTAAGCGGCACTAATGAGCGGCCGGAAGGTGTCAAGTACCCAGTTGCACAAAGGGAGATAGCCATCTTGAAGATAGATAGCCCCGCATACAACTTCAAACGCATCCGCGGCTCTCTTGACCTCCGTTTTGGACTTGAACGGCGATTTGGACGAAGGACGGCGAAAAAAATCAGACATGGGCAAGGACGATCCTTCCGCAACGGATGGTAGATCTAGCTTGTCTATCAAATGAGCGAATGTAGCATTTGTCGTCAAAGGTCCTCTGAGCACCTGCAAGGGAGGAGGGAAGGAGACAAGCCCAGCGATCCACGGTGGGTAACGGAATGGGAGGTTTCCAGTGATGTTAAGGCTTACTGTCAATACACCAGGAGAAGCTTGGGGGATTTGGGCAAGGAGCCCTGCAGCAACGCAGGCGTACATTACGGCGTCTCCCAAAAATTCAAGCTGTTCGTTCAGCTCCAGGTTCTCCTTGGATTTCGACAGAATCTTTGACCACGTTGCTTGCTCGAGGTGGGGGAAGGTGAGGATGAAAGTGGGAGCAGATATGGCCGCCAATACGCTCTTCTGTATCATTTTGTGCTGATTCTTGAGGACCATTGTTGAAGGAGAGGGTGAGGGTCAACCACAAGCAGTACCCAAACCGATGCAGACCTCTGGAGAAGACATGCAGTGACCCCACGTGGTCTTTGCAGAGGCAAGCTGGCCACGTGGCTACGCGTTCAACTTTCCTAAACGCCACAGGACGTGCATATACCCTCTGCGGCCGCTGTCCTCAACTTTCTGTTCTCGTCATTGTTGTCCATAGCTCCGCAATGGCTGCTTCTCAGGGATTCCTTGCCTCCAGCACTTTTGGCGGCGCCCTGGCTACACGACAGCCTCAGTCTGGCCCACCACCGCCAATTGTTGACTTGCCTGCCCTGCAGAGTGCGAGTCGAGTGCTGCAGGATCAGCTTGCCAAAGATGCACAGCTAGTTCCTGACCTTGGGGAGATGCTGACGATTCGTACGTGCCAAAACTTCATTCCGCCCACTTCATCTCAAGTGTTACCATAGCTGGGGCGCAATCCTCTGCTTCATATAGCGTGTTCCCCGATGATTACCGAGTGCCGTTCCAGAAGAGGAGATTGATTGGAATACCGGACAGCTTGTTTCAATATTATGACAGTTCGTTACGCCATTGTTCTCCTCAAATCCTACTAACCATTCGACCTAGGCACGCAACTGACGTCCCATATGGGTCTCATGCCCGAGGTTGAGCGAGTATGGATCAGTATCGACCACAAATTGTTTCTTTGGAACTATCTTGAAGGGTAAGTGTCGAATGCTGTCCTTTGTGCCTCACCTCACCGTGATTCTAGTGAAGAGCTCGCTTCGTTTGTAGACCAACCAGACGTGATCACCCACGTTGCTCTCGTCAAACCAAAGCCCAACGTTTTCATCGATGAAATCTCATTCCTTCTCGTCATCTGCACCCCAGTCTCGGTTTTGCTCTTGGGTCTCTCTGCAGCCCCAATACCTTCTTCGCAGGGTCGATCGCAAAACGAAATCAAGCTGTATGCTACTGACATGTCAGTTTCGTCTGAGATTGAGATGACATCTGTAATTGGAACACCGGAAGGTCGAATATTCATGTGCGGCAACCAAGACGGAAACTTGTACGAGTTGCACTATCAAGAAAAGGAAGGGTGGTTTGGGAAACGGGTACAGTTGATCAATCACTCCGTGGGTGGAGTGCAAAGCCTATTCCCTCGTTTGGCGGGCCCGAAACATGAAGGTGAGTTGGATGGACACCTTCGGCCGCATTTGGTGGTGACATTCAGACAGACCGCATTACCTCCCTGGTTTCGGATTCATCGAGGAACTGCTTTTACACCCTCACGGCAAATAATTCTATTTCGGTGTACAAGACCAATGGCGAGAAAGCAGTCCAGTTGTTACAGACTCTTTCTGGCATCTATAAAAGCGCCCAGGAAAAGGCACCCGGATCCCCGGCATTGACTCCTAAAGCGTTCCAGATCATCAGTATCCATGTCATCGAGCAGAATGAATCCCCTCGATCTGGCGTTCAATTACTTGCTGTTACCTCCAACGGGATCCGACTTTACTTCGCCCCAGGATATGGATACTCTTACAGCGTCGGCACCTCCAGTTCCGCTGGCCACCGCCCATTACAACTTATCCACGTGCGACTACCTCCGTCAAATCTCATGCATCCAGACGAACAATCGAGTCCCTTCCGACCTCCTGTTGCCGGCTATGGAGTCGGAACTCCTCAGGCTGCCCCACAACCCACAGCTCGACCTTACGTAGTCTCCGGACTTGAAAATGCCTCTTATGTCGCTGGCTTGACCATCGTTGCGCAGCCTGGCGATACGGACGGGAGGGACTTCTTGTTGTGTATGACCCCCGACCTCACTAGGATTGGCAACTTGGGACAATTAAATATGCCTCAGCAGCAACAGCAGCAATACCCTGCTACTCAACAACAATCGGGCTATGGAGGCCCATATGGGAGTGGTGGAGGAGGTCAGCGTCCCCCTTTGACCGAATATGCAACCTTATTGGCCGTCCCTGGTCGAACGTGGGCGCTTGCATCTGTTCCGCGCTCCACCTCCTACGTTTCCACCCCCTCATCGGCACCAGTACCCATGGTGACGAATGAACTAGCCACCCAGTTGACGGAACCTCCTAGGCAGTTTATGGTCCTGACAAATGTAGGCCTGACCTATATGGTGAAGAGGCGTGCGTTGGACTACTTGAAGGCCGTCATCGAGGACTTCCATGCGGAAGGCAATGTGCAACCCATCATCGAGTTCAGGGACAGGTCAGTCCCCATAGTTTACATCCCCATCCTCGTGTCTCACCTTCCCTAGCTTTGGCCGAGATCAAACTTGCGCGATGCTTCTCGCTCTTGCCAGCGGTAATACTTTCCTAGAACTTGCTGCTGAATTCTCGGCCTCCATCGCGGCGGGGAAGATCAGCACGGTCAGTAACGACGTTGTCAACGTTGCGAAGCAGGCTTTCTATGACTTCGGCGAGCGACCCATGTGGGCTGAAAGAATGACATATGGAACCAGTGCGTGGACAGTCCGCGAGATGCTAAATGACAAATGCTAATGTGTGAATCGTAGGTGAGAGTGCTGGGACTGCCATTTTCAGCGGACGGAGAGAAGGTTTTGCCTTTTATTTTGCGAGACTTGTCCGACCTATTTGGAAGTGCAAGCTCACGAAACCAGGGTTTGTACCCTCTCTTGGCCGAATCTCCCAGAAAATTGACCTTCCTCTTCAGTAAAGCGGGACTGCAAGCCTCCAACATCTCAGAGGATGTTTTGGTCGTGGCGCAAAAGAATCTGTACGCCTTGAAGGAGTTCCTGGATAAGAATCCCCACTTATTCCACTCATCTCCTGGCGACCAGCCTGGCGTGCGCGGCGCGGCTGCGAATGAACAGGAAGCATGGAAGGTGAGTTACTCGTTCGAAAATGCATGAGGTTAATTCATTCGATTTTTTTTCGTCAGGCTGAGCAAAGCTCAGTATCCCAGCTTCAATCATTGCTAGCTAGGACCATCGAGGCGATATCCTTCTTTTTGCTTCTGATCGATTATCGCATAGGAGAGCTGATCGCTCAGTGTGTTCCCTCTCCATTCTCGAGTTCATTCATGTTTCTCATTACTCCTAGGTCGGATGTTGATACTCAGAAGCTCGTTACATCCTTGACGTTCGAGGATTTAGTCACAACTCAAAATGGTGTTACTGTTTCTAGAGCGCTGGTGAACATTGTTATCGACCAACAAATTGGGCAGCAGATTGGGGTAGGGTATTCTACCTTCTATTTCTTTGTTTCCACGTGTACTAACGTCCAAGCAAGGTCGACACCATTAGCGAGGTTCTGCAGCAACGATGCGGCTCATTTTGCAGTACCGATGATGTTATGCTGTACAAAGTATGTCAGGTTCTCATCCCTACGTCAGCAATCTAACCCCATCCTCAGGCCCGCGAGAACATTCGGAAGGCTGCAGAGAGTCGGAATCCACTGGAGCGACAGAACTGGCTAGGTGAATCTCTCAGGTGAATTTGTCGGTGCTTTGTATTGGCTCGTCCCTCCTAACGATTATCCAGGTTGTTCGTAAAAGGAGCTCGTATCCTGGAGTTTGAAAAGTTGCGTGAGATTTGTGGTGATTACCAACAGCTGAACTTCGCGAAAGGTGATAGATTTCCTTGTACTCTTTCATTATCGCAGTCCCTTATTATGGTTCTTATAAGGCGCCATTGAGCTTCCACTACAGTGTGCCGCTCTCGCCGATGCCGACCGTCAAGGACAGGAGTATTGGAACTCTGGGTGCCCTCCTAATGATCCTCGCGTCGAGTTCTGGGATCGCAGAAAACGATGCTATGATCTCGTACTTGACTCTTTAACCGTTTTCGAGGAGAAGTCAACCAAAGCCAAAGCACCAGCGGGGCAACCTTCCGCTCCTGATGATCCGGAAACTGTACAAGGCCATGCCTATGAACTTGCATTTTCTTCCGATGACGAGATGTTCCACTCGACTATGTACGATTGGCTAATAAACAAAGGACTTGCGGACGAGCTGTTGGAGGTTTGTCTTCACCGTTTCCGCCATTGTTATTTCCATCGCCTCTGATACATATATGCAGATGCGGCCGGTCTATCTCGAAGCCCACCTCAAGCGAGAGCCTGTAACTGTCCAAAAGTATCAGCTACTCTGGCAATTCTATGTTAAGGATGGCCAACCTCTACGGGCTGCTGAAGTGCTGGCGGCTCTTGCTGATTCAACACAGTGAGTATGCGTCAGTCCTCGTAACGGTCACTGTCTTACTGTTTTCAAGGTTTGATCTTCCCTTGGAGGGTCGACTTGAATATCTAACTCTCGCAGTGGGGAATGCCAAATCACATCCCGTATCTATGGGCGGGAGACATGAAACAGCAATCGCTTTCCTCACCGATTTGGAAGAGAAGCTTGAAGTTGCTCAAGTCCAGCTTGAGCTATACAACACCCTTGTACCGCATCTGAACGATCCGGACGAGATCGGCGAAGGAGTCCGCCTGTTATCCAAGAATCTGTTCACCATGACCGAGGTACGGGAGTTAAGGTGTCCTTTCCTCCAAGCTCACCAGCTAACCGACTTGACAGCTTTATCAACTGTATGCGGAGCCTCTCGATCTCCCGGTGATGAAACTGCTCATTCTCCACGTATCCGAGTACCGGGATGAAAACATCGTCCGTCCGATCTGGAACAAAATCTTCGAAGATGGTGAGCCTTCTCCTGGTCGGAGTCCCCAGTTGCCTAACATTACAACGACCACAGCTATGGATGGAGTGGACCCGAAGACGGCTGCAGATCGTATCATGTCTAAAGTTGTCCCGCTTGGCCAACGCTTCCATCCGTCAGAAAGTGCATTCCCACTGAGTGAGTGATTACACTATCGGTCCCCGAGAAGCCCGAGCATCGCTGATGAAGCATTGTTCCCAGGGCATATCTCCTCGTTGCTTGTTCGGTTCGGCTTGGCTAACAAGGGCACAGTTGCCCACGGATGGGCACCTCGGGTATTGGTTCAATGTGGCGTGGCCTACTCTGAGATCTGGGATATCTTCCATGAGATGTATGAATCTCAAGTGCGTAATCCTGTCCACTTCTTCAATCAGATTGACTTGACCCCGATCTATGTACCCAGATCCCGCCGTTTAACGACCAGATCAACGTTCAGGCGGTGTCTTCGGACATTGCGATCCTCCTTACGGACTGGCTGCGAGATGCAAATCGACCACAAGCTCCAGCTGCTCGAGAGTTCCCAGTAGACCGCATAGATCTGGCAGTTGACCAGTATCTTTCGGAGCTCGAGCCGAGCAGCAGTGAGACACGAGCAACATACGAGGCGATCAAACGTCAACTGCGGCGAAATTGGTAGCTTTGCACGGGTTATCACGATGAGGAGCAATCCTTAGTAGGTACCCTGTCGTATATACACCACATTTGGACTACGTCTTCATCCTCTCTGTATGACTGAGCACTGACGCGGATGGGAGGCTACTGGACCTCGAGGATGGCGTCTTCGGCTCGAAGAAGCAATCGTCTCGTAAACCTCTGAGTCAGGTCATAGACCTTGTAAAGGGCTCTGACAATTGACATTAATATAGTTGGTGTTACAAAACTTGACGGGACTGGGACGCACCTAGCAGCTCCGACGACAATGAGCACGACGACAACAATTGTTGCAGCATCTCGGCTGCCCCTCCTACTGCGATTTGCCCGATACCTCGCAATCCAGCCCAACGGAAATGGCATGGACAAGAGTAAATGAACAATAGATCCGGCTCCGACAACTGGGAGACCGAGTAGGAAACGTTGGATAAGGCGTCGGAAAAGACCCGGAGGTGATGAGACATTTGGGATTGTTGTACTACGTGAACCTGATCGAGAAAAGAAGGCCTCGTCGAGAATGCCTTCCTCGTCTCGCAAAATGCGCACGGCGGCACGAATTAAGTCCCTAACCACGTCATAGGGCCAAAAGGAAACGTAGGAGTAGTAGTAAGAGCCGTCGGTCGAGGACTCTTCTAGTGCGCTGAGGAAGTATGTGGTTATGAACGAGGAGCATAGGACGAGGATGGTGAACAAGATGGAAGATACAGCCCCTACGACCACTGAGAATGTATCAGTTAGGAGTTGGATGTATTTCACTCAAGTGTAACGCACCTGCGTTAGTAGCGATGCCCATTACTCGTGTCCTGCCAAAATGATAGCGGTAGTGACATTGAGGACATGCGAAGAAAGCGGTCTCAAAGGAGTTGCGCCAGCGTTGAAGACACTTGATATGAACATACTGTGACACTGTTAACTCGACTCTAAACATATGGGAGCCGATACCTACACTGATGCTTCCCTTGCATAGGCAAGGGCGAATGAGCCTGCCCATGACGGGATCAGGGCCATCGAGACAGATACGACACTGTTTCTCCAGGCTCTCGCGAGGCTCTTCGGCCATAACTCCTGTTATAGCGTCGGTGTTCTTCTACGAGTGGTTTTACGCTCTGGAAGACAAAAGCAAGGTAGAGCTGGAGTGTAGCATGTAGGGCTACCCGCCACAGGGCATCAAGGGGTAATGGAGGAAGCGCGGTGATCATGCCACGTGCACGGTTTGCTGTCAGGACGCCGACAAGTTCAGCTGCTGTACTCACTCGCAGTTCGTTTCTGGCACTGGCAGGCGGAAGTGTATCTGTCCCCTGCCACATAACCTGCCGATGAGTAACGATGGCGGGGACAACCAGCAACCTCGTCTCCGCGCTGCAGGAGCCATCGCTGGGATTGGTAGTGGTAAATGCTCCCCTTTTCTCCGCAAATCCTCCGAGTTTACAGTCTGCTGTGACCCCTGCGCGTAGGGTCAACAAAGGTTCGCCCCCTCAGCATCGAGTAACACCCCATGCTGAGACAGCCGACAGGTCGCCGTTGGTCACGGGTTGGTGCTTCAATAGTCGGTAAATGACAAATCCTTCTCAAATCCGTCTCTGCGATTTGACACTTTACCATCAAATAATTGTAGCCCTCTGCTCGAACGCTGACAATCCTTGAAGTTTTGACACCGTGAAAACTCGTCTTCAATGCTCCCCACCAGGCACTTACTCAGGAGCCATTGATTGCCTCCTGAAGACCCTCCGTAATGAAGTGTGTCCTTTAGTTTCAGGATCGGATCGGATGTACTGACGGGGTGTTTCTCTTGTAGAGTTTACGAGGCCTCTACAAAGGAGCTTCACCCCCGGCTGCTGGCCAAGCCCTGGTTGACTCTGTTCTCCTTGGTTCCCTTCACAACTACCGGCACATCCTTTTCGGCCTTGGGATGACTGAGGCTGCCCCAGGCGCCCCCGAAGAGAGGCGACTCACTCTTTCCGCACACGGCATATCTGGCATGTTCGCCGGTCTAACAAGGTCATCTTGTATTCTGACTCCTACCACATATCTCTCCTAATATATCGTTTCTTATTCATCAGCGCCGGTCTGTCTACTCCCCTGGAGCATATCAAAGGTAAGTACGTCAATTTAACATTTTAACTGTACGCCCAAGGGCCCCCCTAGTCAGGTTGCAGCTTCAGCTCCAGTCGTCCGCTTCCCAGCGAGAATTCAAAGGGCCTTTAAATTGTGCTCGGAAAATAATTCGCGCCCATGGTTTTTTCGATCTCTGGAGAGGCTTCACTGCCAGCCTTGTTTTTCGGGCCAACTACTTCTGGATGTTTATGCCCATCGAGGTCTGAACTGCGCACCATATTCCTCTACTGGTAGTAACGTCGGCCCCCTTCTCTTAGGGATTTAGACGCACGTTTGCAAAAATGCGAGGGACACCTTTGGAGGTATGTGGAAACTGGTCCGCACGGTTTGATGAACCATCTGACATGAAGTTAGGTCAACAAGACGCTTTCCGACTTTTTGTCTGGCGGCTTGGGATCCCTTGTATTTTGGGTGATGGCTATCCCAGCTGATAATATTAAGAAGTTAGTCCATCTCAAGTTCCTCCCCCCATGCCACGTCCTTAACGATTCATCAGTCGAATGTACGCCAGCCCTCTGAGATTGAATCCTCGGCCGACTTTCTTGTCGGTCTCGCGATCCATCTATAGTACATCTGGGGCGGGTGGATTTTTTACTGGACTCGCGCCCACATTGGTTAGATCCTTTCCGGTCAACGCTTGCGCGTACTTTGTATGGGAAGGACTGATGAAAAACTTCTGAAACTACAGCAAGTAGGTTCGTGATACATTGTCTCGCTGTCCTTCAAGTCTCTCAATCTCTCCGGCTATCTCACAGGACGGGGTCAATGTACCGTGACGCTAGCCATATTGCAATATGACGACCTTTGGTCAAGGTCACCGTTGGTATTGGATGACTCTCCATAAGGATTTACGGCTCAGGATTTCTAAATTCCGTCTCTAAATCTTGTTTTGCCGACATTCTGATGTCATTTTGTGACTACTGTGATGAACTTCGAGGCAACTGGCCCACATAAACAGTCCAGAGCGGACTCATTGCCACCAGCGCGCTTTAGCATCTGCAGAGGGGTTAATACCCCCTCTGTTAACAGAAATCGGCCTTGTAAACCCTTTCTTGACATCGGTTACCATCGCGTATCACATTCTGGGTGTTGAATTGGTCCTCCCGGATGCCGCCTAGACGTTGAATTGGTCGCATCTCCCGCCTATCCCCAAAGTGGTCATGAGAAACACCGAGCGAAGAGTCTGGAAATCATGACTTCGCCTCACTGCGACAACCTTCGTAGCAGACACAAGGTCCCATCAGAAGCAGCCTAGGTTGGCGTTTGTGACCTGGCAACGACATTTAGAAACTGGGATCTAGAAAATACGGCTATGGAGAGTCATCCATTGTCTGTCCCTTTCTCGGCTTGAACTTTGGGCTTGTCGATCCCTTGTACGACCACCTACGCTATCCCTTCTCAGGAAGGTTGATCGTGCCCGATCGTGCCGGCGAGAGATATGCTTTTCAGTCTGCGTTCCTCAGAATCACGCCTCCACGGATCTCTTGCTGCGCACCACCTTCTACTCTCACGAGTCAAACTGTTATGCCAAGGCTTCGGGCCGTGAACGCATGAGGCACGAAACTGGCGGCTGCAGTTGCTCATATGATAATCCTGATCCACGATTCAGCCATTCAGTGACGCGCACGATTGCCCGCGAATCGACGTAGTGAGTTCGCATGAACCATTTTATGACATCTGTCGAGTAATGAACTAGGGATTTATGGTTAGGTTTCAGTACAAAGCAAGTAACCGGTAACGCACAGTCCTTACACGTCCCAGAGGATAGCTTCTCCTCTCGTTAAATCATTTCCAAATGGCGAGTATACAGGCACCCCGATGTGGCGTTTAGCTTTAGGTACCAATGTTACGGCCATCAGCTGAGATGATGTTCTTGACTCCCCACCTACATCTGATCTGAGAACTTTCACTCCTCTCGTGATTACGTTTGACGACCCGCGGATCTGGAGTGCGAACCAAGGGTGTTGGCCGTCGTGACAGGTGCGATGGCAGCGTACTTGCTGTGCTCCAACTTGGACGATAACCTCATGTCATCGATTGTATGTTTTACTCCTAATAAGTTTGTTCGAAGGAAGTTTAGGATAGCACATCAGGATTGTTGAATCAGGGATATTGCATTCGGATAATCTTTCCAGTGAAAGCAATTACCGCTTACGAGCAAACCGGTGTCAGGTTCAGACGCGGAACCAGACATGCCGATACGTTGATGAAGCCGAACCCCCACCACTCATTTTCTAATTTTATTGCGGGTACCCCCACCTCCCTCAAATCTTCCCTCCGCTTCAAGTTGCCACCTTGCCCTTGTCGGCATAGCATACCCTAATTCTAAGTCACACATTGCTTCAAAGGGCTTTGCTTGTAAGACCAGTTCGGGACGAAACTAGAATCGCCGGGAAACGCTCACCCCAAGTAACTCAGGTAATAGTTCAATTGCACATCCGGGGTGCTAAATGTCTGATAGTCAATGCATGAAAGCTGGCATCAGCGGAACCTGAAAGATTCTGAACGGACAGGTAGCCGACTTTGGACGAATGATCTTGCACGCATCGGACTTCTCTCAGGTTTCCACGTCTATCCATTCCTTGCAAGGACAATTTATTTGGCCTGGCGGAAGTATGCTTGTAGATGTCCGTCGGTGCATAACTATATTCAGAAGTCCAGTGGCGGTCACTCCTGATACCCCCAGATCAAGATTGATTGTGCATAATGGATGCAAGATTTGGGCAAGGTTGACGAAGCTACTACCGGAACCCGGGTAAGCAGTGCATGAACTTCTATGGCCGATACTGTCACAAAACCTCGATAGAACCCATCAATGTCTCAACCGGCATTTCTGCAGTTAGAAACACCGCCGGCGTCCAAAGGACGACAGGCATCGTGAAGGGGGGCTTCCTCAGTCGCAAGGCTTTGACAACTAACAACTCATCTGTTCCCCCGAATCGGAGTATGTTGGTGAAAGGTGCCAGATGCATGTGGGATCCGCTCCAATCGTGATTTATGCGCCCTGCTGCATTCCATGCTCGCTTTTAGGCATTGGTGACGAAGAGGCGAAATCTGAAGATTCGTATGGTCAGTAAAGCTTTTCTACTCTGTTGCCAATCCACATCCGTGTTTATCTGGCGTCCAGCGCACTATCTTGTCAGACTCGAAAGGGAATACGAGACTTTTACTCCTCACAGTTGAACAACGGCATGGAATATAAACCAGGCCACCCAGCCATGGCGGTTAGATCTGCAAAGTATCATTTCCTCCTCGCAGAGCGCGATGTCTCAGAAAATCACAAATCCAGATGTTCAAGTCATCGCCATCGCCACCTCGAATGTCGGCGTCGGTCCTGGCGGCAGTACTTCCATGCTCGCGTATGCACCCTCTTGACCCTTGTGATATTCCCCCCAGCTTCTGAGTGTTTATCTCCTCAGACGAGTGGCGATCGTGAATTACAGAGGTCAGGTCGTCCTCGACACTTTCGTTGCGCCGACAATGGCTATCACCGACTACCGCACGGCAACTACGGGCATTCAGGCCACCGACCTGGGTGTGTGAAATTCATCACCTCTCCCCTTGATTTACAGAACCACTGATTCTCTCCTTCACATTTATGATAGAGGGTGCCCCGAAATTCTCTGCCATACAGACGCAGATTGCACAGCTTCTTCACGGCAGAACATTGGTCGGCCATACGCTTTGGAATGATTTGTCTGTCCTTGGTATCCCTCACCCCGCAGTAGCGACAAGAGACGTTGCACTGTACCAGCCCTTCCGGAATTCCTTGCGCGTTCAAGGAGGTGGCACAAATCAAATCATCGGACTGAAGACTTTGATGTGGCATTTTATGAGACGCAGATGTGGTGATGAGACGATGTGCCCGGTAGCTATCCTTTAATTTCGGTTAGCCGAATTCCCCTTTCTGAACATGTTGTTAATTTATGAAGTTGGAGAACGCTCGGGCAGCCATGGACCTCTACCGTTCTACCGCCTCGGACTGGGAGCCTGCAGTCTCTGCTGGGAATTGGCCGTGCGCTCTTCCACCTTCCACATTCTCTCGCTGCTACAATTGACGGCCCTGGCTTCATCGCTTGTACGTATCATTAACTTCATAATTTTCAAACTTCTCTATTTGGCGTTTGGACCGCCGTTAATACTCGAGCCGTAATATCCGTAGATGTAGATATTGTACCAGTTCCCTGTAATGCAGATGATATCGTAGATAATATTGAGATAATCATAATGTCTTGGGCGTAATTCCACCATCCATTCTTGCTGCAGTTCGGAAACGAATTGAACGTGAATATATCACGCAATGCTGCTAATTGATTAGTGTTGGCTCCGTTGATTGTCAGCGGAGTTCCAGGACTATATGTCTACCCTCCGTGTGAGATCGGGCGCTGGTGGAACTGAATATTTTTACGGTCGAGAAGCCCTTGGACGGGCGAATCGGGCTGAATAATTGAGTGGGTAATTGAGCGTTTTCCGGGAGAACCTGTGCGCGGGCTGCACAGTTTTTTCAGCCTTGCAGAGTTTACAACATAAAACAAACCCCACAACCGTTACAAAACAGAAAACACCACTGAAGGGCCAGGCGGCGGCTAAAGCGTGCAGAAATTTAGTTGATGGTCGCATTCATAATGAAAAGCCAAGTATGGAGTCCACAGCCTCTTCGAACGAGTTGGGAGTTCACCCACTCATTCCGGATAGCTCGCCGGAATCAAAATTCCGTTGCAGGGTCCGGTGTGAAAATCCCCGTTCCACCACAAATGGCGCCTGCCCTCGTAGTCAATTCGACTGGGGCAAGACATCATGTTTGGCTCCAAAAAGCTATAGTGCGGACCATCCAGCACATCTTCGGCGTTTCTTGTAGTATAGCTTGTGGAGAATGGAGAACGATACCGCGAGGCGGCCAAATAAAGATTGATGCACCCGGAGCTTCAATAAGCCAAAAGCTGCCAACTGGAGATTGTCGAGGCTAAGTGTATTACAAGCCGCTCTGAGAAGCTTCGTGCAAGGATCGGAGGTGTCAAGAGATCCTCAATCACGGTGAGCAAGATCGGGAAGCACCGAGTGCTGTATCAGATCGTTAGCTGCCAGGAAAAACCACGAAATATTTGGTGAAACCCCTGTATGGCGACACGTTCCGGATGCACATGCTCTCGTACGGTATATCGATCCGGACATATGCAACTCCTCTATTGGAGAGGCTGACTGGAGGGTACCACGTGTCTGCGGTCAAGAGCTGCCAAGTCGAATAAAATGGAGACGAATGGGGTGAAACCCCGAAAGCATCGTGAGACCAGGAGACGGCATCTAACACCCAGAGATGTGGTGAGCGGGGCGGGTTTCCTTTTGCCCCACGAAGCCACTTGCGTCGATTCATGACGCTACATCGCGAAGCAAACCTAAACATGGTCAGATCGGTGGGCAGCGTCGAAGGTTGGCTGCGGCAAACAATCTCCACTTCGAGTAGGGTCAACGTCCATGAGGAACGACCATACGGCACAGCTTAGGCAAGTGCAGCGGCAAGACGAAGGGGGTGGCATAGCTTATATGTAACCAGAGGCCTGGGATTCAAGGATGATCGTGAACCAACTCTGCCAAAGAGGAAGGAGTGCACCATGGAAGCAATGATTACTTACGGACGACATGTGGATAATCGACTGGTTGTGTGAAATATGCGAATCTCTTCTAGACCGTAATCGGTGGAGTGGCTAGGACTTTGGATTTTGAGGGCTGATATCACGAGAGGAACCACGGTATGAAAATTTGGGGAGACCCTGCGATAACATAGTTCACGGAGTTGATCGCATCGATTCGACTTGCTTCACTTGCTCAGCATTTTCTCCGCGACGCATCGACCGACGACAACACGATGGGCAGTCGTGTCATTCCCGATCCAGTGAATTGGTCTTAAAATGACATCAGATTTCGGGGAGGTGGTCGAAGACATAGGTCCGAGTGAAGACCTTGGTATGTAGTGGACGCGACGATGGGATACGATGAGTGGCGAGGGTCGCTTGTAGGTCGTCCAACGTGGTGGTCGCCGTTCTTTGTGGCGTTCGGGAAGCCACTGAGCATGTGACCGCTCGCGACTTTGGTTCATTTAGCAATCCGGACGCGATCCCTGTACAATCTCTACTACTTTAAGTACTTACACTCACTGTCCACGACGTTCAATAGCAATGGCTCCCACCAAGCAGGCTCCAACTCGACAGGCGATCACACTCAAAGGGTCGACGAACTTGGTTACCGAATTCTTCAAATATGCCGTGAACACGTATGTCCACCCACCCCTTTGCTGCTTAGCTGCGTCACTTAAGAGGAATGAAAGTATCCTTTTCCAGAGAGGTGTTTATCCCGAAGACGATTTCCATATGGTGAAGAAATATGGCCAGACTGTACTAGTTACGCAAGATTTGGCACTTGAAAACTATCTTGACAAGTAAGTCCTAATTCGAACTGGCCCGCTCCTCTACAGCTGCTGAGTGCTCTATTCAGGATTTTGAAGCAAGTAAATAGTGAGTTCCTTCTCCTCTGTTTCGCTTTCGGCGGGTATTGACCATTGTGAAAATCAGAGTGGCTCTTGACCGGTGGGGTCACACAACTTGTCCTTGCTATCATCTCCAAAGACACGCGAACGCCGCTCGAGCGCTGGGTATTCGATATCAACCTCGTTGAGCAGCCTGCGGGCTCATCGGAAGTGTATGTGCCCATTTCCTTCTCCGTTTCTACACTTGTGACTGATCCGAGATCCCACTTTAGCCCACCACCAAAGCCTGAATCGGAGATTCAGGCCGAGATTCGATATATTCTCAAGCAGATCGTGTCAACAGTCACCTTCCTCCCCATCATGGACGAGCCTACAGTGTTCAATATCCTTGCTTACACGTCAGAGTCCGCGGACATTCCTGCGGATGAGTGGGTGGACACAGATCCCCTTGCGATTGAGGCTAGTAAAAGCCAACAGGTGAAGCTAAGGAGTTTCAGCACAGATGTTCATCGGATCGAAGCAATGGTAGCATATCGGTATGATGGCTGAGCCGTGTTCCGTACGACTTCATCTCCTTCGTCGTTGTCAGTTTGGAATGTTTGAGACCTGCCAGTGCAGCCCCGTACTCGGAATAGACATGATATTTTCCTCCAACTTGCCTCCGGTCAATACGTTTCGCTCGAAGGTTGGGAGCCTGCTGAGCCTAACGACCGCAGAGTAAGCATGTGGATATTTATTCGGTAGCTCAGCCTGGAATGTTAGAAAAGGAAGGGGCTGTAACCGAGGAGACGAGGCCGGCGAAAATAGTTAGCGGAATTGCTATGGCCACAAAATGAAACTCAGCCAAGCACAAAGCCTGTGTCATTGACCTTTTGAACCTCTTCTTCACCCTTCATTCTTGTCTGGTTGTGGTCACTCTTTTCTTACCCTCCTCTTTCTCTTTCAGCTTGTCTGGCCGGATCCAGACCCATTTCTCTCCCTTAGAACGCTACTGTCTTTCAAGTAATCGTTACAACTAACCATGGGCGAATCCTGGTTCCGCAGAGAGTTTCTCACCCCAAAACGGCTCGCTTTCAACGTCGTTTTCTATGGCATTCATTTCTTCCTCTTCGGCTACGGCTGGCACACCCAGGCTACGAACACGAAGTTAGCGGCCCTCAACGGGCTGAAATGGTCTGTTTGGACTTCTCGAGGTGCCGGTCTCGTATTGGCGTTCGATGGTGGCATGATCCTCGTCCCCATGTTGCGGAATATTCTCCGCATCGTTCGACCCAAGCTCACCTGGCTCTTCCCTGCGGATGAGAACATTTGGTTCCATCGTCAAGTGGCATACTCTATGGCATTCTGGGCGATGGTCCATACCACCGCCCACTACGTGAACTTTTTCAACGTCGAACGCACTCGTACGTGTAGTTTGTAGACTTCATCTTCCGACCCATTGTTCATCCAAGTTGTAGAGGTCCGCAAGGAAATCGCCCTTGACATCCATTACACTCAAGCTGGAGGAATCACCGGCCACTTCTTGCTCTTGATCATGCTCCTCATGTATAGCACAGCCCACCAGAAGATGCGTCAACAATGCTTCGAGGCGTTCTGGTACACCCATCACCTCGCCTTTTTCTTCATGATCGGCCTGTACACCCATGCGACTGGTTGCTTCGTGCGCGATTCTGTTGACCCAGACTACATCCCAACCTTCCCTTTCTACTCCACCGAGCATTGCCTTGGGTACGAGAGCTGGAGATTCACAATCTGGCCTGGGATAATTTACTTTGGTGAGCGTATCTGGAGGGAGGTCAGGGCGAGGAAAGCCACGAGGTTGTCGAAAGTTCTTGTTCATCCCAGTGGTAATTTCCTTTCTCCACAAGGTGTATGTGCCGTGAGCTGATTGGGATTTTAGGTGCTATGGAACTCCGTATTGTCAAGCCCAGCTTCAAGTATACCGCTGGCCAATGGCTCTTCATCCAAGTCCCTGAGATCTCCTCACTCCAATGGCATCCGGTACGTGAATTCTGCCCATTACCTGTTGGCCCATTCTCATCTTAGTACAATAGTTTACTATCACCTCCGCCCCGGAAGATCCTTATGTCTCTGTCCATATTCGTCAAGTTGGAGACTGGACTTACGCCCTCGGCGACCGTCTTGGTGCCGGCCCATCTGTCGTGGCCGCGATGACTAAGGCTGCCATGAAAGGAACGGAGAAGGATGAGAAGGACATTCTGGGTGGTAGCAGTCGCGGGGATTACGTCGAGATTGATGCAGGCAGTGCCACCACATCTTTGCCTGCCGTCAGGGTTGATGGTCCTTATGGTGCACCCGCTGAGGACGTCTTCGATAACGAGGTTGCTGTTTTGATTGGGGCCGGCATTGGCGTCACTCCTTTCGCTTCCATCCTCAAGCACATCTGGTATCGTCAGAAGAAGGGTAAACTAGGCTCACTTCGTCGTGTTGAGTTCTTCTGGGTTGTTCGCGACGCCCCTTCCTTTGGTTGGTTCCAGAGTTTGTTGCAAGAAGTTGAAGCGGCC
Organism: Jaapia argillacea MUCL 33604; assembly: GCA_000697665.1. Classification (NCBI taxonomy): domain Eukaryota; kingdom Fungi; phylum Basidiomycota; class Agaricomycetes; order Jaapiales; family Jaapiaceae; genus Jaapia; species Jaapia argillacea. The sequence goes on along the minus strand of KL197710.1, from coordinate 1,653,407 downwards.
CAAGCAGATCGTGAGTGACTTCTCGCATAAACTCACCTTTGTGATAGCTAATAAGATGCGCAGCCAATTTCCTCCGCATCAATATTTATCTCACCCAGAAGATCAGCGAGGACATGCTTTGGAACATTGCTGTCAACGATGCCGGTGCTGACTACGACCCCTTGACGCTTCTTCGAACCAGGACTATGTTCGGACGGCCTGATTGGACTGCGATTTACTCGCGTATGAAACAGGCCATCGAGACTGGAAGGTATATTCCTGGCAGCAATGCTCAGCTCAAGACGAAAGTTGGGGTAAGAATAGATCCATCTTTCTTTCCATGTTTTGGGTTCTGACCTTCGACGTCAGACGTACTTCTGCGGACCTGGTGTCCTTGCGAAGGCTATCAAGAAGGCCACGGTGGAGGCTTGCACATCTTCTGTCGAGTTCACGTTCGCGAAGGTGGGCTATTTTCTCATTTGGCTTCAAAAAGCTGTCGCACTCACCTCTTTCTCAGGAGCACTTCTGATTTGTTATGGTGTGGCTGGTGATGAGTTTTCTTGCTTGGGAGCTGGTCATTCTCCCTGTGTTATCTCAATTGTCTGCGTTGTCATGTACTCTTCTTGTGGGCGTATGCAGTTGTTCATCATGAGGACGGAAGCCTGGACATGCGACTTGCTATCCACTATCTAAGACTTTGGCGTGAGCGAAAGGCACGTGCTGCGGCTCATCGAACACGGGATGATTCGCGTCAACGGTTCCTCACTTTTGGATCGTAACTTCCATCCAGAGGTTAATCTTCAACTTTAACGGAAGATAGAGAGGATGGAGAAAGCACATGAAATCTTGAAGGAAGTCTTTGGTTTCTCCTCGTTTCGTCTGTCCCAAGAGGCTGTGGGTCTCAGCTGCTCATCGACCAACGCGGTTTTGCTGAGACACATTTTCCGGCGACATAGGTCATACATCGCTTGCTGGTTGACAACGAGAATGCACTAGTCCTGTTTCCTACCGGAGGCAAGCGTTCCCGTTCCCTCAAGCACGAACTGGCACTCACATCTTGCAGGTGGAAAGAGTTTGACATATCAGGTCCCCGCGCTATGCCTCGATGTGAGCGTTTCGTTCGTAAATCATCCTGAAGTTTCATCTGACAGCTTCCCTAGGGTTTGACTCTCGTGATATCGCCCCTTATTGCGTTGATGAAAGACCAAGTCAGCGCCTTGCGTGATCGTGGCGTGAAGGCTTCCAATTTGGACAGTACGTTGGATGCGGGGACGTCCAATTGGGTGAAAAGTGAGGTCTTGAATGGGTCCTTAAAGCTGCTTTATGTAGCACCCGAGAGGTGTGTACAACTTGAATCCTCAGAAATTCTACGTCTCAATGGGTGAATATGAATCAGGTTGAACAACGAATCATTTGTCGCGATGATGAAGCAAGTAAAGGTGTCTCTCCTGGCAGTAGATGAATCACACTGTATCTCACAAGTTTGTGTTCATATTTCCTCCATCGAGGAAGAACTAACCCACCGACAGTGGGGCGCCAGTTTTCGACCCGAGTACCTCAAGATTGCACGTTTTGCTGAGGAACTCGATGTTGAACGTGTTCTTTGCCTCACCGCCACCGCAACGAAGACCGTCGCGGACGATATTTGCAAGTCTTTTTTTATTGACCCAGCTGCCGGGGTATTCCGCACCCCTGTATATCGATCAAAGTGAGTCTGCCGTTGGCTTCGTGCCGTCACTTGAGCTCATAGGCCCTATTTAGTCTTGGGTTTCAGGTCCAAGTTGCCAAAGATCTGGATGAGAAGATCCAAAAGCTCTTGCCCTACCTCCAAAACCGCACCGGTCCATCAATCATTTATGTTACCCTCCAACGCCATGCCGAAGAAGTTGCCAACCTACTACGGCCTCATGGACACAATCCTATGGTTTACCACGCAGGCCTACCGTCAGAAGAGAGAGAGCGTGTTCAAAACGAGTTTATGCAGTGTGATGACGCGATCGTGTGCTGCACTATCGCGTTTGGGATGGGTATTGATCGGGCGAATGTTAGGCTGGTCAGTTTGATCCATATTTTTAATGTTTTTATTTCCCACTGAAGCGATCTACCTACAGGTTGCCCATCTCTACATGCCTAAGACCTTGGAAAACTATAGTCAAGAAGTAGGCAGGGCAGGGAGAGATGGTCACCCATCCACGTGTCTCATGTTCCTATCTGCGCCAGACATCCCCATTTTGGAAGGTTTCGCAAGGGGGGATACTTGCGCGAAGAAAGATCTTCAACTTTGGCTTCAGGAAGTTGCTATGAAGGAGCCCAGCATGGACGGAACGTTAGATTTCAATCTGTATCAGCAATCGAAGCTGTCAGTTCTGAAGTTGTTGTTATTTCTTGTAACCTGCTCAACCCACTTGGACTTCGCAGATATGACATTCGAGTGCGTTTTCACTCACTGGCGTCGATTTTGCTGATAGCTTTCTGCCACTCTTAGTCAAATGTCCTCAATCTTTGCTACGCTCAACTTGAGCTTGATTACTCCTTCATTCGCGCCGTCACACCCTTTTATGTTGTGTACGATCTATCTGCGAAGGATGATTCTGGTTGGCAGAAAGTGCTTGCCGACAAGTCTCCCGCTGCTATGACCATCAGGAATCACTGGTCGCGGAAGGCATCGGGATATCAAGTGAGTAAGTTATCGTAGAACTCCTTTTACCGGTGTTACTGAGCTCCACAGATCGATACCATTGGAGCTGCTAGTACGTCTGGCATGGACCGCGCCGAGCTCTCGAAACATATTAGTATTTGGGAGTTGAATGGTAGGTTGACACTTGTTCGCTGTGGTCGATGCTGAGCTATTCTTCAAGGTTACGTCAACTCCAAAGGATCCCAAGTACGAGCAGTGAGTGAACCCGGTATTTTTTCTACTCAAATATTTATTGCGTATCAGCGATACGCAGTGATCAACCCTCTTCCCAAGGATGCCAAAGGGGTCGAAGAGTTGGCCGAACTTCTCCACCAGCGTATGTTGGGAAGGGAGGACGAAGCAGTTCAGAAGATTCGTGAAGTTATTAACTTTGCTACCGATGATGATTGTGAGGCAGTCACTCTTCCTTTTGTTTCATTCGGTGACTAACGCATACGACAAAGGCTTGGCGCACAGCCTTGCGAAATACTTTGGGGATGAAGCTAGCATCCCCGACGGAATGTGCAATGCATGTACGTGGTGCCAGACAACGGAGGCCGTTCGATTCGATCTTCGTGCAGAGACTGTTGCCGACCCACAAAAGGTGCGCGCTATCCTAGCTGCTTGCCCCGAACGGGACGACCCCCGTTTACTGGCTCGCATGGCCTTTGGGATAACATCCCCGCGATTAACTGCGGGGAAATGGTCGACCTATCACCCATTATTCGGGAGCATGGTGGATGTGGACTTCAACATTTTGGTGCAGACGTTTGATGTCGAGTGCAAGAAGGTGGGATACACTCGCACCGAAACCACTGATGCTCCGACTACAACCAAGAAGCGAACTTACACCCAGAGTTCGTCATCATCGTATAACAACTACTCCAGTGGCAGCCGCGGTCATAAGAGAGGAGGTCGGGGAGGGTATAATAACAGCGGGTATACTAAAAGGGCTCGAAGATAAATGTGCCCTTCGTTATTTCTTCCTTGACTCAACATAACCCATTTCACCACCTGATAACATCTACAATATTCCTATGTAAATCAGGCAAAAATCGAGTGTAAATTGATATGTATCTTGGTCACACACGACCACGTGATGATGTCGCGCGTAAATTGACGCGTGTTATTTCTGCGGCTGTTGACTCCGCCCTCACCCAACACACGTTCCACTAACTCGCTCACGAAAATGTCTCAACTATCACAAGGCTCGCAAGCGCCAGAAGGCGATGAGTTCCAAATGGCAGGTCCCCTTCTCGTCAACAAACTCCAAGAAGCCGGAATCAATGCACAAGATATCAAGAAACTTGCGGATGCCGGCTTGAATACTGTTGAAGCGGTAGCATATACGCCAAAGAAGGCCCTTATGTCTATCAAGGGCATATCAGATCAGAAGGCCGATAAGATTCTCGCAGAAGGTGAGGAATACTGTCTCGTGTATTAGTTCAGTCTGACCTCCGAGAGGTTATCTGCAGCCCACAAGATCATCCCTCTGGGTTTCCAAAGCGCTACTGAAGTGCATGCACGGAGATCAGAGCTCGTGACGATTACTACTGGGTCAAAAAACTTGGATACGCTTTTAGGAGGTGCGTTGCTGTCACTTCGTCCGTAGATTATCCTATATCCATGTCGTAGGTGGAATCGAAACCGGTGCACTCACCGAGTTATTCGGTGAATTCAGGACCGGAAAGTCACAAATATGCCACACATTGGCGGTGACATGTCAGCTGCCCGTCAATATGGGTGGAGGCGAGGGAAAATGTCTGTATATCGATACTGAAGGCACTTTCCGTCCCGTTCGGCTGCTAGCTGTGGCGGAGAGATATGGGTTGAATGGCGAAGAAGTTTTGGATAACGTAGCATATGCGAGGGCTTACAATGCTGATCATCAGAACCAGCTTCTGACGAGTGCGAGCGCACTCATGTCCGAGTCAAGGTGGGCTGCATTTCGAATCTATACGTGATTGGGTTCTTCCAGAAACATCTGCTCATAATGTACCGTCACAGATTCTGCCTCCTCATCGTGGATTCCTGCATGGCCCTGTATCGCACAGACTTCAGCGGCCGTGGTGAACTCTCTGCGCGACAAACTCATCTTGCGAAGTTTCTGCGGACTCTCCAACGCATAGCCGACGAGGTATGCACCCTCGTCATAGTAACTCCCACTCCCCTTACCGACTTAGTCGCCTTGCAGTTTGGTGTTGCCGTTGTCATGACCAACCAAGTTGTGTCCAACCCTGATGCTTCCGCCAACCCTTACGCCGGGAACGAGAAGAAGCCGATTGGTGGCAATATTCTTGCTCATGCATCCACCACTCGGTAAGCAGCCACATTGTTCCTCAACTGCTCGGTTTCTTATGGCTGGTGTTCAGACTTCAACTGAAGAAAGGTCGTGGCAACACTCGAACATGCAAGGTCTACGACTCGCCCTGTCTTCCCGAGTCGGAAACTACGTTTGCCATCCTTCAAAGTGGTATTGGTGATCCGGAGGAGGATGCGTAGTTCTCTGCCCCGTGACTCGTGGCCATGTCTGTCATCCTTTCTATCCTTTTGTTCGTTTTGATGGTCTCTCGTGCTACTTACATATCGTGGAGTTAACTGTACAATGCTCTGTTATTACAAACCATGAACATGCGGATGAATGAACGTTGATAGTGTGTAATCTACTGTACGAGATAATGGATGGAACCAGTTGAGTGGCATTGTGCCGTATGCTATAGAGCTACAGCATTATATGATACAAGCAATCCAGCGGGTGGAACCGTCCGTTTCGGCCTTTTGAATCAATACAGCAGCACAAAACCGATATGTATGGAAGGAAGGTAATAATTTTGACTACGCCAACATCCGCGTGAGCAGGTTGGCACTGGTCTTGCTGATCAACTCCCGTAACTTGTTGATGTCACTGGGGCTGACGTCTGCGATATCGGCCATGAGATATGCGACCTCGCCCTTGGAGTCGGAGTACTGCTTCTCGACGTTGTAAGGTGAGAGAATGTCGTTGACCTGCCTGAGGACACCAGGCTGGTTGACGTGGACGTGACACACGCGGACGTGATCAGGCTGCTCGGCGCTGATGGCTCGGAGATCAACCTCAGGGAAGTTGACTGCTCCGAGAGTAGAGCCTGAGTTGAGGTATCGGGCGAGGGCACCGGAAACTTCCTCTCCGATCATGCTCTGAGCTTCCTCTGTAGAGCCGCCAATATGGGGTGTGAGGATAACGTTGGGGATGGAGCAGAGAGAGGAAGCCCAAGGGTTGACTTGGTCATTGAACGGTGCACCATTCGAGCCGGGCTCGGAGGGGAAGACGTCGAGTGCTGCACCAGCTAAATGTTTGGATTTGAGAGCGTCGATAAGAGCGGGGATGTCGACGACCTTGCCACGAGCATTATTGATTAGATATGAACCCTTTTTCATCTGAGCGAGCTGTATGCGGGAAATCAAGTCCGTCGTTTCCGGAAGTTCAGGAACGTGGAGCGTGACGAAGTCGGATTGTGAAAGGAGGGTGGAAAGGGCATCGACTTGTCTGGCTTGGCCGAGGGGCATGAGGGGGATAATGTCGTGGAAGAGAACGCGCATACCGAACGACTCGGCGAGGACGGAGAGTTGTGAACCGATGTGGCCATAACCAACGATTCCGAGGGTTTTACCACGGATCTCCCAGCAATTCTTGGATTGCTTGTTCCAAACTCCCTGGCGCATCTCAAATGCGCGCTCGACATATTGTCGGGAGAGGGCAACAATCTCAGAGATGACGAGTTCCGCAACAGAGCGGGAATTTGAGAAGGGAGAGTTGAATACGGGGATTCCAGCCTTCGCAGCGGTTTTTAGGTCGACTTGGTTGGTACCGATGCAGAAGCATCCAATGACCAGAAGCTAGATAATCGATACGTCGATCTTTGCCCAAAAATACAAATATAGCATTGAGCATACCTTGGAAGCAGCCTTGATGACTCGCTCTGTTATCTTTGTTTTGCTGCGAATACCAATGGCATGGTATTGACCGATCCTTTCCACCAGCTCATCCTCGGAGAGAGCTTTGGTAGAGTGGTCAACTCTGAATCCCTGTGCCTGGAAAGCCTTTACGGCTTCCTGGCTGATATTCTCAACCAATAATAGCCTGAGATCCTCATTCTCGACTGGGTGAAGGACCTTTGGCTTCCTCACGTCAGGGCTTTGCGCGAAAGAGTTTCGGCGAAACCGATCGTGGAAAGAAGAGGATGTGGGAGAAAGTGAGGCGTGGACGACATTGTTGGGGGACTTGCAGGGGATGTCAATGGCGGCAGACATGGTCAAAGTCGAAAGTGCTTTGCTGGCGATGCGTGACGGCTCCAAGTTTATAAAGAATGGCAGTAATTCGGAAAGATGGAGAAACGTGCAAGAATGAGGGAACGATGAGTCTATTGATCTAGTCAAGATCTGTCTAGCAAAACTTCCAATCTATCCATGACTCGATGAACCAATCATAACGTCCATTTCAACTTTTTTATCCGTTCAATCTCCGAATCTAATGGGTCTTTTCCTCCTCGACTATGGTGCGGGCAACGTACAAAGCCTCGCGAACTCGCTCAAGAAACTCGGACACGACTTCCAATGGATACAGGAGCCGGAGGACTTCCACAAGGCGACAGTTCGTGCCATTTTATTGGGCGGAATGTACGTCAAGTAACACACTTTCCAGAGTCTCGTCTTCCCGGGTGTAGGAGCTTTCCATGCTGCAATCGATCATTTGGATTCGAGGGGGCTGTTGAAGCCTTTGCGTGAATACATCGACTCCGGCAAACCATACTTTGGGATCTGCATTGGTATGCAGGTCCTGTTCGAATCTTCCGCCGAATCACCCGGGGTACGTGGATTAGGATGCATACCATGTTCCATCGATTCGTTCTCCAACCAGGACAAGTCCGTCCCTCACATGGGTTGGAACTCCATCGAGTTCCTCGACATCGAGGATCCTGTCCATCATGAAGGCATGGATCCCTCCTCTCATTATTACTTTGTCCATTCCTACCGAGCGAAGTACGACCCTTCCAATCAAGAAGCCGCTCAGTGGGCCCATGCTACCACACAGTATGGTCAGGAGGTTTTCACGGCGTCAGTGCGGCGAGGGAACGTCTTTGGTACTCAGTTCCACCCAGAGAAATCAGGACTCGCAGGACTGAAGATTCTTGATACATGGCTGCGTAAGTCCGAGGATGCTCGTGCGTACGCCCCAACCACCCATCGCCGCAGCCCTCGAGAACCAAAGCCCAAAGATGGTCTCACAAAACGTATAGTTGCATGCATGGACGTTCGTGCAAACGATGAAGGGGATCTCGTCGTGACCAAAGGCGATCAATACGATGTCCGCGAAAAGACTGTCCCTACGAGCTCGTCGTCGACTCCCACCGATGTAAGCATCCAGGCGAAGACCGCAGGCGCCGTCCGCAATCTCGGGAAGCCAGTATCCCTCGCATCTCAATATTTCTCCTCCGGTGCAGATGAACTCTGCCTCCTCAACATCACCTCCTTCCGTCACTCCCCTCTCCTCGACCAACCCATGCTTGCCGTCGTGCGCGCAGCAGCCGAGTGCGTCTTTGTCCCCCTCACCATTGGCGGTGGTATCAAAGACACCATCGACCCCGATGGTACGAAACGGTCGGCATTAGAAGTTGCCGGTGCGTACTTCCGAGCAGGTGCGGATAAGGTCAGCATCGGCAGCGAGGCTGTATACGCTGTTGAGAAGATGTTGGCTAGCGAGAGTGGTGAAGGTGATGGGACGAGCGCGATCGAGACAATTGCCAAACCCTACGGCCGACAGGCGGTCGTAGTTTCCATCGACCCACGTCGGGTGTACATTGACAACCCCACCAATTATGACGGACCCTATCAGGACGAACTGGTCTTTGGGAAACCCAGCGGACTAGAGAGAGAACGGGGTAAAGCATGGTGGTACCAATGCACCGTCTCCGGAGGTCGGGAAAACAGGCCTTTATCGGTCGTCCAGCTTGCCAAGGGGGTGGAAAAGCTTGGCGCAGGGGAGATCCTGTTGAATAGTATTGACAGGGATGGGACTGGACTCGGATTTGATCTTGATTTGGTGAATTTGGTGAAGAAAAGTGTCAGAATCCCCGTGGTAGCTAGCAGTGGAGCTGGCAAGGCGGAGCATTTCGTTCAGGTATTCGAGGGCACTGGTGTAGAAGCTGCGCTGGCCGCGGGGATATTCCATCGGGGAGAAGTGGGAATTGAAGATGTAAAGGAGGCTCTGAAAGCTGCGGGCATCAATGCCAGGGAGTGATGGGTACGTTCGGACTGCATCTCCACCCTTCGAATCATCGTCATCAAACTCATGGTTACTGCACAAGGAACACGAGGACGATGTAGGACGACGAGAATAAACAAGAGTGTAGGAACACGGGCCGTTTGACACATTCTGTCGTTGATGTGCAATTAGATTCCATGAGTAGAAGCACGCTTGCTGTGCTTGAAAGAATTCCTATTGTTCGAATCGTTTGCGGACGGTATGCACCGAAGTTCCGGGGGGTATCCAATAATCCGTGAATCAAAGAGCGACGAGAGAAATCTATGCGTAGAACGACCACCCTAATCGTTCATCGAATGTCCGAGACCCTCATTAATGGTCCTTTTTGTGCTCCATCGCCTCCTTGATATTTCCATCAGCGACAATGCCCATAATCTTCACCTGTTCCGCCACGCTCTTCAACACCCCTCGAACTTCACTATTTCCCTCTACGAACCCAAACTCTGCGTACTCCAACCCTTGCTCTTTTGCAAACTCCTTCACCAGGTAGCTTGCTTTCTTCAAATTGTGTCTAGGCAGACGAGGGAAGAGGTGATGCGTTACTTGGAGGTGAAGGCCACCGTGAATGAAGGCGAGCGATTCGGGACAGAGGACATCTGTTGAAGTGCGAAGTTGACGATGGGGGAAGGATTCGCTTGGCCCCAGGTCGGCTGTCGAGCGGGAGAAATGGGAGAGGACGATCTAATGGTAGAAAATCTGAGTTTCTACAAGTCATAGAGAGAGGAGATATACACACTTGAATGTGTAAAGGGCTCGTTACCACGTGGCTGACGAGTAGGTAGGCAAGAGCTCTTTGCCATGACCCGCATCCATAGAGTACTCGTCCGTACCAAGTCCAGAAAACGGCGAGTCCGATGATTTCGAGCCGCCACCACCACCGTCCACCTTTGGCCTTGCCTTTATCGTTCCTAGTCTTCCATAGGAAGCCATAAGAGTTCGCATAGAGGTTGAACCGAGCGAGGGACATGATCACGTAGAAGAGTTTGTGTTGGAGGGGTAAAAAGATACGTGATGCAAAGTCGAAGGGCATAATCCGCTTGTAGTATGAGGAGTATAGGGACTTGAAGAAGGTCGGAGAGATGGCAAAGAATGGAAGATGCTCGATATCGGGGTCGCTAGATAAAGTGTTTCAGATGTCGTTCAGTCTCTGGTACTTGGATACATACTGAGATGGATGGTTGGTGACCACTGCGATGAGAAATAAGTACAGGTCGTTCATGCACTGAATAATTCGTGCTCACAATGATGTATATTATGGTTCTACAATAAACAAAAGAAAATGAGGACGGGCTACAACCATTGAATGATGCGACACTGACATCGACCCACCAACCGATACTCAATCCTCCACAAAAGTCGGCAATTGATATCCCAATGAGACGGTCGATGGTCCAATTGTGAGTGACACCCATATGCCCCAGGTCGTGCGCGAAGAACGCGAGCTGATGCCAGAATAAACCGAGGCAAACCGCGCTTGGAATCAGCCAGTCGTGTCGGTATGCAACAGCTGAGAGGGTGGCCAAAAGGATATAACGAGCGATTTCGGGGCCGTACCCAGTTAGGTACGGTGTTTTGTATAAACCAGCCTCTGTGACACGCTTGTGGAGGACCTTGTAAGCCACAGAGTGCTGCGTTTGGACCTCTGGGGAGAGGGTGGTTGGTGGAGGCTGGAGCGTGGATAGGCTCAAGGAGGACTGGGGGAGGGAAGTGTCCTTCTTGACGAGAAGAATCTGCGAGGAGGGGGCAGCTTCCGTATTGGATTTACTCCTCTCAGCAGAGGCCTCGTTAAACCATTCCAATTTGCCGTCGCTGCCAACTTTCCTGACCCAACCGCTGGCAACTGGGGGAACAAGTGGTTCCCAGCCCTTTTGGTCGGTAACGATGGTGCCTACGACGTAACTCTGTATTTTCTTGAGAGTGTCGTCAAAGTGAAAGGCGTCGACTTCGTCTGTAGCATCGCGACCGATGAAATGCTGGATGGCGAGGGGACCACCGGGATGGACAGCGAGCCAGGAGGCGGGGATACGAACGACCTGGCCGTGAAAGATGATAAGGTTCTCACCAGCCAGGATGCGTGCAGCAACCTGTTCACGCGTCCAAACTGTAGCTGGACGGCCCATACTTACCTGCAGTCTCTGTGCAAGGAATGTCGTGCCACAAAGTCCAAGAAATACTCGGCCCGCCACAACGGCAGTTCCGGCGAGAAAACAGGGCTGACGGAGATGCCGGACGATTTTCCGGAGAATGAGGCGGAGGTTTGCCGAAAAAGGGGTGGGTCTGGGCAGGAACCGGGCGGAGCTTGCCGTACGAACTCCGCTCGCTGGACCCCCATTACATACGTTGAGCCTGCGCGTCAGTCAACATCGTTTATAAACCAAACAACCAAGTCCCCAGCGGGTTATTTCCAGTGTTGTCTCCTTCTTTCCCCCGTCCTCCTCGTTGTCGCCAGCGTCCACGGCTGCTTTCGCAACGCCAAATTCAGAGTCTCTGCCCTCCAAGCCTATCGAGCCGGACAACGTGGGAGATCAAATTTGGCGATTACAATCGGAGTGCTTCTGACCTCATTATTCCAACAGGGGTGGCTAACAAGCATGGCTACCGCAATGTCAAACAGTCCGCACAACTTGAAGCACCACCATCATCATCATTCCCGTTCACGATCTGCATCCGACCCTTTTACCGATCCAGTTCAGCGCGTATCTCCCCCACCACTCCCACCCAAGTCCAAGCCTAGACATAGAGACGTTTTACCCCCGCCTGCTTCCAATCGTCAAGTCAACATGGTTGAGGCCGTGAGAGATACCGTGACCGTTCGTCCGTCCGACCAACCCCATCGCACAAGGATGGGCAGAAGTCAGACAACCCTACCGTGCGTGTATCCCCGCTGCTTGGATGATTTTCCGCCATTAATCCATTTTGTGGCGGCTGTAGACCTGCCCAGCCGACCACTCGGCCGGCCAATACCTCCAAGCGCTCCCAGTCCCAAGACTCCGTCCCTACAGCTGCAGACAAATCCAAAGGGAAACCACGCAAAAAGAGCTCTGCCCATGCCGATGTTATCGATAGATTGGATTACTCTGGTGTTGGTGGTCCCAGTACGTCACCGTCGTTTTCTCCACAATTATCCCGATCCTGACTATGTTGATGATTGTCGCAGTGTTCCATCACGACGGACCTTTCGATGCTTGTGCCCCTTCACGCAATCGTCACAAGACCCAAGCACCTATGGCCGCTTGGGTGCCCCAACCTGTTGGAGGACCACCTCCTGCTCAGAAGGAAGATACATTTACCCCAGGCTCCTACGATTCCCCATACCCCTCTGCCCGCGCATACAAGAACGCGTTCTCTTATGAGACTTACGAACCGCCGAAGAAGAAGGTCGATGTTATCGCAGAGGCGTGGGGTATGCACGAGCCAGAGCCGTTTGAGGATTTCTCAGCAGGTGGCGGGTATGGTTACGACAAATCTGCCCCCAACTCCATCTACAACGGCAAGGAGAAGAATGGTCATGCACCAGCAATGCCCGTCGGTGGAAAGAAACCACGCGATATGCGTCAGGCGTATCGCGATCGAGACCACCTCGACGCTGAGATTCAAGAAAGCCCTCGCCGTCCACCAAACGTCCAGAAACGCTCGAACCTTCCTCCTCCACAACCCATCTTTGTACCCGATGCGGCTGACTATGCTGTCGCGGCGCCCGGCCCCGGTGAGCCCGAATCGCCACAGTCGGCACCAGCGCACACGGGGGCGATGAACATTCCGAAACGCAGCAAGAGTCTGATGCAGCGGATAAGGAAGATGAGGGATGCGCCCAATGTTCCTGTTGGTTACGAAGAGTTCCCAAACGGTGAACAGAGTCCTACGAGTTCGAACGAAGATTCTGGTCGGTCGCGTGGACAGGTCCAGGTTGGGAGTGCACCGAACCCCCGACCAACTCATCGTTCACAGAACTCGTTCTTGGGTCGTTTTGGACGACCGGGTGCTGCCAAGGAGAATGCGAACCCGAATGCAAGTGGTGGCAGGGAGGCTATTGTTGAGACGCCTGAACCATACGCGTATGCCGATGTGCCTGCACTACCGAGTCGCTCTCAAGGCAAAGACAAGTCGTTACCGGCTACACCCGGTCGTACTTTTGACCGGTCGCATTCAGGCTCTGGGGGGTCTGGGGAGGATAACGCGGGAACTTCTTCCTTGGGGAGGAAGACGAGTTTGTTGAAGAAGTTCAAGGGAGCTGTGATGCCTCCTGGGAAGTAAGGATTTGAAGTTGTTGTCCTCACAAACCTAGGAGGTTTGCGATTGTGGGATTCGCCGTTCCCCTATCGTCAAGGACATTTGTGTGCTCGTTGCGTGTCTACTTTCATTCTGTGCCATATGTTGCTTTTTTCTTTTCTTACTGTTGTTACGCACCCTGCCCCCGAGTAGATGTTGTACATGTAACATACCTTGTCTGGTCTACGGACGGGCATGTCTTCCTTTCTTTTCACCCTTCTTTTTCATGATTCCCTTTCTTTGTGCTCGTGACCCCCTATATTCGCCATTACCGCGTTGGAACCCCTCCTCTCCATATCATCTCCTGTGTGTATCTCGCTTCGTTATCCCTTTGCTTTGTTCTAGCTCTAGTTCCCGAGCGCCACCCCCTGCCTGGCATTACGAGATGTAGGCTTTCGACATACTGTATTGCCTGTATTGCCTGCTCAATGGATAGTATATTATGCAATTTGCATTTGTTAGGAGGCACCTAAGGTCACACCACGGTTATTCTGTTTGAAAGCGACGTGTTCATAATCGGGGATACATGACATGTAGTGCCATAATGATGGGCCTCCAACTCGCACCCAGATTTTTAAGCGGTAGCGATACATGAGCAGAAAGTAGAGCATGATGGAGGGACAGATGCAAGGGCAGAAAGAAGAAGTGACGATGACGCGTGAGTAGATTACTTCTTCTTGGCAGCCTCCTCTTCGTCCCGCTGTGATATACAAGTTAGAGAAAAGAAATAGGCAGAAAGTTAGGAAAAAGGGACGAACCTTGGCAGCGTTGGCCTTTCGCTTACCCTCGTGCCTGTAGAGAGCACGGGCTTCACGCAGGGTCCTGTAGGCTTGGAACTGGTGTTCCTCGTCTGTGATTTTACGGGGAGCCTCTGCTTGATAGGGATCGGGGAGGGCGACTTGGAGACGGGTGGTGGTTGCGGTGAGGTCAGCGCCCTAAAAAAGCGAGACACTCTCAATATCAGTCATCGTTGAATGCTAGACATGGGATGAACTGACGGTGGAGTCACCCTTCTTGGGCTTCTTGGCATTCTTGGGGAAGACAATCAACTTCTCCTTGTAAGCCTTCAACCGCAGTACGTTCAAAGCCTTTCCCTCCTCACTCAAATTCCTTCTCCTATGATCAACAACGATACCGACACCCCTAGCAGCTTTTCGTCCAATACCGGCTTCTTTGAGTTCGGCGAGGGTGAAACCACGGCCCTCGCGGACTTTCATGTTGTAGCGGACGGTGGGTGCGCGGACTGCTGGGCGGAGGTGTGCGAGGGGACGAACGCCGAGAGTGGCGGCTTTGGCTTTGCGGGCGTTGCGTCTGCGGAGTTTGCGGCCTGGTTGGTTGAACCAGGTGCGGACGCGGCTTTGCCAGTCCTTGCGGAAGTGGTTGCCGTGGAGGACTAGGGAGATGGTGAGATTTTGGGTGGTGAATTGGGGGGTGGGACTTACCGTTGTTGTGTCGGAAACCCATTTTCTAGTCTAGGAGAGAGAAAGTTAGATTGCTTCTGGGCGGGGGAGCGAGAAGGGTGAAAGTGGGGGTGCATCATCCGTGACATCTGAACGCAATCCATCCGTTCGAAACGGATTTCCCGCGAATTCGTTCAATCCAGCAGGATGCATGGGTCGTACAGGGCGGCACGTCTGATTGCAGAGGGGGGAAAGTTGTTACTCACCTTGAGGTGTCGTCGTCGGTGGGCCGAGTATGACTTTTCGTTGAGAGTATGCTTGGATTACCGTTTCGTGTGCTTAGCTAAGCAGAGACCACGTGTGTAACCCTAACCCGACGATTACGTACACTATGAGCAGCTCTGGATCACCATCGCAACAAATTGTAGACCAGCGCCTTCTCCCTCTTGCCTCGCGGAATGCCTTGCGGACATTGCATTTCCCGACTGGGTTGGATTGCAACGGAGTTACTTTACTTATCTGTGTGTCCACACCCGGTGCCCCACTATACCCAGTCCTGTCATCGCTTGATAAATTCAATGGGAATTCCACAAAGATCCTTCCACGCCCTACCGAGCTAGCCTCCTTCCTCCTTCGTACTCTTTTCCTGATTCCTTTCGATTGCGATCTTTCCGGTGATGCGGTGTACGAGACTATAATATTATCTCACAAAACCGCCTATTTAAAGTCCCCCACTGTAGTTCCATTATCACCCCAACCTCCACAACCACCCCATCACCATGTCTGCACCTCGTTTGAACCCTCCTTTCCGTGCAGAGCACATTGGCTCCCTCCTCCGCCCGACAGAGTTGTATCAGAAACGTGCCTTGTTCGAAGAGAAAAAGTGTACGCCTCAGGAACTTGAGGCCGTCGAGGATGAGGCTATCAAGAGAGTCGTCAAGATGCAGCAGGAGCTCGGTTTCAAAGGTATCACCGATGGTGAACTGAGGAGGGGCATGTTCTTTGAGGGAGTCTTTGAGACTATGGAGGGTATGACTTT
Organism: Jaapia argillacea MUCL 33604; assembly: GCA_000697665.1. Taxonomy (NCBI): domain Eukaryota; kingdom Fungi; phylum Basidiomycota; class Agaricomycetes; order Jaapiales; family Jaapiaceae; genus Jaapia; species Jaapia argillacea. The sequence continues at coordinate 1,637,742 of KL197710.1, read as the reverse complement.
TGTGCCCAACCGTATGTCTGTTTTTGCACATTATTCGTCTGCAAGTTTCTGATACATTTTCAGGCCCGCTTTCTGAGTTCAAGGTACGAATCACCACTAGTTCCGGCGCTAACCTGAACTTACAATCGACCTAGGAATATGTTCCCTTCATCTCCATGATGAAAGCCTTCGGGATGACCGAATTCCCATCAATCTTCTGTACCGTAAGTCTCGCCATACGCCTTCGTCGGCCTACCACTGACCCGAATTCTTTTGTTCCCTCAGGGCAAAATCAAGCGCACCGTATCCTGGTATGCCAAACAGTTCGAGTATCTCAAAACGCTCGTCCCCCCAGAGGTATTTTTCACCTCTGCCAAACCCGAACACCTCCCTTCTTACGTGATTCGCTCTTTGTGACATAGGAAGTGAAGAACATCAAAGTGACCATTTGCCCACCCACTTGGTTCCATCAGCGTCATGGATCGGACTTGACTTATGATCTCTCGATTTACAAGAACGATGGTGCGATCTCATCCGGTTTCGGTTGGTGACCAACAAGTACTGACTTGGGATCTCGTCTTATTTCACCCAGATGAATACTTCTCTGACCTTGCAAAGGCTTACCGAGAAGAGATCGCCCATCTTTACTCTCTCGGCTGCCGTACGTTCTCTCTCGCGTCTACACTGACCCGTCCCTCATTCTCCTATCACTAGGAAACATCCAATTCGATGACGCGACGTTCTGTTTCCTCTGCGACGATCGCATGATCAAGGGTATGAAAGAATCAAGCGTCGACCACACTTCACTACTCGAGACTTATATAAAGGCGATGAATTGGTGTGTGCAGGGACGGGAGGCGGATTTGTGCGTGGGCATTCATATGTGTCGAGGGAATTTCAAGGTTAGTCGCATGATTCATAGGTGTGGAAAGTGTAGTTGGTTGACGGCTGGCGTTGCTACATAGGGTGGCGTGCATTATTCGGAAGGAGGATATGCTCCTGTCGCACAGAAACTCTTCCAAGATCTCGATGTTAATTGTTTCTACGTATGTTCCCATCTCTGCCTTTGCGTCCTACAACACTAACATGGGACTATCATTACCTCCCCAGCTCGAATACGACAACGAACGCTCAGGCGATTTCCAGCCCCTCAAATACCTCCCTCTAAACAAAGTCGCCGTTTTGGGTCTTGTGACGACCAAGACACCTCAATTGGAGAGCGTCGAAGAGCTGAAAGCGAGAATTTATGAAGCTGCGGATATTATTTCGGAGGGCGTGCCTCCACGATCCAAACAGGATGCGTTGAACCAGTACGTACCAGGAACTGCGCTCATACATAAGCGTACCAAAATTCTAATCTCGTTTCGGCTTTTTTGTCTAGATTGTGTTTGAGCCCGCAGTGTGGTTTCGCATCTGTGTGGGAGGGTAATCCCTTAACTGAAGAGGTGAGTAAACTTTTCTCGTCGCTTACCCCTTGTGGGATCGTTGTGTTGATGGGCTGTGCTATTGTGTAGGATGAAAGGAAGAAGTTGGGTTTGGTCGCCGAGGTTGCGAAGCAGGTTTGGGGTTGAGGCGACCCTGACGGATAAATTCTGGGCAGTGTTGTATTATCTTGTTGTACGTATATTGTACACGATGCCGTCAGCGACGTGGTAGCGGGTCTTTGTGAGGCCACTTTCTTGATTATCATGGTGGTGGTCAAGTTCCACGGATAGACACGCCGCTGACAGATCTGAGGAATTGTTAGCAATGACGCCAAAGGTTGTTACCAACATTCATTCAAGCTGAGGAAGCCAAGATGGTCATCCTGAGACGGAGTATGACTGAAGGAGCTGAACGTATGACCTCGAAAGGAATTTATTCGTGGCTCATCGTGTTCTGCGCTTCCTCCGTGATCTATTTCGACCCAGTTAAAAATGTATGTTTCTTGGCGATTTCCTTGTGTATTCTTGGGATTCGTGGATTGGGGAGCCAAAAACAGGAGGATATTTTGAGATGGAATTTGTGAACAAGGATCGGCCAAGAAGTATTTCGTTTGATTTGGTGAGAGCGTCGACCGGAACCGTTGGGAACCGTTGGCGGTACCCGCGACATTGTACATGTCAAGAGTGCTGTTGCTCTATCTTCGGAGTCAGATGATGACGGCAGAATCGAGGAGAACAGAAATAGTACATCGTCGGTCGCGGGTTCAACGGCGATGTATACCAAGTTTGAGGAGCCTTGGATCCATCCGAGCGCACTCAGAGTCGACGAAAAGGTTCCGACCTGAGGTCCATCACCGCTTTCGATCCCATCCATCACGATTCTTCAATCACAACACCCCTTCCTGTATCTCTACCTCGGAATTACTTGCAAGTATGGAGCAACTCCCCCCTTGCAAGGGCCGCTGGCACCCATATGACGGGATCTTCCTGCTGTAACCGTTTTGCTCTCAGATAGCAGGGTCCCGCTCCAATTGGGAAGGGCACCTGATCTCGTCACGATACAGATTTACTTATTCTTGCTCAAGGATGGTAAACTAAACGGTTGGGTTCTTTGTTCGGAGGACCATATCAATCACGAGATTTTTAGTGTGCCTCTTGGCGAGGCCGGGGGAAGATGGGCATGGGGTCATGTTTTGGGTTGGTGAACTGTTTAGCCTTGGAGCCGTTTGGGCGGTTTGTTGAGGGGTTTTTTGCTCCCCCTCCGCTTCCGAGTGATTTGGATGTGATTGGTATTTAAGGGCGATGTGTTTGGCCTTTGGGGTTTCTTAACCAACCGATCCCTCCCTCAGCCTCATCTCAAACACATACCCCATCCCCTCATACAATGACTTCACCGTTGAAACTGGCCCCTCCGTTCCGTGCTGATCATATTGGGTCTTTGAAGAGGCCTGCTGATTTGTTGCAGAAACGGGCAGAGTTTGATGGTCAGAAATGTACGGCTGAGGAACTGAGGAAGGTGGAGGATAAGGCTATCATTGATATTGTGGAGATGCAGAGACAGGTTGGGATCAAGTCTATCACGGATGGCGAGTTTAGAAGGTGGGGTTTGGTTTTTGCGATGGATGGGTCGGTTGTGATTGACTTTTGGTTTTTGTTGGGTAGGCATATGTTCTTCGATGGTGTCTTTGATAACTTGGAGGGTATGAAGTACCTCCCTGAAGGTATGTTCCTTCCTAGTTTTGGATTTCATCGTTCCCTAGTTGACGCGAATGTTACTCAGTCCCGATAGACATGTTCATGGTCAGAATCACGTTCCGACCTCACCGAATTACGCCTGACCTTATTCCAGGACTACGTACCGGACATTGATGCTTTCAAACAAGCCTCCTTCAAGTGTGCCGCATCGTACATTTGTCAGGTAAGTTCGGATCTCAGCGGTGAAACACAAGAAGGCTGATACACAAGGTTTTGGATAGGGTAAACTCAAACGTACGAAGCCCTTCTATAAAGATCAATTCGAATACTTGAAGTCTGTCACCAAGCCTGAGGTTTGTCTTCTTTTTCACAGTGCCGATCTCTTGGCCCTCTCTAATTATTCTTGGGTTTTGACGTTATTTTAGGAACATCATGGGATTAAAATTACTGTTTGTGCACCGGAGTGGTTCCATCTTCGGCATGGACCGTTTGCGTATGACAAAGGTGTCTACGGTAGCGATGGTCAGTTTTGGTACCGTTCTCGCGGTTTAATTTTGGGCTGACGTTGGGATAGACGAGTACTTTGCAGATATTGCGCAGGCATATCGTGAGGAAATTAAAGAGCTGTATTCCTTGGGTTGCCGTTAGTCTTTGTGTCCTATCTTACAAGTTTGATCCGTCGCTAACCCTTCATTCAGGTAATCTTCAATTCGATGATCCCCTCTTGGCATACTTCTGTGCCGAGTCCATGATCAAGGGGATGGTTCAGAAGGGAGTCGATCATGAAGCTTTGTTGAACACATACATCAGGGTTTACAACGACTGCCTGCGAGATCGACCCAGAGATATGAATATTGGCTTGCATCTTTGTCGAGGAAACTACAAGGTACGGGTCTTTCATCGTCGTCTTGGTCATATATCTCATTCACACGTGTACAGGATGGTCGTCACTTTAGTGAGGGAGGCTATGATCGCATTGCAATCAAGCTTTTCAACGAAATCGACGTGGATTGCTACTATGTTAGTCTTGAACACGGGTCATCTCCAGGCGTTGTGATTAACAATATTTTCACTAGCTCGAGTACGACACTGAGCGAGCAGGGTCATTCGAGCCTCTTCGACACCTCCCCAAGAATAAGACCGTTGTTCTTGGCTTGGTGACATCTAAATTCCCCAAGGTCAGATCATTCTATCGTACCATAGGGTTGGAGACTGACCATCGTATAGTTGGAGGATATTGAAGGTCTCAAGAAGCGTGTGGATCAAGCAGCGGAACTCATCGCTCAAGGAGACCCTAAGAGGACGAAAGCGGAGGCTTTGAACCAGTTCGTATCTTCAGACCTCTAGAACACCGATTCAACTTCAACTGATATGTTTGATACCCTCAGGATCTGCATTAGTCCGCAATGTGGCTTTGCATCCCATGCAGAAGGCAATCCCGTATCGGAGGAGGATGTCAAGAAGAAGTTGTCCCTAGTGGCCGAGACAGCGAAGCAAATTTGGCAGGATGTATAAGGCGGTGATGATTGATGTTTGAAACGGACTTGGAGGGACTCGGACTCTTGAGGGTTTTTCAACAAAATCCTGTTCAACCTTACTGTATCAATTAGCTAGTTCCAACACTGGAGGTTTACGCTCTGGGAAATGATCACTTTTGCTATTCTTTTCCGCGCCGAGGGCAGCCACTGAACTTGGTTGAGATTCCGATCGCACCTGTCTCTCTTCTTTCTCTCCTACCACCACATTCATCTTGGGCAATCTTTCTCTATCCTCTCCTGGCGACCTCTGTGTCTATATACTTGTGAAGCACATTCTTGAAAACCATCTTTCTCAAATCCCGGCCATCTGCAATGGTGAAGTCCAAACAGAAAAATATTAAACACGAACAACGACTTGGAGGTGGAGAAGACACCCGCAAAAAGAAAGCGAATCCTCGTCGACACATCATTGATCTCACGAAGCCAATCGTTGTTGAAGCACCACCACAGAATTCACGCGTATTACAGCCTATCTCGAATCAACCTGAACCACGGGCAACGTTCCAAGGAACCAAGAACCTTCCCGCCAAACAGGTTCAAGATCTAGCAATCCCTTCCATTATCAACCCGCTGCCAAAGCGGCAATTTCACGAAATCGCCGAAGCTAATGCTTCTGACGCACCAAAGGACTCCAACCCACAACGGTGAGACTGCCCACTCACTTGAACGTCGAGAATAAATTAATAAAGGCGTCAACCGATCCAGCACAGAAACCCTCTTGCGAGCTGTTCATCGGCGTATCTCGCTTGTTGTTATCAATTATGCAGAAACGAAGAAGCTACTTCGGGCGAAGATACATAATGACATCCTCAAGGCCGATATCGCGGAGCTTCATCAGATTATCGAACAAATGGATGCACTTTCACCTGGCTCTCCGTCTCTCACCTTTACGCCTGGCGCTGATAACGGCGGCGGAACGAACAAAGCTGGGCACACTTGCGTCAACTGGACACAGAACGACTTGGATTTGAAGACACTGAGGGATGCCTTCCACACTATCGCTGCTCGCCATGCCTCGCCAGCTTTATCTTCTGAGCCTAAGTCTGGTCGCTCTAAAAGCGCCGTGGTGTCATCCTCGTCGCGTCCTCCCCGCCTAAGGAAGCCTCCTCATGCTCCTCGTTGCCCACCTACGAAACCCCTCATTAATACCGAGTCTCCTAAGGCTGCGTTGGAGTCTACTAGTACGAATCCTCCAATTGTCGCTCGTTCCCCCACTGCTCCAAAGAAGGCTGTGGATGTCCATCGTCGGAATATCTTCTCTTTCCCCAAGCCAACCGTTGTTCAGCCTACCCTTCCAGAGGTGCCCGATGTTCTCAGCCATATTGCACCCTTTCTTTTCGGCGATGGACCGAGTCCCCAGCAAGATCCGCCCTCGGAATGCCCCTTGGCCATCGAGAGTTGTTCTCCTCCATCGGTCCCTCAGGTTGTTTCCTCGTCTTCATCTTCGTCTTCGCTCAGTCGACATTCAACACGCCGCCTATCTTCAGCTCCGAGAACAGTCAACGTGACCATCCCTATTCCATTCCAACATCAGCATCATCCCCTCCCCAACTTTCGATCTCCCAAGGCCATCCCCCCTCCACCCAAGCGTTCGGCCGGACCCGTTATGCAACTACTTCCGGCGTTGACCGTCGACAGCTGCTTGACTTCCCCAAAAGTACTTCTCAGTACAGTGTCCGGCCTATCATCCATATCGGGAGTCATCATTCCGAAGCCACCTCCAATTCTGAATGAATATTCGCCAGTATCTAGCTACGGCTTTCCGACACCTCCTCAGCTTGCGTTCCTCTCCAGCATTGATGAATCTCCGAATATCCCTGGAGGATATCCACTCAAGCCAGACATCTTCACACCTCTCATCGCCGAGGCCGATCCCTCAGGTGGTTTCACCGACTTTGGGATCAACATTGATACTCGTGGTGGGATGGATACCAAGGGTTCACCAGTTGTGCAGACTTTGAAGGTCGTCTTTCGCGTGTTGCTGTTGGATCCTTGGAAGTTTGCCTGTCGTATCTGTCAACAACGCAGGAACTGAACGTTTCCTTCCTACTTCCCCTTCACCGTTATTCCTTTCATGTATAGTTTTGTTGGACTTCGTCGCGCCCGCCGTTGCCGGCTTCAGTTGTTTTGTTAAATGAATGAGATGTTGAGATGTCGAGTCTGGCCAGGAAATTTCCCACCACCGATGCGCCTGATTTGAGTTCACAAGTGTCAAGCCTTCGCATGCTACAGGTTGTGTAGAAACGGTTCCGACAGCGAATATTCCTCTCCCTCTCCCACTTTTGTCACTCTTTTATTCCTTCTCGACGGAGAGGACTCGCGTTGCTGGTGCTGAGATCAAAGTAGAAGCGTGCATAGTCGTCTGGTATACTCTCAAATGCACCTTGCACTTTTTTATTTTGTAACACTCCTGGGATTTTCTTCTTCCCTTGTTCGGGCGTTCACATTCACTTTCGGGACTCCAGCTCAATGCAATAGCCTCTCTCTGTCATGGACTGGTATGTCCATCGATTGACTTTACTCAAGGATCACACTCACCAACTATTTGCCTTGTAGGAGGGCAGGCACCATTCCAGCTCCTTCTTATCCCTGTACGTGTCGCTCATATCCTCGCTACGACATATCTCATCATGTGCGGTAGGTGTTTGGGACTCCTCGAAACATTTCAATCCCTGCGACGGCATTCAGCAATGGTCGAGGTACCTTCGAAACTCCCCTGCCCTTCGCCAAAGGCCAACAATTTATGATCACGATGTCTGATGCAACTGGGTTTGGAAGTGGAGGAGTGACAAAGGTACTGACGGCGGGTCCATCCCAAGGCGCCAACTGCGCTACAACGGACCCGGGCGTGGCATTTCAATTCCAGTTGAATGATGGTGAGTCCCGCTTCTCGTTATCCTGCATCAACATGCTTGACTCGCCTTCCCCAGCTCTGCAGCAGTGTCGGTGAGGCCACTATCCAACCAGGTTTGATCTAATTTGGTTTCTGAACCCCTTTCATAGGCCATTCACGTTTAGTGCCTATACAGGCGCTGTGCAACCAGTCACAATTTATGTCAGCCCATTTCGTTTCCTTGGTTAGTTCATCTATATTGAATGCCATTTCCAGGGCCTTATCCCCGGAGGAGAGTCGTTCGTTCTTAATCCGCCGGAGGGGCCTGTCAGTTTTGCTTGGCCAGCCAATGTTGCAGCAGGGACATCCATTCTCTTTGCGATGGTTGACGCTCAAGGCCGCCAAGGGGGCAGTTCCGATGTGAGACTCGTTGGGTTGTCTAATGATGCAACGTGTCTCAATACCAATTCGCCGAGCTCTGTCCCAAATCCGCCAGCAGTTTCGACGTCTGCGACTGCTTCAGCATCTCGAACCGCGGCCCCGAAAAGCACCACCGCGAAGGTACCTGCCGCATCGCAGACGTCTGGAGCCCCAGTTCCTTCCAAAAGCACGGGCAGCGCAGGTGTTATCATCGGATTAGTTATTGGAGGCTTAATCGGTGTGGCTGCTGTTGGTTCCCTTGGGTGGTTCTACTGGCAAAAGAGACGAAACAATAATTCGCCATTCGATTTACGGAACTCACATCCCTTGGGTTCTGTAGTCGACTTGGGTGGAGCACCCCCTCCTATTGCACCATACCCGTATACACCGCCTTCGGCGCCTCCTCCGAGCGCACGGCCCTTCACTGCGTCCCACCCGTATGGCACCCAGCGTACCTACGACAATGATTCGACTGCGACTTATCCGACTTCTCCTTCCACTCGGTACGAGCCTACCCCATATATGACAGGCTCGTCGCAGCAGTCGCACACGCAGCCACCTCCATCGGTATATGCCGCATCGTCAGTGAATGATGTTAGCCCCTACGGGTCTGATGCGACACAATCTTTGCAGCCACAAGCGCAAGCACCTTCCCTATATCGAGCTCCGTCGGTTAATGAAGCCAATCCTTTCGGCTCAGGTGCGGTGCAGTCTTCGCAGCCACAAACGTATTCGACACGTCCTGCATCCTCCGTACAAGGCGACCAGATCGACAATCGTAATTCTGTCTCTGTAACATCGTCGGGACGAAGCAAAGCCTCCCAGGCAGGTCTGCGCCATGAGACAATATCAAGATTCATTGTGCACACCGATGCTGAGGAGATCGAGCCTGATGAGAATGGTGTGGTTGAGCTTCCACCGCAATATAGCGAGCGGCGGGGACCCGTTTCAGTCGTTGTGACTCCACCGGAGGGCACCGACGTGGCAGGCCCGTCGATGCCCCCTACATCATCTTATCGCCCTACGCCTCCATCCCAGGGTCAGGCTCCTACGCCATACCACACTCCACATGCACAGTATCAAAACCCTTCGTCGCAGTATGAGTCTCCTGCAGGTCAATATCAGCCTGCACAGTCTCAATACCAACCTTCAAATTCTCAGTATCAACCTCAGTACCCCTCACCGCCGTCGCAGTATCGGCCTCCGCCAGCCCAATATCAGACCACACCTTCCCCTTACTACCCCACATATTCTCAATCTTCTTATCCTGCTCAGCAGGCCACCCGCTATGAGCCACCATCGGCGCTGTATAAACAGTCCTCGGATTATGAACGTCCGCCCCCGCCGCCCGGCCTTTACAGCGACTCGTAAACATCGCCGGCACGATCAAAACTTCACTTTTTATATTCCTTCACTTTCCTTGAATCAGTCGAGGATGAGTTTGTGTGGATGATACTCTACACGTCTGAATCTGTAATCATCCTCCAATCTTATCTTGTAAGACCTGGATCTACCTCCGCCCCTCTCGCTATGTGGGCTGCCTTCCGTCCGCCTTCCCTATCCTGTCCACATACCTTTGCTTCGCTGGTCGTCTCTGTTGTTCCGCTGTTCCGTCGTTCCTTTAACCCCCTTTCGTTGCTTCACATGTATAGGTCTGGTGTGTTGTGTTTCTATACTTTGCAGATACTTTCCATGTACAGCTAGGGTATCGTACCGAACAAACCCTTTTGCCAAGTACGGTCTTCCGAACCTGTGTGTCATTCACTTCTATCGACGACAATCACGTACGAAATATGCATCAAGATAGCAAAAAAGCAGGCAGTCATTATAGGGATAAGTCACACCAAAGCTAACGAGGACAATGAGTACAATAGGATTCTGTGGGGGAGAGGGGAATCCATATGGGCAGTCGAGGATGATTGGGACTAGAAACATGTGCGAGCAAAATACAGGACAGCCGACAAATAAACACGTGAGAGAGCGTACAATCAGACAAGTGTCTAATCAGACAACGTCAGATTTTTAATGCATCATGGTGGACTTGAGAAGATCTGCTCACCAAGTCATAGGTCGTCCGGCACGTCGTCCATAGGTTCTGCAGCAATAGTTTGCTTGGAAAACGCATCAATCATGGCTTCTTGGTCCTTTCGTCGCCTATGTCTCTTCCGCCTGTCTTCCTTGATCACCTTTTCAATGCGTCGGCGTACTTTGGTGTGATGTCGTGGGTCATTGATAGCTTGTCGGCTCTTATAGCATGCGAGTTCTATGCTTGCCAGTAGGCGAAGGGTATCCGAGTTGTTCAGCGCCTGTTGAGATATGAGTTATCGAGTTAAGAGATGATGAGACGACAACTCGCATTAAGTGACCATGAGACCACTCTGGATCCGTCTACACAACCCACCACTACAAAGTTGCCCCGCTTCTCCGCTTGAAGATCTGAACCCTGTATTCGTATACCATGATTGAGAACAGACATACGATAGTTGTGATCACGAGACCCACGTACCTCCGCGAAGATAGTCATGATTTTCCCTGAGGTCGCAGAGCGTACAACTTGTGGCGGTGATTTGAGTCAACCACTTCGTGAGTGTGGAGCTATATAACATACCAACACGAGCCGAATGCCCCGTCACTTCATGGTTCACGATGGCACGGCCCAGATAGGACCAAGCATCCCTCTCGGGTCTTCGTATGTGGACCTTGACTGGGATATCTCGACTTGCCACTGGGGGGAAATGGACCAAAGTCAGAGATCAAGGTGTTAAGTTCGAGCAGGGGAGAAGTTGTGGTGTACCATGCATAGTTGGTATCGATATTGGGACATTCTGATTCTCGGGTTGGGCCTGCATGTGAGGAACTACGGTTTGTATTTCAGGGTCGACTTGCATCCCTTCGCCCATCTGTGGAGAGCGAGATTAGTATGTGAGTGTCGCTATTGCAGTTAGCAGCATACGGTGGACATGTTGTATGTTGCTGGCAAAGTGAAATTCGTGGCCTGGCGCTGGGAGAGTTGTAAAGCACTGCTGTAATGTCAGAGCAGCTGAACGAGCGCGGTGAGAAGCCAGGAGCACGCCTCCACGTGATGATGCTGTAACTACCCTCTGGATATTGCGTTTCGTATTTTCGACGCGTCCTGTTCCTGCTGCATACGTCCTGCTCCCTCGCGGTTGGCATGGGGCGTGTAACGCCATTATACCAATGAGATAGCTTTCAATGACACGTAGGTAAAAGGAAATATGCAACGGGTCGGAATGTCCTTTCAAAACCTTCCTCAAGCCAAATGCCAAAGCGAGTGACAAAGGGCAAGTGGCCTGCATCAAAGCACGGTAGCCTCCTCCCAGAGGTCAAAACGCATTTATGTACGAAGACCGGAGGTTACTTGTGCTCATCACTTCCCATCATCCTATCTCACCCAACGTTGACCCGCACCATAATGCGATCCCACTTCTCTGTCATCGACAACTCCTCTGAGTCTGCTATAGACAAACCTGAGATGCTCGGTCATCTCGAAGAGGTCACGGCGTTGAAGGCTAAGTGCGAACAAGATGACGAAAAGATACTGCAAGAGGACAGGAAGGTAAGTTTAACTTGGAATCAGAACTTGGAAACTACATTGACTCACCCCTTCCCAGAGAGACGAGATGGATGTCGACTACCAGTGTTCTCAGTCGACGGGCGACAGCTGGGATTCTTCCCAGTCCACCTCGTACAGCCAGTCATCCCAAGAGACCATCAGCGACAAAGATACTCCCATCGGCGACGATGACACTCCCATCAGCGACAACGATACTCCCATCGGCGACGAGGATACTCCCATCGGCGACAACGATGCTCCCCTCAGCGACGACGATGCTCCCGAAACAACAACGGTCGAGCTGCAGCCCTCGCCGGCCCAGAGCGAGAACTAGCCAGGCGACTTCGCTCGATATGGAATTTGGTGGAGGATTATCGGGATCAAGTGAGCAGCCCAAGCAGGATGGCCGACTTGCGGCGAACCGTGGGGGTCCTGTACGAATGGCGAAAGGATCAGGTCACCCGGATCATTAGGTGGTTGGATGATCTACAAGGCGTGGATACGATGGACTGGACCGAAGATCACCTCTTCTTGGCGGCAAAGGAGGAAGAATGGATTTGGATGAATTGATGCCCTGACTGTAGTCTCGATAGACGATACCCAATCTACTTACGACCCGGTGTCCGTTTGTTTATTTATTCTGAATTGATTATTTAATTGGCCTGCGTGTCGCCGTCGCTGGAAGATTTTCAGGGAGAACGTCGGGAAACGTACCATGCCGCTGTGGCCAGGAAGCTGGCAGCCTCCTTTGTCCTTCCAGTCAGAATGGGGTCTTTGCAAGGAAATAAGCCTCTGTGACAAGAGGACAATCACTCGAATGAGGTGGCACGCAAAAGGAGACAGCTGGCCCGACTTCTTTGAGGACGATCGTCCCAGGCAAAGGTGGCCTTTTCGCTGAGGTTGAAATGGATCATATATAACAACAAGAGTCGGAGGGTGTCTCTCACCATCTTCACATCTCTACACACGATGCCTCGCAATCGTACTCTCGTGCGTTCCGACTCGTCCATCGATAAACCTGAGAAATATTGCCACTTGGAGGAATGGTACCCGACCAAAGCCGCGATTGACGGAGACAACGACAAGATCGCCGAGATAGAAAGGGCCGTGAGTGTACTGAACCCCTGGCTGGATACAGTCAGACTCACTGTCATTTCAGCTCGACGAAGAGGACGATGATTACGAGTCGTCTCAACAGACAGCACAAATGTACTCTCAGACCTCCGAAGAGCCTCCCCGGAAAAGGGCTAGGACTAGCGTCCGACGAAAGCTTTCGGACACCAGCATCGTCCAGGAGGGGAGGGACATCGAGCAAGCTCCCACCAACATCGAAGGTCCTACTACCGACGCTGCGAGGTTGGCAAACCAACTTTGGTTGGTGCAGAAGCTGATTGTGGACAATCATCTCCTCGATGTGGCTGGCCCAGGCAGGAGATGCTTTGCGAAGTTGGCCATAGCGACGCTCTACGAATGGGAGGATGGTCAGGTGGATCGGATAGTTAATTGGATGAGATCAGATGGCTTCAGTGAAAGGGCGAGGAACTGGGAGAAGGACGACCTGCTCAACGAAGCGAAGGGGGCGAAAATCCTTGATGGGTTATTGAATTGATTTCCTGAAATTCATGCCTTCGATATAGACAGAATTCAGCGTGTTGCGGGCGAATCGAATATTACTGGTGGCGAAGAAACGAATAGATAGCGACAACAATTGGTACACGATACCGTCAAAACCATCAAAACCATCATCTCTGCTCAGGAGATAGATGAGGTCCCACTACAAGACACAGATTGCGAGGAGTGAAATGAACATCGATAATAGGAGTCCGTTTCGTAGGGAACGTGGCCATCAAATCAGTCCTATAACACTCATCGTCAGATACTCTGGTTTTCATGACACGGAGCTGACTCACGTCTCTGAGCTCTCTTCGTCCTTCGCGTTAGCCGACTCTGATCCAAACCCATTCACCATCCCATCGCGTTTGGCAGGTAGCCCGCCAGCACCCTTCACATCCCAACACCGAACAGTCCAATCGGCTCCTCCACTAACTAGCATCGTGGACTCGGCGCTGAAAGCGAGGGAATATATGGAAGCTGTATGACCTGTCATCTTCTTGATGCGGCGGCCAGAACCGATGTCCCAGATGTTGATCGCGAGATCTTCACCTATATGGCAGAATATGGGATCAAAACGCCACTGGAGTGACCAAGAAAGTGCTAACCTGCACTTGCTAAATACCGGCCATCTGGGCTGAATGCCAGAGTGGATACGATCCCCTGGTGTCCAACAAAAACCCGAACACATGACCCTCGTTGGACATCCCATAATCGAGCAGTCCAATCACTTGAACCAGTTGCAAGGTACAGGGAGTTCGGGTGGAATCGCACACACTGGTAAAAAAAAGTCAATCAGACTTCGACTTGAGAGTAAGTCATAACAAAACTCACGTCGACATCACTCAGATGCCCAGCATATATACGTAGCGCCGAAGTCCTATCTGTCGACCAGAGCCTCGCTGTCCGATCGCGACTAGCTGTTGCGAAATAAATACCCATAGGGCTCCACTGAACATCCCACACAGGATTTTGGTGACCCCGATAAGCAACAACATTTGTCATTGTATCCAACGACCATAGCCGCGTCGTCGCATCAGCTGATGCAGAAAGCAGGTATTTGGGTGGCGCTGCTGATCCACTGAGGGGATCGAAGGAAAGGGAGTATACCGGGCCGCTGTGGCCAATGAGCTTTCGGGTTGTGGTCCCTCCTCGCTCCCTGATTTTCTTCAGTGAGGTAGCTGGAACGACAACTTGAGCGAACTAGTCCGACATTGGATACCTAAGACGGGCGCCTACCATCTCGTACTGCATTGGACTGAAAATCGCTCCTCATGCCCCTCAATTTCTCACCCTTCAAACTCCACAAACGGATGTAGCTTTCGGAGAAACCAGCAGCCATCAATGAAGTGTCTGGAGAGAATGTGCAGGATGGGACTCTGCCAACGAACAAGTTAGCCAAGGCGGAATGAAATAACAAAAAGGCTTTACCCCTCAGGCGCGTCGTGAACGGTGTAACAACAGATACTGGGTAGCGCCCTCGACCGCGCAGCGGCAGCCTGGGGAGAGTTAGCATCCAAACCGTGCAATGCACTCGGTTCCAGCCTTATCCGCTTCCTTGCATCCCTGATTTTCTCAACCTCCCTATTCACATCAATGGTCTTGAAAGCTGGCGGGTGTGGTGGCAAGTCCGATATCGAGGGCGCCGTCACCCCAGCCACTGCGGGGGGGCGAAGAAATTGGAGGTCGTAATGTGCTGCGGGGTCACGATCTACCATGGCCTGTTCTCTGAGTACGCGTTCGGTTTCGGTGCGGAGTTCTTCTGGAAGGGGAGGTTGACCAAGTTTGAGCTCGCCTTTGGAGGAGTTGAAGGTTAGGGCGCTTGTGACTATAGTGGAAGAGCCAGAGGTTTGGGGGATGATGGATGATAGGAGACCAGTTGACTCTTCCCATGCATATGGAGATACCGCAGTTGAGCTCGACGGCGTGACTGTGGGTTGATTGAATTATTGACATTATAATAAAGCAATCAGGAAGAGCAAATGTTTACCATCGAACCGCAGGTGATTGTTCACCACCCGCATAACTGCAGCTCTACCCCGTTTTCCTTTCTCGCCAGAGAAGCCCTCCCCAGCGCCCAACGCCTCACCACCAACACCTTCAGTCAACCACCCCACGAGTAACCCGAATCCAGATCTACTCATCCGAACTGCGTATTTTTCGTTCCGGAACCTTTGGGCAAGTTCATCATTCTGAACATGAGCTGGAAGGAGGAGGGTAGATAGGTGGTGCAGAGTACTGCTGTGAGAGGCTGATAAGGATGGGGAGAAGACAGTGTAGAACTTGAGCGCTAGAGCGAGACGAGACACAGCCATTAGGAAAATTGAAGCCAGAACGAGAAAATGGAGCGAACCTGCTTCTTTGAAACCGAACTGTATCAAATCCAAGTAGAAATGAACGAAAATGGGGAACAGGATCGGTCGGAACTCTGGCTGTTGCAAGAAAATCAATGACAATTCAAAAGTTACTGAATGTATGCGTACTCGATACATGTCTAACGACCCATCCACCCAAGCTTCCAACTCCCGAAACCCCTCCGTCTTATCCGTTGGGTCCAAAGACAATATATCCTCGGCACCCAATGTACCAATACTAGCAATCAAGTTTTGAATACTAGAAGGGTTTCCCATCGCAGCCAGTTCCTGTAACACATTTGCAGTTTCTTTCAATATGTTCTCTCCAGGACGCGAGGGCTTTTGGGCAAACACGGCAAGCTTCCTAATGAGTTCCTCTGAGGATATCGCTGGAGAAGCGGTGGACTCTGATGATTTCCCCTTGTCATCTGGAGAACCAGATTCTACAGACTCTTGGAGAGCCTTTTCTGCTGCTGTGTGACCTCGAGAGCGGAGGTATTGGAGAACGAGTTGGTCGATACCCAGGCCATTTTGTGGTGGTTCCTGAGTAGCTGCACTTGCAGGGTCAGGCGACTGGGTGGAGGCCACGGGAGTTCCAGACATGATCAAGTCAAAGCCGAGGTTTCTGAGTGTCAACAGTTGCGGGAGAAAAGCATCGAAACTGTGGACAGTGCGCGCCCGAGTTCAAGGTCGTGGTCAACGGTCGGTGACTTGCTTGAACGCCGAGTTCCAAGCTTTGTGTGGTCGTTGTTGCAACTTTACATTATAACATTTGTGTTCGACTCCATGACGATACCATAAAACTCCTTGAAAACAAAGAAAACATGCATTATATGAGACTACTGTTGCAATCTACTCGGCGAGACTCGTTTTTTGCCCAGCGTCCGCTCAAACCAATCCACCGCCGCTACATCCATGACAATCCTCGGCCACTTGACGAGCTGATACACATTGAGGTCAGCGGCGGTGGTGATCTCAACCTTTTCAAGGTTTCCAATGGACCTCTCCAATCCAACCGGAATTTGATCCAAACCCGTCACGAACAGCGTCCCTCTCCAGCTCAACTCCTGAATCCGCGCAGCTAGATCTTTCGTCTTCGTCCCTGACCAATTGAAGTTCTCAACAATTCCCATACTCCTATCCCTCAACTTCGCGCTCAGACCGACGCGCTTTCCCATCTCAATCACCTTCCTCGGCAACGTGGTGCTGAAATCCCTCGGCTTTGGACCAAAAGCGACACCTCCACCAGTCAACATGGGACTTTGGCCATCACCAAGACGGGCTTTACCCGAGCCCTTCTGCGGCCTGATTTTCCGACCAGATCCACGGACTTCGCCGCGAGTCTTGGTGTTTGCGGAACCTTGACGGAGGGAGTCGCGGTGATGGATGACGCACAAGTGAAGGATATCGCGACGAATTGGGTGCTTGAACACAAAAGGGTCCAAGGCGACCACTTTTTCCGAGGGGTCTTCGTTCTTGGTTGGGCGGACGAGACAGGACATTGCCAGATAGAGTGGTTCTACAAGCGGTACGGCTGCAATATGGTGAGCACAAAGACGGGTCGAAGGGGCAAAAACATACCCTGCAAGGGTCCTGTGACGCCTCCGGCTTTGATTTCAGCATAGCTGATGATGTTAGGCTGCTCGAGTGGGGTGCTCAGAGTAGCCGTCGTGAGTCGGCGACATGACAATCTCGACTAGACAAAAGTTGAGGAGATGTCCAATTGCAGAGACTGCACGCTCACCTGGCCAGCAGTTTGCCTCAGAATTGATAGCATCCCCCTTCGGAAAGCGGTCAGTTGGCAGGCAAAATGGTCAAGTCCAAGTTCGGGACAGGGTCTCAGGTCCATAGACCACAAGACCGCGCGGATTATGTAACGAGAACCCAATTTGCTCTGCCCGCTGTTCTGAACATCGTCAACACTCCATCGACTTCAAGAGGGGTAAGTTCTGCTTCATTTCATCGCCGTACGCCGTCTGGAGCCTGTCTGCGTTACTCTCTGCGATTGCTACAACGAAATTTCTGCGGGAATCGGATGGATGTGGTGTCTCTCGCTCAGATGACCCAGGCAGTGTTGTGCACGCGTTTCTTCATCTGGATTTCTCCTCTCTGGATCACGCATATCAACAAAAAGTAACTATCCACTCCACAGACTACCAAACCCGCCGTCGACACTCGGCTCCACCCCTCAATTCGACAAAATGGCATCGACAACAAAGGCCGTCCAAACTTTCGGTAAAAAGAAGGTACGTGATCCATACATTCTCGCTCAACCCCTCGCAATGCTCACAACCATACAATCAGACCGCAACTGCCGTCGCCCACGCCAAGGAAGGACGTGGCTTGATCCGCATCAACTCTTCTCCCATCGGCCTCGTCCAACCTGAAATCCTCCGTTTCAAAATCTACGAGCCCATCCTCGTCGTTGGCGAAGAGGCCTTCGGACTTGTCGATATTCGTGTTCGTGTAAAGGGAGGAGGACACACTTCCCAGATCTACGCCATCCGTCAGGCTATCGCTAAGGCCCTCGTTGCTTGGTATGCCAAGTTCGTAGATGCGTACAGTGCGATGGAGTTGAAGAAGAAATTGGTGGCTTATGACCGGTCGCTGTTGATCGCCGACCCCAGACGGATGGAACCCAAGAAGTTCGGTGGTCATGGTGCTCGTGCTCGCAGGCAAAAGAGGTATGCGTATATTTCCAATGGGTGGTCTGGGTGTACTGACCTGTCCTTCTCAGTTACCGTTAAACGGAGTCTGCTCGTCGCTGTATTGTTGTGCATCGTCATGTTTTACCTACCTCATCCTCTATGCCATATGCTATGGTGGCAACATGCGAACGAAAACACAATTTCATTGAGTGACCATGCACCCCGTCTTTTACAGACGACGTGTTGACCAATCTGTACCTTCCGAGTCCGGAGGCGCGGAAATAATGTACAACGTCGTGTTTATTCCTTTGAATACATCGATCAAGTTGTACAGACCCAGAAGACAGCGCATACAACTGGAGCTCAAACTCGTCAAGCTTTTGGAGCTAGACCATCCTTTGCTCTGACGGTCTGCAACATACCCGCACCATCATCCACAAATTTATCAACCTTACTCCAACCCCCCTTCTGCGCTCTCCTCTCCTTGATCCCAACAACCTCTTTGCTCTTCCTCGCAGCCTCTACAGCCACCTCAGCCTGCCTCACCTGATCATCGTTCTCATCAGGCGCCCGATACGTAAAGAACAATCGATCAGGGAGGGTGGTCAGAGGAGCGAAATTGACCGGATGAGTAAATTCTTTTCGGAAATTGGGTACGAGATTGATGTGGAGGTTGAGTTTGTGGTAAGGGGATGTGTAAGGTGTCGATTGGACGTGCAACCCGCGATGGGAACGACTTTGGAAGATACAAGAGAGGGGTCCTTGACAAAATACTGGGCTGTCTTGGATCTGTAACGCAAATGAGAATGTCTCAACCAAGAAAAATGGGAGAACGCACAAGGATATTGAGGAATAAGAGACCTGTTACCATCGACACCAACAGCTGCCCGTTCACAGGAGATATGAGCGGGACAACGAGGATGGGAATCACCAGCCGCCACAGTAGGTCCAGGGGCGTTAACGCAAATGTTCCAAACGGAGTGGGAACTGCGATATGAATGATCAGGCGCCCTGAGCGTGTACCATAAGGCCAAAAACTGACCGATCCACCAATGGGCAGATTGATGGACCCAATTGAAAACGAACTCGTTGGAATGGAAGAATCGATGCATCAAATAACCGCCGAAATCGTAGGAGACCCAAAGACTCCCAGCTGTCTTGGCTGCCTCCTCCCAAGTTACGGTATTCAAACCATCCGTACCACACTGATCAACGATCCGGATAAGGGCAGGGTATACAAGGATCGAGACGGTCATAACCGTCCAAAATGATTGGGAAATCTCGCGATGATGTTGGGCCACGGGACGAAGACGAGATTTCGGAGAGTACTTTGGGTGTGAGAGGAGGATGTGGGGCCAGACGAAGAGATATGATAGGGAGGCCAGTGTAAAGTAGAGGATCGCGGAGCACAAGATCAAGGCAAGGAGGTGTAGCACGTGTACGGCGATGGATGGAGGGAGATATTGCAGAAATTTCGCTTCAAGGATCGTAACCCAATCGTAGATATCCCGGAGATACATCCTTGACCGAAAGTTGGATGGACGTCGCGATTACCTGCGGGTATGGCAGCGAAGGAAGATTTGTTGTTCAATTGTGTGATATCCTCCCTCTTGGTGGTTCGACAAATAACCCTCCGAGTCGTGGGCACCGGGGTCCAGATCCATGCTTTGACGCCTTTCCGATGGGTCGTAGTAGGCGCTGGTGGGTGTGATAATACGCCCTCCGTTACGTCTGCCCTGCGCTTGACCAAATACAAGGGCTTGATAATACCTTCAAGTCAGCCGACCAAGATCGACTAAACCCCCATTGAATAATTGGGAACGAGGAGTCGACCCGATATCACTGATGACCATCTGGTATTGTGCGGCATCCTGGATGTCTCGAGGCTTTTGACAAGTGGTCGCTCAGAAAGACAATTGATGCAGCTGACGAAGGACAACAAGGTTCGAAGATACTTCCGTTCGGCTACAACACGTTGGCTTTGTCCGCGGACCTACGCGCATAGACTTAGCCTGCAGAATGCACATTCTGTGCGATGGTTTAAGCCCGATCTTGATACCTTGGAATCCAACAAAACACAGTACTGTCAGCCCACCACGTCCATTTTTACGCCGTCAACTGCCAAACCATTCTCACCGCTTTCATCCGAACACCGAATCACCTCAATACCCGAGTCCTTGATTTATCCACCATGCTCTGGCGTCTCTTTCACTGGTCAAAAATACAGCGGTACAACCACCCCGGCCAGAGGGGAGTGGAGCCATGGGCACTAGTAACCGGAGCAAGTGACGGTATCGGAAAAGGGTGAGTCTCCGTACTCGCCATGCTGACGGATTCACAAGGTCTTACACCTTCCATTCAATGATATTTCCAGTGTTGCGCTCGAGTTGCTGTCGCAAGGTTTTAATGTTATCATCCACGGTCGCAATTTGACCAAGCTCCAACGGGTGCGGGAGCAACTCAACGAGCAGCACCCCACTCGCTCGGTCGAGATTTTCGTTTGGGATGCGACACAACCCATCTCCCGAGGAGGGAAGAATCTGTCTGAAGCCGTGCTCGCCAGCGTAGGCTCTAAGCACCTTACCGTTCTAGTCAACAATGTCGGCTTTACGTCCACCTACCACACCTTTGCGTCTCAAGACCCTGAAGAAATCGATGCCGTCGTGACACTCCAGATATCCTTCGTTACTCATATCACCCGTGCGCTGCTCCCGGAACTAGCCAAGAATGAACCAGGCCTCATCATAAACGTCGGCGGGCTCACCGGCCTTTTCCCTTCGCCTTTCCTCGCCGTTCATTCAGGTGGGAAAGCCTACCTGGCCGGCTTTTCACGCGCTCTGTCCATCGAACTTGAGCTCGTCCGCGAGCCACCTACCGACATCGAATGTTTACACGTCGACATTCACAACGTGGCGACTAACTCAAATGGGAGCGATGCCGGGTTCCTCACTCCCACCCCAGAGACGATGGGGAGGGCCATCATTGGAGTGGTGGGCTGTGGGAGAAGAAGTGTGACGGCTTACTGGCGGGCAGAGGCCACGGAGTTGATCTTGAAGCTCTTACCCCGTTCCATGATGGATGGTATCATGGCCAAGGAGATGATGAAGATGCGGGATCGGGAGCTACAAAGAGCTGCCGCGAAAAGGGACGATTAACGACCCAATCCTCCAAGGTTCGATCATATCCTGGGGTTTTTGATCATTCCGGAGCTAACCTCTCACCTTCGATAGCCCTCGGTGGCTCTCCCCAGACCATCTGGTCCCGACGGGGGTGTGACCAAGTGACGAGAACATGGTGTTCCTCGACGTTTTCTTTCCCCTTCACGCTCCCACAGTCTCGAGTCTAGTATGTATATTACTCAGTGTCAGTACCAGTTTATGTAGATATATTGCCATCACCCCGCCATCACCCCAGTCCACCTCACACCCAGTGTATTCTCCGGTACAAGATTGTTCCCGTATCTGCTCATCTTGCCTGACCCGATATACGTTGTTTCTTGACCCCCTGACCACCTCTGCGAACCTCGTCAATATGCTCCTCCAACCTCTCTTTCCTGGCATGCCACTCAGCAAGTAGCCTTGATGAACCTTCGCGAAGTTCATCCTCCTTCAACCACAAGTCATCTTCTGGCCCATAACCTTCCCACCGAATCAAGTATTCTTTGCCCGATCCACGGGAATGCTCTGCCACAATGTGGGAGACATAATACTCTGGGTCGGAGTCATCATCATCCAGAGGGGGAGGCTCAGGATACTGCTTCCTCTTCTTCGAAGCCAGCTTCGTCCATGACGATGGAAGGTCCATCGTCACGGGCTTTGTACTGGCTCGGAAAGGAGCTATCGTTGTCCGTTTGCCCCGAATCTCTGGGTGCTTTGCTCGGGAGTATTTCTCGCACTCACATAGTGAGTGTTCGAGATCAACAAGGCTCAGCTCTGTATGGCGCGATGACAGTCTAGGTGGATTCTTGATCCCCAGACGTGCGAAATGGCTGTCCTGAGTTTGATGTAAGTACAACATCGCCTCTGTCTCGATACCCGCTACGTCCGTGCCGAAAATCTTCTTTAGGGCAGCCTGAGATCCAGGACCGCAAATCGCCCATTCATTCTCTGGGTAATTAAAATGTGATGTCATATTCAAGTCCAACAGTAGCCTTCGGACCCGATATCAGCAACGAAACGCACATGACTTTCAAGAGAGCTCACTGGAAGGCGGTAAAATCACCCATGCTCGGGTAGACGCGAATCAGTTCGTACGCGTCACGTAAGTGCTGGACCTTTTTCAGCTGTGCCGGGAGACCCTGCTCCATCATAACTGACAACAGACGCAGATGATTCTGGAAATTCCTCTCCGCACCCAGAGTTGGAGCGGGGAGGATATAGGCGGAACCGTAGAGGGCTGTCCGAGACTCAACAGCCTCGCCAAGTACGCTCTCGTACTCTTCGAGGTCAAACTTGGCCCAGGTGAGCTCTCCGAGACTGGAGGTCAAGAGCTCCCAGGTATCAATCCGGTTGAAGAACCGGAACAAGATGACACGAAAGCACGATTCGACGAGGTCGCTGCGTCCTTTGTTGATCACGTTATGGAGGATAAATTGTGTCGTGCGATCGAATACTCGGAAAACGTTGGTGAAGCGATGTGCCGCGAAAATGGGATCCTCCGTCCAAGGAGCGGGGTCTCCTGCGACGCGACGAAGCAGGATTCGATGCCGCTCCGCTATCCAGAGGAACAACGTGTCCAGCACAGGCGACACAGGCAGTTTACGACCTGCGATAGTCACCGTCTTTGGAGTGTTTGCCGCACTCGATTTTCGCGAATTTCGACGGGTGGCCGACTTCGCAAGGGGAGGGCTGGGGGAGGAAAGAACGACAACGGAGCTCCCGTCATCGGAAAAGTTGGATGCCGACTTGGAAGAGTTGCTCGTGGATTTTCGCGCCATGACGGAGAGGGTGGATACTGGAAGCTGGAAGGGCGAACAAACGAACCAAGTTGTCACTATATAGCTTGTTCGTCGATGGCCGTCGCGTCGGTGGCGTTGATGCTTATTTCTAGCTCCGATGGCCGGGTACCCTGCAAGAATCAACGGCCTTCATATTGCCTTCATATTGTTCACGTACTGGAACTCCGGCCGCCCCTTTCTAAATCGCTGGCACAATAAGCTTGGAATGCATCGTAATCCTGCGAATGTGACACTCCAGCCCTGCCACAATGGGTTGTCATTGTGCGTTGCGATGCTCGCTTCTGCTGCCGGCTCCCAGATTCTGTGTAGCTTCAATGTCCTAGATTCGATGTTATCGCTGCATATGTTGCATGGAACATGTACTTGCCCATGAGTATATTTGAGTGAACAAACTGAGGAGCGCCAACTCTAAATTGAGAAGCAAAAAGTACCCATTCCCAAAGTGGCAAGATCAGAAGTCACGAGCGATTTTCCCGCCACGCATGTTCACTGGAGCTGCTCACTGCTGTCTCGCTACAGTCAGATTTTCATTGTCCTACCGCCTTCCACGATCATGAACGGCGATTCTGGATCCCTATCACAACTTCCTAGCCATGTCCCTCAAATATTTGTCCATCCGTCGGGCGCGCCAATCCGCGTGTTTATCGACGTTTCAAGCGTTGTTGTCGAACGTCCAAGGGTAGTTCGGTCCTTGAGGGTAAGTGTCTTCCCTCCTTTTTGACGACGCAATACCATGAACTTCGCTTCCCTTCCGTAGCATGCCGGTGCCGTCATCTGCGCCCAAGCCGACGAAGCTGAAATCATCTTGATCGATTCTTCCCTGCAGGAAGGCAATCAAGTTGCTGAGGAGTGGGGCAAAGATGTGGGGCGGGCGATTCTGGAATACACTTGGGTGAAAGCCTCCACCATCGCGGGGAGGGCATTGTTGGCTGCGGATAAATGGGGCGGGACACTCGTTGCCGGAGGACAACCAGCAGGGCATGGGCATCACTTCAGGTCAGTCACGACACGGATATGTTTCTCGCGTCTATTCTTACTGACTTGATAGCCACCTTCCTACACCGCGTCCAACCCCCGCAAGATATGCTCCTCAACCCTCAGACGATCAACTTCGACGCAGTCCTTCCTCATCTCAACCACCTCCCTCCGTGATGCTACCGCCTGCGATTCAGCCGCCGTTCTCTCAAACGCCTCTAATATATCCCGCCCTGCCGAACTACAACCCCTACAATCAGGGCTTTCAGACTCCTGGCTCTTCCTCGGCTCCCCCCCTAGGCGCCCTTATGCCCGATATGATGCAACTACAGCAACAGCAATATGCTCAACAACCTTTGCAACCAAATGTGCTCAACATGAGTAAAGAGCAAATGCAACAAATATTGTCCAGTTTTCTCGACGTCGCCAAACAACAGCAATTCATGCCTAATGGTATTCCGCAAACTATGCCACAATCCATAATGCCCCCGACCTCGCAGCCCACACAAATGATTCCGCATTATCCTCAGTGGAATCAGTGGAATCAGATGCAGTCCCCTCAATTCACTCAAGGACATTGGCAGCCCCCTTCCATTTACGAAGCCTCGCAGTCCTCACAAAATGGATTCGGAGAACGTCCTTCTCCCAGGTTTCCATCACCAATCCGCTCATCACCTCTTCGAGTATCAAAACCGCCCTCGAGTCGCCGTATATCCTCATCGTCGCCATCACCATCGCCTCCACCTCCCTCAACGTCGCGTGTCAAGGGGAAAGCGCGAGCTGATGTTCGCCCCACTCCAAAGCGACATAGCATATTGCGGCATACCTCTTCTTCCTCAGACGACTCGGACGATTCACAAACACAAACAACCTCTCCCCCCCATTCACAAACACAGCGTCGAAAAATCCTCATGCATCGTCAGGAAGGCGAAGTCTTCAAGGCTCCATCTGGGAAGCCCTTCTTGTTCCACGTCCAGGTCGATCTGAAAAACAGGTCAGAACCTGTGAATCTAATCAAGGTTGGTCAACTGACGTCTCCCACCCGGTTGAGCCTAACGAGTCTCTTTGGTTTAGAAAAATGGCGGGAGAATAACCACAGAAATGGCTGACGCCGACTATGTTATCCAAGCGCCGCTATCTTCCACTTTCGAGGCTATGTACGAGCAGGCCGCCAGCTGTGGGAAACATCCCATCTATTCTACCTTTGTGATGGACTGTGTGGACGAGTTGGCCTTGCTGGACACAGAGGGATATCTTATCGTAGATCCAAACCCCGTAAAACGAAAACGCGATGCAGCGAAGGAACGGGAGGCAGCTCAAAAGACAGTTAGGAAGCGGGCGAAGAAGGAGAAGGAGAAAGATGAGACTTCAAAGAAGCGTGTTCGACACACTGCACCATCCTCTTCTTCGGGCAAGGAGGCTGTTCACAGTGTCGATTGGGAACGATCGCCAACCCCACCGACGGATGTTGTGCCCACCCCTTCCGGGAGGAAATTGTACACTCGAGAACAACGTGATTACTTCAACCAGTATGGGCGAATATTGATCAAGAGGGACCCAGACATTAGTTGGACGACCTTGTCAAAGAAGATGTTTGAAAAGGTGCGCTTTATCTCAAGTCGCATGGTCGGGGTTGGTTCGTTACTCACGTGCGACCTCATAGATGCCGTGCCATCCGATCAAATCTTGGTCTGTGTTCACCAGCCATAACAAACAGGAGCTCGAGGAGTTTCAGAGAAAACTCTTCATTGCTCGACGCAAAGCTTCGGCTCACCAGAATGGCGTCGCTGCCCCCGATTCTTCGAAGAAGAGGGATGAACAGCAGGCGCAACAACTGTATGAGGGCGTTGGCCCTTCTATTACAACAGATCCAATGAGAGCTGACATGGACTTCATCGTCAACTTCTTTGCCACCGCAGATGATCTGGAGGATGTGCCCGAAGAAGCGATCTTGGCTCGATTGGAGTCGATGGTGAGTCACCATTGCTGGGGTTTGACTCTCATGATCTGACTGGGTGATGACCTGATAGCGTGAATGTAAGAGCGAGAGGAATTGGACCGAGTTCTACGACAAGCACGATAAAACGATAGCAGAGGAAGTCCATGTGTTGCTGCAGCTGGAGACTCCCAATGGCACCAATGCTGGTGCTTCTGAACACACATCTCAGGTCAAAGCTGAGGATGGTAACAGACCCTGACTTTGATCCTCGTCCTTCATGAATATGTTTATGTACTATGTTTATGCCTTGTTCGTCCATTCGTCTGTACACTTTTTCCGCGTTCCGAGTCGATGGGCGATTCTGCAATCCAAGATCGTAACATCGCCGCACCTGAACATCTACGCGATATCGGCAAATCATACGTTTACAGCTTGTCCCTTACTCCCACACCTTTGTTCTCAATATCTGCACCAAGGGACTCATAACCGCCGACACACCATGATCTCAGGCCGGCCGAACAAGATATATAGCAAATGATGTCAAGCCCACTACAAAAACAAAGAAACAAGACTCGGGACCCTTCGTTTCCATGCCTCTTTGACAATAACGCCCCGCCCTTGTCTTTCAGTTCCATATAAGTAATCTGGGTACAAGCGTTCCAAAGCTCATATTTCCGTCCCCTCCTTCCTTCATAGATTGCGCTGGTCGCCTTCCCGTCTCTAATCCCGTTTACCCTCTTTCACCCCCATTAATAGCCTCTGGAGGCCCTAATCACGATACTTCATGACCATTATGATTACTCGCTCATGCGTAACCAAAAAGATTCCGCATCGCTCGTCTTCTCGCTCAGTCCTCACCTCCGGAACTGCTTCCAATGTACCTACACCAACTATCACGCGACCCAATAATCCTCCGAGTCCGACAACTGCTGCAGTCGAAGCCTTGCTCCTGCTCGCCGACTCACCGCCTCCCAAGCAGGATGCCTTATCCGATCTCTCCAAAGACCAAGTGGCAGACCCGTCTACACCTCCCAAGGCACGCATCGCAGTCCCTACTCTCCTCCCATGGCCAACCCCTGACCCCACCCCTCCCCGCCGCACTCTCCGTCTCTCCTCCACAAAGTCATCTACCAAATCATCCCTCATCAAAGCCGATCAGAAACTCCATTCCGCTAAAGGGAAATCAAAGGGCAAGGCACGGAGCGGGAACGAGAGAGCAAAGGAAGTGGCTGCGTTGAAGGACAGGGCTATGAAGATCAGAGCTGCGAAAGCCACTGTTAATGAATGGCAGTTTGCTACGCTCAAGTTTGTCTATGAGTGTATCACGCCGTATCCGGATGATAAATGGATTTCCCACATTGCATTGGTGCTTAAACGGTACGTCTATCCCCAATTAATTTTGAGAGGGTATTTATTGGTGCTCATTCAAATGTGTTCCCTTGGTAGAAACTACCCACAAGTCAAGAACTGGTTCTCGAATCGTCGGCAACACGACGCTCGCGTGATCCAAACGACTCCCAAATCTAAAACCAAACCGCTCGCCTCTGACGAAGGGTCCCCGCCTCCATCAGATCTCATACCTATACCATGCGAAGGTCGGACTGTCCTACTTCGACAATGCGTTGTCGAAATCATCGATGGTGATGAGTGGAGTGATACGGACTTCGTCGAACAGATGGGCCTCTTCGCTACGGGTGCCATGTTTCATTATACCGGTGGGCTGCATGGCATTAGGAACGCCTGACCCATTCTCACAAGTGAAGGACAAACCGAACGCTTCTGGACATGGACTCTAATTGAGTGCTCAGATCGTAACTCCCTTCTTTCTAATGATGTTCTACCTTATATACAAGATAATTTGTATACCCTATCATATCTACACTACTTAGTACTATCTCCTCGTGTATCTCTAACTCGTGTAGCCTACTTACAGCATTCCTTTCATATCTTACCAACAACGTGTAACGCCATGTGATGTGACTGGCACCTGTCAACGGTGTTGAGATGGCATCCTCCTCCACCGACTCTGGTGAAACCACAAGTTTGCTAGCTTATGGACTCAGTATCATCGGGATAACATGGTACTTTATTCTCTGGTCTATAGGCTTGCTAGGTTGGTTCGTAGCGTGAGTTATTTTCATCTCTTTCCTTCTGTCCCGATGCTCAACTTTTTGCTCCCAGCCGCAGACGGTATGGCCTTCGTCCACGATCCCCCTTGGCATCAGCACCAGCATCCTCCGTCCCTGGAGTGTCTATATTACGACCATTGAAAGGCCTTGACACGAACCTCTACGAAAACTTGGAGTCTACATTCACTCAGGAATACCCAAATTACGAGATTTTATTCTGCGTACACGACGAACATGACCAAGCCTTGTCGGTGGTCAGAGACCTCCTGGCAAAGTATCCAAATGTTCAGGCGAAGGTTGTCATCGGTGCGAACCAGGTTATCTTGATATATGGCTCATAAAGCTGATGCAACGGCGTAGGGGAGGATCGGGTAGGAGTCAACCCCAAAGTCAACAACCTGATGCAATCCTACCGTCAAGCCCAGCACGACATCCTCTGGGTTATCGACTCAAATGTCCTTGTCTCCCCAGGCACACTCGCTCGCTCTGTCGACGCACTGACCGCCCCACCGCCCCCATCCTCGCCATCCCGTAAACGTATTGGGCTAGTCCATCACGTCCCCCTGGCATTCTCCACCGAGCCTTCCTTGGGTTCCCGAGTCGAAGAAGCCTTCTTGAATACTAACCATGCCAAGATGTACCTGGCGATCAACATTGTTGCGTTGGAGAGTTGTGTGGTTGGGAAGAGTAATCTGTTTAGGAGGTCAGATTTGGATAGGGTGAATGGGTCCCTTAAAAGTCGTGCTACTCATCCGTTTGCCGACTCCTCGGAAGGCTATGGTCTAGCAGCATTCGGCAGGTTCTTAGCGGAAGACAACATGATTGCCGCTGCTCTCTGGCACGAACTCGACCTCCGCCACGAGCTCTCCTGCGACGTCGCCCGCAATGCTATCGGCAACATGTCGCTCTCTGACTACGTCTGGCGTCGCGTCCGTTGGATCAGAGTTCGCAAACGTATGGTTCTGGCAGCCACAATCATAGAACCGTTCACCGAGTCCATCCTAATCGGTTTGATTGGCGCGTCATCCCTACATTACCTCCTCGGGTCGCCACCCATCTGGTTCTTCCTCCTCCTCCACTTTGGACTTTGGTTAGCGGTGGATATGGATATTTATGCCTCATTGGCAGGTCATCCTGTCCCGGCGAATGAGAGATGGAGTTTTTTGACTGCGTGGGCTGTGAGAGAGTGTTTGGCGATGCCCATTTATTTGTTGGGGATATTTGGGGACGAGGTTGAGTGGAGGGGAAAGAAATATACGGTACTTGAGAATGGAGAGGCCGCGAGGGTTGGGGAGAAGGAGGGGCAGAAGAGTGGAGTGTGGACGAGTTGGTTGTTAGGGAGAGGGAAGGGAATGGGTGATTATGCACCTATTCCGACGGGGATATGATTCTGGTGTTTGAGATAGAGTCAAGGAGTGGTGATTCGACTGGTTTGCCTCATACATATGGTATTAAGATATATACCCGCCAATAAGACACCGTTTGAAACACTCGCGACCCCAAAGAGCGCTCCCTCTGACCCAATAAGACTCTACTGGGTATCCTTCAATTCCTCCAACCCAAACAACTCAATCGTATTCCTCCAAACCTTCTCTTTAATCTTCTCAAATGGCACAGCTCCCTCGTGCAACTCATGTATAACCCATCCCACACCCCCGATCGCACAGGGTTCGTTTCGGCCTTTGACAGGTTTTCCGTAGACAAAACGATGGGGCTGGGTGGCAGGGGGGAGGTAGAGGGGACGGAGGGAGGGAGGGAGGGTATCAAGATGGGGTTTGGAGGCGTGGGTGGAGGTGAGAGAGCACCATGGCGCGTCTGAACGGCGGGTTGGTCAGGATGGGAATGGAAGTAGGGGAGAAGAGACCGAGACGGACCTGTTTCTAGGAGAAGCCATTCAGGGCGGATGGCTTTGCACGCCGCTAGGTTATCGGGAGTCTTCATCGAACACCCATTCACGCTGTAATCCATGACCATCAAGACACGATTGCCTTGGACTGGAGTACAGCAACGTACCTAACGTGGAACCCCATCGCCATCTGCCAATTTAAATCAACCCAAGCCCACCCTGGAGAGTGAGAAGAGGCGGACATACATATTCTATAGCCTCCTCAGCTGTTCCAGTATGACTATGCACCACACCGCCTTTCCCGCCGACAGCTCTCCCACCGTCTTCGCCAAAGCCTTCCTCGCGTAGGATTTGCACAAAATCAGTATGGCAGGATCGAGAGTGGAGGAAGAGAGGGAGGTGGTACTTTTTGGCAAGGGTGAGTTGAGAGCCTAAATTAGGAATAGGGTTAGCGAGGGGGAAGGCTGAACTGGCTGTGTGAGAGACGAACGGAAATGGATTTTCTGTACTTCGGGAGATGCAAAGTGAGTGCGATCGTAGTCTGGAGGTGGATGAGAGGGACGAAAGTAAGGATGAGCGGGGGGAGTCACCTAAACCGCATTCCCCTATTGCGACGACTCTACCTTGGCCTGTCAAATGGCCCTCGATTAACTTATCAAGGGCGGCAAGGTACGCTTCGGGGCCTCCACGATATTTGTCGAAGTCTGTGGATCGTGTAGGATGACAGCCAATGGTTGCGTATAGATCTTATGTCATTTAGATTCGCCATTCAGCCAGGAAAAATGGAAGGAAATGCATGAATAGTCTCACTATGTTTTGCGGCAAGGTGTAGAGCTTGTTTCGACTCGTGGAGACTTGTTCCTGTGATTATCATAGATTTCACGCCGGCAGCATGAGATCTATCTAGTACAGCTTCAAAATCGTCTGGTATGGTGGCCATATCAATCGGAGATGTCATTGACAGGTTGGTAGTGTCTTACCGTCGTGCAACTGCTTCCCTCGATGCTTCCCTCGAAAGACAGGATCTGTCAAGTTCACTGTCCTGAACATCAGACTACATATACCATCAAGCACTACTCATCCAACTCACCTCCGACATCTACAGATGCAAATGAGTTAGAAAACAGATGGGAGTATATCTGTCACACACCTATGAATCTAAAGTTGCCTTTAACCTCCTGGCTTGGTTTTGCTGTAATCACTGTAACTGGCATGGTTCCGATTCGAGTTCTGGTGCCGAGATTGCGAGATATGTTCCTGATGGGATGTGCAGCGAGAAGACGCATCCCCAAGAGCTTATAAGTTGCGCAGAGTCACAAGGACATGACTTGGATTTATGAACTATCAACGAGGCGATGCCCTCTCCAGTCATTCTGAGGGACCGAGTTGTGATGGAGACGTAAGGTAACTGGGAGGCTAGGACTCGGAGGCGTTCAGGGTCAGAGCACGGCCCCTCCTCGGGATGGGGTGAAGGAACCGAGTCGTCAGACTGTCGCCTCTGTTGAACAACCTCAATTTTCCTGTACGTATACGTAGGCAAGGTCGGGTACAGCGGAGGGCAGCAAGGTCACGGTCGTAGTGTTGGACTCTAATTGAAAGCGGCGGCGTCGGGTGGACTTGTCATTCCTGTTTCGCGACATCATCTTGAACAAATGTATCACATGGATTATATCGATCCACCAAGAGTTTCATGTCGAATTTCTCAAGGGCTGGGAGCGACTTAGCCTGGGAGGAGAGTTTGTCAGGGGGTGCACCGTCAGGCTTCGGTTTCTCTGATCGCCGGAAGTGCTTTGGCTATTCTTTTCCGCGTTCCACCCATCCTCCCGCTATAACTGCTGGCCAACTCGTCCTGCGCTCTTTGGTACCCCGCAATTCGATCTGACCCCAGCCATGGAACGTGTCAAACAACTTGCCTCGCATTTTACTGGTTCTTCCAAGGGACTTGCTGCCCTTGAGAAGAAGAGCCCGGATGATGTAGTTATCACTATGGCCATCCGGTCGCCTCTGTGCAAAGCTAGGAAGGGAGGTTTCAAGGACACGAGGTGCGCAACAATCGTCATGGTGTCCCTGGCTTCGTCTCACAACCGTGGCTACTTTGTTAATAGGGGTGATGAGTTGTTGACCGAAATGTTTAAGGTGCCCGCGGGAAATTGTCCCACCAACCACTTCAAGTTGCTAATACTTTTGTTCAGAAAGCCATTTCTCACTCACAGATTGACCCCGCACTCGTCGGTGATATCTGCGTTGGCACGGTTCTATCACCCAGTGCAACATATGAGGCTCGAGCAGCGTCGCTGGCGGCTGGGTTTCCCGACACCGTCCCCATTCAAACAATCAACCGCTTCTGCTCGAGTGGCTTGATGGCAGTTACCGCAATTTCGAATCAGATCAGAGCGGGTCAGATTGAGATTGGGTTGGCGATTGGAGTAGAAAGCATGTCCGCAAAGTGAGTTGTCATTATTTGTGTGAACTCCTGCAATGCCGATGACATGCGACCACCAGCCCGGACAAGGGTGGTCCACCCTTCAGCGACGAGATTCAATCTCACCCATCGGCAGCTGATTGCTCCAAGCCTATGGGGTGGACCAGCGAGAACGTTGCCGGCGAGTTTAAAGTCACTCGAGAGGACATGGATGCCTTTGCCGCAATGTCGTTCCAGCGCGCGGAACTCGCCCAAAAAGCTGGATACTTTGCCAAGGAGATCGTCCCATTCGCCACCTTCATCAAGGACCCAACTGATGGCACACGTACCGTTGTAGAGGTTACTAAGGATGACGGCATCAGGTGTGGGACAACGAAAGAGTCACTGTTGAAGATTCGCCCTGCGTTCCCCCAATGGGCACCTTCGCATACAACCGGTGGAAATGCCAGCCAGATAACGGATGGCGCAGCGGCAGTTTTGTTGATGACCCGACGGAAAGCCGAAGCGTTGGGGTTGAAGATTATAGCAAAGCATGTTACCACTGCCGTTGCCGGTGAGCGCCACATCTTCTGTGACCATGAGAAGAACTCTGACAAGAAGCAGGTCTTGCACCCAGGATAATGGGTATCGGGCCTTCTTATGCGATACCGATGGTATTAGAAAGCACGGGCCTGACAAAGGATGATGTTGATCTCTATGAGGTACGGAGGTTATTCTGGGTTTGGGGTTGCAGCGTGCCTAATACACCCCTGGTAGATCAACGAGGCGTTTGCCTCGATGTATGTGTATTGCGTTCGGAAATTGGGCTTGGATATCGAGAAAGTAAATGTGAACGGCGGTGCCATTGCTCTGGGCCATCCACTAGATAAGTTCTGCCTATCGTCCACCTGTCAGGCCCTGATTGATGATGGATCTTGGCATATATACGCTGCACAGGCGCTCGTCAGATAGCCACCGGATTGAACGAGTTACAGCGAAGAAACGGCAAGGTGAGTCAATCACACGACGTGGAGTGACCCCGTTCGATGCTGAAAACCTGGTTATTTTTGTCTAGGTGCTCGTCACTTCGATGTGCATTGGGACTGGAATGGGTGCAGCTGCCGTGTTCGTTCGCGATTAAGCTCTGGTCACAACGCGGTCTTTATCGCCTCGCCTCGTGTATTATAGTTAGTTCAATCGATGTGTTTTAGCATAGGACGGCCAAGCTAAATTTGGGTCTGCAAGTCGGCCAGGACAGGCTGGAAGGGAAGGTGCTTACGGGGGGCGACCAATAATAGCCAGCCGGGGTCTGCGCCGAGCGCCTCACAACAGATACAAATGGAAATCCTTGACATTCCGTCTCCGAGGCGGTTACCCCTCTTCACCATCAACCATCATCAAAAAAGTGTAGCCTCTCCTCTTTCACTGCTTGCCTTTCCTTAATTCTCTTTTTCTTCTCCTTTCTCGCGGCCCAGCAGCGCGATGGCCACTCCTGCACGAAGTTCACCCTATGGGTCGGGCGACCCCTACTACACGGAATCTACCGGTTTTTTAACATCTCAGTCGGCGAAGAAGGGCGTCAGCAACTGGATTAAGATTGGCGTTCCAGTCGCAATTCTCGTCATCATCGGCGCCGTTGTCGGCGGTGTCGTTGGTTCTCGTCATCACAGCTCTGCTTCAGGCGCCGCCTCTTCCCAGAACCCAGCTGCAGCTGCGAGTTCAGTTGCCAGCGTCAAGAATGCTGTCGGCATATACCCCACGGGAACGAACAGCCAATACATGTTGCCCCTCTATCCCTCTACGGTGAGTTGAAACGTTCACAGCCTCCATAAAGTCACGACGCGTCCTAATTGGGTAACGTAACTTAGACAAACACCGCCGCATTCACTAGTCCCACGTTTGTCGAATCTAACAATGCGGCCGTTTCTTGGCCCTCAGACCCCTTCCAACCCGCCAATCCTTCTCCTACCAACCTTCGAACAGATCGCCCTCGTCTCATCGCCCCAGCTTACAAATGGGCAGCCCTCCCCCAGCTTATCCAAAACGATCCCTACCTCAAGAGCTGGAACGCAACCATCTTCGGCAACGCGACGGAGTATTATAATCTGCCTGTAGTCCAATACTTCATGGACGGAGACAGCGGCATCTTGGATAACGCACGCTACATTAAACAGAGGGTCAAGGCATTTGCCTACGTCTATCGCATGACGAACGACACGAAGTGGGTCGATAGGACTTTCCAGGAGCTCCAGGTGAGGAAAATGTTGTAACGAGTCTGAGAGTCATACTAATCATTGATTCTTGATTCTTAGAACGCTGCCGGAAATGGTTCCCAACCCTTCGGCCCCAGCGACAACACCAAGTGGAATCCCGCTCATTTCCTTGACACTGCGGAAATGACGGCTGCCTTTGGTATCGCCTACGACTGGCTTTACGACGTTTGGACCCCCGAGCAGAAGAGCCAAATTATGTCTACCATGATCACCTACGGTCTTTCCCTCGGCGTCTCCGCACTTACCAACGACCCCAACTACTGGGGCTGGTGGAAGAACAACACACAGGGCAACTGGAACTGTGTTTGTAACGGAGGATTGACTTTGGGTGCACTCGCCATCCTGGGCGACGATACCACCGGGACAGCTTCACAGATCCTCGGTCTTACCGTCCCAAATGCCAATGCCAACTGCGTTGACGCTGTGACCACCGATGGCTCCTGGACGGAGACGCCCAACTACTGGTACTTCGGTACTACTGGTCACGCTGAGATGACTTCCTCTCTTATCACCGCTGCCGGATCCGACTTCGGACTCCTCAAGACCAACACCAACTTCCAACAGACGGGCATGTTCCACATGTACGTCAATGGTCCCGGTACCTTGTTCGATTGGGGTGACCATGGTCCCAACAAGTACACCGCTACTGCGAACTCCATCATGTTCTACGCCGACCAGTTCACTCTCCCCCAGTACATGTTATACCAACGTGACCAGCATGACGCTGCTGAACCTTGGAGTATGTTCTGGTATGACCCTGGCGTCACTGGTGCGTTCTGGGACGGAGCACCACTTGACCACTTCTTCGACGATGGGTTGGATCAGTGGGCCTCAATGAGGAGCACCTGGACGGATGAGAATGGCTTGTTTGTCGCGATGAAGGCCGGCAAGAATCAAGGCCATCAGACTCACAACGACCTCGACTGCGGTGACTTCGTCTTCGATGCTCTAGGTCATCGTTGGGCTGGAGAACTCGGGTCTGGCGATTACCGCTCGCCCAACTACTTCAGCAATGACACGCAAACTAGTGACCGCTGGAAGTACTATCGCAAGATGACCGAAGGTCAGAACACCATCCTCGTTAACCAGGCGAACCAGAATGTCGCTTCTGCCCCAACCGTCAAGCATGACACGACTGGTGAAGCTCAAGGCTCGAGTACCGTGTACACCGTTCCTAAGGGCTCTGTCGCGTATTGGACTGCAGACTTGTCCACCGCGTACTTCGATGTGTAAGTTGGGGTTTGTCAAGATTTCGTGCTCGCTGACAGTAATCTTTTAGGACGAGTTTCTCGCGAGGTGTTCGTCTTCTCAACAACAGAAAACAAGTTCTCATTCAAGATGAGATCACCGCTACTGCGTCTGTCATGTGGCGTATGCACACCAATGCCACTGTCACAACTTCTGGCACCAGCGCTACACTTCAACTCGGAAGCGAGACAATGACTGTGCAGATACTCAACCCCCCATCGGGCGCGTCGTTCTCCACGATGCAGGCGGTTCGATTCGCCACCGACCCCACTCCTCCCGTTCCAGATCAGCCCAATCCTGGCGTGACTGTTTTGGTCATCAACCTTCCGGCTGGTACCTATACGTTGGAGGTTTTGTTCAACCCTCAGTGGTCTGGAATGTCCTCGAGCGATTTCGTAACACCTCCTAATGTGCCCCTGGCTTCGTGGAGTCTCACGAGTCACAATTAGTCTTGTATTGGACAATTTCTTATTTCTGTTTGGACGTTGAACGTTGAACACTAGTTGGACGAGGTTTTGTCACGATAGTTTAGTTAGTAACCCGTATATCCCGATAGTAGCCCTGGACGGTTTTATTACCTTTGAGCACGATGGACATCGCACAGAATGATATTTTGACTTTTGGAGCCCAGATGTGGAGTGAGATTTTGGTGAAGCATAAAGGCAGTTTCCATGGCAGCCGGTTGAGATTTCCCAATCTATACTTGTTCCAACCCAAATCTCGCTCGCAAGGTCGAGCTCATCAACATCGTTCGTTTCGTTTTAATTCTGGAAAAGTGAAAAGCAAACACCCCTGGTGCGAAGGAGCTTACTATCATTTTAATACCCAGTAGAGAGTGAGTTCCAGCCTTTGCAGCTTTTCCCCGATGCCATTGTACTCATTTTCGTTCAACTGCTTCTTATTGTATTGATTGGTCGTTGTCAACTCCTTTTCTTCCTCTTACTCCCACCTGTGGTCGGCGTCTTTGCTTGTTTTCCTGTCGTTTCCCTTCACTTTCGACCTTGCGCGTTGCATTGATTGTAATCGCGACCGTCGACATCAATAGCGCAGAAGCAGTTTAGAGGCTCGCCAGCCAAATCCCCTACCTCTTACTCACGCGTCAACCATCCTCGCCAAACGACCATGTTCGCCACTAATCCCAAGAAACTTTCAATCACGCTCATTACATACATTGCACTCGTTCTCGCCTTGTCTAGCGTTATCGACGCCAAAGGATACGCAGATGTCCCTCTCGCACGTCGTGACCATGGAGACGTCAATCGCATGCTGAGGAAGCGAGCAGCAGTACCACCCCTAGTTCCTGTCGTCGGTGCTGGCTCCAACCCCAATGCTCCAACAACGACGTCTGCAGCAGCAGCAGCCACCACAACTTCAGCTGCAGCCGCCACCACGTCATCGTCCCCGCCTGCCACTTCGGCGAGCACAACTTCCTCTGCTTCTGAATCGGCAACATCAGCAGTGAGTTGTAAACTTCTCAATCAATTCGTTCTTGCTCAAACCTTCTTCCTTTAGGCCACCTCAGATCCTGCTTCGAGTAGCAGCAGCGTTCCGCCGACTTCGTCGACGACCTCCACATCTAGCGCGCCCCCTTCATCGTTGTCAACAGCACCCCCCTCCACTTCTACCGTCCCAGCAAGTCAAACGGCGGCGAATCCGAACTTCACAGCCGCTCCTGCTACCACCGCTGGAACCACAGCGAAAGGCGTTGCGCACGTCACCATCACCAGCTCTGCCGCTGCAGAATCTTCCACCAGCAGTGCACTCCCACAATCCACATCTTCCAAGGTCA
Source organism: Jaapia argillacea MUCL 33604 (assembly GCA_000697665.1). Taxonomy (NCBI): domain Eukaryota; kingdom Fungi; phylum Basidiomycota; class Agaricomycetes; order Jaapiales; family Jaapiaceae; genus Jaapia; species Jaapia argillacea. The sequence goes on along the minus strand of KL197710.1, from coordinate 1,600,109 downwards.
CTCGCGCTACTATCACCGTTCTCATCGTTATCGTCGCTTCCGTCGGTGGTGCTGCCATCATCTGGACCATCATTCGCAAATGGAAGTTCAGGCCCTCTGCCGAGTTTGAGGATCGTATGCAACCCATTAACTGGCAACCCGCTGACCACGATGATGGCCTTCCCGGCCATCGCCGCAGGCCGTCGAACGCGTCCTCCTTCCACTCTGGTGGACATGGTGACGAGGCCAACTTTGCTGGTCGTGGAATGGGTGCTGGATATGGTGCTACCTCTGACAGTGGTCACAATGCCAACCTCCCTCCCCTCCCCGAGCACGACTTTACTGCCGGTCCTGCTACCCTCGCGCCTGGTGCGGGCTATGCAGACCTCGCTCGTGGCCCGAGCCCCCAGCCGCAGATGCAGGAGCTTGCTCGCGGCCCGAGCATGAACAGGGGAGAATACGATTATGGTGTCCCTCTCCACCATCAGAGTGGATATGATGCCCATGACAATGCGTATGGAGGAACCCACGACGCTTACGATTACAACGGCGCTGGCGTGCGGTACTGAGAGGTGACAGGTTCATCGAAGTAGTGATGGGATGATTTGAGTAATTCATCGGAAGCTGTACATGACGTTCGTTCCATTCCTTCAACCACTGCTATCCTCGGGCTCTCAGGACGTTCAGACATAGGCTGCCATTCTTTCGCCCCAACTGTGCCGTCTTTTCTTGTTTCATCGTTTCTTATTCAATACCATTCATGACGCTGGACGCTTATTCTTCCCCTTCACCCTGGTGTCATTGTGTATTGTGCTTCAGATGATTGACGATTATCTTTGCAAATATACCCTTTGACCTTCAAAAATATACTTGTTCTTGGTACATATTGATTTGTGTTTCTTATCGTTTATTATGTGATGAAAATGCCAATGAAGGGCGATGAAAAGTTGTTGTACGACTTCTTCGGCGTGCTGAACGATGTGAGATGAATTGGCTGGTCGCGGAACTGGTTGCCCTTGCAAAAGATGAATCTTGGCTATCCGAACATTACGGGCCCGTGGTACGTAGGAAGACCAGAGGATCAAATGAGAGATGTATATCCAACAAGTAATGACATCTAAATGACAAGTCCTAGTCGTCTCTACCTCGGGCGAACTCCACGGCGACAGCGCTAAGCTCGAAGTGGGATGAGGCAAAAGCTACCACAACTTCCATTTACTGAGATAGTTGGATCCGCCACTACTCTGCTGAGAGCCTTGCCCTTGCTCAGTTTCATCAACAAGTTTGATTCTCGGGAAGAGGTTCTCGAGACCGGTGGGCTTCTCGGGAGGGAAGAACCGTTGAGGTTTCAACCACGCCCCGTCATCCTCTTCCTCTCTCCCGTCTTCCCCCTCGTCCTTTTCCGCATTACGACGATTTTGTCTACGAGCACGATGTGAAGGGGAAGGGTTCGTCGGTGTCCAATCCATCTCGTCTTCGTAATCCTTCTGCCGTGGTGGTGGGGTTGTAGGTACGTTCTGTGATAGAAGAGAGGGAAGGCCAAAGATTGGGTTCGATTTTTGTTGGGAGGAAGCTGTGAGGATCGGGTTGGAGGAGAGTGATAGGGTTGCGAGAAGGTCTGGGTCGGCTTGGGCGTGTGATAGGACGCCGTTAGGTGACGGGGGGAATTCTGGTGCGGGTGTCAAGGAAGCCCGTTTGTGGGAGTCTGTTTCGATTAGTCGAATAGGTGGGGGTTGGTGAAGGCGAAGGACGAAACATGATGTTATGAATATCTAGAGGGGATGAATCAGACATGAGAGACGGGCAGAGTGATGGAGTGGACGGACTGATAATTCAATAAATAGAGATATTGAAAAGTAGATACGTGATCTTGTTGATAGCGATGTTTCGTGGGACAAATCCAATGTTCGATGCAATTGTAGGGGGTCTTGTGAAGGGGAGTAGAAAGGTATGGCGATTAGGATAGATGATATGGTTCTGAGTAGCCAAGCGAGGATTTGTAATATCTGGTTCCGGAAAATGTCAACACGACAGTGACAGCAGAAAAGGCGGACAAACATCATAATAGCGTTTTCCTTGGACCCGGACGGCTCGGCCTTGGTGTTTAGCGGTTCGGAATGTGTGATATGTTGGGTCCCACGCCGTCCACAAAACCGAAGCCACAGAAATGATGGGAAGAATAGGCTGGAACAGAGTGATTGGGAATGGTATCCGGTATCCAAGTGCCACTGTGCAAAACGGTTCAGTTTCAATGAAGTAGTTGGTATTGAGATGTTTAACACACCGGATGTGTCGCAAATCATAACGGTCGCAAGCGAAAACACCCACAACCCACCTCTCACCCTCCAGAACGTCAGCTCCCTCTTGACCTTCTCCCCCTCATCCGGGACCACACTCGTCTGTCTCTGCTTCCCCTTCCCCTTACTCTCCTTCAACCACCCTCCAAGCGCACTCGTCCGAGCCATATGGTCCTTGCTCTTAATCGCATCTTCTACTGCGGGAGCGCAGGAAGCACAAACGGGCGGGTAACGTCGGTAGAGGGATTCCTTGTACTCTGGAAGCATTTCTAGACGGCGAGCATAGTCCGGACTCTGGGAGCGGTGATGGAGGGAGTTAGATTTGGAAGGAGAGGAAAGGGAGGAGAGGGATGGAGGGCGTACAGTTGTTGGAGGGAGGTAGTTTGCGAGGAGGTTGGTAAGGAGCATTTGGTTTGTGGTACAATCATGGCAGAAGGGACCCTTGCTGTAGGCGGTTGTGAACCGATCTTTACTAGGAGAAGCTAGATCCGTGTGTCAGCAACACGACCGAGGGAGGAAAAGTACTGAGGAGGAATCACGTACCTCTCTTAGCGAAAGATCGTGCATTTAGAGCTTCATCATGCATGGCAGGTTCGTCCGACATAATGTCGCCATTTGCGTCGAACCTGTTCCAGCACTGACAGTGTGGGCAACGAAAAGACCTCGGGTTCTGAGGGAGGGGGACTATAGGCGTGTTGCAGAAAAAACAAGAAACGCTCGTCGGTCGTCTGATTAGCGAGGCCATCGTTGGCACCAGCGACGCGAGAGTCTGGTTTCGCGGATGGTGAAAATCGGCGAAGAAATTGTGGCCTTGGACTGGAAGCAGAGGATGAGAAGATGTGGAACCGTGTTGAGCCTTGTTTGCGAATTTACCAAGATAGAAATCACCGCCAAATTCACTTGCACTCATCACAGATATCCCAACTTGTCCTTTTCTTTAGGTTTTCTCGACAATGTCTCTAACGCCCTCGCCGTCAGTGAGCAGAGGCTCCGTAATTCTTCAGCCATCCTATTTTACCTCCTCGTTATACGTGAATCCCCTTCGCGAAGACATATGCAACCTCATCCAGGTTTACATTGAGCAATACATGCAGGCGCCGTGCACGCAGCCGTTCGCATTGTTCAAGACGATATGGACTAGTCAGGGATGGAGTTGGCTGCATTTCAAAGTGTTTGATGCGAGGACGCGGGAGATGTTCTTGAGGGTGACTACCAGGCTATTCCTAGGTCTGTTCATGCTTCGTTCACCAAGGTCACGGATTTGGGCTCATGTGGGTTTTTAGAACATTTGGTGGAGACACAACCACCATTGAATAGGGTTGTGGCTTTGTTTGGACTGTACACCTTCTTTATGACGCAGCCATCCACATCCACACCGTCGCTGTATTCAATCACTCGAGTTCAAATACCTCTGGGTGAGTTATCCTATTGCTTGACGAAACACGAAACACGGAGGAGTTGACTGGTCTCCAGACGTTTACAGCTCCCTCCTGAACCTTCCTTCCACCCTTACCGCTCCGCATGTCTCCCCAATCCAACCCCATGCAACTTACATCCTTTCCCAACTTGTCACATCAAACGTCTTCCACATCCTCCCGCAATCTTCCTTGAACCCCCAGAACCCATGCATTCTCCCCCGAGAGGTATTCGTCCATGACAACATCCAAGCTGCAAGTTACGAACATGTTCCCCGTGTCAACGCCTCGGCTAGAATGGGAGCACAATCATCAACACCGGTCACACAATTTGAACCGCCCTCGGGTGTTTCAGGGACAGGTAAGAAGAAGGGCCGACCATCGAAGAGGGAGAAGATCAAGAAAGCGAAGGAAGCTCTTGTGGCGCTGGACAAGTGGCTCGAAAAGACTTCGTTCAACCCTGCCCCGAGTCCAAGACGAGACCATACCTGCGCAACCACAAGTGAGCAACAACCAAGAAGTTCGACTATAACAACTTTGTCCCCTCCCCAAATCTCGATATCCGACCGTCCTGCTGCCACTATGGAAACCTATCAAAACCTCAAACGTCAACTCATTGAATCCCTACTTTCTGTCTCCTCCGAGTTCCCTTCGACGATCTCTATTCCTGCGCCGCTGGAATCTACGCCTGGTTCTCAAGCTCTCCACAGAGCAAATAGTTCAATTCTTAACCGCCTTCGGAAGATTGACCAGATGGCGGCGGAGAAGGGGTTGGAGGTGGGAGGAGAGGAAGGGGGTGAGAGGACTGGGTTGACGAGGGTTGAGAAGGCTTCTGTGGAGCTAGGTGTTGAAGGATGCATTGGGAGGATTGGGGGGATATTGATGTTGCTTGAGGGGGCGGGACTGGGTGAGGAGGAGGGGCGGAAGGGGGAAGCGGATGAGGAAGTTGAAGAGGGAGCCGTGGCTGAGAGATGACCTTGTAATGTGATCTGTTGCCGTGCCCTGAATGGATTTATTAACTGAACCATCTGCACGAATGACATTGACAGTTGTCTCAGTAGCACCAGCCCATCCTTGATGAGATGGCACCTCAAGGCCCCATCTGACATAGACACACGCAGGTGTTCGAACGGTGTCTGTGAGTCGCCGTGATCCTGAATCACCCTCGCTGATTGGACCTTGAAGTTGACCCGCCAACACTTTACAATGGCCTAAAATTACCACACCTGGGCGGTTTCCAATCTTCCTTTGTGGGGCAGGAACGTCGCAACGAGACTGGGCGCCGGTTCTGAGAATTTTTTCGGGAGTTCAGGTTCTGCTCCCGAACTTGGGGGGATGTTGTACCTCCTTGCCCTCCCCTCACGGAAGTCATACAGACGATCTCAGAACAATAAACGAGATCCTGAAGGCGATTATGATCGCCCAGCGCCCCCGTAATATGGCGAGGTGACAGGCGGGGTACAGCCACCCGTAGACGGCGGGAGTAGTCAGTACGTAAACAGTACTAAACTCCCACGATACCAGAACCTCCAACCACGGAAATTGCTGTTTTTGTATTGAACCCATTCCGTTACCGATTGGAATGTCCGCTCCTTATTCTTTCACTTCCAATCCTTTCTCAAACCAGGGCTCTACGCCTGTACATTATCCGAATAATCCTCAGAACAAACCTGTCTCCTCGTCTTCTACTTCGTCTTTGGATCTAATGTCGTCGCCAGGCCAGTCCTATGGCCAGAAGCGTTACTATGCGGCAGACACGCCCGCCACGTCCACTACAAACCTCTTACCACCGTCAGCGGAAAGTTCGGGCAACCAGAGCGTGCAGGCCGCGTTCGCTAGAGGCCCGAATTCTGTCCGGAGTATGGCGAGCAACAGTTCCTTGGTTCGTACCCGAATTCTTGCACTTGGTCTGCTCACACATATATTATCGCTATCTTTCGTGATGCATTTACTGTGCGTAGAACGAGGGCTCTCCATACAGTGGCGCTGGATCTAGTAGCAAGATTTCTCTCTCTGCCTCCATCTCAGACAAGGTGAGTTACCGTCAGTTCCATTTTTAGCTCTATTGTTCGTATCCATCGTCGAGCTCGGAGCTCTCCATTTCCACCACCTCATGTCTCCGGAGGTGCAGCATCATCTGCTGAGGCCACTGTCCCTCTCCATTCTTCACCATGCCAACGCAATGAGAATATTGTCGGACTAATCATATCACGTGGTCCCACAGTTCTCCCTTTCCCCCGACCCGTCATCGTGGGGAGCAGACCTGTCACCAAGCCATCCAGAACCGGACGATTTTCTCCATAACCCGGATCCTCGTCGGGATAGGAAGAACGACAAGGGAGGAACTATCTTTACCTACAGAGGTTTCACCAACCTGGGATGTCTGTTGGTTCTCATTGCAGCCATCCTCACCTTATTGTGAGTAGGAATTTCGCTTGTAGCTCGACCGAGATAGGAACCGATCTTGGGTGATTTAGCGCTGGATATCCCATAATATCGTTCTTCACGAGACACCCGCTTCAGTCGTTTGGAGGGTTCAACCTCGGAGGTATCAATGAGACTGGTCAAGTCTGTTATATTCCTCCCCTTCCTTCATTGTGGATGGGATTAATCTTCTTCATTTTAGGTGCCTAGTATGCAGGGCAACTGGGGGCTGGTCGATCTTGAAACACCTCAATCAGCATACACAATGCCCTCGTTCAACGACGGCTCAGAAATGCAGCTTGTGTTCAGCGACGAGTTCAACGTCGATGGTCGAACGTTCTACCCGGGTGATGATCCTTACTGGGAAGCCGTGAATCTGCATTATTGGCAGGTACGCCTTCTGTCCTCGCGTTGTGCTCTCGCACTATCGTATTCACTGTGTTGACTGCAGACAAACAACATGGAATGGTACGACCCCGCAGCAATAACGACCAAGGGCGGCGCCCTAGAAATCACACTATCACAAAAGGATACGCACGGTCTGAACTACCAGGGTGGTATGGTTTCGACTTGGAATAAGTTTTGTTTCACGGGTGGTTTGATCGTTACCGCTGTAACCCTTCCTGGAATCAACAATGTTATGGGTTTATGGCCTGCCGTGTGGACGATGGGTAACCTTGGTGCGTGATTTGGCTTGGCATATTAGGCGGGACTTATGGTCATTGTTAGGCCGGGCTGGATATGGTGCGAGTCTCGAGGGCATGGTGCGTAATTCATCAACTGCCGTCTTTCGATATATTCTGACCCTAGGACAATAGTGGCCATACACGTACGATGCATGCGACGTCGGCACAGCTCCCAATCAAACGCATAACGGTTTGCCACTTGCTGCAACACAGAATGGCGATCCTAGTGCCGATGGTGTCCTCTCTTACCTCCCTGGTCAGCGTCTTTCAAGATGCACTTGCCCTGGAGAATCGCACCCTGGTCCTGTTCATGCTGATGGAACCTACGTTGGCCGATCGGCGCCTGAAATCGATATTTTCGAAGCTCAGGTAAGTGCACGGTGTTTTCGTCACGGTAGATTGTCACGTATGCTGAAATAATTCATTCAGATTAGCGGAGCCCCTCTCACTGGTCAAGTCTCACAATCATGTCAATGGGGTGTAAGTACTGATAGTGGCGTACATGACTAGAGATTGAGAATGATTCGTTGGCTTGCAGCCTTTCAATGCTGAATACCAGTGGTTCAACACGAGCGCCAACTTGATCATTCCTGATCCTACAACTACATCGCTGAACTTGTACATGGGTGGTGTCTTCCAACAGGCGACATCTGGTGTCACAGAGACAAGTGAGTGATTCCTATCACACCTTGCTTACGACGACCTGATTTGGGGACAAAGATCAGGAATGCTACGAGCTTTCCGGTGGTTGCTTCTCCGTGTACGGTTTCGAATACGTGCCAGGTTAGTGAATGCCCCCAACCCCTCCTCAATCTTGGCTGATCCGCTTTCGGCGTTTCAGGATTTGACAACGCTGTTCGTATATTTTTCTTTTGGACTTGGACTTGACGAGTTTGTTGATTGATCTCCTCTCGTGTATAGTATATCACTTGGATTGCCAACGACAAGGCGGTATGGACGCTCAACGCTGCAGGGATGGGCGCCGATACTCGCGTTGAAATTTCCGCTCGACCTATCCCCCAAGAGCCTATGGTGAGCTGGACATCCACAAATTCGGACCCTCTCTCACCAAGGTTTCCCTGTAGTACATCATCGCCAATTTGGGCATGTCGACAAACTTCGGAACTGTTGATCTCAAACACTTGACGTTCCCTACAACCTTGAGGATCGACTACATCCGAGTTTATCAACCCAAAGGTAGTATCAATATTGGTTGTGATCCTCCGGATTTCCCGACCCAGGCTTATATCAATGAGTATGTTCTTTCTGGTTAACGTTGTTTTCTGTCATGATAGCTGATGCGGTATCCCTAGGTACATCGAAGCTTACACGAACCCTAATCTCACGACGTGGCGGAATGATTTCGGACAACCGTTCCCGAAGAGCAAGTTCCTAGGACAATGTTAAATGCCCCATACCCAACCCCCTCATCGCATGTGTTGTTTCCGCAATCAATTCCGTTATCTCGCATTCCAGCATCGGCTCCTGTTCATGTATCGATTGGCTTCAATCTCGGTCGTTCTGACCTCGTCCTCATGGCTACCCTACTTCTCCTTGTCTCTGCCTCCTCGCAACCTACCCTATCTTCCCTTCGTCAATTCGTCGTTCGTTTGCTTACATACCCTGCTGCTCGCCTCGTGCCGTCCATCCATCGTCGGTGGCAACTTATTTTCCCCCTTTGTGCCACATGGGACGGATTTGGAGACGAGTTGACCCCTCTTTTCTGATGACCGTGGACGTTTTTCGGTTTGGATACTACACCCCGTCTCCGTTGACACGTGAGCACAGTAGCTGTTTTCTCCTTGTTCGTATCATTATTGCCCTAGACAGAATTACTGGTGGTTGACACCCATCATGTTTATGAAGCGTATGGTAGTAATGTCAAGAACCCATTGAGGAAGGCAGAAAAACTAGAATACCACCAAATCAGACAACTTCCTATCTCTGCTGCGAATCTATGGGGGCGGGAATATGAGCATCAAGGAGTGCCTGTAGCTTGTGTAATGTCCGTTCCAACATAATAATACCTCCTGCCGTCAGTCGTGGCACCGCCAGTTCGCCATCGACCAGTGCGTCCTCGGGCATAGCCTTGCTCTTTGCAATTAACGCCCGGGAATCCTGTAACACCTTGGCCAGCCTGTCACTCTTGTAATATAACCAGTGGATTTCAGATTCCAACGATCCAAGTGGGATTTCCAAAGCCCGTCGAACGAATCCTCGTGACAACACAAATGCCTTCTCGCTGTAGAGCCGGCTACACCAAACACATCAATCTCAAATACGGATGCATAGATACAGCAGAACATACCTATTCACGATCCCCTCTTCGGTCCCTCTCAGCTTCTCATACGCAGGCTCGCAGAACCACCTTTAGCGAGTTGTGAGTAACCGCATAAAGTCATGGATGACTGGAGAATACTAACGGCTCCTTGACTAATACCAGAGCTTGTATCGATACCAAGACCTGCAACAGGGAGGAACGTGCTGCGCTCCATGTCTCGTTGCGGTCACCCGCCCAAGTTCCGAGGATAGACAAACAAACTTTTCCTTCCTCGTACAAATTGGGATTCACTACGTGGTTGAAACTCAGTATCAGTCATGGAAACGGGGACGGGATGTCGACAGCATACCTCTTCCATTCCCGTTAGTCCAACTGAGGAAATGAGCTATCGGTGGGCTGTTGGGGAAATTGGAGTCCAGCATCCAGTCGATAACAAACGGCGCATCTTGATATGGGGTATTCTCAGGGCCGATGATAAGACATCGCAGGAGGTCCGTTCGATCTTCATAGGCGCGCACGATGATAGAATCTGCAGTAGGTTGTTAGCAAACGCAAACGCAATAGAGAACGCCTGACCTGGGAGGCTGCTTGAGAGGACGCGATACTCCTTCGTAAGCCTTGCGAGGAAGTTTCTCGAAGGCTGAGCGGGTGGAGACGCGTAGAAAGCATGGTCGACAGGTGCCTGTGCCACTATATCGAATCTCTTCCAGTATTCATCCGCCCCATGATCTTCATCGGCATTCTTCTTCGATTCCAGTGAAGTGAGAATCTCATCTGGGTCGACAATTACATCCTTGGGGACATCAGGAGACATCGGTCGATGAGAGTCAAAGGCAGCTGTGGCGGCAGAGAGTCCTGGTATCTGTGCCTGAGGAGTGGCCGTTCCTGACGTAGGTCCGACGGTGGGAGGAGGACTAATCTCCATAGGTGTACCAGCGTCGTAGTGATTGCCATGTCCCCCCACTATCTCCCCCAGGTCCACCTCCTTGACGTCGACGTCCATAGCGTTCACAATAGTCATCTCCATTCCCGAAGCCTCTTCCCCACTCTCATCCTCCCATTCATCTTCGTCCTCTTCACCCTGAGGCTGCCAATTCCCGTGCTCATCCGTAGCCCACATTTCTTCGTCCTCACTCCCACTCCAGTGGGGTTTACCACTCCCATTGCTCAAACTGTCGTCGTCGTACTCGCCTGAGAGTTTCTCAGACATTTCGTCGAAAAGATCTTCCAGTTGTTCAAGACCGTCATACAAGCGGGTTAGCCGGCTCAATGGGACGATGGTAGTGGTAGCGTTAGGTAAAGTTACTTCAACTGTTCCGTCGAGTCGTAACTATCGGGGCATCAGGGCGTTAGATTTTCCCAGCGGGGTTTCCATGGTTGAAGGATATATACTCACATCGGAAACTTCCCCATACCAGTCAAAGCCCTCGTCACCCTTCTTCGGCCTCACAACTTCACCATCGCACTGACCACTGGCACCACCCCTCAATTTTCTCTGTGCGAGCTCAGATCCCAGATCCACCATCTGCCTTCTCCACCCATTCAACACACCCCTCTGATCGAAAGGTAATTCCCGTACCCATTCTTCTATTTCACCAATTCTGGGGACTCGAAGGGATTTATCGGTGGACTCGGAGGGGATTTCGCCAACAGGTGGAATGGGATGGTCTGTGTTATGTGATAGCTGATGATTGTCCGGAGATGCGCTGTCGGCAGGAGGGACGACTGGAATGGTAAGCCCATTTGTGGTCCCAGGTGCGTGGATGAAGACCATATCCCCTCGTCTCACGCCCAACCCGTCGGGTGTAGGTAACAAAGCAGACCAATCAGAAGTGCCGTGCGGGTCAAGCTCAAGAACAGAAACCAGTTCCAGCTGAGGGGGAGAGGACGATGAAACCGACGGAGAGTGATATCTGATGAGTGCCGTCCGGTCCGTTGGGTTGACGCGTTGTACAATGCCAGGTCGATTGTGGTCTTCCGTCTTGTGAATAACCTGGTCTCCAGGCCTTCCAACACAACCATACGGGGTGAGAATCGAGGACGGTTTATATGAGAGCATATAAAGACATACCAGCAGTCGTACTCGTCGGGATTCATATAAGGAATCAACTCGGATGAATTTACCCATTCCCTTTGACCGTCTTGCCATAGCAAGTCAACCGTACTACGAGTTTCGCAAACTGTGAAGGTGCGAACTTCGATTTGGCCATGGGTAGGATCAGTTGGACGACCGTGCTTGGTTGAAGGCACGGAGAGGGGTGACAGGCGAGACGACGTGAAAGGGATGGAAGCCGAAGCAGCAATGGAGAAGGGGGGATATGTGGACGCAGAATTAGGCGTGGAAGCGTCGGTGAGTGGTGTAGGGTTGGTTGGCGTGAACTGTACTCGGTCACTGATCCTTGGTGTTTGCTCTGAGCGAGTTCGATAAAGTTTCAGTTTGGATAAATTGGACCCAAACCAGAGCTTCTCTGGGCGTTGACGCTTGTGAGCCTCACTGGATGATAACTTGTAATAGAGAATCCGGTAAAGTTTAGGCAGGTCAAGAGGAGGGTCCGGTTAGATTTGTGAGAGCGATGATGGGATGGGGCACGTACTGATTGATTGATTGCGAGCCAGCATATAGCCAGAACTGTATGCTTGAGGTAAACAACAGTATCATCTGCGCTCGCTGATCGGCTGGAAAGAAATTGGCCACCAGACAGGAGGTTGAAAAGGTTCATCCCTTCCATGTTCGGTTGTAAGATATCCTGCGGGTGCACGAGCTTCAGACATCAGCATACAACTACATTAATGTTACTAACTTTGCCTTTATCTCCGACGGCAAATGGCCATCGCAGATCAGCTACTTTGACGAGTTCGCCAGAGCCTGTTTCTACAAGGGCTTCATCAAACATCTTGCGAAAACTGGGTTAATATCGACGTGAAGGTGTGTCAACGGAAGGGCATACCAACCTCGACGATCTGGAAGAAGACTAAAGTCAGCTTCATAAAAGCGGCCTGGTGACAGTACAAGACACACCTGACCAATCCAATCATCATATTCGACATAATCCCCGATATCGACATCCGTTCGAAGCATCAAGCCCTCTTCGGTCAAAGACCCACCGTCCCACCACCCCTCAAGCTTCTCCCCGCTGATAGCATGTTCCAACCTGCATTCAACCTTCACGCCGCATACAACCCCACTCTTCACCTCTTCCACTGCCCTCTTTGCCAAATCACCAACGTGAAACGTCCTATCCATCAATTCGAGTTGTATTTCGGGCATTATTTGTCGTATGGACTTTGGAAAGAAGGATACTCCTACTTCGCCAGGTTCCAGTGGGCGCATGAGTGGATCTGAGTGGGAGAGCGGGAGGGGGATGTCTTCGGCATCGTGCCAGCATCTCTGTATGATCAATAGCGGTCAGAATGAATACAGGGGAGGAAATATGTGGACATACCAAGACTACACCGTGTTGGTTAGGGTGGGATATTCGGCGGACGATGTCCTCCTGGTAGAACTATGACTGGATGAGTACCAGCGCGACGGGAAGATATATAGATGAATTAGCAATACCAACCTTTGTAGGACCATGCTTGTGGTCGTGTGGGGCCATGATATAAGTTTATATTATAAAGAGACGTAGACTGCTGGGAATTGCAGCAGATAACAAGTGAGAGTTCTTCTCGGAGCCACATCACAAAATCGGCGGGGAAACTGTATGACCTGTTGGACCTTATAAGGAAACTGTGACTTTGTAAGCGCTTGGCAGAGTCCAACAAACCCGCCACACGTCTTGAATCCACTTTCAATGTCGCCCCAGGCTTTTGAACGTCTTGAATCCACTTCCAATGTTGCCTCAGACTTGTTGTCACTTTCAATCTCTTACATGACCAAGCCCAGCCTGATGTCAGCGTTATCGCCACTTACAACCTCACCATCTGGCTTGCGCACTCTGTCCACCTCCCGAATCCAGTCGGACGTCTCCCTCCGACTGCCGACCTCGTCC